>JNNM01000008.1:12121-612121 GCA_002895615.1 Saccharomycopsis sp. UWO(PS) 91-127.1
TGGGACCAAGGCTAGGGCACTAGACCCCAATCCCATTTCCGAACTGAGCCGGTGAGCTTCCCCTAGATAGGTTTGGTATCTAGGGCATAATTGGAGCTGATAAATTAGGGTTTTGAAAGGGTGGTTAAACACCTTTGTTTCCCCTAATACCGGACGCCCTGCACATGAGTGCAGGGCTACATGTGATGGCACATAGGCAAGGCATGCGCACAACAAAATCTCCTCTACTGCAACAAGGTCAATTGGGAGATGATGGGGATGAGGATATGTTATAGAAAAGGTATTTAGTATTAGTTTACTCTATATAACTCTCACTCACAATCAATAAAGAAAATCCAGCCTTAAAAGAGAAAAAAAGGAAAATGTAACCCTGGATCCTTGCTTAAGACCATCTGGTTACCAGATTTTATAATTAGGGCCATTTGTCCGAGCGGTTAAGGAGAAAGATTAGAAATCTTTTGGGCTTTGCCCGCGCAGGTTCGAATCCTGCAGTGGTCGTTATTTTTTTTTAAAAACTGTTGAAAATGCTGCTAGTTTGGTTTCGAACTCGCAACTGCTACATTTTCTAACTTTCGAACAGGAACAATAGCTGACAATGGATGATTCGACTTGGAAATTGGATTTTGTCTATGTCATGTGACGTAGTCTCAATCTGTATTTTAGCTCCTGCCTAAAATCGAATAACGCTTGTAATTTGAGTGGAATGACTTGAATGTTATTTTTGATAAAGGTCAGCTTCTAAGTTTGTATTTCGAAAAGTTCCCCCGTTAAATCTCTAAGTGGAATAGCCTCAATAACCAAATTTACACTTCTAGCAAACCTTATACTCACGAGGCTTACATCGAATAAAATAAAACGTGCAAAGACAAAGCAATTTTAAAATCGAAGATTGCTGCAAAACAAACTCATCGACCGGGATGTCAAAAGTATTCTTTTCATATCATTCTGATGTTCCACTTAATGATGCCACAACCGTAAAGGTTGCCTCGTCTTTGTCAGGTTGGAAGCAGATTGACACTATTAGAGAAAATGAGCATGACTTCAGCATTATGGTTGACTTGAAGAATCATGAAGAGTGGGAACATACTAATGGGGAAATAATGTACAAGTTCATCGTCAACGGAGAGTGGAAATTGAGTGATGATAGCAGTTTACCTACAAGTGAGTATCAATAATTATGCGTTGCGTCAGGCAACCATGACTCCCCGAAATTTATATACTAATACATCATAAAAGAGCAGGATATATCGGGCAATACCAACCATGTCATGAAGCTTTTAATGATCTCCAAGAACGGAGATATACCAGATACTACAGGCAAACTTTCAGGTAGTGAAATCAATCAGGTTCTTAAACAAAGGCAAGTAGGGAGAGAAAGAAGAGGATCAGTAGGGTCGACAACATCAACAATAATGGTAAAGTACGATCTGAAGTCACCTTATTCGAGGTTTTTATCTTGGGTTTATCAATCAACGTTTGGGAACGTGATCTATGTGTTCAAACTTGTTTTTGGTAGAAGATAGCTCTCTTCCTTGTTGAAGGTTCAAAGATTGTGCAGAGTAATGCTCTCTTGAACCAAACTCCTGATACTCAAATACGATTAAGCTCTATTAAATGTTTTATTTTCCCGATAGTGATCATCAATGTATTCAATATCTTTAATCTTTGCTTTCTCTTTTCAACTTGAAAAATAATTCTCTTATCACTATTCATTGGTTACCGCAAAGTTTCAATGTATCGTACCGCATTTACAGATTTGATAACCTTACGAAAGAGTCCGTCGACTGTAATCATTAGAATAAATTGTTTATAGAAAGAAAAGAGATGGTCATTCAAACAAACACCGCAGCGATCATTCATGTATCTATGTTTGGGATCGTGGACATCATGCTTCGTGATCTTCTATGGTGATGGTGTTGTTGTTGCATCTTATGGTGTTTCAAATCGATCTTAGGCCTAGATATCCATCGAGGACTCAGACTTCCGTCTTCAGATTCAAAATGTTGATTTTCATCATCAGTGCTAGCATTTTTGTTATCAAAACCGTAATCATGATCATCAGAAAAAGGCTTGTCCAACGTTTGCATATTGGTACCGAGTTGTATATCAGTTTGCGTTACATTACTCCTTGTAAGATTGGCCCCTTGCTTTTGATTCATTGCAGACATAGATAAGGAAGACGTTAGCTTGGATATTATTGGAGGTATCAAGGTGGAACTGTTTCCGTTTTCATGATAAGTATTGGAGTTGAAATCAAAATGTGGAAGGTTGGAGTTGAATGAATAAGATTTTGGAAGAACGCCTTTGTGACTACTGTCACCAGGCTGTGGGTAAACAGATTTAGATATTGAGTTGAAGGAAGTGGAGTAAGGAAGTCTTGAATGGTACCCTTGTGTGTTAGAGTAGCCATGCGTAGAGGCAAACAGTCTTCCATACTCATCAAAAACATCACTAACTGGTATACGAGATGCATTTTGCTGAATGACGCTATTCCTTCTGGGAGCGTAACTAATAGCGTTTTTGTAGCTATTGACTAATTCGTCACTATTCACAGTCTGACTTGTTTCCAGAGTCTCTTCAATGGACTCGATAGGTAAAGGAGCTTGCTTTCGAGACAAAAATTTCATGGAGGAAGACAGGGAAAGAGGATAATGAGGCTCATATTTGCTGTTGTAGGAAGATTCCCTAGAGATTAAAGGTGTTGTCAGATGGGGGTGATCGAAGATGTCTGAACTGCTACCTAGTGTTTCTTTGCTTGCTCTTGTAGATTCAGAATGGTTGGATTGTGACTTTAAAGAGTCACTTCTGTATGAAAGACTGACTGAATTATTATTTGATTTGACACCGAATCGATAGTTTTGCTTTGCTGAAGAGTAAATGTCATCTGAAGACGTTCTTAAGTGATTATTAGATCTCTGCTTGAGAATCTCAGCCATGAACTGTCTTTCTTTCTCAGCAAACTCCTTCTCTTTTTCAGCATGCTTTTGAATGAGAATTGAGGAAGCATTTTGCTCTTGAGCCAATTTCATACTGAGTTCTCTATTGAGTGCTTCCAACTCTTTGTTTGATTCTTCCAATGCGAGAACTCTTTCGGAAGTAGTTTCTTTGGTTTCAAGTAAATCATTGATAGTGTCTTTTTGGGATATTATGGTATCATGACAAGTTTTTAGCTGTTCCTCCAAAAGGTCTTTATCTTTGATTTCTTTTGCATAAATTTCGTGCTGACTTTCAAGTTCGGATAGTATTCTTTCCTTGTGTCGTAGCTGTTCAATTTCTGCATCATCGGCTTGTAGCTTTTTTGTGAGTTTGATGATTTGTTCCGACATTTTTTCATTCTCAGTACGTAGCTTTTGGACTTCTTCAGTTGTGCCATCTTTTAGTTTTAATTCCAGAGAAAGCAAACCAATCTTCTCTTCAAGCTCTTTGTTAAACATTTCTAACTTCTCAGAAGCTGTCTGCTCGTCGTCTAGCTTCTCCTGTAACTTGCTAATGACATCTTTCCCATTCGAATCTGATTTCAACTTTTTATTTTCAGATTTGACATCACGGAAACGCAAGGTTAGCTTATAAAGGGTATCATATAGCTTTCTATTGCTATCCGTTTTCAAAGCAAACTCTATTGATAGCTGATGGTATTTGCTCTTCAAGGTGCTATATTCAGATTGGTCAACAGACAAAGATTCGATTGTCTCATCATACTGAGATTCTAACTGAACCAAAGTGTCTTCATCAGTGAAATTTTCATCGCACATGTTGGTTAAAAGTTTCAACATTTTGTTGTCCATCATCGCAAGATTTTGGAAATCATTTTCAACATGAGTATTAATTATCGGCACATTGTTTTCCTCATGTTTGAAAGATTCGGTCGAGCATTTGAGACCTTTGATTTGATCGGAAAGCGGCTGCGGTTCTTCAAACTCTTCAAGAACGGTTGTGACTTCCTTTTCTAGCTGTTCATCATCGCCTGCACTTTCGTAGTGCGTGTCATCCACAGTTGCAGCTACATCTGTTCCAATGTTATGTTGATCGCGTTTGATAGGGCCTGTATGTGCTTGTTTCCAGGTCTGCCCGTCCATCTTGTACACTTCCTCTTTTGATTCTCTTGAAGTAGACACGGGCCTCTCGGATTCCGGGCACTTAGCACAAGAGATTGGACGCCACTCTTTGAAACAAATTGTTCAAGATCTGGTTCTTTTCGAGGCCATTTGCTGTTTTGATTTGTTTTTGTTTGTCGCTAATTTTTTTCCCCCAGAAGCCTCCAGCCGGTTGGCATACATCAACAAGCTTTCCCAAAAGGGGAAAAGGTAAACAAACTGTCTGATGTATTTATCACAAAGAAGAGATTTTTCGGTGCTCAAACAACATCACATCTCTTCAGTGTCTTTTGATCACTGATAGCTGTGTTGGTCCTGAGCATCATGAAATCGCTACAGAAGAATAGAATTTTGGCTAGATACATGGAGTCGGAGGTGGATACTAATATGGAATCGTCATTTTGCAACGATGCAACAATGGACACCAAAATAAAGGACTGGAAATACAACAAAAGCAAGAACAAACCAAAAAACTTCACTCCTTTAGAGGATAGCACTTTGGAAAATATAAGACAACAAAGCCGAGGAGGAAGGTCTCCTAGTAACGGTGGTAGGGTCTCATCTGGTCATTACAACAAAGAGAATTTCATGTTGTACTCTCCTAAGACACCCTCTCCCAAGACACCAAAAACCAACGCCCCAGTGCTACTGAGATCGTCCTCTTCAAAGTTTAGAAGACTCAGCTCAGCAGAGTTGATTGATTCTGTTTTACAAAAATATGAAGTGAAGGAGCAGCTTGGGAAAGGTGCATTTGGAAGTGTATTCAAAGCAACAAACAAGACCACCAAGAAAAATATTGCAATCAAGAAGATTGACCTTGGAAATGACCAGGACATACAGAAACTCATGTCGGAAATCAACTTGTTGAAATGCTTGAAGCATGTAAATATTGTGAAGTACCATGGGTTTGTGCAAAAAGACCACACCTTGAACATTTTTTTGGAGTACTGCGATGGTGGTTCCTTGAGAGATTTATGCAGAAAGATCAGAAAGTTCAACGCAGAAACATTCAGAGTGACAACATCATTATTGACAGAGCACGAAATCAAATTCTATATATATCAGGTGCTAACAGGGCTCCAATACTTGCATCGTGAAGGAGTAGTACACCGAGATATCAAGGCTGCAAACATTCTCTTGACATCAGAAAGAGTTGTGAAATTGGCTGATTTTGGGGTTTCTACGAAAGTGAACATGAGCACTGTACGGTCTGAAAGCGAGTCTGCGATACAGGTCGCAGGCACGCCGAACTGGATGGCTCCAGAGATTATCACTTTAGAGAAAGTTTGCACAGCCTCAGACGTATGGTCTTTGGGGGCGACTATCATTGAAATATACACGGGCCATCCTCCATATCACAACTTGAATTCCATGGCAGCGCTCCATGCAATAGTCAGCGATGCTTATCCTCCGATACCCGAGTCGTTGTCGGATTTAGGAAAGGACTTTCTCCTCAAGTGTTTTCAAAAGGACCCAAAACTTAGAAGCACTGCCAAGGAGCTATCGTATCATCCCTGGTTAGAAGACGTGATCAAGATGAGTAACAATAACAATATTAATAAAGACAAGGACAAAAACAAAGACAAAGACAAAGACAATAACACCAGCGATAGCAATGCAGCAAAGCAAAGAAGACCAGGGTCCCGAAAGTCATCATCAACGACGTCTGTTGTCTTCAGCAGGCCAAAACTGCACTACAGAAGCATTTCATCTTCTTCAACATCTAATGATAATACCCATCACGCAATGAAATACTTAGCAGAAAGCAACAGTCTTGGAAACTTCTTGTCGGTGCAAAGTGAGGATACCAATGTGGTGAGACACGTCAGCAACACTTCATCCACATTATCCAAATACGTCGAGGAAGATCTGGAGTCGCAGGACTGGGACAAAGATTTTGCTGATCTAGCAAATTTGACAACCGGATTGAGCTTAAACTTCGACGAGACTGCAGAGGACCCATCCATAATAAAAAATTTTAACAGACTTCACTCATTGTCTAAAAACTGAACAAACTAAATATATAGAATAGATAAATGGGCTAACAGGAATGTGAAACGAAAACTGATTGTCAAGATGATGTAATCGTAACTCAAAACTTGTATTGTACTCACTGGGTGCCAGAAAAGTGTTATACTCGTTTGATTGAGCTGATGTAAGCATTTTCATTTCTAGGCATGAACCTTGTAGAGAGCCCTGCAACACATTTTTTGAATTTTTCTCAGCTCTTGATCTTCCAAACAGATAAACCAACCCCTCCTATGATTCCATATTTGCTTGACCCGCTGAAGGAGGTGACTTCGCAGGAATTTGTGTCCGCAATGGTAGTGTACCGGGAGTCCAAGAGTTCTAAAGTGTCGTTCTCCTCAAGAGACCAAATCCTGAGTATCTGGTCGACGCTGGTGACCGCCACCTTGTTGTCTTCTACCAACGACACAGATGTAATGGTTGACGATGCCGCTGATGGTTGCTTATGAGTAACCTGTGTGAGGAGTGGATTCTCCAACACTCCTTTACTGTTGAATGTCAAGCAAGTAACCGACAAGGCATTGTCATCACCGCCAGAAACAACGGAAATGGAGTTCTTGTTGCCAATTCCTGGGAACAAGCAAACAGACTTGACCCCGTTTTGATGCGCCACAACCGACGCCACTTGCTCTAGTGTGTAATCTTTCTTCTCATTTGCTGCCGCTAGCTTATACAACGTGAGGTGCCCGTCGGTGGCACCGATCAAGATGAATATGTGGTGATTTCCTGAGTCGTCCGTGCGCACAACAAACTTGCATGTCAAGATGCAGCACACAGGGTCCTTTTTATAGAAGTTGGGGATCTTGAACAAGTCGGTGAATTCGTGAGTGATGGCGTTATAGCTGACAAGACGTATGCGTGAATTGGAGTACACAAACAGGAGCAAGTATTGTTCATCTGTCTGCGCAATGAAATCACAATCCATGATTCTCAAATCAACCGAACTTTCACTGTCTGAAGTTTCTAAGAACGGTAAGTTGTCCACACAATAGACGAATATCTCACGGTCATCACCTATAAAATCCGTACTGATTTTCCAAATGTAGCACTCTTCCCGTGCGGCAGTGGTAACCACAAGATCGGGGCTAATGTATTTGACGGACTGGATTCCGGAAACATGTTGTCTTTGCGACCATAGGTTTTCCACACGTACACCAGTCTCGTCACTCACAAACTTTGAGAAACGGATGGTGCAATCTTCCGCACCAGTGACCAAAATCCTAAAAGTGCTGTTCATGTGGCCGTGGCCATAATGCGTTTGTGACAGCGACTCATAAGTCAAGGGGGAAACTGCAATATCTCTGATTTCCCGCCCGTGAGAACCGTTGGCTAGCAACTCGTTATGTATTCTGGTCTTTTCCAGGATGCCTAATCTGAAGTTGATATCCTTGACAACAATCTGGCTTCCCTTCACGTAGTAGAATTGAAAACGGTTGTGATGTGGGCTGTCGATAAGGGCCCAAACACGATGGCTGCCCCCACAGAACTCTGACCAAACCTCGCAGTTCTGGGTCTCGTTGTATAAGAAAAAGTAATCGGACCTGAACCCGTACACAAGGAAGTCACCATTCGGATAATGAGTGTGGCGACCACCGACGATACCCTCAATGGTTCTGTTCTTCGATATCTTGTTTTGATGGATGAATTTCAACTGCACAATGGCAGTTTTGTTGGAAATGTTCAAGTTTTCAAAGCCGTTTACCAACAGCAGCAGCACGCCAGAAGAGGAAGGGGAGTTCGACTGGAAGAAAAGCTCAACTAGCGAGTAGGAACCGTCTCTCAATGTCAACCAGATCAATACTCTTTCATTGGAAGTGGTGTGGTGGATGCGCAAGTGAGATATAGTGTCGCCCAAAACAATTTTTCGCCAAGTTTGTAATGGCAGAGTTTTTACAGGTTCAGTCTTAAAATCCATCTTGTAGATTGTTAGAGTTGCTGATCTGGCTCCAATGACTAAAAACTCAAGACCCTTGAACAAACAGACCTCAACCGCAGTTATTACCAACTTTGTTTTTGGTTTCTCCAATGCCATGAAGTGGGTCTCGCTGTCGTAGGACAAAGTAGAGCAATCGAATCGACCTACAATCAAAGGCGCGTTCGGGTTGGATGATTCGTAAAGCAAAAATGACTTTTCATCGCATGCTTGAGAGTGTGCGGTGAATACTGATGTTATTCTCCCATCAAACCTTTGCTTGCTGTTTTCCAAAATTATCTCCGAACAGCTCAACACTTGCAACGTTTCCACGCTCAACTTGATGGCAACCTGGGTGAAGGGTGGCTTCAAAGGGGTTAAAAGTAATACAATGGAATCGGGCTGGTGGATCTTATTGACAGCAAAGTGATTGTTGGAAAACATCCCAGAGTTCTTGGAAAGTACATGAGATAATTGTGTATCTTCCAAATTCACCAAATCGCCCTTGACAATCTCGTCACCAACCAAAGAGTCATTGCTCACTCGTATCAATTTCCCACTCGACGTTATCACCATCAGTGCTTGCTCTTCGATTATCACCTCTTTGATTTTTTCTTTGTAATCTAGCTGGCCTCCAAACTCTATCTTTGAAATATCTATTGCAAATAATGTAGAAGTGGAGGTCGAGACGTTGAACAAGCGGATTTTCCCATCATTACCCCCGCTTGCGGCAAATCCAGAGTCTGAATCAATCGCCAAGCTCCATACATTTTTGCCTGAATGGGCCTCAAAAATCTTGGAGCACTGCAACTGTTCAGCACCTACCAAGTCCCAGATCCTCACAGTCTGATCCTCGGAGCAGCTCACCACTCTGTTATTGTTGTAGAACCTCAACCCCCAGATTCTCGCGCCATGGCCCCATCCGGTGGCAATATTCTTGCCGTTTTCCAAGTTCCACACCTTGATCGAGCGGTCATCGGAGCAACTTACCACTCTGGACCCATCGTCGCTACACGCAACGCTGAAAATGGATCCTTCATGACCGTTCAAATGATGAAGAAGTCTCAGCAGTAGCAGGTTATCAAACATCCAAACATAAATTCCCAGCATCACAGTTCCTGCAAACACCAACACTTTATCCTGCAAGACTTTGAAACTTCCTGAGTAAAGAAGACTGTTTTCCTGGTTGTTGCAGGTTGCTACGCCATTGACTTTGAGAGTGGTATTTCTCTGTTCATACGAGGCCAAAATGACAGTGTGATGTGCTGTTAGAAGGTAGAAGTTCGTGGAAGACCCATGAGAAAATGCTCCCGAGATGATCCAGTCGTTGCAGGCTTTTTCGTACTTGATGAAAGTGGTTGGATCTGAATGTACACTTGTTAAAAGGTCCAAGGGAATGCATGACACAGAACGGCCACCGTAGAGAAGAACATTTCGTGTGCCGTCAATCTCTGTGGACACTGTGATGCCATGTATTTTGTTTCTTTGGAAGATGCAATGTCCTAGGCCTGGAACCACCGTTTCTGAGCTTGATCTGTAGTTGAAAATCCTCAACTGGGGCCCGTAGCCTACAAGGAGAAGCTCGCTGTTCGGCACAAACTCAAGAGCAGTCACAGGACCGTAATGGCGCTCGGGCGATAACATCTAGAACAGATAATGCGATTTCTATCGTGAATCTAACTGCTATGGTTGGCCATCAGGTTCTTTCCCCTTCGTGGTATAAAATTTTTCAAACATGGCATTGGCCCACCGGAGTGGTTCCCAGAGAAGAACTGTAAGCTTACATGGTGAAGGAGTGAATAGCCGCAGATGTCAAATAGTATTACATGTAGTATTGAAGATCTATGCTGAGATGCCCCAGGGATTTTTTGCCTCTATTTTGAGGTTGTATTTTACCCGAAGTGGAGAGAAAGGAAAGGAAAGGAAAGGAAAGGAAAAGATTGATCAACTTAGGCACTATTCTTTGAGACCGGACTCCAGCCTGATTTTGCACCACCCGTGAGGTTGTGACGGAAAAGAGTCTTGTACAAGAAACCACCACAAAAGTACACACTCAAAGCAGCAAATAAAATGAACAAAAAGATCCAGATTGCTGCCAAGTCGTCAGCCTTCTTTGGGGTGACGCACGCGTGAGGAGTTCTCACCTCAAAAAAGTAATCGCACTGATTCAATTCCCCAATGAATGACACCTGGGCTTTTGTAAGCACCTCTTTGTCGCAAGCAAAGCTCAAGATTGTGGATTTGCGCAAGTTTTGACCCAAAGAGTTCTTCAAGTACCCGTTGGTCAACGGGTCTCTGCAGTAGCTGCCGTTTGTATACGTCAACGTTAGCTTTTTGCCGCGAAACACTGGGGTTTGGTTGAAGTTCCCAATACTGTACTTGATGCCGTCAGAGCCGGTATAGAACGCACCAATGAGCGAAGCATTATGGATGGAGGAGTCAATGTCGTGGCTGTTCTTGATATTGCTGCCACTCAAAGGAGAAGCACAAACGCCAATGGTGAAGTTTGAACCATAATCAAAGCCTCTTGCGGACCATGCTGCTGGTTTTGCAAGCGCCACATTCTTTACCTTGGACGTCTTGTCTGGAACAGCACGGCTGAGAGAGGAAAGATCGTAAAAGGCATGGTTGATGGGGTTGAGCACCGTACAAGGCATGGGCTTGAGTTGTGCATCATCGTCTTCTTGCTGTTGTTGCTTGATGTTATTGCTGTTGCTTTTGTCGGTATGTGAGACTGCTGCCGCTTGGTTCTTGCTGGGTGGAGTGGTTGCTGCAACGGCGAGCGAGGCCATGAGCCCGAGAGGGAGCCAGTTCAGAAGAAGAAGCATGGCTAGAAAGGAATGAACGGACTAGACAAGTGAGAGAGAAAGTGTCTACTAAAGGTTGTTCATCAAGACATTTTGTATTCAGTTTCTTTCTTTCCTGTCTTTTGTTTCAAGCCTCTTGCCCCAAAAAAGCTTCCGGGTAAGCCGTCCACCCGCCAAAGTTACTCAAATTTTTTTCTTTCCTTGAAAGATTCTCATTGCAAAGGGCGAGCAAAGTCTTTTATCGTTCGACAGTCCTTTATTCAGCCATCTAGATCATGCTCTTCCGCTTATTTTCCCAGGCGGCCATGAAGCCCACCACCACTGCCATGGGCAAGCCCTTTTTCAACGCTCAGTTCGGCGCAAAGGTGCCGACGGCCTGGCCAAGCACCCCATTTCTCTCAATGCAGACGTTTGTCAGAGGCTACAAAGTGAGATCTGCAGTGAAGAAGTTTTGCTCCGAGTGTTACATTGTCAGAAGAAAGGGCAGGGTGTACGTGCTCTGCAAGGCCAATAAAAAGCACAAACAACGGCAGGGATGAGTGGTAGTGGATATAAATATCGGAAGTACCAATAAATATCGGAGAGAGGTACTTCAAGGGAGGACTTCAGGGAAGCACTTCTATATGGCATGTCAATATACAACCCTTGTGGATGAATACAATTCGTAGGAGTTACCGGAGGTGTAGATGGAAAGAGATCTTTTCATGCGTAATCTTGAGCCCGAAATGCCTGTGGATGCACTTATGCCCTTACCCGCCCTATAAAAATCGCCTTCAGCCTGTGTAAATAACGACAACACTCTAAAAAATAAAAAAACCAGCCTAAAGAAAGTGATCATTTCTGGTCTCATCTCTATCCTTTATCTCCATACTTGTCTGAACTGTTCTAGCTTGTTAGTTATTTGATAGAGCTATAACCATGTCCTCCAGAAAGAAGAATCTCAAGGTGATTGTGCTCGGCAACTCGGGTGTCGGGAAGACGTCGCTCTTGCAGCAATTTGCCAACGGCAAGTTCTCGCACCAATACAAGGCCACGATCGGGGCAGACTTCCATAAAAAGGACATGACCATAGACGACAAGAACGTGACGGTACAGCTTTGGGACACTGCGGGCCAGGAGCGTTTCCAGTCGCTTGGGGTTGCGTTTTACAGGGGCGCTGATTGCTGCGTGTTGGTGTACGACGTGACCAACGCCAAGTCGTTTGAGCAGTTGGGATTTTGGAAAGACGAGTTCCTTATCCAAGCGAACATCAAGAACCCTGCAAGCTTCCCATTTGTGGTGTTGGGGAACAAGATTGACATTGACGAAAGCAAACGGGCCGTGGCCAACAAAAAGGCACTTCAATGGTGTGAAGAAAAGGGCAACATCCCATACTTTGAGACCAGTGCCAAAGAGGCTGTCAACATTGAACAAGCCTTCGATGTGGTTGCCCGGAATGCGTTGCAACAGGAGATGGAAAACGAGGCCGAGCTCAATGAGGATTACTCGGATGCTGTGTTGATTGAATTGGAAGGGGACCAGAGTGGGTGTGCTTGTTGATGAGAAGCAATGGAGATGATCTTTTTTAGCCCTTATGTGGAGCAGCCCCATACAAATCACCAGCCCAAATCATTAATTCACTTCAGCCACATGTTGAGTTTTTCAAAAAGACGGCAAGAGTACAATTTTGTTTGTCCAGAGGCCGGCTCAGCTCGTTATATTTATTTTTATTGTTTAATCGTTAAATGTTTTCCCATCAATCAGTCACTGTATGGCAATTTTATATATCATAATATATAGGTCCGTTTTCATACTTTGGTAGTCAGAAAGTATCAGCTCAAATACTCGGTACAAACCTTACATCGAGTGCATCACTATAGATATTAAAATCAAATAACTTTCACTGATGCCAGGACTTTTTAGAAAGAATGGCTAAAACTGCGAAACACCTTTCTCACAGCCCCGAAAAGCCCAGAGTTCTCTTGATGTTCACTGGCATAAGAGCCGCCTTTTCTGAGCTCATCGTAAGAATAAGCCTTTTTGGCGTGCTTTCTTTTTCTCTTTGTCTTCTTTCCATTCTTTATCATCATCTGATCAACTCTTTCCGGGGTGCTGACATATCTGCGAGACATCTCATCATCAACAACAGGCTCCTCGCTATCTTCCTCTTCTTCTTCTTGTTTCTCATCTGGGTCTGCGTATACGTCTTCCTCTTCATCACCTCTTGAACAGCTACTACCAAAGCGCAAGGAGTTGAAAACGCTCTTGCGAGCCTGGATAATCTTTTGAGTATCGAAAAAGTCCTTGCCTGCAATCTTGTTACTATCCGGCATCTTGGTTGCTTCAAACGCAAGACTTGCAGGCGGACCCACCAAAGAAGTCCCCGAATTCAAAGAGAAATGATGGGAATGGCGGGKTCCAACACCACCATCAACACCSCCACAAAGTCTTTTAAAAGACGAGTTGAGCCCCACACAGGCCCTGTCAAGGGTGTTTCGTCTAGAAATGGAACTTAGTGATCTGGTAAGATCCCCGGTGACTCTTTGCGAGATGCTCTTGTAAATGTTTCGAATTGAGCCAAGCGAGCCTGCTGCTGGTAGGTCTTTAGGCTCCTCAGGTGGAACGTTGTTGGCGGTCTTGGAATTTGCTCCTGATCTGGAATTGCGTCTCTCACTTCGATGGCTCGAGCTGTGGCTCGAACGATGGCTTGAGTGGTGGCTTGACCGGTGGCTGTTACGTCTGCCTCTGGCCTTTTCGCTACTTGTTCTCTTTGAGTTTCGCGCGGTCTCGTAGTGCTCCAACGATGAGAAACTCGGTGCGCTTTCAACCGCCGCTTCTTCTTGTTCTTGGCGCTGGCCGCCGCCCTTGCTTTCAAAATCCTCAATTATTCTCAAGGTGCTCAATGAGGCGGCACGCCGGCGAGGCTGGTTGTGGCGAAGCTCCTTCTCCGTCTCTTTCACCGGCGACACAGGCGATACGAGGTCCAAGGAGTACTTCTTGGTGCCGCTTGCCTGGGGCCCCTTGTTGTCATCATCGTCGTCATCCAACTCAAACGCCCTCTTGACCGATTCGTCAAACCTGCGGATCTCGACGCTGCGATGGCGGCGGGGAGCAGGGGTCTGCCCTAGTTAATAAACGGAGTCCAAGTCGGTAGTATATTGGTCGCTCGTACAGTCATTTGTTCTGGTTATCGGTGTGCTCTCTTTACTTTATGTTTTCCAGTTTGTGTTACATGTTGAGAGGAGAAAAACCCAGTCATTTTCCCTTTTTGTGGGTGGCTCCGCTCGGAGAAATGCTTCTTCATGCAGGCTGCCCGATCGAGAGCGCCCGTCTTCGTCGGGAGCGCCAACTGCCGACAAATCCTCCCCCAGATTTCGCGCTAGTCTGTATTTTCCATTCATTACATCACGCTAAAAAAAAAAAACATCTTCATTCGGTTCTATAAAAGGTGTCGTCGTGGTGTCCTCGAGATACATCTGCTGCTGTTCAAGTCAATCAGCGCGATTGGTCTAGTCCTTGTAATTCTCCCTTTTCTTTTACTAAAAAAATTTTGAGTTAAAAGCTAAAAATTTTACAAGGTTTTCTCGAGAGCAGCCAATGGCTCAATGTCGGCCAAGTACTTGGCAGCAAACACATCCACTGGATAAGGAGTGTCCAATGGAGCTCTACCGCAGCATGTTTCGCCAAACCCAGTAAAGTGCTTTATAAGGGTCTTGCAACCCAAGACACCGTGGTCAACCGCCACTTGTTCGGCCATGGCAACCTTGTATTGTAACTCAAGGGCCTCTTTACTGTAGTCGCCGGCCAACCCGTATTGCAACAACTTGTTGATGGCCTTTGGGAAAGCATTTCCCAACCCATCAATGACACCACCGCAACCGGTGGTGAAGACTGGCAACAAAAAGTTGGCAAACCCTGGGAAAACCTTAAAGTTTGATTCTTGCACCTTCTTGTTCAAGTTCACCTTCACAAACATTGAGGCATCGGTATAAGTGAACTTGGCACCCACAATGTTTGGGTGGACTGCCAATTTTTCAAAAGTCTCAGATTGGATCACAACCCCGTTGGAAACACCTGGGAACAAGTAGATCATCACTGGCAATGGGGCAGCATCGGCAACCTTGGTGTACCAACGGACAATACCTTCTTGGGTAATGGCAGCACCAAAATAGTTGGAGCACACAACAAGACCAAAAGAGGCACCGGCTTCTTTGGCAGCAGTGATCTCGGCAATAGCTTCGTCAACGCTGTTCTCAACAACCCCAGCAATAATGGTAAAGTCCGGGATGTTGTCCTTAAGGGTCTTGATGATCTTCATACGCTCGGTTCTGGTCATGTGGCCGTTTTCACCGGTGGACCCGTTGACGGTGGCACCTGGAAGACCGTTGGCCTTGAGGAACTTGGCGTGGGCAACCTGGGTGTCAAAGTCAATGGTCCAGTTGTCCTTTTTCAAAAAGGTTGGGAGTGGAGGGTAAAGACCTGGTGCTGGAGGAGCAGACATATTGAGTGATATTAGAAAAAATGAGGAATATAGAAGTAGATTGGAGATTCTTAAAGAGAAAGAGGACAAGAAGAAAAAGAAGAAGAAAACAAAAGGAAGTTTGGATATATTGCAACTTTCGAGGAATACATCCCCATATTTATAGAGCAGTTGGGAAAAGTATCGATAGTCTATTGTGGTGAATGGGTGCAGGGGGGTGCAGCGCGGGGGGGTTTTCGTGCATTCGCGGGCCCACGCTTTCTGTTCCATTAATCATTGATCAGATCACCGTTCTGAGCGCAGCGAGGGAACGGTGATCTGATTAATGCTTGGATTGGTGCTTGGATTGATGCTTGGATTACCTGCTAGTTATAGTACTAGGCTCCCTGACTGCTGTACTTGTTGGGCACTTGAGACATTGATAGAATTTTTCAACACACATATCTGGTGCAGATCCGGAAATATGACGATTCCTGGGCAGACCTTTTAGTGATGTTCCGGTTGGGCTAGTCGATGCTGTGATAATGCTACAATTTGCAAAGCTAGAAGGAATGTCTATAATATACAAACTACTGATTCTTCTCCATGATTGTAAAACGTCGCTTTCGGAATTACTTGCAAATCATTGAACAGATGTGAACAGATTTGAACAGATCATCAAACTTCTATAAAACTGTGCGGAATTTGGCCCATTCATCACCTCTCCGGTTCATCCTCGTCCATCATGGGCAAGTTAAGCGACCGCAACGAGGGAAGTGCCTCACTGTTGTGATCCGTCTTGGGCGAATTGATGAAGAACATGGCCTTGTGTTTCTCTGGGCCACCATGTTGTTGTTGTTGCTGTTGTTGTTGTTGTTGTAGTAAATGTCCGTGCTTGAGTGCAAGCAATCCGTTGATTGAGGAATTGTTGTTGTTCCCAGTGCTGATATTACTGTTACTGGAGTGCTCCACCCCACTACCAAAAAAGATCCCGCTATTACTTCTCGGTAGTAGGAAACGATCATGTGGATTGCCGTTGATGTTGTTATTGTCCAATGACACAAGCGACACATTCGAATGTGTACTCTTCAAGTCGGAAAACGCCACCGATGAAAGCAAGTTCAACGAACTGTTATTGGTAATAGCGGCCACTCTTTTGTTCAACATTACGTCGCTGGTATTATACTTCAACGGAGAGTTGTTATTAGTGTTGAGCGAGGCCACTGGTGGAGCGCCGGCAGGAGCACCTGGTGGGTTGAGGATGGACTCGAGCACCGGAGACGTTGGAATCAGTCGTGTAAAGTTAGAAAACGATGGGAGGGTTGGCGATTTCAGCAGCAGTGGCGAGTTTGATCTTGAATTGCGACTCAAAGAAGATGGTGGTGGTGGAGCACCATTGTTTGTTGTTGTTGTTGCACCAGAAGCAGGGCTCAAGTATTGTGGTGGTGGCGGAGGCGGCAGTTGAGTTCTTGTGAGCGAGGCTAACGAAGCCAACGAACTGCTTGACCCAAGCAATCCCAATGTGGTGCTGCTTTTGTTTCGCTGTAGAAAAGACGGCGATGGCGAAATGGGCTTTGTGATGGAAGAAGAGGTGTTGTAAGAATTGAGATGACGATAATGGTGCAGCATATGCACGTGAGGTGTTGTTGTTGTTGTTATTGTTGTTGTTGACGCACCCGCAGCTGCTACAGCTGCTGCTGTTTTATTACTGGTCCTTGTTTTCATCACGAGTATTCCTTCTTCTTCTTCTTCTTCCTCAGGGTCAGCAAGCCTTGTGCTTTTATTTGGAGACGTTGGCGTGGAGTACAAATGGTCCAACGATGTTAGGGATCTGGTATTTTTAATGTTGCTAGAAGTGTTGTTGTTGTTGGGAGTGGCTTGTAACTGTTTCTCACGCTCTAGCTGAAGGGCAGCTGCATTCGCCAACAACCTGAACTGATCCATGCTTTTCACAACAATGTCTGTGTGTGGCATTCCCTGTTTCACTGGAGACGATGGCATTTCTTGTTCTTCATCTGAAGAGTTTTCATCGTGCAAAGTCGTCAAATTGGAGGTGGACTTGCTTCTTGTTTGATCTGGCCCCAACCCTGAGTTTTTCCTCTTCAGGCTTTGATTCTTGCTCGCCACTTTTGCGGCATCCCGCAAGAGTTTTTTCGATCTTCGCGAGTTCGGGTTGGTGTGGATTTTCAAATGCCGCGTTAGTTCGTCGGACCGGCTAAACTTCTTGAAGCAGCCAGGGTAATCACAATGATGTGGCTTCTCTCCCGTGTGGGTTCTGATATGTCTTGTTTGGTGCTCTAGTCTGTGGAACGCCTTGTCGCAATATGGGCATTTGTGCGGTCGCGGGCTGTCTGCGTTTGATTTTGCAGGCCTGCGGCGAGGCTTTGGCTGAGAGGCACCGCCACCACTGGAGGAGGACGACGTATCGTCAAAGGTGTTTGCAACAATGCTGGAGTTCTGAGTGCTTGCCTCAGACACCTGGCCTGGGGCGGTGGTTTCAGACATTATTTTTTATTACAACGGTGGGCCTCTGTTTGTTCTGTATTTTTTATTTTTTTGTTTTGTGGGGGTGGGGTGGCAATAAGGTGATTGGAAAAGAAGCGGTTCCGGTTCATGAAAAGGTGTTTCCCACGGGTGTGTTCCTGTTCTCGAAACGTGTAGGTGTATGGCGATAGTAGGGGATATAATAATATATTGATAAATGGTATAATCAGAAGAAGAGAGGGGGGCGTGCACGGACTCTCGGGGACAGCGCCTTAAAAAAGAGAGCAAAAAGATTGGGATTTTCCTTCTTTTTATTTTTTTCTTCTCGTTTTTTGCGGAGTTGACAATTATTTTTGGATGGGTCCGTGGGCAAAAAGGGTAACTACGAAAGGACTGGGCTGGTGGTCGGAGGACAAGGCGACCCAGGTAGTTTGGTTTTCCCTTTGGTTGCCCTTTTTCTGCAGGGCTTGGGATGGGAGTGGGGGCAAGGGCGCTGGTGTGTCATGAGATGTAGTTGCTACAGAGTTTTTTAGTATAGATTTGCTGTTGGGATTGCATGGATGGCCGCGAATGCGTGAACGGTAGCTTTAAATGAAAATGGCTGATCGAGAATGTATGTAATAGGCCGGGAAGCTAGGCTAAATGAGTTGAACAGAGCACAGTGCATGTGAAATGGGCTTCTGTAGAGATATGTGCATTTCCAGAATAGGTTCTGGAAATGTGCTCCGCAGAGGTAAATACTACAATCTATACAGGCAAATACTTCAACTCCCCAACTCTCTCCTTTGGAATGACCTCCTCATCCACCACGCCAAATTGGATGAGGTCTGCCCAAACAATTCCTGCTTTGTTGTTACTATACTTGTAATAATCAAACGTATCTGTGTCTCCTCCAGTTTCGCCTTCCCCTTCCTCCTCCTCCTCCTCCCCCTCCTCCTCCGTCTCAACCACCTTGTAGGATTCTGAATCACTTTTTACTTCCTTCTTCTCTCCTAAGGTGAACAACGGCGATTGGATGATACCCCACAAACACCAGGAGATGTTGACTGCGGGTCTCCAGGCAACCACATGTTGATAGAGGATTTTTTCTGCTTGTGTTTGTGGTGTATTCTGTTGCTTGTAGCTGTTGAGGTAGCTGCTGATGAAGCTCTTCAGTTGGGATACCGAGGGGTATCCTCGTGGATCCAAGAAGTACGACTTTTGCGGGTCATGATAGTTTGCCATCCACTCGCAGAAATGATCAGCAATGTCGTATGCGGCAGGGTTCGGGCCTGCATATTCGAAATCGATCACCACAAGCTTGCTGTCATTGACTTGTTCATCCATATGGGTGTCGTTGTTGTGTGGGACCGTGAGAAGAAGGTTCCCGTACTGGGTGTCGTTGTGACAAAACACCAAATCAAGGCTAAAGTAGGAACTATCGATCAACCATTGGTAATAATCATCAATGGCGGCCTCGAATTGGGAAAAATTTGTCAAGAAAACCAGCTCAGAGTTGTGGAAAACTCTTTCAGAAAAGGGGAGGGTGTTTTGATACGTGATGAATTGTTTGACCAAGTCTTTCCATTTGAAGATGTTGTGCCAGACCATGGGGCCATTGGAGATCTCATCATTGGTGAGACTGATACCGGTGTGGAGCTCTTTCATTCTACGGGCAATGGTGTGAGACATGTTATGCTGCTTCATGGAGTCAATTGTCAATGGATGAGAATTGTTCAACCACTGTTCGATGCGGCCATTAGTAAAGCACCCCAAGAGCTTGGCTCCAATATTTTTCTTGGAAAGTCTTTTCAAAATACCAAGCTCATACTCACGGTCAATCACCGAGGAGACATTGGGGCCGTAGACCCTGAGGAGCAAAGGAGGGTATTGGATTTGTTCTTCTTTCTCTTTGTCTACAATTTCAGAGCTCTTGAGGTATTCGATCTTGTAGATGGCGTTTGTGAGAGCGCCGCTGATTCGCTTGATCTTGAGATTTGCCAACACCAAGGACAAGTTGTTGTGGTTTGATTTTAGCAAGTAGCGCCATTTGTGAATACGCAAGCGCAGAAGCAATGAGAGGATCTCCTGCTGGAAGAAGTAGTGCGGGAGGGAGTTGTCAAGAGCAAAGTCAATGGTCAATATTTTCAGAGAAGAATGATGAGTACGAGAGTGAGATGATGTCGAAGAAGATATGGACGAGTCAGAGTCCGAATTGGACCGGGAGTGAGAGCGCGAACGTATCCTGGAAAGAATGACGGGTCTATTGGATCTGAGGGACATTATTCTTGTGATGCCTTGACCTGAGCTTTATGAAGAATAGGAACGACAAACTGGGAAACAAGGAAGAGATGATGATATATTTATTATTATTGTGAGCACGAGCCAATTCTCGATTATTTTTTGAATCACATGCCAGGTAGAGCAGCAGCAGTAGCAAGAAAGACTCGTTTTTTTTTGTTGGAGCGAGCGGGCCGTTTGAGGAAGGAGCCACCGCGCTGGGAGGGCCCACCAGCCACATTGAATCCACCGGAAATAGCACACCGGTCAGAAAAAGTTCCGAGGAATGGAAATCATATCCGAGGGTACGGAATTTCATCCAGCCGCACGGAGACACCCACACACCCGCAAGAACCAGGGCATTTTTCATACTACATGTACATCACGTGCGCAAGTCAAGGGCTCGAAAGATGGGTGGCAATGACAAGAGGCAAAAAAAAAGGGGTGTGTGACTGAGTGATGAGATGAGATTACTTTGGTAAATGGTATATATATGCTAGTATGACTGATGTTTCCCTGATAACATCAACATGATCACCATATCATTTACATAGCCAGAAAGTATATGACAGGCGATTTGTCAACATCAAACATGTGTCAAAGAATCATTTGCTTGAAGAGAAGGGGAAGATAACAGTTGATGTTGATGTTGAATATGATTATGATTATGATTATGATTATTGTATGGTAATCAATCTGCAGGTGACCCTATTTTTTTATTTTATTTTAATTTTCCAACTGTTTCCATCCATCACAATAAAATTTTTTTCCATTCTAGACTAGAATAGAAGAAATTCTGTCTTTCTTTCCAGCATAGTATAGTTAGTTAGTTGGTAGTAGTTAGTAGCTTTAAGAAAATTTTTTTTTTTTTTCGCCTTTTCTTGTAAGTAAACAAAAAACAGATTTTGAAAATTTTGCTGTCCTGAACTTTCTTCATATTTAAATTTGACTATTTTTCTCCAATTTTTTTATTTTTTTTTTATTTTCCTTCTTTCTTTCTTTCTTTCTTCTCTTTTCTACGTCTACTCACACCAGAAATCACTTAGCATTTCCTCCTGGGTTATAAATCTATATTATTTCTATTTAATCATCATCTAAAATGGTATGTTCACTCGTTACTACTTCTCATTCGCTTTAATCTGCTTTCGATTTCATTTTTTTTTTTTGCCATCATCTCATCTCTGATTGATATGGGCGCTTAAAAAATTTTCAAAGCAAGGCTTTTGGCATTTGGGTTTGTTGGGGAAGTGAATTTTTTTTCTTTTCCTTCCCCCATTATCATCATCATCATTTTTGCCACTTTCAAATAACTAACAAATTATTTTTTATAGGGTAAAGAAAAGCAACACGTTAACGTCGTCGTTATTGGCCACGTCGATTCTGGTAAATCTACCACTACCGGTCACTTGATTTACAAGTGTGGTGGTATTGACAAGCGTACCATTGAAAAGTTTGAAAAGGAAGCTGCCGAATTGGGTAAGGGTTCTTTCAAATACGCTTGGGTTCTTGACAAACTTAAGGCTGAAAGAGAAAGAGGTATCACCATTGACATCGCTTTGTGGAAATTCGAAACTCCTAAATACAATGTTACTGTTATTGATGCTCCAGGTCACAGAGATTTCATCAAGAACATGATTACTGGTACTTCTCAAGCTGATTGCGCCATTTTGATTATTGCCGGTGGTACTGGTGAATTCGAAGCTGGTATCTCCAAGGACGGTCAAACCAGAGAACACGCTTTGTTGGCTTTCACCTTGGGTGTTAGACAATTGATTGTTGCTGTCAACAAGATGGACTCTGTCAAATGGGACCAAAAGCGTTTCGAAGAAATCAAGAAGGAAGTTTCCAACTTTATCAAGAAGGTTGGTTACAACCCAAAGACTGTTCCATTTGTTCCAATTTCTGGCTGGAACGGTGACAACATGATTGAACCATCTCCAAACTGCCCATGGTACAAGGGTTGGGAAAAAGAAACCAAGTCTGGTAAGTACTCTGGTAAGACTTTGTTGGAAGCCATTGATGCTATTGAGCCACCTTCCAGACCAACTGACAAGCCATTGAGATTGCCATTGCAAGATGTTTACAAGATTGGTGGTATCGGGACTGTGCCAGTTGGTAGAGTTGAAACCGGTGTCATTAAGGCTGGTATGATTGTTACTTTTGCTCCATCCAATGTTACTACTGAAGTCAAGTCTGTTGAAATGCATCACGAAACTTTGGAACAAGGTTTGCCAGGTGACAATGTTGGGTTCAACGTCAAGTCTGTTTCCGTTAAGGAAATTAGAAGAGGTAACGTTTGTGGTGACTCCAAGAACGATCCACCAACTGGTTGTGAATCTTTCAATGCTCAAGTCATTGTTTTGAACCACCCTGGTCAAATTTCTGCTGGGTACTCGCCAGTTTTGGATTGTCACACTGCCCACATTGCTTGTAGATTTGACGAGCTTTTGGAAAAGATTGACAGAAGATCCGGTAAGTCTTTGGAAGAATCTCCAAAATCTATCAAGTCCGGTGACGCTGCCATTGTCAAATTCATTCCATCCAAGCCAATGTGTGTTGAAGCCTTCACCAACTACCCACCATTGGGTAGATTTGCTGTCAGAGATATGAGACAAACCGTTGCTGTTGGTGTCATCAAATCTGTTGTCAAGGCTGACAAGACTGCTGCCAAGGTCACCAAGGCTGCTGCTAAGGCTGCTAAGAAATAAGCAATTTGAAGAAGGAAAATCTAACTACTAAGTGAGATATATTTATACATATATTTAAATTTGTACTATTTTTTTATTTTTCTAAATTTGTTTGTTTTCTATTTGATTGAATAATTTGTGTTGACTTTATCAGTTTGTAATTTGAATACGTAGGTGAAATGATAATTAATTGTATACATTTGAAGTAACTGTATTTCTATGTAAGTTTCCTTAAAGCTCATCCTGTACGAGCGTTGAATGAGAAGATGGCGCGTCCGTTTGTTCAGCTTGACTTGTGGTAACATCACTCGTTTCCATATGTTCTTGGACTGCTTCTGCTTCATCGGCACCCTCTTTTGAAACGCCATCAGTTGTAGTGCCATCAGTCGCTGTTTCAGAAGACAAAACGCTTTCAGACGGTGCTTCAACAGTAGTCTCACTTGCCGATGGGGTGATTTCGTTTGAATTCGTGACTTCAGTAGCCTGATTGACTGTTTCAGCAGATTTAACATCTTCAAAAGTTTCTGAACTGGCTGGTTCAAAAGTCTCAGAGATTTCGGAGTTTATTGATTCAACAGTTGCACGGCTTTCTGAAGTGATGATCCCAGTAGGGTCAACAGGTTCGCTGGAATCAACGTTTTCCATTGTGTTCAACTCAATGGTCTCAGCAGCCTTTGTAAATTCAGATGAATGCACCGCTTCGCTAGTATCGATGGGCGACGTAGCTGCGTCATCCGTGGTTTCTGGAATAATCGCCTCGTGATCCGCCTGCTGCTGCTCTGACTCAAAGGGAGTGGTGTTGTTGCTCAAGACATCCTCATCCTCCTCCTTTGTTACATCAGTCAGCGTGGAGGCCTCCACCACAGGCTCTGTGGCAAACGTATCACCAATACTTTCCCGCACCACACCGTACTCAACGGCCTCAGCTTTGAACTCAGGTGGAATGTAGTCCTCGTATTCGTCATTAGCATCAAGTGGGACGTCCACATCTGGCATTTGCACACTCGATTCTACCAGAGTGAACTTTGGTGTTTCGTGGCACAACTCGCTCATTGTACTAGTGGTTGTGTACTCCTTGCTTTCAACAGATATCACTACTTCTCCACTTTCAACAGGTGGTTCTGGTGGGCTGGTTTGAATAGTCAAGAGCAGCTCCTTTGATGAAAGCTGCTCTCTTTCGATGATCGGTTCAGAAGGCACTGACTTATTGCCCTCACTCTCGGCGGATGGTTCTGGTGGGCTGGTCTGAATGGTCAAAACAGGCTCTTCTTGAGCTGAGATTGGGCCGGATTCTATGCTACCAATAAGTCCTTCCAGTGGGCTGGTGTGAGTAGTTGAAACAGGCTCTTTCTCTAATGAAACCTGTTCAGTTTCTATACTTTCTACCGAAGGTTCTGGTGGACTACTTTCAAGAGTCGATGTTGATTCCTCCACCGTAGAAGCTTTAGACGACACTTGCTTAGTCTCTTCACTTTCAACAGGAGGTTCTGATGGACTAGTTTGTATGGTCAAAACAAGCTCGCTATCCAAGGATGATTCAGACGATACTTGCTTAATGTCTTCCTCTTTGGTAGGAGGCTTTGGCGGGCTTGTTTGAATAGTCAAAACAGGTTCTTCCTCACTTGTAGGTTCTTCGCTTGCTTCCGGTGGAAGAGTTTGGACAGTTGAAACAGGCTCTTTCTCAGTTGAGGCTGACACCTCATTTTTTGTCTCCTCACTTCTGATAAGTGGCTCTGGTGGGCTAGTCTGGATCGTCAAAACAGGTTCTTCTTCACTTGAGACTTGTTCAGATTCACTATTGTTAACAGGAGCTTCTGGTGGACTAGTTTGGGTGATTGGAACAGGTTCTTCCATTGCGGAGCTTTCCGATGAAAACTGCTTGATTTGCTCAGTTTCAATAACCGGTCCTGGTGAACTAGTCTTTATAGTTGAAACAGACTCTTTCTCAGTTGAGGCTGATACCTCTTTTTTTGTCTCCTCACCTTTGACGAGTGGCTCTGGTGGGCTAGTTTGAACCGTTAGAACAGGTTCTTCTTCACTTGAGACTTGTTCAGATTCACTATTGTTAACAGGAGCTTCTGGTGGACTAGTTTGGGTGGCTGAATCAGGTTCTTCCATTGAGGAACTTTCCGATGAAAACTGCTTGATTTCATCACTCTCAATGATCGGTTCTGGTGGACTAGTTTGGATCGTCAAAACAGGTTCTTCCTCAGTTGAGACTTGTTTAGATTGACTGTTTTCAATAGGCGCTTCTGGTGGACTAGTTTGTATAGTTAAAACAGGTTCTTCCTCAGTTGAGACTTGTTCAGATTCACTATTGTTAACAGGAGCTTCTAGTGGACTAGTTTGGGTGGTTGAAACGAGTTCCTCCATTGAAGAGCTTTCCGATGAAAACTGCTCAATTTGCTCAGTAACCGGTTCTGGTGGACTGGTTTGTACAGTCAAAACTGATTCCTCCGAGGAAGATGCTTCAGACGAAAACTGCTTGCTTTCGACAGGCAGACTGGTATGAATTGTCGGGATCTGTTCCTCATTGGCGTTTTTACTTTCAGCAGGCGTTTCTGGTGGGCTGGTCTGAATCGTCATTGTTTGTTCTTCCTCCGAAAACTTAGACGACACTTTACTCTCTTCGCTTTTGATAGATGGTACTGGTGGACTGGACTGGATGGTTAAATTTGATTCCTCAGAAACCTGGGCAGGTTCTTGAACAATGGTTTGTGGTTTTCTTGGGGCAAGAACGATAGATGTTGGTGCTGCTACCACTCTGGAGATGGTGTTAGCATTGCTATTGAGATCAACAATCGAGCTGCTCATAATGTCATCATAGACAATCTCCTGGATGACAGACTTGACAACTGGCACCGAGCTCGAGGAGTGACTGCTGCTAGAAACAGTCAGGACCTCGGAATTGTCCTTGTGAAGCATGGTGAAATAAGAAGAGGAATCGGTTCTGTTTTTCTTGATCTGCTCAATCAAATGATCAAACACCCTTTTGTTGATGACGTATTGGATAATCAAGGCAACCAATCCAACAAAGACTAAGCAAAACAAGGAGTAGAATACGGAAATGAAGAACTTCCTTCCCGAGCCAGAGCTGCTGACCAACTCATCCAAGGGGATTCTGATCAACAAGACCGAGTTCTCACCTTCTTCCGCAGGATACACCACCTCCCCGGTTGTCTCGTCCATTAAGGGTTTGCCACTGGTTGTTGACGACACAGAGGCTAGAAACTCGCCTGTTGGAGAGAAAGTCACTTTCTCAATCTTTTTTTGAATGGTCCCATCACTATTAGCGATGCTTCCAACAAATGCTGAGATTTTTTCAAAATTCTTGATTTTGAAAACCAAGATGGTATCATCGTTACCAGACACCGCCACCATAGAGTTGTCTTTGTCAAATGCCTTGGTGATTGGGTTTATCACCGGGCAGTAATCGAAAGAGGTGATGTAGCTGATCTTGGCACCGCTGGTGCTGCTGTTGAAAATCTGGTGGATTTCCAAGATCTCCAACCTGTGGATAGAATACAAGATAAAGGCAATACCTTTGGAGTTTTTCATGGAACAGGCAATGAGAATTTCATCATTGCTGACGAATCTGATCTTGTTCAACGAAAAGATGCTGTCAAGGTGCTTCAAAGCGTTTTTGCTGTTGTTTTTGTTGGCCCTTTGTTGTTTGGTGAAACTGTCATATTTGATCAATGACCTGCCAGTCACGGTTGACAAGGCCTCCAAGGACTGATCGGTGATGTAGCAAATAAGCTTGCCATCAGGACTGAAATGGATGTCAGACACAAACTGATCTTTGATGATGTTCGTTGTGAATTTGATGGAAAGTTTTGCTGGATCAAACACCACAAGTTTGGGCAAAGTGGTATTGGTTGAGTGCACAGTGAGCACCGGAGTCGAAGCCGCAGCCCCAACAGTGCCATCGTCAGAGATATAACACATGGAAACATAAGAAGCAAACCTTTCCTCCACGTTGAACAACTCAACAGGCTTTTCAAGCACAAAATGCTCGTTAATCCAATTGTATTTTCTCAAGTTTGAGTACTCTGGGAAGTCTGCAAACTCGTCCTCGTTGAAGATGTCCTCATTGAATGCCACCAAGATTGATTCGCCGTTAGTGTCCAAAGAGGTGGGGTAGTGGAACACCGCAGGTAGCTTCAATTCCCGGAATTTCTTCAACTTCTTGGTCTTTCGTTTGAAATTCACTTTCAAGGCCGAGACTCTGTTCCCAATCATGCCTTCGTTTTCCTCCTCGTCCGGGAGTTCTCCGTAACCGCCTGTAATCACCAATGTGGAGTCGTCGACAAACTTGGCGCCGTAGATAGGGTAGTCATTCTTTAGCTGGAATGTTTTGAAATGCATCGTGCAAGCACTTTGATGTTGAGCTACTTTGACGAAGATTTTGGGATTTTTGGCAAGGTGTTAATTTTTCAGCTTTTTTTTTTAATATTTTACATTGTTGAACGGCAAGATAGAAAGCAAAAAGAATATAACTAGAAGGATGGTTATACCACCTCAATGAGAAGAAAGGAATCCAAACACTTCGTCCATGACTTTAGAGTAGACCTCCTCTCTTTCAATATACAAGCTGTGGCCGCACGGGACGTCCTCGATTTCAACAAGCTTGACATCCTTCCCAGGGCTGACTTTGACAAACTTTCTTGTTCCGCTAATGTCATTGACTTTGTCGCCAACGCTGTGGAGGATCAACACCGGAACGTCCTTGATCTGGGCGGCAACGTAGTCCTTATCCATTAGTTTTACCCCGCGGTTGAGCATATGGAGCAACAAGATAAGCGACCCCACAGGCTTGCCGATTCCCTTATCATGGGCCTGCAAAAACTCACCCCACTTCTCATGGTTGGTGATGTCGGTCACGACGAACTTCGGATAGTACAGCATGTACGGGTAGATCTTCACCACAGCGCGGAGCGCGTACTCCACCAAGAAGTTGGGCTTGGTGGCTGGGTTCAAGTCTACCAAGGGGGCGCTGCAAATCACTCCGCTGAGCTTTTCGCGGTGGGTGCCGTGGATCAAGTAGTTCAAAGATATGCCCCCGCCCATGGAGTGGCTCATTAGGAAAAGCTTCTTGTTTGGCTTGCGGTTTTCGTCAATGTACCGCAAGCGAAGGCCAATCATCCCGTCCAAGTCCTTGAAAGTGTAGTGTTCGTTTGTCTTGCCCTTGTAGGACCCTGGGGAGGTGTGGCCCGAGCCCCTTTGGTCAAAATAGAAGCACTCGTACCCTTTGTCGGTAAGCTCATCGATGACCTGGACGTACAATTGGTAGTATTCAGCAAAACCATGCACAAAGAGAACCGTTCCCTTGTACTGGCCATCTGCCACAGATGTGGTGGCTGTGAAGAACTCGACGTCGCTGTCGGGCAACTTCACCTTCGCGGTAGTCTGCGGGTGCTTTGGAACGTATGGTGGGGGCGGATTGAGCGTTGACATTGAGGAAAGTGTTTCGATATTGAGGAATTGAGGCAACAAGGAGGAAAGGAAAACACTTGAGTGGGACGCAAAATTCAGGAGCTGCACACCCTCCGTACACCATTCTACAGATTACTCATCATACGCAAGACTTCCCATTGCCTCTTTTCGGATATTGCAAGAACTGCAAGATTTTACATGACTCTTACTTGATTCGATTAAATGTATAAGCTCATTCTTGGAAAGATTTTCTCAGGAGTAAATACCCTGGGTCAACAACTGGAACTGATCATATAGCCTTGTATACAAGCTGCCAGAACTCTTTTGGATCAAAAAGTTGTCGACAAAGTCATTGCACTCCGAGTCCAGTAAATGGAGTTGGAACCTTTGACGTAGCTGATTAGCCGTCTGGTCGCCGGCTTTGAAACATGGCAAATTCGAGTCTCGTTGCATCAATTCCACCATCTGGATAATGAGTTCCGCGTGTGCCCTCACCGACAAGAACGCCTCTTTCAACAAGGTCTTGAACTTCAAGTAGTACTCGCCTTCGATGCCGCCCAAGATTTCAATGTACTCCAACGTCAACTTGAAAGGAGCCGCTTCGAACCCAACAGACCCGGGGGAGTTTGAAAGCAAAAAGCCAAAGTCAATGTGGATGATATGGCCCTCGTTGTCAAGCATAATGTTCCCGTTGTGACGATCCTTCACCTGAAGCAAGTAGCAGATCAAAGAGTAAGACGCCAACGAAGCAGCAAAATTGTTCTGGGCGTTCTTGTACTTGACGGAGCCCGGATCGCCAAACACTTTTTTGAAATGAAGACTCATGGACTCTATAGTGCCCTTGGGGTTGGATCCCTCCTCAATGGTGATCTTCGTCAAGGCCTTTTTGATAGAGTGCACGGACAAGGCGTTGGTGATGGTCTCGACCAACCCAGTGTTGCTACTTGTGATCAAGATTCTCATTTTCTTTACCCACACCCCAACTTTATCTCTTTTCCATATCTGAGACATTGCCTGGATTAATTGGCACGCAAACGCCTCTTGTCTTAAATCATCGCCTGTCTTGCTGATTGCGGAAAACAACTCCCAGTTATCGTAGTGGCCAAATGGAGACTCTTTGCGAATCCGATTTTTTTTCGTCTCCCAATCTTCTCCCAAGTATGTTGTTTCGTTGTTGTTTTGGAACCCGCCTAACTTCAAATCGTTCTCGAGTTTGCGGTCTCCAGCTTGACCCTTCACCATTTGAATGTCGTTGTAGCCAAAATTATCCTGCAACGACTGCATCGACTCGATGATCCGCGCCTTTATAGCCCCGCTTTGATCCGACGGGAGAGTGTTGTTGGGATTGTCTAGTTGGGTCAACATCACTGCGGCAATGCGCATGTGGGTTGCCAAGTCCTCAGGCGCCACTTGATCATCGGTCAACGAGTTTGCATCCCCACGCTGGCTGACATGTTTGTCCTCAAAAGTTTGATTAACGTTGGTGGGCGTGGCAACTAAACTGGGGGCAAGACCACCGACGCCACCGCTATCGTAAGTGTTATTATTGTTATTATTGCTTGTGGCGTGACTTAAATCGGGAATAGCACTGGCCTTTGCAATGAACATCTGGGTCTTAACGGTGTCTTTCTCAGAACGATTAGAAAGCTTCACCACCGACAAGTCCCCCAAGTCCTCTTCCTCCTCGCCCATTTCCTCCTGCTCGTGGTGGAGATGGTGATCTTGGTCCTGGATGATGAGATCCTGGAGAGCTGCGCCCGCTGCTGGCAATCTTGAGTCTATTATCTGCTGCTGAGGCGAAAAGTGATCATCAAACGCAAGATGTGGTGATTTGGGGGTGCCTGGTACAGTTGATCCGGAAGGATTGACTAATCTTGAGGAGGTCTGGGTGCCCATGTCAAAGATGTATTTCTTGTCGCTTCTTTCTCTTAATAGCCTCAAGTTGCTTTCATTGACGGGGTCGAAATCTAGCTCGTCACTCAAGTACTCGATTAAAAGCAAATATGGCACTTTCTCAGCACTGTTCAACACCGCTGCCTCGTTGGGGGTGATCCGCACCACTTTGTGAAGTTTCATGCTCTTTGAAGGCGGAAGCAATGTTGGGATATCCACCTCTGCTGGCAAGTCTCTGTTCAAAAGCGACAACTCTGCTTTCAAAGTGGTGAGCCTTGCTTCTTTGGGGACCTGGCTGAGCCTCATTGATATTTGTTGTAATGCAATAGCAAACTGGGTTTCGCACTTGAAGTAGTTTGATTTGAGGAGTTTTATCTTTGTTGGGGTGGGAATCAACGATGGCGAAATGTTTCTTCTATGATGATGATGGTGGTAGTGCAGGTGGTAATGCAGATGAGAGCTTGATCCAGGAGGGGGCACCGAAGTGGTTCTTCCTCTATCAAATGATTGGGAGCTTGACCAATGGATTGAGCTTGTTGGGGATGAAGCAATGCTACCACCACCTTCAGATCTGAAAGAGATGGCTCCATCGCTTGTAGTGTCTCTGAAATCAGGCACCGACGCAGAGTTTGGAGTTGCATCGATCTTCATGTGCAAGTTCATGTTGTTGATGTTGCCACTGGAGGACAAGTCAAAGTCATTGTCGTCGGCCGTCAAAGCAGAAGTCGGTGCAGAAGCCGCCAAAACCAGAGAGCTTCTAGGGTATATTTTCAAGGCGCTGGCAGTGAGTTTTTTATTCTTGGAAAGAGATTTCTTTTTGGACATGATGTCTGTGGTTTTCATGATGTTTTCGAAATTCCTGTACTCTTCATAATCTTCTCTTGGGGTGTCCTTTTTGAAAGTTCTGTCCTCCAAAGCTGGGGAATCGATAGTGTCGTATTGAGTGCCGGCCCCGTTGTTAGAAACGATCGAGCCCGTGCCCGAGGTGTTTCTTCTGGCGTTCAACTTTGTGTTCTTCGCAGTGATATTCTTGGCCAACTGGCTTGAGTAGTTTTTGGCTAGTTGAAACACAAACAGTCTTTGTTTGCGTCCCTGAGAGATTGCCAAGGGGGCAATGTGTTTGCCCACCGCAGGCAACCCAATGGAGCTGGCAATAGCCGACGACAACACAATGGCAGGATGGGTGTTTTCTCTGAATTTTTTGTTGTCAAGAGAGTTTGTCGAGGTCGAGGTGGCGTTGAACAAAAAGTACTGAATGGAGTTCAAGATTCTTCTTGCCACTTGGAATCCATAACACTCAGGATCATCGCTTAAGTCTGTCAAATGGGCCTGGAGCTGCCAAAAGATCAACAACGTGAAATGCGGGTTTTGAGAAGAAAGCTCAATGATGAGGTCCTCGAGCGCCATGGCTTCTGTCTCAACAGTGACGAGGATTTGACAAAGCTGGGGCACATAGAACTCAATGTCGTCGTATCGGAAACTTGTTTTGATGATGTTGCAAATGTGGGCGAATATCCCAACGTTGTCTGCATACTTGACAAGATTGGCCACGCACGAAGACACGGAGTCCAGTTCTGATCGTATGCTGTTGAAAAGCAGGTCCTCTTCCATTTCTGAGAATCACAATATGGGGTTCAAAAGACTGGGCCATATATGCATACACACACACACACACACATACACACACAACACCTACACGTATATTGGCCATTGGGCAAATTTTTTTTTTCTTGGTTTACTTTTGAATTTTGATTTTTCAGCGAAAGACGTGGCGGAATGTGGATTATGTAACCACAAGGGCAACCACAGGGACAACCAGAAGGGCCACCACAAGGGCAGCCACATTAGGAGGGGAATGCCCTACAGTGTCTTGGTATTGTGCTCCTTCACTACACGATTTTACGACATCTGTCAGCAACGCAACAAGAGGAATATGTAATAGCCAGGTAAGTGGTAAGTGGCGGGCGGTACCTGATTACGTGGATCTTTCAATCTCATGAGCCTCCTCTTGGGTCAAGGGCACCCCCGGAGTGTACAACACCTTGAGCTCCTGTTCTTTTGTGAGCCCGTTGACCAAGACGTGGACGTGGCTGATGGCCTTGATGCTTTGCAAGGCAGACCAATTCCGGAACCACAAGACATTTTCCCGGTCGATGCCAAACTGCTTTACAAAAGTCTTCTCAAGGTACAACTCGATCATTGCTTTCAATGATTGCGGCGGCACTTTGCCTTCGAACTCGATCGGGGTTTTTGTCCACACGAGCAAGTGCTTGATTTCTGGGGCAAAGTTGTATGGGAACTCGTTCTCCAAGATCATCAAATCTTCTGGATGGGTGAAAAGCGGAGGGCCCCTTGAGCTAGCAGCGACCTCTTCGAGAATGGCGTCATCGGTGATGTCGGCATTGTAGTAGTACGACTCCGGACACCATTTGAGTTCCGTGCAGACAAGTCTTTTCAAAAGCGTAGTCTCTTTGTTGGAGTTGAACGACTCACGGTACTTCTTGTACTTCTGAGCCAAGGCAGGAGTTCTGCCAAACTTCTCAAGCTGGTTGTGGTCAACGAAGTACTTGATGTCCCTGAAGGAAAGAGTGTTCATGAGGCATTTTGAGCCCTCAATGATTTGAATATCAACTTTGGGTTCGGGATCTGATGTCATTGCACTTAGTTCAAAGGGAGAAGACGAAGGAGAAGGAGAAGAAGAAGAAGAAGAAGAAGGAGAAGAAGAAGGAAGGGCAGAAGAATTAAGGAGGGAATCAGCGGAACATCCTGGAAATTCTACAAAATCACTTAATTTTTCCTTCCTTAAATCTTACAAAGGCAGAAGAAAAGGCAAAAAGCATGTATACTTCATGATGATTCAAGAGTTATATATGATATATAAATACATTGAGCGGCTGATTGAACCTTAGTTCAAACCTTGGTCAAGTCCAAAACATATCTCCCGGCAATTTTGCCTTGTTCCATCAATTCGTAAACCTCTGGCAACTCCTTCAATGGAACAATCTTGATTGGGGAGTGGACCAAGCCGTCAGAAAAGAATTGAATGGCTTCTCTGGTGTCAGCTCTGTTCCCGACATAAGACCCTCTGATGGAGATGGATTTGACAACAGAGCTAAAGACAGGAGCCTTGGCAACGGCGCCAGCTGGCAACCCAACAAGAACAACGGTACCACAACTTCTGACATAGTCGCATGACTGGGTGATGGCAGCCTCAGAAACAGAGACATTGATCACACCGTGTGGACCACCTTTGGTAGCCTCTTGGATAGCAGCAGTCATTTCTTCAGGAGATTTGTAGTCCTTGAAGTCAATGAAGGTGTCAGAGCCCAACTCTGTGCAAAGAGCCTTCTTTTCAGGAGTGCTGTCAATGGAAATCACCTTGAGACCCATGGCCTTGGCATACTGGATGGCAAGAGTACCCAACCCACCACCGGCACCGGAAATGCAAACCCATTGGCCAGGTTGCAAGTCAGCGGTCTTCAAGGCTTTGTAAACAGTGACACCGGCACACAAGATTGGAGCAACCTCGGCCAAGTTGGTGCCCGTTGGAATCTTGGCAGCTTGAATAGCGTCAGCGGTGGCGTACTGTTGGAAAGTACCATCGTGAGTGTAACCAGACAAGTCAGCTTCTGGACAATTGGATTCGTTACCTTGTTCACAGAACTCACAAGATTGGCAAGAACCATTCAACCATTTGATCCCGGCAAGGTCACCGACTTTGAAGTTGCTCACTGCATTTCCAACAGCCACAACCACACCTGCACCTTCGTGGCCACCAACAAGAGGCAACTTGGTGTCCAATGGCCAGTCACCTTTCCAAGCGTGCAAATCGGTGTGACAAACACCAGAGTATTTGACATTGACAAGGATCTCGTGAGGCTTGGCTTGTGGAACAGGAATGTCTTTGTAACTCAATGGGCCGCCATTGGTTTCAAAGACAACAGCCTTTTGAGTTGAAGGGATTGCCAAAAGACGGGCAAACGAGGTGGAGAATTGTCTCGAGTTGTGCTGAGGAGCGCGAATAAATGTGCGGAGCATGATTGATAAATACTGGGGGAGGGATTTTAGGTACTAAGATAATAGGAATAAAATACTAGAAAAATATATTAAATCAATTGATTCGCAAGCAAGAGAGGGGCGAAAGACTGGCCCTTTATACAATGATCCTTTCAATTACACAAACAAAATCAAAATCAAAGTTTTACAGACAAAACTACCAAAAATATGATGATCTTTTTCCCATGCTTTTTTCTACATTACATAGAGCCCATTGAGCTAGCCCCTTGAGCTGATCAGAAGTGGGGGAATTTCTCGGCGGGCGGACAGGTCCCACCAAAATGAGGGCCACTAGTAACAATGTGGTGTGGGTAAACTGGAGGCTGGGATGGCTAGTACGACAGGAAATCACACGGAAATTACAAATCTAAGTGAATATGTGTTTACAGTGGCGCGAGACCGAGGACAAAGCTGCTGCGCGCACCTCAAACTCCGAGCGCCAGCGCTGTTCGAAGTTGCCCCGCTTTCGAAAAATAGTGCAGGAGAGCGCGCGTAGTTGCGTATAAATACATCAATACACATCAATATGCTGGATGTTGCAGGTGATACAGAGGTCATGCTTGATGTCGCATGAGATCGCGTTAATGCGCAGCGCGTCATTTTTGAACAAAATTCACTCCAAGTTGAAAAAGAATCATGATGATTCGTGAGAACGCAGCATTACAAGTGTCTCTCCCAGGGGATCCGCAACAAACAATAAACGCGAGCAAGTAGTGGTCAAGCAGCGCTGCTAACGTGCTAGTTCCGCCTGGTTCCGAACATAATGTCCCAATCCCCGGCCTTGTATACTGAAAACTCCAAACGATGGGCAAGCAAAACAAAGCAAGCAAAGAAAGTGAGAGGCAAAGATTGAAAATACATGTGGCGATAGCACCAGAACTACGCAACATCTTCCGAACCCGTAGCAGCCCCACGAGGCTGAGGGCGCCACTGACAAGATGCTGGCAAATGCTAGCAAATGCTGGAAAATGCTGGCATAGCACTAGCAAAGAACTACTGTCATTGGACAGGTTGCACCGGAGAATAATATTAATTAAAGGGTTTCTTTTTTTGGAGAAGTGCTAGATAGTTTAATCCTCTTTGCCCAACAAAAGAACAGCCTCGAGGGTCTGTAATAAATAAACAATAGGATGGAAGGATTGCCCCACTCTGATCCTCTGTTCCTCTTAAAGCCGCCAAGACAAATGGGTGAGAAAAAAAAATCATAACCCTAGAAACTAAGAGAATAATACTCCATAGAGAACACACCACACCCCCTCCAGAGCAATGGTGTAACAAGGGGATAAATAGTCGGTGGATTGCCCACAAAAATTCAAATTAATATCAATTCATCTTTATCATATCAATTTAATATCATTAAAATGTCTGAAAAAATTCCTAAAACTCAAAAAGCAGTTATCTTTGAAAAAAGCGGGGGTCCATTGACCTACAAGGACATTCCTGTTCCAACCCCAAAGCCTACTGAAATCTTGGTGCACGTGTTGTACTCTGGTGTTTGCCACACCGATTTGCACGCTTGGAAAGGTGACTGGCCATTGGACACCAAGTTGCCTCTTGTTGGTGGCCACGAAGGTGCAGGTGTTGTTGTTGCCAAGGGCTCCGAGGTGAAGAAGTTTGAAATTGGCGACCTTGCCGGGATCAAATGGTTGAATGGTTCTTGCCAATCCTGTGAGTTCTGTGAACGTGGGTTTGAATCCAATTGTCCAGAAGCTGACTTGTCTGGTTACACTCACGATGGTACTTTCCAACAGTACGCCACTGCCGATGGTGTGCAAGCTGCCAAGATTCCAAAGGGCACCAACTTGGCCGAGGTTGCTCCAATCTTGTGTGCCGGTGTCACTGTTTACAAAGCCTTGAAGACTGCTGACTTGCAACCTGGCCAATGGGTTTGCATTTCCGGTGCCGGTGGTGGGTTGGGTACTCTTGCCATCCAATACGCCAAGGCCATGGGCTTGAGAGTTGTCGGCATTGACGGTGGCGAAGAAAAGGGCGACTTGATCAAGTCGTTGGGTGGGGAGGCCTTTGTTGACTTCACCAAGACCAAGGACATTGTCAAGGAATTGCAAACCATCACCAACGGCGGTCCACACGGTGTGATCAATGTCTCTGTTTCTGAGGCTGCCATTACCCAATCGTGCGAGTACGTCAGAACCTGTGGTACCGTTGTGCTTGTTGGGTTGCCAGCTGGTGCCGTTGCCAAGGCTCCCGTCTTTAGCTCTGTTGTCAAGTCCATCTCCATCAAGGGGTCTTATGTCGGGAACAGAGCTGACACTGAGGAAGCCATTGACTTTTTCTCCAGAGGCTTGGTGCACTCCCCAATGAAGATTACTGGGTTGAGTAACTTGCCAGAGGTGTTTGACAAGATGGAAAAGGGCCAAATTTTGGGTAGATATGTTTTGGACACCTCTAAATAAGCTGACTATATGTGTATATAACGTGATTTAAGAAAGAAAGCCTTTTTCTGAGCTTGAGCGAAGATTTACAGTTTTGATTGTTTTATTAATTAATTAATTTTTAATCTATCATCCCCCGCATTTGTGCTTTGTGCAATCATATCTGCTGTAGAAGCTCTTCAAACAAGTGTCGCACTTGAAAGGCCGCTTCATCAAGTGCACCCTGTCTCTGTGGGCCTCCATGTTTTGCTTGGAAACAAACCCGCGTTCACAAAAATCGCATTTGAACGGCTTTCTGTCGAGATGGTACCCGTTGATATGGTTTGTCAAGAGCTGCTTGGTGGTGCACAGCTTTGTACAGAAATCGCACAGAAAGCGCTTGAGGCCCTCGTGGATCACGGCGGTGTGGTTGTTGAGTGACTTCTTTGATCTGAAGACTTTTTCACACTTGGGGCAGGAAAAGGGTTTTTCAGGAACTTCATAAAGCACAACGGGTTTGGAAGCAGCAGAAGAGTCAGGCGCAGCCGCAGGTGCAGCCGCGGAGGGAACAGGGGTCTTTGATTTGGAGGAGGTTGACGAGGTGGCGGTCACAGGCGTGTAGGGAAGAGATGCAACAGACGACCCTGATGAGACGCTGTTGTCAAAAGCTTGTTCCTGCGATGTGTTCTGTGATGTGTTGTGGGAACTGTTATCCAATAAAGACGGATATGCATTTCCCTGGTGGTTTTGTTGGGGCTGTATTTGCTGGGGCTGTATCTGTTGTTGTTGTTGCTGCTGCTGCTGCTGCTGCTGCTGCTGCGGGTATTGATAATTTTCTAGCACCATATACTGATGGCCATAGTTGTAGCCTGGGCTGGGGTTGTATGGTAGGCTGGGAAGCTGTTGCGGTCTGATGGAACCATTATTATTAGGAACAGAGGCGAAGTTGTTATTATTATTATTGTTGTTGTTGTTGTTGTTACCCATGATGGTGTTCTCCGGAGCTGGGTACCAGGCAGACCGTTGATATCGTGTTTCAGACAGCATGGGCAAAGAATCGCTACTGGCGTGTTTTCTCTTGCTGCCCACGTACTCGTTTTCCTCGGAAGACACGGCTGTCGATGCTGCTGTCGTCTGCTGCCGAAGCTGGGACCTGAGGCTTTCGATTTCCCGTCGTTGCTCAAGTAATTTCGAGTCGTAGTATTCTTGCTGAGACCTCACCTGGTTTCTGAGCTGCTCGATCTCGATCTTGAACGCCTCCAAAGTGGAGTTGCTTTCGAAAGACGGCACAAAGGCGTTCCCTGTGACTCTGTAGCTGGGCATTTCGCTTGAGAACCGATGACTGGTGGGGGAAGAAACTAGTATTTGAAGAGAGGTTGTAGATACTCAATTTAAGCCTAGTGGAACAATCACAATAATTTATTTTTTTTTTTTTTTTTTTTTTTCAAATTAATTTTTTTTACTTTTTTTTTTTTATTTTTACTTTTTTTTTTATTTCAATATGAGAAGCGCCTGGAATGGGTTCCCGCACAGGGCTGTTTCTTACAACGCGTACTGTCAACGGCAGTTTGTATTCTGGTTCCATTACATACTGATCACCTTGTTTGCCTTCTCACCCTCTTTCGGAGCAAACAACACCACGTAGTCGTTGTCAAACTCCCCACCTTTCTCGTCGATGTCCCCGCGGGTCAACGAGATATCGCTTACGACCGGACGGTGATCACTCATGTACACTCCGTTGAACTCGGAGTGCAAGATGGCGTAGCTGTCCACCTGCAACAGGTAGCGCTTCTCCCTCCGGGTGTCATTTTGCTCGCACCAGATGTAGTCAATGATCTTGGCGCGCTCGCGGATGCCACCGTCAAACCCAGTGTACGTTGGCCCGCTGTAGTGGCCATACTTGGAGACCTCGACCAGGGGATGGGATGCCACAATGGTGCTGACGTCATCCAAGGCCTGCAGGGCCACGTGGTACGGCTCGTCCGAAGGCTCGGTGTTGAAGTCGCCACCCAAGAAACATGGGTCCGAGTTCAAAGTGCGGGTCTTCTCGATAATGAGCTTTGTGGACTCGCGGCGAGCAACTACACCTTGGTCGTCGAAATGGGTGCTCAACACGTTGATGCGCCAGCCTGGGTGGCGCTTGCTTGCCAAATGGACCCACGTGACAATCCGCTCTTGCAGGGCGTCCCAGCCCTTGGACGGCTTGCCAGGGGTTTCGCTGAGCCAGAACGTGCTGGACTCAATGAGGTCCCACTGCGTATGCTTCCAAAAAATCGGGCTGTACTCGCCCTTGGTGTTTCCGTCTTCCCGGCCAATACCGTAGTACGTCCATTCTGCAGGCCCGAGAAGAGCAACCAAGTCCTCCACCTGGTTGTGGAGCACCTCCTGAAGAGTCACGACCGTGTTGCTTCCCTCGCCATGCGAGTTGAACTTGATGCTCAGGGCAACGTAGGTCTTTCGGATGGACCACGGCTTTTCGTTGTCCCAAAGGGCGCCGTTGTCGTAGCGGATGTTGTGGGTGTAAATTCGGACCCCCAATTTGGCCATTTTGCTATCAGAAGAGGATTCGGTGCTGGTATTGGAGATGCTGTGCTTCTTCGCGGTCAACGAGTAAAGGGAGTGTATGACAAATGAAAGGAAGCCCATCTTGGAGAACTCTACTATTGCGTTGTGAACGAGAGCAGCAACAGTGTCTGTGGGGAAAAGGCCAGGGAAATACCCAATTTCCCGTTGCGTGCCCCGCCCCCCGTGATAATGGTTCATATGTCATCAAATCATCAGTGTTTATTCAGGTCTAAATAAGTGCAGTTATTATATATACTATTTCTCCTTCTTGTCCTCTCCGTCAAGATCATTTTTCAACTTGAAAGTGTCGTTCTCCACCACCGCGTTCGACTCGTCCTTTAAGCGGTTGAACTCCTCCAACTTTGCGTCTTCGTCTTCGAGGTCATTCTCCACGCTGAAGGTGTCACGTTGGACATTGTCGCTTGAGTGTTGGTGGCTGCGGGTTTGGTTATTCACCTGATCATTGTTACTGTTTTGTCCATTTTCATTGTTGTTCTGGTAGAATACGTCAAAATTCCCGCTTTTTGGGTCTGGATACACAATAAACATGTCTCCTGCATTGGGATACTGTGGTTCGTCCAAGTCGTTCACAACGTGGAATGTGTCGTCGCGGACAGGCTGCTTGTAGTCGCTGAGCTTCATTCTCGGCTTCTTTTTCTCGCCGTGGATCTCGTCGCTGCGAATGAGCCCAAAAGTGTCGTCCACTAGTTGGCGAAACTCCTCCTCCGAAAGCCCGTCTGGAAGCGAATCGACATTGATTTTCTCGCCGTGAGTAATGCTGGGTGGCACAAGGTAACCGTACACGGCTGGAAGAACAGCTGTTGGAATTAAAAAAATGGATAACTTCATGGTTGGAAAGAATCGATAATAGGCAGAAGAAGAAGAGAAGAGATGAGATGAGATGGAAGGGAAGATTGCTCTTTTCAGGAAGGAAGGAAGTAAAAAAAAAAAGGTGTCACGTGCAAAGTATTTGTGGAAGAGCATTCGAGAGCTTCCAGGGAAGAAGACTTCCAGGGAAGAAGACTTCCAGGGAAGAAGATTCTCCTGGAAGAAAAATTGAGGAAGAAGATTGAGGAAGAAGATTGAGGAAGAAATATTAAAGAAGAAGATTCAGGAAGAAATATTAAAGAAGAAGATTCAGGAAAGATAAAAAATCAATTTGGTTAGTAAAGGTACTACTACAATGCTCTTATTATAAAGTCTATTAGGTGCCGAACCAGTCGGCACAATATGTAATGATTCGGAATGCCAATGAATGAGTAGTAATGAGTAATGGGAAATCAAATGAATGAGATAAATGAGATGAAGGAATGCTTTGAGATGAGATCTGGTTTGCAGAAATGGGTTATTGATTAGTTCTTCAACTTGGTGAAGGTGAATTCGAACAAGTCTTGGTATCTTGAGTCGTCCACAACGTTCCCCTCCTCTGCGAGACAGGATCTTGGAACGGCTGCCGCATCGACGCCACACAACTTGTTGGCAGGCGCGTTGAAGGTGTAGGAAGCGTTAGAAGGGGCCAGCTGAGATGGAGACAAAGGCGAGGTTATGGTGGACGTGGACATTTGTTGTTCTTGTGGCTGGGAGATGAATTGGGACTCAACGTCAACGTCGTTATCGAAACTCAATGATTCGTCGGCGTATTCTTCTTCCAGAGACGCGTTGGATGCAAAGTGGACAAGCTGGCCCGAGACACGGCCGTTGGAGAACACGTCTTGGATGGTAGGGCTGCAAGTGTAACCTGGATGACCAGCAGAAGGCTTGCTTGCCCTGAGCTTATGTTGGAGTTGGAGCTGGCCAACTTTGGAGTAGTAAGCGTAGTAGCAGTAGTACGTGTATGCGTACACAGCGCGTCTTGCACGGGCAGTCTGCACCGCCATTTGCATGGAAAGCTTCTTTTTCTGAAGATACTTGGCACCGAGCTTCTTGTTGGACGCTGCTGCCCTGAGCTGCTTGGAACTCGAAAGGGTTTTTCTAAGGAACGATGGAGGCACATCCTGACAGAACGTTTTGAAGTGGGCCAAGTCGCTGAACGAGACGTGCTTTGGTGATATCATGTTGAATGGTGAATGGAATGAATATCTAGCAATGCTTATCAAGCAAGGGCAGGAGGAAAGCAACAACGAAAACAGCCGAACCAAGCGATATTTATATTCAGGACACTGACACAATGTGATCGATCCTCACGCACCCACCTCCACCCTGAAACGGAGGGTTTTCGTGGGAGCTTTGGGTGCGTCTGCAAAGAAAAACACAACACCGGCTTGGGGCGCCCGCCCACACAAAAGTGCCCCGAAACGCACCAAAATTCACAATGTGTTTTATCCGTGGCCCTGGCGAGCACACTAAAACAGACTGCCAAACACGGTACCATCACTTCCATCGGCAAGATGTTTGTTTGCCTTTCGCTATGGTCAATGTAAGGGAGGGCTTGTCTCTTCCAACGCTTTTTCTGCCCTTTCCCTGGCGTTGTTGTTAAAGCTTGGAAACAAACTAAAACACAACTCTTTGCTAGCCATACGATACATCATTCTCCCATGGGTTTTCCTTTCTTCTCAGGATTATGTAATGGCAAGCGTTCTTGTTGACCCTTAACTTCCACCGCTTGTTCTTGGGTACTCACATTGATATCCCTGCCCCAAAGCTTTTACCCAAAGCTTCTACCCAAAAGCCATCCATCACATATCCCTCCTTCTGATTTCGCCCTATTGTTTAACAATTAGTCATAAGCAATTTTTTTTTTCTACCCCATTGATCGCAAATTGAAAGATTTCAGTGAATTCAACCCAGTCAAGAGGACATCACTCCTTGTTCAGGTAAACCATGAAGCTGCTTCTCCTTCTCTGTCTAGTCTTCGTCTGCTATCCTACCTATGGATGGGATTTTTTTTCCTCGTTAATGGAATACACCCCGGTGGGCGGGTGGCTAAGCGAGAAACTTGGACCAACCTTAATTACCCATCGGTTCATCACCCCTATTGTTCCCCAGGAAGAAACCGCGGTTGTCCAGCTCTCTCAGGACAGCACCAACCCGTCCATCAAGATCTTTGCCACCGGCGGCACCATTGCTTCTTCAGGCAATTCCTCAACAAACAACGCAGGCTACTCGGTAAACGTCACCATTACCGAGTTGGTCGACAAGATCCCCGAGCTTTCCTCCATTGCAAACCTCACGTTCCAGCAGATCTACAACGTCGGCTCCAACGAGCTCACAACCCTACATGTTTTAAAACTCCGGAACGAGATCTTGGAGTCATTGAGCTCCAACAAATACCACGGCATTGTCATTACCCACGGTACCGACACTTTGGAGGAAACCGCTTTCTTTCTTGAGCTCACCTTGGACACAAGCTCCCCAATATGCCTCACTGGTAGCATGCGCCCCAGAACAAGCTTATCGTACGACGGGTACATGAACATGTACACCTCGGTGCTTGTTGCTGCCGACGCGTCGTCCCGCGACCGTGGGGTGCTCGTTGCCCTCAACGACAGAATCTTATCGGGAATCTACGCCACCAAGTCGAACTCAAACTCTTTGGACACTTTCAAGAACGACGAGCAAGGCACATTGGGAATGTACGTTGACAACAAGATCAACTGGTTTGTCTCAAGCCCATACAAACATGCTCTCTCTGGCTATTTTGCCAACTCTCTGAACCTTTTTTCTTTCGCAGATTTTTCAGAGCAGCAACAGCAGCAGCATCAGAACTACGACAACCATGCGTCTGTGCTTCCCGAAGTCATGATATTCTACGGTTATCAGTCGCTTGATCCCCAGCTTGTCGAGATCGCCACAAGATTCTTCCACCTCAAGGGCGTGGTTTTGGCAGGAACGGGCTCCGGCTCCTGGACAGACGAAGGCAACAAAGCCTTGAAAGCCCTTTCGAAATCCACAGGCATTCCTGTGATCTATAGCACACGTAACGCGAACGGTATCGTCCCCATCAGCAACTTGCCCTCAGGCGACGACGCGTTCCCAGGGGCCATTGCCGGTGGGTATTTGAATCCTCAGAAGGCGCGCATCTTGTTGCAGTTGTGCTTGATTGAAGGTTACTCCTTGCAGGAGATCTCAAAAGTCTTTGGATTGGTCTATGGGGGGAGCAGATGAGTCGTCGCAAATGAAAAAGACCCTCTCTACAATTATCTTGTAGAACCAGGCAGGCTTCACTTCGAGTAATACTGTAGATCAGTAGTCAGACCCACCGGCTTGGTATCCGCATCAAGATGAAAAATCGCCAAACCTCAAACAGATGCTAAGAAACCAGACTAAAACACGGGTTGTGTGAGACGACACAGGAACGCTGAACGGGATGTCAGGGAATGGGAAAGACAATGGGAGGCGGAAACGCAGGAAGATAAAAAACAGATCATCCAAGGGCAAGATCAATTTCAAGATCAGCAAGACTGAAAAATTCGATCAAATTGATAAAATCGAAAATAATGAACCTCTATCGATTTACCAACTTTACAACTGGAAAACAGTCACCCATGAAGTGATCAGACAGCTGGGGAAAGACATGTTTGGCCACGCAAGGCCCCTGCGACATATTGTCCCCACCACCCGCACCACATGCCACAACGGCAGGGTGTCCTCCCTTAGAGCCCTTGCTGCAAACGTCCTCCTGGTGCACAGCCAGCATGTCTCGTTGCAGCACCACGTTGGCGCGTTCCCAAAGTGGGAAAACTTCTGGCACTTGGTCTGGTCCCAAATGCTTGCGCTCCGGCTCGACAGCTTTGAGAAATTCGTGATCTTCCGTAATCTTTTTGGAGTGCAGAAGGGCTTCTCGTGCCATGGTACCAACAGAAGGACGCCTCTCTCCAACAGGGACAAGGCCCTTGATATGCTCCTCATCCCAGGGATCAAGCATCGGATGGAGACCATCCATAGCAACATTCTCATGGGCCCGTTCATAGACGAAACGATCATTGCAGACTCGAGCGTGGCCCACGACAACAAGATATACTACACCACCAGCGGCGGGGCTCTCCAAGAATGCGCCCTGGTGCGCAAGTACGTCATGTTGAGCGTGCGATCCCTCCCTGCAAGCTTGCTCCCCCCGGAAAAGCTTGCCAAGATCTGCAATTGCGCCAACTTGATTGCCTTGGACTTGACTCTTGATGCAGCTAGTAACGGATACTACTATAGCACATTGATGCTTGCGTTGCGGAACCAGAAACTCGGCAATCTTTTGGTGTTGTGCGTGCCCGCGAGGCTCTTCGATGCAGGAAATAGATACCAACAAAACATCCTTGATCTCTTGGAACACTCCAATATCGCCTATCTTGAAATAGAGGGCTTGCTGATGGAGTTATTCCCGGGGGGAAAACACTCCACTCCGACAATGACCGTGAAACAATTGAGCAACACTTTTGCAGAAACTCTGCTGCTCCAGAAGAAGCTCTGCACTGTGCTCTCGAAACTCAGGAGTCTTGCGCACGTCAAACCGGTTCATGACTCGTTGTTTGGGGCTCCACCCGGGGCTGCCCAGAATGCAGTGTTGATGGACTATCAGATAGTCAGCAACAAGGACCTCAAGGACGGGCCTACCCCCACCACCACAACAGAGGACTTTGCATGGGCTGTGCGGCTCTACAACTACCCAGCTGTTTCCACTTCACGAACGGGCTACTGTATCCTCAGAAAACAGAAACCCTTGTTGCCCAGCGCTCCCAGCACAGCTCGCGCTCTCAAGAGAAGTGTGCCGCGAAACCGCATTTCTGGCTCTACCCAGTCTTTTTTCAACATGCAAAAAACAAAACAAGAAGCCACAAAGAAATAAATAGATGTATATATAAACAATTCAGAGTCTCTCTCTCTCTCTCTCTCATGTCCTATCAAACCCCTTTCCAGTTTGTCTACCTTCTAGATGGTCTTTGTGAAATCTCATCGCTCTTCTTCGAGGCGGCGGAAGGCGCGGCCGCGGTGCCCATCACAATCCAGCAGCGCTGCCGGGACAGGTGGCAGCGGTTCAGGTACGTGTGGGGGTTGACGGGGAAGACACACCAGGAGCAACAGGCCGAAATGGACGGGAAGCCCCAGTACCCAAGGAGCTTCTGGGCCCACTTGATGTACAACAACAGCAGGCGGTTCGCGAACCCGGAGTATTCTTCGAAGTTCAAGTTGGCAAAGTTGGTGGAGAGCTCTGTGATTACTGCAACAATTGGCGGTGGCGTGGTGGCGTTTGTGGTGGCAATTATCATGGCGGGAATCATGTTGTTCGTTTAAGGCGCTTATCGAGCGGAGCGAGGTAAGGGAGCGAGAACAAAGCAAGGGAGCGATCAAGGGAGCTGGGCCACCATTCTGCCCTTGGCGGCAGCTTTGCTCATCAATTGAAAGAAATGTCGATATTCACCTCTGTAAGATTTACTTTCAACACGGTGTTGGCGCACGTATACTATCAGGAAGCAGAATGATGACAAACAACAGGTCTACAATTTCTTACAAAATACACAAAACTGATTTATTGAAATAATACGCACAAAGAAACAGACGGAGCCAGCCTTTTGCTTCGCTTCACTTGTTGGTCAGCACCTTGTTAGGCTCCAACGACATGTCGTCCGCCGCCGTATCCTGAAGACTGATACCCAACTTGCCCACCACTTTCGACACTGTGGGCTTGCTCAAGTTCCTCAACACCGAAAGATAGAACGAGTGATCTTTTGAAATAGACGACTCTGGGAAATACGTCACCCCTAAAAGCATGCCTCTGTCCTTGACCAAGTTGGGGAAGGCCTTGTTCAAGTACTGCTCAAGCTTCTTTTTCTCGGACTGCACCACCACCCCTGCAGCGTCCTCCTCGGACCCGGACACGTTGGCAGGCCCCAAGATTGGGTTGTAGTCCTGTTTGAGCAACCCGTTCTTCAGCAAGTTTTGCGACGCAAACAGCTCGGGAAAGCTGATCGAATTAGGCTCGCTGTGGATAATGGAGGAGAGCCGGGTGTTTAGTGGGTAGTCCGATTCGCGGAACTCGGTTTCAAACTTGTCGTACCACAGAGGCGGGAACTGGTTGGGATTGTGGTTTCCGTTGAGCAGAGATCCGTCTGTTGTTGTTGTTGCTGTTGTTGTTGTTGTTGTTGTTGTTGAGTGGGCGCTGTAAAGCAAAGCTGGGTAGTTTTCGCGTTTCAAGTAGCTATGCTTGAACAGGTGCACAAATTCCTCAGAAATTCCAGGAAACACTCTCAGTCTGAACCTGTTGTAGCCTTCGTTGAGGAAATCTGGGTACGGGTTGCGGTAATGAATGTTGTCGTAGTAAATTCTTGTTCTTATGTGGAAAAAAGACATGATGCGCATCACGTAGTTCAAGTGGGCTTTGATCTCAATGTTCCAATCACTGGTGGGCTGGGAGTTCAAGTCCTGGAAAAAGGAAGGTGCAAAAGGCTCAATCAATTTAGCATATCCACAAAACCCAACCCCATAAAGATAGACACTTTGATTGAAAATGTTGTCCAAAGAAAGACAAAAAGTGGTCCAATAGACATAAAACAATCTCTCGATAATTGTCATGGAGCTCCCACAGTCTTCCAAAAGAACCACTTCGCCTGGAAGGATCTTGTACCAAAAGTTTTGAACTTTGCAAAGCACGTCTGGTGGGAAGTTTGTCACAAAGTCTTTATTTTTCAAGGGGAATATCTCCTTGCTGATGAAATCATAAAAGGCCAAAAAATCTTTGAATTGAGTATGCATCCGTTCATCATAAGCAATAAAAGGTTCAATGAGCCTGAAATCGTCCACCAACTCATGCAAGAATCCAGCATCATACGAAGGGATGAAAATCTCCTTGATGTTCTCGTACAAAAACTCCTTGAAAAAGGCAAACCCATCTCCCAAAGCCCCTAGCTTTGTGGCAAACTTCTTTGTAACCCTGCTGTACAAGAACGCAGATTCTTGATAATGGAAAAAATAGTTCATTGCCACTGGGTAATTCAAATCCTTGCAAAACGTTACAGAGCCAAATTGGATCATGGAACTCATTGAAACCACATACACCAACGCCGACAAGACTTTCAAATGATTTAGATCAAAATCCTTCCTTTCACTGAGCATGCGAATGGCCTCGTACTGTTTGTTGACATAGCTGGCAGCGTAACTGTAGTTTCGAAGAATCACTTTTTTAAGAGCAGAGTATTTTGTGATTCTTGAATCCAAACTGGCACGTCTTTGAATAGCACAGGCACAGAAACACATCCCCGCCGTTACCAAGACAAGGGAGCTATAACAGCTTTTCAATAAGTTGATCTGATGAATGTAGGCGAGGCAATACCGCCGCGATCTCAGCTTTTTGATGTAATCCGCCACATCTTTATTTTCCTCAAATTTGTAAACTTGAAAAGTGACATTAACTTTGGTGGCTTGTGGCAAGGCTGTTTTTGCTTTAGGGATTAGCCGACTATCGCGTCTTTGTTGATTGAAGGATATAATGTTGAATGATTCACTGTGTGGTAGACTTTTGCCAGTTGCGGGTGTTTTAGCCTTAGCAGCCTTGGCAGCGGTTTTGGAGACCCGAAACTTGCTAAAGTTTGCGGTTGGAGCAGGAGCAAGATTCTGCATTTTTGCCTGATGGTCCTTCATGATGATATGCGCCATCTTTATCCGTTGAATGAATTCCTCTGAAGCATCCAAATATGAACATCGTATCTGAATATTTGAGGACTTTTGTTAGTAACCGAGCAAAAGATGAGCAAAAAATGATCTCAAATAAAGATGAAAACTTACCCCTTTCTTCATACAAGCTTGACATTCTGGCAAAACCTCATCGCACTTTCGCCTTGATAGCTTTTTGCAGTTATCACAGCCCAACTTTGAAGCTATGAATGATTTTTTTGTTCGTTTGGGGTTTGCTGGAGGACCTTTTCCCGTTGCTCCTCCTTCCAGTGCGGGACTTCTCTCTTCAACACCACTCATAATTGAGCAACGATTCAATCCTGAAAAAGGCTTTCACTGGTCCAACAATCAGCCGAAATTTGTTGTATTGTGCTGCGTTGTATATGCCTTTTATTGCGTATTCACTGACTGAATGAATGGTACCTGTCAAAAGTGATGATGAGAAGCTAAAATAATAATGCGATATGAAAATGTTGATCACCCCAAAGTAAGGGTAAATTTGCAACCTTAAATAAATTCATACACACTTAAAGTTGGATATATTAACATGAAGTTGTGCTATTAATCAAGTTCTATTTAGAATAAAAAGACTTCGGAGAAACCGAGTTTCTGCACTGTTTCCTTTGCAAGAGCGTTGAATTGAGGTGGCCCACAAATCAAGACCGAAGAAGACTTGTCAATGGTTGCGTCAATGTTTGAGGTCAAATTTTGCTCTGTGAGAAGGCCATACATCAATTTCATGTTGAAAGTGTCTTTGAACTGATCAACATCCTCAAGCTCTTTTCTCAACAAAACGTCCTTTTCCGATGTGGAATGGTAGATCAATTCAAATTTCATAGTCATTGGAGATTCAATCAAAATTCTCAAAAATGGAGTGATACCGGAGCCACCAGCAATCAAGATGACTCTCTTGTCGGAAACATCGCCGCAATGGTCAAGGGTCAAGTAATCTTTGCTGTTGAATCTTCCAACAGGACCTTTGAATTTCACATTTTGATGCACCCCGGTGATGGCCAATTTCTTGGATACCGTGCCTGTTGGGTAGGACTTGACAAGAATATCAAAAAAACCCTTGTCGTATTTGGAGGAGATTGGCGTGTAGTATCTAACGATTTCCTTCTTGCCCGCCTCTTTGTCCGGCAAGGCATCAACAACGGTGCTGGTCAATTCTTCGGGTGTAAAGACACAGCAAAGGTGATGACCCAAAGGAACGTCGATTGAGTTCTTGGTGCTGCCCAATTTGAAACGATAGATTGCAGAGTCCTTGGATATGATAGTCTGCTCAATGAGCTCGAAAGGCTTGAACTCAGTCTTCAGCAAGTTTTTGTTGCTGCTAAACAGCCTCTGCTGAATCACTCTGAAAATTACCAACACTGCCGCTAACAACACACCGTATATGATTTTGTCCCAGCCAAAGAAGGCGGTGCCCACAACAATGAAGAAGCATGGGAGATATATCCCATGGACGGGATCGTCCATCATCTCCTTAGGGGTTCTTTTGCGTGCTTCACTCATGCTCAAATGCTAACTCCACCTTGAAGTATATATTATATAATGATAATCAATTTCTATATAAATGCTGAATAATTTTTTTTCTGGATAGTGTGGGAATGAGGAAAAAAAAATTAGAAAGAGGAAGTAAATTTCTGTGTGTGTATGCGAGTATCACAAGGACGTGCATAACATATGCAAAGGACCGGCAAGAATGCGCACAATGACGCAAGTATCATTTAAATCTTATATTATGCAAGTGAACGCATCATCATGCCAGTATCATCATACTCAACATATTGTGTCACCCGGCGACGGAAATGCTCCTGAAGGGTACAAACATAAACAAACCTTTTTTCTTATTGTTGTTGTTGATCTTTTTTTTTCTATGTTTGTTTATTTGTTTGGTTTGGGAAGATACCAGAGATCCTTCGCCAAATCATATCTAAATCTTACATCAGTCAATCATGAGAGAAGTCATCAATATCAATGGTACGTAAATGCTCTCCCTTTACTGACACAATTGTTGATTTTTCTTTTTTTCTTTCGTTGAGGCGCGTCCCCACTAACAAATGTAAACAGTTGGGCAAGCAGGTGCCCAAATCGGTAACGCCTGTTGGGAGCTCTATAGTCTTGAGCACGGCATCAATCCTGATGGGTATCTTGCGGAAGGTTTGGACAAACCAAAGGGCAGTGAGGCTGGGTTTTCCACATTTTTCAGCGAAACCGGAAGCGGCAAATATGTTCCAAGAACTTTATACATTGATTTGGAACCAGCTGTTCTTGACGAAATCAAAACAGGCACATACAAGAACTTTTTCCACCCGGAACAATTGATCAGTGGCAAAGAAGACGCTGCTAATAACTATGCAAGAGGCCATTTCACTGTTGGTAAAGAATTGTTGGAACCAATTTTGGAAAAATTGAGAAGAATGGCTGATCAATGTGACGGATTGCAAGGTTTCATTTTCAATCATTCCTTGGGCGGTGGTACCGGGTCTGGGTTGGGTTCTCTTTTGTTGGAGCAGCTTTCTACTGAATACAGCAAAAAGGCCAAATTGGAATTTGCAGTTTACCCTTCACCAAAAGTTTCAACTTCTGTTGTCGAGCCATACAACACTGTTTTGTCAACACACTCCACTTTGGAACACTCCGATGTTACCTTCATGGTCGACAATGAGGCCATTTATGACATGTGTCGTCGTAACTTGGATATCGCCAGACCTGGCTTGACAGCTTTGAATACTTTGATTGCTCAAACAGTTTCCTCAGTCACCGCTTCCTTGAGATTCAATGGCTCATTGAATGTTGATTTGAATGAATTCCAAACCAACTTGGTTCCATACCCAAGAATCCATTTCCCATTGGTGTCCTATGCCCCAATCAGCTCCAAGGCCAAGTCAATGCATGAATCCAACTCCATTGCTGAAATCACTAATGCATGCTTTGAGCAAGGCAATCAGTTGGTCAAGTGTGACCAATCGGCTGGTAAATACATGGCAACTTGTCTTTTGTACAGAGGTGATGCCGTGACCAGAGACGTGCAAAGTGCCATTGCCCAAGTAAAGACCAAAAAGTCTGTGCAGATGGTCAACTGGTGCCCAACCGGTTTCAAAGTTGGTATTTGCTTTGAGCCTCCAAGCGTTCCTAAAGAATCAGAATTGGCCCAACCATCAAGGGCTGTTTGCATGTTGTCCAATACCACTGCCATCAGTGAAGCTTGGAACAGAATCGACAAGAAGTTTGACTTAATGTTTGCCAAGAGAGCTTTTGTTCACTGGTATGTTGGCGAAGGTATGGAGGAAGGTGAATTTGTCGAAGCGAGAGAAGACTTGGCTGCTTTGGAAAGAGACTACGTTGAGGTTGGTGCCGACAGCATCGAGGACGACGAAGGGGAGTTTTAGCCTGGAATACATGCAGTATCTAAGCTAAAAGAGAAGCTATAATATCAATCAGTTCACTTAATCAATATACCAGTTCATTTTAATGTTAAAAAAAAAAAGGTGTAGTGGTAATATCTCAAGACCCCATTCATGCGAAATCATTGATGGAGACACTTTATACGATGCAAAAAGCTCACAACGTTGCCAAGAGAATTGCAGAGGTATACATTTGATGAGCTATCGATGAAATCACTTCCCGGCTAACAATCTGGTATCGGGACAGATCAAGACAATTCCGACAGAAGTACCTGGAACCATCGTGCTGGGGATCAACAAGGGCTGGGTTGTGCCACAACCGCTTGGCCAAAATTCAAACACATTGCTATGTTTCAAAATCTAAAAGTTTGGAAAGTTATATTGGGTTTACGTGGTGTCTTGAGATCACTCAATGTGAAAGAGAAAAAGAAATAAAGACTATTTCTTAGCGGTTTACTGATATTTCCAAGCATTTGGCTTAGGATTTTATATCAAATGCATTGGTTGGTGACACGATGGCGCTTTCCTTGTAGAAAGGATACAAGGCCTCAAACTTAAACAGAACTGATGAAAAAGGCCTGACGCTTTTTATTTGTCAATTGCATATATGAAAACTTCATATAAGATCCTCTCATTTCCCACTGCTTTTCACTTCGAACATTCCGCGTTCCATGTTCTTGCACGTAAGGCCGGTGTTCTTGATTTTCTCAAAGTCCGGGTGCTTCAACTGCCACCCCAACTTGTCGCACAAATACGTGGCCACGTCGTCGCAGTATCCCAACAACGAGCTATCAAACTCGCAGTGGGTGACGGGGTCCTTGTTGATTAGAATCTGGGGCACGTTTTCCGGAAGCCTGTTGACGATTTCGCTCACGGGGGCCACTTTCAAGGACGTGCCAATGCAAATGAGCAAATCGCAGTTTTTGATGTCCTGTTTGATAGAGTCGTGGAACTTTTCGGGCAAAGCTTCGCCGAAAAACGTTATATCTGGCTTCATGACCCCATACGAAGCGAGATTCACATTGTAATACTTGTTGCGTTTTTTACCACCGCCACTGCTGTCGTCGTCCTGGGCGTCCAACAATCTTTCCCGCTCCTGTTTGCAGCGCGGGCAAATGGGGAGTTCCTTGTTTCTGATGTTGGCAAATATTTTCTCACCTTGGACTTGGTACCGGCATGTGATGCAGCTTGCAGTGGCAAAGGAGCCGTGGCACTGGATGACCTTGTCGGGTTTGATCTTGGCTGCGCCTTCCAAGTTGTCAATGTTTTGGGTGTAGTTGCGCAAAAGCACCCCCTTGTCGTCCAAGAGTTTGATGAACGCGTGCAACGGCGTGAACTTGTTTTCCGGCGGAAGAACCATGTGGGCAATGGAGTAGAAGATCTCGGGGCTCTCCTTGAATGTGTTCAAGTCAAACACCTCCTGGGGATCGCTCAAGTTTAAGCTGGAAAGCTGGGCGTAGAACCCCTTTGAGGACCGGAAATCTGGAATGCCGAGGGAAGTGGAGATGCCTGCGCCGGTAAGCACAATGATGTTGCGGGCGCGCTTGATGGCTTCCAATGTTTTGCCAATGTCGGTTTCAAAACCAGGAACACGCGCACGCATGCTGAGAACGCGGCCCATGGCTTTTTGCAAATTCTTGATGATCTTCACCACGTACACATTGTCGTCCGGGCTCTCGCTGCTGGTATGTTCTTTTGCCTCTTCCGGCGTGATCTGGGGATAGTAGCCCAAGAGCATGATCAACTTGATTATGTCCTCGCCCGTTGCGGTTTCCGGAAGATACTTGTCGAGAAACGGTATCACCCCTTCGAGTTTCAAATACGACCGCACCTCCTGGATGTCGCTCATTGTGAACGGGAGCACTGTTCCATCAGCCGTTGTGACTTTATTGTTTTTCGGCACTTTGTCCTTTTTCTCGTTGTCTAGCCCTCCTCTGAGCAACACGTCGTTGGTGATATCCATCAAACTATCGTCATCATCGTCATCATCATCGTCAGAGTCGTAGCCGTCTTCCCTTTCCTCCTCATCGCTTTCAACTTGAAGCACCTTATCAGATGACGGCAGCCTGGTGGTCTTGATTATAGCACCACTTGCGGTTATGTCGCCGCTACTCTCATCATCATCATCATCATCATCACTGCTTCCATCATCATCGCCGCGCTTTGTGACCTGGCTAACCTCATGATAAGACGTTGTAACCTGCACATCTCTCGCCACCTTTCTGCTCTTGGCCGGTCTGGCATCGGAAAACATCTCTCTGTTGCGTGCTTCTCTCTCCATCCTGGGCGTGTCATCGTCGCTATCTCGTTTGAAATGCAGTTTATCGGTGATTTTTAAATGCTCCAGCGCGACGGAGTGCCCTTAGCGGGCGGCCTCCAGAAACAAAAAAAATTTCAGACCACCAAAGAAGAAGAAGAAGAAGAAGAAGAAGAAGAGAAGGAAAAGAAGAAGAAGAACAACACAATATGCCACAACAACCTATGAAACTTACAAACCTTCCGAAGCTCCGAGTGAAGAAGCCGTTCGTGAAGAACACCTCTGGGTCGTGTGCCGTTTTCATGAGCAGTCTTCTAAATTGCTGGGCGTCCAACGGCGAGGGCAACAAGGTCTGCACCCAGATGGAGGCAGACTTGAAGACATGCGTGGACAATAGAAAATTCGAGACCCCGAAGAAGAGCTCGATCAACCACCACGCGGGTAGATTGTATCCAACAATGGTGGACAAGAGTAACAAGGATTAAGCGGAGCGTGTGATAGTTCATGAGGTATCGATCTTTTAAGTGTCCTGACTTTGATAGAAAGCACGCTCTCACAGTCTTGCTTCATCAGTATATATATATAAAGGAATGTACATAGTATCTTGTCGACCTTGTAAGTTGCAGCTGGGCAGTCCTGCCCTTTTTGTATGCCCGGTCTCACTTTATCAGCCTCTTTCGTCAACGACGCCTGGCGGTGCTGCTGGCGGCGGTCTGTCTGTCTGCACGTGGGCTTGCTGAAATTTTTCAGACTTGGTTTTTTTTTTTCTTTCTGTCTGTTTGATGAGGTCGATTCCGATGTTTTCTCAACAAAGACCAAGCTTGTTTGACGATGTTGAGATACCTGCAGAGTCTTCTGAAGGCTTTTATTCGGACTGGCGAGTACTCGCTTTACAGACTGGGTCTTTTGATGCGGTCTCAGGCCAACTTCCAGGCATATAGCACCACGGCGAAACCCTACTCCGATGAGCAGCAGGAGCAGCTTGACAGCATCTTTAAGCGAGAGACCTCTTTGGATGAGCTATTGATGGGCATTCAAAGCGAGGAGTTTGACGATGATGCAGATCCCCTCGGGTTTGGCAAAGGGCAGTTTGAAAAAACGTTGCAAGAGCGCCACAGCGCAGCCGAAGAGCACGACAAGGAGTTCCACGAGGTGCTTTTGGAAGAAAACCGGCAGGCCATGGGGGACGTCTTCTCCTCTGCTGCCCAAAGAGAACAACATCAAGGGAAGGAGAACAAGAAACCACACACGGCCTCGGTGATCGACCTCATGGTGCTGCAAATGCGGGCCACCGTGGATAGATCGTTGAACCTGACCAACTCTCTCACCATGACATACGCGATGCAGCAGCAGATTCGCAAGGCGTTGGTGCCCACCATCGATTACGTCAATCTGTTGGAGTACGACTATCAGGTGATTGAGTTCATCAAGGACAAGATCATACACAGCTACCAGCTTGCAGCCGTGCCCAATGACACAAGTCTCCAGGACTTGGTGGACCAACAAGTGGAGAGGTTCTCGAACAACGACACATATGCCCCTGCCCTGCCAGAGGTGTCTCAGTACACGTTTGGCATTCTCTTGCATGAAAGTTTCCTTGCGCTTTACAACAACTTTGACAACCGTGCACAAGCCATTCTGGACATTATTTCCATCATGAACGACATCAACTGGAGCATGATTGCCGACAAGAACCAAACAAGCATGTTTTTCGACGTGCAGATCGACACTTACAACTTCTTGATTGAGAATGCTTGGGCGCACTACAAGGAGCTTTCGATGATCCAGCGGTACTTGGCAGAGATCAACATGAAGGCGTTGAAGCCCGACACGCGGACCGTGCAGGTGTTGGAGGAGATTATAAAAGAGGCAAAGAGCATTCTCTTGGAACAAGCGTCATCGGAACCAGAGGACTCTTCATTGTTGGATAACGTAAATGAGTATATGAATAAAGAATGGTACTGTTTCAGCCGGGAGTTGGAAGAAAAGCCATATTCCGGTGGCGCTGGGGTCGAGAACGACTTGATGATGGACTTTGAAACCACCAGCAAAGTGTGGAACAACGATGATTTCCAACGGCTCAAGAACTTGATGCGGGCCACAAAGGATGCAAAGACGTTTATCTACACACACTGATGGTTCCCAATAATAGATATATATCAACTCTCTTGTATTTACATGTATTTAGAAAGAAGTCAACACCTATTTGTAGGCATCCAAACTTGGCATTCGTAAAATTTCGCCGGCCTTGTTGACACTGAACTCCTGCAACATGGACAAGATCTCGCTGTCTTCCCACTCTTTTTTCAACGGGGTGATGTCAAAGTTTCTGGTGGCCCAGTAGTAAATGTCCCAGTCGTTCAAGTCCAACAATTTGTCGTACTCCACCAACTGCTCCATCGTCATATGCTTCAAGTACTTGGCGGCAAACCTTGAAAGAAGCAAGTCCGTTTCCAAAATCCCTCTTTTTCTCAGCTGGTAGAGTAGTCTTGCACGCTTCACCTCGATCGGCTCGTTGTGGCGAGGAAGCGGCTTGATGGAGATCTCAAGCTTGTCAGTGGCGTCGTCCTTGCTGTTGACGTTGATTTCGTTTCTGAGCTCGGACTGCTTCAGGCAAGAAAGGGATCCAGAAAGGGGTCTCACCGCCATAAATTTCGGTACTCTGGAAGATCTTGCAGATCTTGCGATGCTCAAGAATGCAGTTCTATTCATGCTGATGCTCATTATAGGCTCTTCTTCCTTCGCTTCCTTCGCTTCCTTCGCTTCCTCAACTTTTCGCAAAGGTTTTTCACCAAAGCGCCCGGTTCGCAGCCCCGGGCAATTTTTCAGAAAAACTGTCAAGTTTCCCACCCGTTTGGCGGCATTTCTCTCCTGCTGACGGTGATTCTCCATTGCAATAGCAAAAGGGCACACACCAAAGAAGCTTACTTCCAGATATGAGTCTCCTTCAAGGTCTCTCTAAATGCTTTGGCGTGATGTACGTGTGCTTCTGGAGCTCTGCGTTCTATCCGACCTTGGTCATGAACTACAGACTTAAGTCCTCGGACGCCATTTCGCTAGACACGTTGCTCCTCAACGTCATTGGCTTCATCTCCTATTTCGTCACCATCTATCTTCAGTTGTTCAACGCCAAGGTGATCCTGGACTACGAGAAGGTGTACAAGACAAAGCCCATATTGTCGATGATCGATTTTTGCTACGCCCTCCACTGCTTGGTGATTATTGTCATCACCTTAACCCAGGTGTTGTACTACCGGGTTGCAAAGATGAAGTCGTACCGCACCAACCCCAACAGGATCTTCAGCCCTACCGTGACAAGCATTCCAGCTATTCTGAGGACAATGACAACGACAACAACCAGGCATTCACGACACTTTTTCGCAGACTTTCGATACTTGAGCATTGTTTTGCAACGGGTCAACTCCAGCACAAAATACTTGATGATGGTGCTATCCACTTTTCTTGTGGTGTCCTTGTACCGTGCTTTCTACTCCGAGTCACTCTCTCTTCTTAGCTTGACGAGATACTTGACCTTGGTGAAGCTTTTCATCAATTGTGTCAAGTACGTGCCCCAGCTTCTCTTGAACTACAAAAAAAAGTCCGTCAAGGGCTACCCTTTTGTTGCAGTGTACCTTGACTTGGCCGGCGGGTCCATGTCTTTGATGCAGATCTTGTTGGACAACCACTTGATCTTGGTCCAGGGCAAGCACGACCGGCCAATTAATCGACTCGGCATAGAGTTGGACCATTCGTTGCATTTCAGCTTGTTGGAGTTTGTTCGAAAAAACTTTGCAAAATGCGGGTTGGTGTTTGTGGGGTTCTTCTTCGACGCCTGCTTCTTGACCCAGAGAAAGTTGTACGACCGTGACAAGGAGGAGTCAGAAAAGGGATTTACCTTGACCTTGCCGAAGAACTAGAATCTAAATTACAATTTGAATTTAGCAGATGAATGAAAGAAAAAATAGAACTTGTCCTGTTGAATATACAATATGAATGGAAGATGTAGAGAGTTGATAAAGCCTCACTTGAAGAAAAACTGGAGATAAAACGTTTTGATATCCTCGTCCCAGTAGTCCCACGTCTTGTCGATATTTATCGGTCTATTGGGTATTTTCACCGCAATGTTCTCGTATGGTTCTCCACTGATCACCAAATACTGGTATTTCAAAGGGGTTTCGCCCGCGGCCTCGCTGTCTGCAACCCTATCCACGCTCTGTTCGTAGTAGTTCATGAACCGGTACATGGGCTTTCGCACGCTTAGCCGCGGGTATTCCACCTCGAGAAGCAACCCTAGCTGCTCACTCACAGGATGCCGTATCTTCTTGATCTTGTACCCCGGGGTGCCGATCTTGGTCCACTGGCGCTTCTCAGCACTGCTGATGCCATCTCTCGCCATGTTGCTGCCGTTGCCATTCCCATTACTATTCAGGCCCCGCTCTATCTGAAACTGCCGCTTCTTCAAGTTCGTCTGGTGTTTCTTCCCCTGGATGTGAATGAGATAGGACGATTCAGAAACGTGGGTCGTGAGACAAAGCTTGCACTCGAGAAACCCCAAATGGTTCCGCAACACGTACGGGTCATTGTTGATGAGGTTGTTGTTCGACAGCGAAAGAATATCGCGCACTCGAGCTCTTCTGGCCGAGTTTGCTTCCGACGACGACGCAAGGCCACCACCCCCTTGCTTGTTTCCCACTCTATTCTGGTAATCCATCTGGGTATCTATCTATAACACGAGGTTTGCTGACTTTTCGTTAATTTGCAAAAAAAAAAAAAAATTATAATGAAATCAACAAAAAAATAATAAGCGATGGCCAAACCATAGGCGCGCTGTGCTTAAAACGTCTCATTGTAACAGATGAGAAGTAGCAAACAGTCTACATGGTGTGTTTCTCAGGGAAAAGAGTGCTCAAGTAAGCTGTTCACTGGTTTGATTGGGGGGAGGGAATTGGTTACAATATAGTTGAAACATAGTTGCAACATAGTTGCAACGTTGATCGTAATCCCCATGGACTGGCCAACGCCAACAAGTGCTCATTCAAGGTTGTTGGCTTCAATCGAAAGCAACTCAGCGCTCACCTGAATCTCCAATAGACTTGGTCCCGATACAGAAGCCCTTCTCCATGCATCTAACAGAAACGCGCCTAGCATCAGGAATGTTCCAAATGACTCTCTGCCGCTACCTTGCATTCACAACTGCGCCCGAATGCCAATGGTTCTTTGGAATGTGGTGACATTGGTTGCATTATGGAGAATCGGGAGCGTTTTCAGGACCTGCTTCCAACTAACGTTGATGCTCTAATTTACTCCTGTGCATACACTTTACCTTAAGGGCTTGGGAGGGCCCGGTGATGGCTGCAGCTTCCATAGATGCTTCCATATCACGGCAGCTCCCCCCTTGCCTCTCTCCAAGCACGATAACTCATGATAACGCCCTATTATTTATCCGCCCATATTTTCCCCATGCGGTGCTCTGCATTTGGTGACATGATTTTGCATGGCTGCAGCTTCGTGTTTGTGGTTTCCAACATGAGTTCCAAAAATGGGGGGAAAAAAGTGGGAATTTCACAAATTACACAATCCCCTTTCTACTGTTTCTTTTTCTCGTCACCAAACAACACTTTCTGATTCTTCCACCTCTTTGACGTCGAAGAATTATAAAGTACCCAAAGCAAACCAAAGCAAACACCAAAGCGAAAACCAAGACCAAAAAACCATCAAGAATTCAAAAAACCCGAACCACTTTTGAACCACCATGGCAAAGTTCAACCCAGTGATGAACTACAGCATCATCGTTTGGATGATCGAGTTTTTCATCTACTCCATGTTGTTCATTATCCCGTTCGGCTTTCCCGTTTCCAACGCCCCAATCCGCAAGAGAAAAAACGGAGAGCTAAGCTACTTTGTCTCTGCCTATGCCACTTTCTCCGCATCAACATTGTTTTGTTTCTTCTTCTCCACCGTGGTCTCCTATTGCAGAACTACATTCATGGGCCTCAAAGGGAATGCCTTTGAGTCTGTTGTGGGCAAGGACTTCAAAGTCGTCATCGTTATGCCAGATGAAGGCTCAGCTTCTGATGCCGATTCCTCCTCCAGCGCAGTTGTTGCATATTCTGCGGCTGGTAGCGATTCAATAGCTTGTTCTGCAGTGGCAAACTTGACCTCTTTTCTTCCTGACGAATCCTCTGGGAGTTCTTCTCCAATTGAGACTCTTGTCTTTGACGTTTCAGATCACGTTGAAGCTGTCGCTGATCCTGCCAACGCTGATTCTCCAGCTGAGAATGGCAATGCTGCTGTTGCCAATTCTGATTGTGAAGATGCTGTTTCTGAGGGCATCGTCGAATCCGCAGCTGAGATCGGAGAGATTGAGTCTCCAATTGAGGCGGATCCTGCCAACACTGATTCTCCAGCTGAGAATGGCAATGCTGCTGTTGCCAATTCTGGTTGTGAAGATGCTGTTTCTGAAGCCATCAACGAATCCACTGGAAAATTGACTTCACCACCAGTAGCCAATGAACCTATAGACTCAAAACCTTTTGCCACTGGCATTTGTTCAACTTCTTTTGTTGATGTCGATCCAGCAGATGATACCCATTCTTCTTCTGATGATCCTGTTGTGAAGATTGCTACGGCTGATTATAGGGCTCCATCATTCGATACAGCAGCCCAGCCAGTGAAACCCAAGAAGCTCGAGAAGCCCAAGCAGTCAAAGAGCCTCGAAAAAAGTGAGTCTGGTAAGAAAAAGAGTACAGACTTCAGTATCGAAGAGGCAAGACGAGGTTTGCCTGAATTCACCTTGGAGACTTGTGATGAATATATGCGACTATGCGCTGATGATCTTTGCTCCAATGTTCGAATTGTTGATAAATTTGAATTTGAAGTAGATGAAATAGATAATGGGTTTGTCCACGCCTTTCGTCACATGCTTGATCTTGAAAAACTCACGTTAGAGATCAAAAAAAGGATGCACGAGATTCAAGGTGATACTGGCATCTCATACAATTCTGATAACTTGAAACTCTATCCTAAAGTAAAGGTACCAGCATCAACCAGAGTTCAATTCGCAAAGAAAGTAGAACTCTTTGATCCGCGGTGTGAAAGGTCTGACAATGCCTTTCGAGAATTTTGTGACATCAAGGATACCGATGAGTACGAGGGCTACATCAAAGGCCATGATTACACCAAAAAGGTCATTGAAGGTATTCGTGATCGGCGACACAAGTTTTCTTCCAAGATTTCAAATAAATTGAAACTCAAGAAGAACACCACCAGCAGAAGCACATCTCAAGTCATAGAGCATTTGAGAGATGTAATTGCCGACTTGGAGTTTGAAGATTGTGATCAATTTGTGGCAACTTGCAAAGTGGTGTGGGACGACATGAAAACTCATCTCCAAGGCATGAAAAACATCAACGCCGCAGAGAAACTTGAGTTAGAGAAGGTGTTACAAGGTCATTCGCGTGAGATTGAAGAGATAATTTGGCTAGCACGTATGAGAAAATACAGGCTCAAGGCTTCTGAAGCTGCTGCTGCAAGTTGTGTTGAATATGCCAAGAAAGCTTATGTACAACACTCAAGTGGTGATGCTGATACTGAATCTGATGAGTCTGAAGAAACTGAATCAAGTTCCTCTTCGTTGGGCATAGCCCAATCTGTTGCTTCAGGACAAAATGAAAAGGAACGTGGAGATTTGGTTCCAGAAGTGAATTTGGAGCTTTCCAGGGTCTCCTCTTGTAAAGAGAAAGACCAACTCATGATACAAAAGGGAGCCGCAAATATCTCTATTATCGTCCAGCAGTTGAATAAACAAATCCCAAGCTTGAACTCGAAGGATTGCCTCATCCTTATCCAGAACTGCAAGGTTGATTGGCTAAAGACGGATGTGATGTTGCGAGATATGGCAGAAGTCACAACCAATGAAGAATTGAAGAAGAAAAATATGCTTTACCGTTACAAAAAGGAAATGGCTGAGATCGTACGAAAGGCTTCTACCCATCAGAACAATCTCGAGGCGGCAAGAAAAGCCAACGAATCTGAGGGATCTCTTATAGTGAAATCTCATTATCTTCTTTCTTCTGATTCTACTCCTTCTCTGCCTCCATATCTACCTTCACATCCACCTTCACCTACTCCTCCTCCGCCTTCATCTTCACTTCCACCTTCTCAACATTCACCTTCACGCCCGCCTCCTAGTTCTACTCCTCCTCCATCTTCTCGATACTCACCTTCACCTGCTTCTCCTCCACCTTCATATTCACGCCCACCGTCTCATACCACTGTTCCTAATCCTGTTGATACCGGCATCTCTCACGCTTCTACGTTGCCGCCGCCATCGCCACCATCACCAACACCTTCTTTCTTCAACCCTGTTCCTCCTCCTTCCTATTCTCCAATTCCTTTGTCTCCTTGTTCTCTTTCCTCTTCTGCGTTCTCGGGTTCTCCGACCGGTCCTGTGCTTGCCTTGTACGAAACAAAGTACGACGCAACTCCGCAAAAGGATGGCAAAGTCAGACTCGACCTTGAATGCATTGAATTGCTGCTTTCTTCATTCTCATTGAAGGACTGCTCTATCCACTTGAGCCTATGCGAGGAAGAACTCGTTCGGTATACAACGATTGCTGATGCCGAATCGGACAAAGGAGTCAAAAACAAGGCTCTCGACAGGACAGTTCGCTTGGAATGCTTGCTCTATGCCATTGTTGAAAAACAGAAGGAGCTTGAGGCCGAGGCCGAAGCCGCACAAGCCTTGAAGTTGAGAGATGCAAGCAAAACCGCCTCCAGAAGAAGTACTACTACTGCTGGCCGCAACAAGGGCAAGAATGTACCAAATGTCGCCAATCCAAACAAGCAAACGCAAAAACCTAAAGAGCCGCTCAACATCCATATAGCGGCTGATGTTTTGCAGAATGTTGTGGATTCCATTCCTACATTGAGCTTGATGGATTGCGACGAGCTCGTTGATCTTTGTTACCAGAAATGCAAAGTCATCGATGAGCATTTGGATTACATGAGAGACTTTGAAGACAAGCAGACTCTTGAACTTGTCAAAAAAAGTCAGGATTACAAGCGTGCGGTGCAAGAATTGATTCCACTTATCATTGAGAAGAAGAAGGAGCTCCTTTGCGAAACCAAATATGAGCCTGCCACACCTGCCCAACAGCAAGTCAACAACGCCATGAATTTGAAGCCGATCCCATACGACAAGCACCAAGTCAGACGGCACCTTGCACCTTCAATTGATGCTGTTCTTGGTGATGTGAGGATCAACGGTCAACGCACTAACATTATAGCCAGCACTGTAAAAGCTGGGAACCATTACAACTTGCCAAACAATGCTCTAATAGACAACAAGCTCAAGGAAAATCAGAATGAAGAAGCCACTTGCAATAACCAATCACATCCACGACAATCTCGCAGACGAAAGATAAGTCGGCCACTTCAATCTGCTCAACCCATATACACCAACTCAGACGAGGAACAGGAAGCTCGCGCAGCACCACCGCCAAAAGCAGGCAACAACGGAGTAGTCAACATCAATGAGGAGAGCTCATTAGATTGCGACGCGACGGTTCCTGCTAACGGCAAGCTGGCGAAGGGCATCCGGTCTCACTTGAAGGAATTTTGGGTTGAGCAAGTGTCGCCACTTGCAACTCGTGTGAAAAGTCGTGCGCGTGGTCGTGATAGAAAAGGACATGGCTACCATAAATTGAAAGCCATGTTCCCCTTGCATTACGAAGCCACGAACAGCAAGCCTGAGGTTTCTGATGGAAAGATTGAAGCAACGTCTACTCCTTTCCAAAAAGTCCAACACCCGAGTCTAAATGAGCAGGAACTACAAAAGGCAAAAATGTTTTACCAGCAGATACACGTTGGCATGATTGCGGTCCACTTCAACTACAACGACAATGGTCCTCCTAAAAAGGTGTCTCCTAAGAAGGTGTCTAATGGCAAAAAGAAATATTCTATTCCTGAGGAAGAGATACGGGAATACGCCGAGATCTTTGAGATGTTTCACCGCCGCATACCGACGCTTTGCAAAGAGCAGTTGGACCATGTTATTAAAGGCATGAAGGAGATGTGTGAGAGAAAAATCACAAGGGCAGCAAGACGGAATCCAACAGAGGCACATCTTTCGCTTCAGGTTTATTATCATGAGGTATTGAGTGAAGCGCAGTTTCATTTGTGGGAGCGGTACGGAGTAAGCGACTGGTAATGATCAACACTTTGGCCAAAGAAGAGACCGTCAGCATGACGCTGGCCAACAACAAACTATCAATGTAATTTTTATTATGTTTATTAAGATCTATTTTTTTTTTTTAACTTATTCATTTTTAATCTTTATCAAATACTTTTAAAACTGGATTGCAGGGTTTGACGAAGCGCCTCATCTATCTAAACATCATTCCATTTCCTTCTCCCTGCTGGCGGATGAAGTTCTTGGGCGATTGGTTTTCAAATTTGTACAACCTGTAAGCTTCTCTGACATGATATGATGTCAAAGGCGGCATCCCAAGGCCCTTGGGCAACTCGATCTTCTGTTTCTTGATGTTATTCACATCTTCAGCCCCACTTTTCAATGCTTCATACTTTCTTTTTCTTTTCTCGATGATCTGCTCCGCTAGCGACACTCGCTGCTCGGTTTCGTACACGTCCCTGCATTTTTCCAACAATTCCATCATAAAGTACTTTGCCAACCCACTCACTGCAGACTGCGAGGGCCCCGTGAGGTTCTGGCCCAAGATGGCGGTGCTGATCTTTTTAAAGAATCCCTTTGACAAGACCGATCTCTTGTACGACTCGTACCGCTCTGCTTGCTCCGAGTTGAAAGACTTCATCAAGAGGGTCTGGCGCTCTCTGTTTGTCAATGCCGCGAGATTCTTGGGGAGTCTTGCAATCTCAATAGGGTCGAGCTTGGAGAACTTCTTGACAATGTCTTTCCGACTGAGGTAGAAACTTTTTCTGTTCTTGCCGAGGCCTGTGCCGGCAACAATCCCTTGGTATGAGGCACTCGTGACACCGTTGCCCCCTGAGATCTGCTCGGGCGGAACATAAATGCCATTGTCGTCGTCGTCATCGTCATCATCATCATCGACGCTATCTCCACTATTGCCATGCTTGGTATTGTGTTTGGTTCTTCTCATGTCTGATGCCATTGGAGTGGCACCAGATGCAGGAGTAGCGCCAGGAGTGAGATCTTCCATGGCAGCAGCTTTGCTCCTCTGTGTGTCATCGTCGCTCGAGACATAGACGTCGTCATCATCATTGTCGTCATTGTTGTTTCTGTTACTGCTGTCGTTGCTTTTGCCACTAGCAGCAGCAGCAGCAGCAGCGCGCTTATTATTATTGTCATTATCATTATCATCATCGTCGTCATCTTCTTCATCATCGTCATCCTCGTCATCCTCGTCGTCGTCGTCATCTCCGCCTCCGTTGTTGTTCCTGCTCTCTTCCTCTTCTCGTAGCTTTCTGGATTCCTCATCTTCTTGCTCGATCTTCTCTTTCGTGGCCCATATGCTGAGCTTGTTCTGCTCCTTGAGATAGTCGAATAAATTGGCATACAAGTACTTGATGTCCTCCTCGTCATCGCTGACTGTGTCGATGGGGTCAATCGCCCCTGAGTCATCATATCCCCGGTCTTCGAATTTGCCGTTACTGTCCATTGCCACCTTCTTTGTTCCTCTCTCGCCATGTTGGTTGTTCGATGCCGCTGCTTTTGTTGATATTGCTGAAATGTTTCCCCACACGGGCTTCTAACCAAAGTGAAGGGCTTACAAGTTTATCACCGTCACTTCTACATCTGAGCAATAGATTAGGTCAGGTTTTCAATCGACAGCGATTCTTTGAAGATATGTACAAAGAACAGGACATTATGTTTATTCGGGGATGGAGGGAGTGTGTTTTTATTTGTGTCTGTGTGCGAGGCAGGGAATTTTTTTCAATGGGAAATAGAATGAAATGAGAAGGGATGCTTAGCTTTGGTTGTGTTGTTGATGTTCTATATCATGAGGGGAAGGAGGAGGAGAAGGGAAGGATTATATTGTAAAGTAGAGGAATGAAATCTACTTCAATTTGTGGAACAATCTTGGTGCAGCACAATCGTTGACACAGTGTTGCAAGTGGAAGTACTCTTCGATGCAGTCCTCCTTGTAGTGTCTTGATTCGTAGTCTGGTTCTTCTTGTGCTTTGGTGACTCTTTCAGTGCATTCGCTGAAGTGGTGAAGATATGTTGCACATTCGCCCTTGGAGCACTTGTCTTTCAATTCATCAAAAGGATCAACAGGCTCGTCTTCGTCGTCCTCGTCGTCGTCGTCCTCCTCCTCTTCTTCTTCCTCCTCTTCGCCGGCTTTTTCTTCGTCGCCGGCGTCTGCGGTGGACTCTTCTTCAGTGGATTCTTCAACCTCTTCTTCTTCCTGTACAAACATGTTAGAAACCAAGTTTTTGATATTTTGTGCTACGGAAATGAACATACCTCTTCGGCATAGGACACTGTAGGCATGACGGAGGCCAACAAATCAGCGAAAAAAGACATTGCGATTATTGAATTGGTGTATTGTTGTTGATTGATCTGCTGAGCTTTCACTTGTAGGTGGCTGAAAATTTTGGTGTGTGGTGATTTTTTGTGTTGGTTTTTTTTTTTCCTTCTTGCCAACTTCTTCTTCACTTGGGGTTGTAATTAGAATGAAGACGATTGGCTGGGGTGCCACGGGAGGGGCTGCTGCGGTGTGCTGCGGAGTGCTGTGGGTGTATGTATGTATCACAATTATGCACATTTGTATTACGTGATCATGTTTACAGTATTATGCAATGCTTATATAATACAATTACCCGGGGTTGATGCCCTCGGATATAGCGTCACATGATACATCATCATGTGATAATTCCCGGATTATAAATATAAATTTGTCACCGGGTAATAGTTTCCCTCCCCCAATTCAATTTTCCAGCTTTCCCCCTTGAGTATCATCAACATAGCACTTGCTGACGGTTGTGATTTGGGAAGAAAGAAAGCGCAGTTCAACATGAAGTCCTCTGCTGATCCCGATAAATACCAGTGTCGCTGGGACACGTGCGAGATCAACTTTGAAGATCTCGACTCGCTTGTGCATCATTTGATGACGGAGCACATCAAATCACGCCAGCCCAAGTACAAGTGCGAATGGCAAAACTGCTCGCGGAACGGGATCACCCAACCCAGCAGATTCGCGTTGGTGTCGCATCTCAGGTCCCACACCGGCGAGAAGCCCTACTGCTGCATCATCCCCGAGTGTCTCAAGAAATTCACCCGCAGTGATGCCTTGGCAAAACACACAAAGTCGGTGCACAACACCATCCCGGCCCACATGTCGGACCCTTTGCCTTGGTGGTGGTGGTGGTGGTGTTCCACAGGAGGAGACACAGATGAGCGTGGAAAGGGCCATACACTGCTGCTGCTGCTGCTGCTACCCGAGAAGGCCAAGGAGCACGCAAAGAGCTCCCGGAAAAGATATTACCAGGCAATGATGATGGACCACCAGGACGACTTTGTCTACATATACAACATTCTCTTCCCAGACAGTGCCAAAGAGGGTGAGATGAACGAGGAGGTGAAACGCTTGATAAGGTACGATAAACAGGTGAAGTTGACCAAGCTGAAGCAACGGAATCTTCACACAATGCCTATATCTCCATCAAAGAACCCCATGGCCATGAGCAATTTGATATCAAGCAGTAATGGCCCCAAAGAGGAGGAGATCAAAGAGGAATCAGACGATGAAGAAATGGTCAAGTTGATGAATGGCCCATCAAACTCGTTAAAGTTCAAGTACCAGCAGATATTGGATTTCAACACTCTGATAAAGAAGTTGAAGAGCCAGGTGACATCCAAAGTAGACTCCAACCCGGCATTGAAAGACATTTACAATTACGATCCCTTGAACGAGATGTCTGACTCTGAGACTCATGGGGCTGTTGCCAAGCGGAAGGCGAAAAAATCCAAGAAGAACCTTGCCAGCAACACCTCGCCGACAAAGCACCCCGACGGCGCAGCCATGAAGATCAAGGACGAAGACGCCACCACAGATGAAGAGCCCGATCCGTCGTCAATATCGATCATCTCGTATGTGCCGCAGGAGGAGAAGGAAAAAGACTTGGATGCAGAAAGTGCTTCGGAAGGCGATCTTCTTCACGAGTACGAGGCGCTACAAAGACATCAAGTCTGGAACACCGAGGTGAACAAACTTTTGGTGGACGAGTTGCTGCGGTTGTTGCAAACGCAAAAAGAGTTGTTTTCACACAAGGAAAGGTTGTTCAACGCGAATTTGGCAGTCGAGTTGTCAAAAGAGGATTTGGGCAGGTATTTAAGTTGAGGCTATAACTACAAAGACAAAAGAAAAAAAAAATAAAAATAGTTTCGTAGTTCTAATAAGGAGTGTAAGCTGTCAAATATGGTATATGGTGAAGGTGTCAAAGATGAATCGCTTCTTGCCCTGGAACCACGTTTTGCCACCATTGTCGCAACGACCCATTCAAGAACAATGTGTAATTATCGTCATATGTGTTCAACAAAGACTTTGGGTTTTCGAGCTCAAACTCCAACACTGCCTGGACCTTTGCCAACACCGACTCGTCCCTATTGCGTGCCGCTTCACTCACCTCCCCTTGCTCGTAATCATCGTCATCATCGTCATCGTCTTTGTTTGACAACAACACCTCAAAGTCCTGCACCACCGCAAGAAGCCGCAGACTCAACGAGGGGGACCGCGGGTCCGCTACTGCCAGCAGCACCGGGAGGGTGATGCGCCGATGCGAGTTTCTGATCTTGTATAGCTGGATGAATATTGGCACGAGAACAAAATACGGGAGCACATTGTTGATCTGTTGACCGATCTCGAGCATGTTGATCGAGTTCCCCATGAAGAGGGCAAATTGCGACCTACTCGAGGTCAAAGCATCGGCCGAAGGCGAGGACGAGAGAATCTGGTTGTTGAGAAGAGTGAGAAAATTATAACAGAGCGGAATTGTCAATCTGATGGCGTACGATGAGTACCACACACAACTTGACTGGTTCGAATTCTTGTAGATGAGCTTGTAGAAGAAGAAAATCTTTGTCTTGGTGAGGGAGATCAACGCCGTGATGCTCATGTAGCTTAGCAAGACCAAAATGAGACAGGAGACCCAGGGATTGCCAAACGAGGCCGCCGAATTGTCGCTGCTGGAAAACTTGAGTATCAAGAGATTGATAATGGAGAACTTCGAGTTGTGGAAAAGCTCAGAAAGCACAATGATACAAGACAACATTGAGAGGATCAACGCATACATGTTGATGGAGAACGGGTTGATATAGTAATAATACCAGTACTTTGATCTGGAAGACTTGAAAATCACATTGTTGATCAAGTTGTTGATTGAGAACTTCAGGTGCGTCTTGTTGGGGAAGCGGAACACCACCGAGTGCTGATGTTTTGAAGCTTTAATGTCCTGGATCTTGATGACTTTTTTCAACGAATTGTAGTACACCGACTCGTTGATGATGTGCTGGTAATACGAGTCCTTGAAGTTTTTTGTCAACGACAACAACAGGTCCTCTGACAACTGGTTGTTGACCAATTCCATTTCCAGATTGAAGCGGTTATTGTAGTTGATCATTTGGCTGCGGATATTGGTGGAGGAGGCAGGAGAATTAAGCTCAAAGTTGTCATTGTTGTTGAGGGCCAACAGATCGGAAACGCACCTGTTCAAATACTCGATCCAGTCCCGGTGATACGTGTTGTTCTGCATGTCGATCAAAACTGATAATTTGCGAATCAAAAGCACAGTTTGCATGAATTTTGTCTTGGACTCGTGGTATCTGTCTCTTGCCTTCAATAGCCGCGTGTAGTAGTGGCTGGTCAAGTAATGGTCGCCCAACCTGATGATCAAGCTGTCCCAGAGCAACGATTTCGGCAAGTTGATCAAGCCGTAGCCCATGAACCAGATGGCCAAGATCAAAGAGTAGCTGTGGGACAAGATGATGGCCAAGGACTTGATCGAGTTGAAGGTGAGCCCGATGCTGAAATATACATAGACGATTCCCAACAAGCTGGCCATCAAATAGGCCGAGTAGAACTTGGCATTGTACAAGAGCGAGTCCCTCAATCGCTTGTCAAACTTGTAGTTGTTTGATGAAAAATAGCACTGCACTGTTGGAAGAATGATCCATGTCATCATGAAACCGGTCCAGTAGTTGATTCTCCAGAGATTCAAGATCAAGGTCTTTGAGGAAATGTAGAGAAAATGCGACGCGTTGCTGTCCTGCGACGACACCAAGTCAATAGCAAGAAGGAAGATTGAGGAAAAGGGAATGTACAACGCGGTAAATAGCACGAGCGAAAGAAGCGGTGGGTTGTTGAAGAGATTCAAGAAAGTGTTGACAGAATAGAGGGCTAGCGTCACGCTGGCAAAGAAGGCCAACAAAAGACAGGACCACATGTTGCTCCTACGCTGTTCTGAATCAGCTTTCTAGTCGTTTGGTGTAAATCAGACGATTTGATTTGAGTTTGTTTCTGGGCCCCGTGGCTGGGTCATGTGATGATAGCGCATAAAGGCACAAGCACATTGGGAAGTACGGAAATGCTACGGAAATGTATGGCCTTAGCCCACCTTTGAGACAGGAAACCATCAGCAATGATGTAAGGAGCTTGAGAGTCGGCCCTGAGAAAATGCCCACTTTGGAAACGACGCATTTGCTATCTCACCTCATTTGGATTTAGTTTAGTTTGTTCAATACGAGGAAGCGTATTGCCCATCTCTGCAGTCTGTCTGTGGAAAGATCTAAGCCTTCCTTGAGGTATTGTCAAGATCAGCCTAAGTCAAGCCTCAAAGCAATCTACTCAACAATAGAGGGGAATACACGAACTTCGGTGGCTGTGGTACCCGAGAAGCTGTAGTTATCTCGGTAATCATAGATAGCAAAAGCCATTGAAGAAACTAGTCTAGCCCTAGCTTATCGATAATCTTCTTGCATGGAGCATTGTCAAAGCAACGTGAACTCTGTTTTGGTTATTCCGTTGGCTTAGCTGGTGGGCGAGCTCCATGCCTGCCTTGATAAGTCTTACTTCGTAATTTGAAATCTCGATGTTGGGTGTTGAACCGGAAATTCCCGTGGGAAGTTGGCACTAGCGCAATAATATCACAGCAAACTGCACCTCAACAACAATAAAAGAGAAAAGGTACAGACAGACATGGGCACAACAGCCCCACCGCAGACCCCCTCGTTCTGTTCAATATGGATCGGGGAGGGATCTGCCACCGCATCCACCAAACAGAACAGGGCAAATGGGAAATAACCTGCCCAAGAAGTTTCCATGACAAACTGCACTGTGTACAGCCGTATGCTAGCACCATGCCCTTACTCACATCTTACTAACAACTAACAATAGGAAGTGGGGGAGGAGCTGGCTCAGCCCTTGCCATCCCAGAAACACCACTGTCGAGCACTAGTTTCAGGGTGACTTTCTCCCATTCGCATTCCCAGGGAAAATAGAAGGACAAGGACAAAGGTCGGCTACTTACTAAACTCCCCCCACCACTAAACCCAGAACAAGGCCCTGTTCTGTTCTGTTCTAAACGCCTAGATATCTACTAATACATAAGTAGCCCGGTATCCCATGACAACACCATCATCTGGCAGAAGACATCACTGAAGACATCACTGAAGACATCACTGAAGAAGAAGAAGAAGAAGAAGAAGAAGAAGAAGAAGAAAAGAAAATTTTCACTGAGACACCCCCCGTTTGGCCACCGTTTTCGCCTTTTCGTCTTTTCTGCTTCTTCTTTCCCGGAAGCTGCCTCCCAAGCGAATCTCTCCCGAACCATACCCAGCTACAACATGTCCTCGAGGTCCACCACAACGTACTCCCACAACGGCTGCGTCCGGTGCAAGAAGTTGAAGATCAAATGTGACGAGAAAAAGCCCAAGTGCTCCACCTGCACCAAGAAGGGCCTTCTGTGCGAGTACACCTTCCCCATGGTGCTATACAACCCGTTCTCCAAGACCTCGGGCTCCCATCCCAAGAAGAAGCTCCAGAACAAGTCCTTCAAGTTGAAAAGAGAAGACCGCAGAATCCTCCAGATCACCATACCCAGCGAGTTCAAGTTTGTCAACGAGAAATTTGACAATTATATCAACACCACCCCAACAAACGCCACTGTCCCCGGCATCAACAACACCAACAACTACGATGGCTCCTCGGGCTCTTCCACTGACGGATCTTCTCCTTCCTCGTTTTCCTCCTCTTTGGAAGCACCAACCGCAGATTCTCCCACGTCCTCCCACGATCTTGACACGGTGAAAGAAGTTGGCAGAAAAGGCTCCGATTTGAATCTCGATGCTTTCATCAACAGAATATCCATCGACAACGACTCTTCCTTTTCCACCACTTCAGACAATAATAACAACAACAACAACAACAACAACAGCACGAATATCGTTGACACGTTCATCAACGAAGAAGACTCCGTCTTGGCAGATGCCCTCAATCAGTTGAGATTCGAAAACTCTTGTAACTTGCAGAGAACCGACGTTCGTGAACAGTTGTTGTACACCAAACCACTCGGTCCAAACGAGCAGCCTTTGCTCACAATAAAGTTCAACTTTTTTCGCGAAGACTTGGAACTGTACACCAGCAGGTTTTTTGACAAGTGCCAGCCCATCATCAATGCTAGAAAAATTGGCGGAAACCACAATGAAATTCGGAACTTGTTGTGGAAGTATTTTGTGTGCTCAAAAGGTTTAGCCACCCATTTGTTTGTTGACGACGATTTCCATTCCAACGAGGTTCTCCGATGGCTCCAAGTTCTTATTACAAAAGACCATGACCACTCCGAGATCTTGTGCAACTGTGCGATTGCCACAACTGCCAACTTCATTTGGCTAAAAACTAGAATCAACTACTGGTTTGTGGTGAAAGAACAGTACATGGAACTCACCATCAGTCAACTTGCGGAGTTGATCAACCAGACAGATAGTGCGTTTGTTTCGGTGGTGTCGCTACTTTTCACAGTGCTTTTGTTATTTTCCGAGCGGTCGGCAACTGATTCTCCAGTGTGGCGTTGGCATTTGAAAGGTGCATTGGGTGTTATCAAGGAAATCCGTTCAAGATGGAATATAAGCCAGCTACATCAAGAGCCTTTGAAGTCACATGAGCTTGAAGCTGCTTTGAACTTGTACCATTACTGCGAATCATGGTTTGTTGCTGCCGAATCCATGGCTTGGTTGTCGTCGGCAAATCATGGTTGCATGCCAATCTCTTCAAAGGAAGATTTGATTTGTGCAAGAAGCATTCTCTTTGACAACTACTCTTTTGAGTCTCGCAATGCCCTTGTTGTTGATGGCATCAACACGGTGCGATTTATCCCACAAGCGCTTGTTCCTACAATGAACAATGTTGTTTTCCATTTAATGACCCTTAAAGCTCAACACAACATTGACCTTAGCGGTATCAAAGGTTTCCTCATCAATGCTCCACCTACCCCGGAGTCTTTAACCTTGGGCAAGCAACTTTTGAGTGAGGTGGATGGCGTTCTCAATGATAACACTTTTGGCCAAAGCTTGCCCTCCATCAGGGACGCAGACCTTGCAGCCACCATGATTCTGGCGGCCAAATGTTACCTGCTTGGTCTCAAGTGTTTTATTCTTTCCCATCTTATGGGCTATTCCATGTACTCTGCGGAGATCCAGTCGTTGATTCCGCAATTTGTGGCGGCCTACAAGAAAATGCCATATAAGGAGTCCAGCTCGCTGTCGGTGCACTGGCCAAGTTACTTGTTGGCTTGTTGTGCGCCTGCATCGAACAGAACCTTAAGAGAGGACGTCACAGAGCCGTTGAGACGCATGACCCAGCGGTGTCTGCTGCTGCCGGCGCTCTTTACCATTGCAAGGGTCAAGAATGCCTGGGACTTTGTTGATGGCAATGTGAACAAGGTGATTTCTGTTCTGGACTTGGAGGCCATTCCAAAGATTGACAGTGTTATGTATTAGTTTTTCTTTCCATTGTACCATTTTTTATATGTTATTTTGCGCCAGTCAGTTGGGCTGAATTGCTGGCAATTCTTGGTTTTGGTCGTCTATAAGACGTGTGTTTAATCAGTTAATTTTGATGAGTTGTAAAGTTATTGTATGATATAAAATGTATGTCTATGTAGTATCTAATTTGAAGACCACTCCCAGGTGATGTCGATTTTGCCCTCGGCCATTGGGGCCAATGCTTGGAACGCGGTTGGGGACAAATCCAACGAGTTGGCGGCACAGCCCGGACAAGAGTCGACGATCTTCACCTTCACGCTCTTGTCACCATGCTTGACGGTTGCGTACGTGCCGCACACTTTGGAGTCCCTCAAGTTGCCCTTTGCAGCGTTGAAAAGCGTCAGTTCCAATGCCGCAACAAGCTCGTCGTCGGTGTTGACGGTTTCGCACGCCCCGAGCCCGACGTCATAGTAGGTGGCCTTCCCGGTGTACGGGGTGTTGGCCGAAAGGGGCCCGACAGAGGATAAAGAGGAGGCTGGGGTGCTGGAGGAGCTGCTGGAAGAGCTGCTGGAAGAGCTGCTGGAAGAGCTTACTGCCGAGCTCAATGTGTACGATGTTTGCAACGTGCTTGGTGGTGGGGCTGTGGAAGAAAGAACAGGAGCGGGTACTGAAGTTATTTGCGCCTCGTTGACCTTCAAAGCAGCGGAGGAGACAGCAGAAGCGGACACAGTTGCATCTTCGGTAACGGTGACGTACTCGGTCACGGTGGGGTGGATCGTCACTGTCTTGGAAGCGGCCAAGGACGACAAGATCAAAAGATGGGCGGCGTGGGAGAACAACATTGGGATTTGGATTCAATGTCTGTGATGCTCGGTGGATGCAAATGGTGGGCATCCTGGGTCTTTTTTATCTCTGGTGGGGGCGGGTTGGCCCGTATTGCAGTGTCGACCCGTTTGGAGGGAGACCCGTCGCAGGGGACCCGTCGCATGCATGCATGCTGGGCCCCACGCAGAAATGAAAAACGAGAAATCTTAAAGTGAACTGTCAAGCAGGAACCTCTTGGGCCATCTGAGTATCTCCCAGATCGCATTGCCGTGGACGGATCGCAGGGTTGGGCAAGGTGAGACAACTGTGATCTGTCAGATGTAGGGCCAGCCACGAGTTCAAGGTGCACGTTCCACGGTGCGCGTTCCAAGGTGCAACTGGGTGCACTTCTCGAGCTCTAGCAAGGGCATCACAGGCATTCACAGGCATCCACAGGGCATACACTTTGCCAGAAGACCATATTTCCTTTCTTATTTCGAGGTAGCACAAGCAGAGCGAAACTCACCTTATCTTCTCATCTCTCATGGTTGCCCTTCTACCTTCAATGCTGATCCCTCAATGGTCATGGTGATCACTCAATGGTCATGGTCGCTCTTCTACCTTCAATGCTGATCCCCCAATGGTCATGGTGATCCCCCATGTCCCTGTACCGCGTATGTGGCATAAAAAAATATTTGGAGTGGAAAAAAAAAATCTAACGACCAAAATAACCTGAATCAAGAGAAATCCCCATCGACCATCGACCAAATCATAGTGCCTTTATAATGGTCCTGACCACGACCTACGATCTCGACAGGTGCATTGAGATGCTCTACAACCGGCAGCTTCTCCCCGAGATCACAGTGCATGCGCTTTGCAACAAGCTCAAGGAGCTCTTGGTGCGCGAGTCCAACGTGGTGTACATCAGCACCCCGGTGACGGTGATTGGCGACATCCACGGGCAGTTCCACGACTTGATCGAGATCTTCAAGATCGGCGGGTACGCACCCGACACGAACTACCTTTTCCTCGGGGACTACGTGGACCGCGGGATGTTCTCGGTGGAGACCATCACTTTGCTCATCTGTCTCAAGCTACGGTACCCCAGCCGGATCAACCTTGTGCGGGGCAACCATGAAAGCCGGCAGATCACCCAGAACTACGGGTTCTACACCGAGTGCCAGCGGAAGTACGGCGGCTCCAGCGAGGTGTGGACGTATTTCACCGACATGTTTGATTACTTGATTCTCAGCGTGGTGATCAACAACGAGATTTTTTGTGTGCACGGCGGGCTTTCGCCCAACGTGCACCACATTGACCAGATCAAGTTGGTGGACCGGTTCCGCGAGATCCCGCACGAGGGCCCCATGGCCGACTTGGTGTGGTCCGACCCGGACGACGAGGAAAGCAACTTCCAACTAAGCCCGCGCGGGGCCGGGTACACCTTTGGAGTGGACGTGGTGAAGAAGTTTCTAATCTTGAACAGCATGAACAAGATCTTGCGCGCCCATCAGCTATGCAACGACGGGTACCAGATATACTTCAACGGCTTGGTGACCACGGTGTGGTCCGCCCCCAATTACTGCTACAGATGCGGCAACAAGGCCAGCATCTTGGAGGTGTACAGCAGCACCGAAAGCTACTTCAACGTGTTTGACGAGAGCCCGGAAAACAGAATGGAAACAGAGTTGGTGAAGGACGCCGAGATGACCAAAGACGGGTGCTTCAGCAAGCAGTACGTGGAGTATTTCTTGTAACTTTTTTTTTATTTTTGATAATGACCTGATGATGATATAGATTTTCATTTTGTACTATACTAGCCAAGAGTCAAAAATTCTGCAAAATGCTGTCCAATTTGACGTTCATCTCCTCCCACTCGCCGTCCACCGTGCTCAATGCGGTGATGGCCCCGCCGGCGCCAACCGTCCAGACCTCTTCTTCCTCTTCCTCGCTGGTGTACTTGAACATGGACCGAATGACCACGCTCCAGTCGGCCTGGTCATGCACGCTCCAGTACCCAAACACCCCGCTGTACACGCCCCTGTTGCCGCGGTGGGGCTCCAACAGCTGGAGGATCTCAACCGAGCGCTTCTTGGGGGCGCCGGTCATGGACCCGGGTGGGAGCAACGTTGAGAGCATTTGGAAACCCTTGGAAAAAGATGTTGTCTTGTCTTTGTGAATGTCGCACTCAATCACAGACACAAGCTGGTACACGGTGCTGTACTCCTCCACCCCCATGAGCTTTGGCACCGTGATGTTGTCGACGCCGTTGCCCGAGTGCGAGTACAAGTCATGGCGGATCAAGTCCACAATCATCAAGTTCTCGCCCATCTCCTTGGGGGTTCTGAGGATTTCCAGCGCCTGCTGGAGGGTGGTGGAAGCGGTCTTGCGCACTGTGCCCTTTATCGGCCTCAACTGGCCCACCTGTTTGTGGTCAAGCTTGTTTTTCCAAGAAAAGAACCGTTCTGGAGACGAGGAAATCAAAACAACGTCAGGGAAGTTCATGTACCCTGCAAACGGCGCCAGGTTGTTTTTCAAAACGGACTTGTACAATTGCCAAGGGTCGAGTTTGTGGCCCTTGGGCGGCTGGATGGATGTGGGAAAGCAGAGACAGAGCTCATAAGAGTCGCCGTTGAGGAGAAATTTCTGGCACTCGGCAAAGGCAGCGGAGTACGCTTCAAAAGCAGGCTTGGTCACGGTGAAGGGCATCTTCTGGATCTCAAAGGTGTAATCGATTTCGGTGTCATTAAGTGTGATTTCCTCTATCTTTTGCGAAAAAGTGTCGACCCAGAGCTTGTCGTTATGCAATGCAATCACAAAAAGCTCGCTTGTTTTCTCATTAACGACAATACACCGGTCCACAAACACCATTTTGATATCGGGCCTTGTTGAGGATTCCATTGCGGAGTGGTCAACAAATTGCCCACTTTCGTACGAAATGAGTCCCATGAACCCACCAATGAACGGCAACTTTGCAAGCTGCTCATCAAGGGTGTCCGTGCTTTGTTCCGCCATGAACGACTCGAGAAACTCCCAAATGGAGGAGTCCTCCAGGATGTTGTGCTTGTGTTTTTTGTTTTCTTTCCACTTGTTCAAGAGAACTTCGCGTGGGCGCGCCGTGGACCACGTAATCTCGGTGGCCTTGCCCCGGGTGGGGAGACCTATGATGGAGAACTCCTTTGGCTCGGCGCCGGAGTTCAAGAGAAGACAGTCATTGGAAAGGTGCAACTTTTCAATGATGTGCACGCACCAATTGGTGACCCCGGTGGGTAGTTGGAATTTAGCAAAGAATGGCTGGCACGTCTTTTTGCGTTTGAGATGCAATTGGGGAGGACGAGAAAATTTCTGGTCTTCCCGGAGCTCGGACTTGACATAGAACGATGTGAAGGGATTGGTGGTGGTGGTGCTCAACAGTGGGAACATTCTACGAGTTGTGCTGTTGTGGGCCAGGGCAATGTCCCAGAAGTTTTTCATCAAGAGAGGCCCCAAATGTGAGCATATGGACTCTGGATGGTACTGCACTCCGTAGAACGGGTGGGCCTTGTGCTTTCCTGCCATGGACACTTTTGTGTTGTTGTCCCAGGTGTATGCCAACTCTTTAATGTTCAGCAGCAGCAGCAGCAGCAGCAGAAGCAGCAGCAGCAGCAGAAGCATGTTGTTCACGTACAAAGAGTGGTACCTCACGCAGTCAAACTGCTGTGGGAAGCCGCTGAACAAACTAAGACCCTCTTCACTGTTTTTGATTGTTTGTGACACTTGGCCGTGCTTCACCTCGGGGAGCTTTTCCACGGTGCAGCCTGCACCGGGCAGGAGGGCCATGGCCTGGTACCCGAGACAGATTCCCAAGACGGGGATGTCGGTGAAGCGGGCCAACACGTCGGAGATGATCCCAAGGGTGTGCTTGTGGTTCGGGTCGCCGGGGCCGGGCCCAATGACGATGCAGTCAAAGTAGCCATTGATGAAGTCAGCGTGCTGGCCGATGTCGTTGGTGCAGTCGTTGTGCACGGTGAAAATCTCGCAGGTGGCGGGGAACGCCCGGGCAAGTAGGTCGCGAAGGTTGTAGGTGAACGAGTCGTACGAGTCGATCAAAAGCGCGGGCATAATCACTCAAGGTCCACCTGTCTCAGGGTCCACCTGTCTCAAGGTCTTCTTCTTTCTTTGTGGGGTCGGTCCTCAAAAAATTTTCATATTACCGAACCGGGTGCGGCGAGGGCGGCGAGGGCGGCGAGGGCGGCGAGGGCGGCGAGGGCGGTCCACCGAGACGGGGCTCTTTTCCTCAAAAAAAAGTGGCTTCTTCTTCTTCTTCTTCCCTGGAAGGCGTTACTCTGGAAGCGTTACTCTGGAAGCGTTACTCTGGAAGCGTTACTCTGGAAGGAAATGATCGAAGTGGTGTGCAACGACAGGCTAGGCAAGCGCATCAAGGTGAAGTGCTTGCCGGAGGACACGGTGGGCGACTTCAAGAGGATCTTGTCGATGCAGGTGGGCACGAGCGCGGAGAAGCTTGTGTTGAAGAAGGGCTACCGTATCTTCAAGGACCACATCACCCTTGACGACTACGAGATCCACGACGGAACAAACATCGAATTGTACTACTCATGACAACAAGCTTGGAATTTTATTTTTATTTTTATAATACAAAAGGAGATATATGATAGATAGACCAGAAGCAGCTGTTTTTGGAAGGTATAGTATAACTTTTAGAGAGAGCGGCAGAGCAGAGCTTGCCCTCTTAGCGAATTGAGTGACTCAGAAAAAGTAATTAAAAAGGTGGGAGGGTTCGCACTAATTGGTAATTAACTAGCAGGGTTGTGCTGTAATATTGGGAAAAATTGCAAAAAGAGAAGGAAGAGGACGATCAAGAGCAGGAATTGACCGAGCTGTCGGCAACAAAGCTGAACTGCCTGTTGGCCCCACTTTTTGTGTCCAAGCCAAAGTAGAGAAAGGTTCTCTTTTGCTCCTTGCGGTAGTGCTGAAGGTTGCCCCAGGCCCTGCTGTCGCGCGGATGCTTGTTGGAGATGTGACGCTTCAACTCGTTCAAGTCGTAGTATTCTGCAAAGCAGCCATAGCAGACAACGAGGGAGCTGTGGTAGCTGATGATGTGCTGCATCATGCTCTCGTGCGACGAGTCCTTGAACACGCAGTATGCGCATCTCAAGCGGTGGTGGGCCATGATAAAATAAAAGAAGAAGAAGAAGAAGAAGAAGAAGAAGAAGAAGATGATGATGATGATGATGATGATGATGATGATGAGAAAGAGTGGAAGGATTCTGAAGGAAAACTCAAGGTTTTATATAGAAGATGATAAACGAAAGGAGGGCGAAAAATTTTTGTGTTGGAAGACGTCAAACCGAAGCAACATTGGTTTGAGATTCAAGTGAGTGAGTGAGTGAATAGTGAAATCTTTTTTGAAAAAAAAAAAGGTGAAAAATTCGCCCTTTTGGCTCTAACAATGGAGTGAAATTTTCCAAAGTGAGAATGGAGAATGGCAAAAGGTGTTGTTGTGTTGGTGGCTAGCGACAATGACTATGTGTCTATCTGTCATATCTCCATTGCACTGCGACTCCACGCTAAAAAGATGCTGCTAAAAGGCTAGATTGGAACCAAAAAAAACAGAATCCTTGAATGAAAGGGTGGGTGGGCGCTGCCTTTGCTCATTTCGGAGGACAATCTTTCGTTAACCTAAATAAATTACCTACATTGACGATATGCTGGCTAGTGTCGTTAAAATGTGTCGCTTCCATTTTCAAGTACACTTAAGTACACTTCACAATGGGAGTTTCAATGTTTTCTGATAATTGCAAAAAAAAAAAATTGAAAAAATAAAAAAATTAAAGAGTATAAAGAGTTTAAAGGGAGGTTTTGTTGGGAATTGGGGAGAATTGGGGAGAATTGGGAGAATTGGGAGAATTGGGATGACAGACAATGCCATTAAAGCCACTGGCTCAAATTGGAAGTGGGTGCTTGAACTTGTTGGGCAAATCAATTGTCTGGCTGGCCTGTCTGGCTGGCCTGTCTGGCTGGCCTGTCTGGCTGTTTGTAATTCAAGTCAACTTATAATCCCAATGCCTTGGCGTGATAAGCCACATGCTCACCCAAGAAGGTTGAAACAAAATAGTACGAGTGGTCAAAGCCCTCCGCGTATTTCAAGTCGACATTGTCCTTGGTGAGCTTGTTCTCCTGTGCTGCCTTGAGAAACTCCTCTGGCTGCAAGTAGTCCACCTCCCCGTAATGGAATTCGTCGTTTCTACCTTGGTGAATCAAAATCTTGTACTTCCAAGGCTCGGAAACCTTCTTGACAAGAGCACAGGGATCATAGTTGGCCCACTCGTCCTTGCTCTTCAAGAATTTTTCAAAGGCATTGGTGCCCCAACTGCAGTGTTGCGGGTTGGTGACGGGGCAAAAAGCCGAAGCCGAGGCAAAATCCTTGTGGCCGTGCTTCAAAAACAAGGTCAAGGCGCCCATGCCGCCCATGGAGTGGCCGGTGACGGACTTTCTTGAAAAATCAAGCTTTGGGTACTGTTGGCCCACCACTTGAGGAAGCTCCTTGATGATGTAGGTGTACATGTTGAAGTACTTGCTGTATGGCTCGGCGGTGGCGTCGAGGTAATAGCCTGCGCTATACCCAAAGGTCCAGTCGTCGCCCAAGCCCTGGATGTCGGCAATGTCTCTTGGGGACGTGTCTGGGAACACAACCGCCAAGCCGTGCTTGTCGGCGTGTGGGTAGATGCCAGCCTTCTCGCTGGCGTTGTTTGGGGTGCAGGACAACCCGCTCAAGTAGAACAACACCGGGATGGACTTCTCCTTGAAAGAGCCGTCGTAGTACTGCTTAGGAAGGTACACGTTCACCGCCATGGCGGTGTTGGTGGATGTGGACTCGTGGCTAAGCTTGAAGAGCCTGCCCCCTGCCACGTGGATTTCCTTGTCGACTTTCATGGACATGTTGTAGGGTTGGAAATGATGAAATAGAGTGCTTACACACGGCTGTTGTTGTTCGAGCAAACTCAAGGCCTTTTATACTTTGAATCTCAAAGCTCGTCGTGCTAAACACCGAGCTAAATAACGGGAAAAATTGCAAGCAACTTTGCGCACACCGTCAAGCCCAGCCAGCGGCTGGAACGGCCAGCGCAAGACAATAGAAGAAATGAGATAATCAAGTGAGGAGTCAATGGAAGGGAAGCGAAGCAAAGGGAAGGATCAAAACTTACACGCAGTCAAACCCTCAGTCAAACCTTCAAGTACATGCACAGCCGTCCGTGTGCAGCTTACAGCAAGAACTAGTAAACAGCAAGCGTCTTCTTAGTCATGGATTAGTTATCATCAGCTGGTGGAGGCCTTGCGCTTCTTGACATTTGTCGCCGACTGCTCGGGCAGGTCGAAGCTGCCCAAGTCGGCCACCTGCAACGCCAGCCCTGCCTTGCCCAACTGGGTGTCTCTGAAGCGCACGAGCTTCTCGAGCAACAGCCTTGTAGTTTCTTGGGGCAATCCCGCCGTCGCCGCCGCCGCCGCCGCCGCAGCAGCAGCAGCAGCACTTGTCTTTGCCTCCCACGGGAGCAACACCGTGCTGTTGTAGTTCACTTTTTGCACCTTCACCCTCTTGTTGTGCAGGTCGATCCTGCCTTCGAGGACCCCTGTCCAGATAAGATGGCGCAAGTGGGCCTCCAACTGGGCAGTGCTCATCGATGGCACCTGGGGCAAGAGCGCGGCGTAACACACAGAGCTGGTGCTCTTGCCAACGGTATTCTGGATCGTCTTGAGAAGGGTGATTCGCTGGAGGTTGTCTGCAGCGGCGGCGTCAAGGCGGGCCATATCACCACTTTCCACCATCCCCAAGTACAGAGGCCAGTCGCCAAAGCAAAAGAGGTCCAAAACGCGTCTTTCCGTTGAAGAGCACTGCCCAAGCAACCGGGGGCGCTCGTTGCCCACGGTGTAGCAGAGGTCGGTACTTGTGTAATCGCGCAAGGACATTTCCAGCTCTTCCTTCTGTTGGTACCCTTTCAGTTCAACAATTTCCTCCTCCCTTTTTCAGGACAATTTTCTTTTCTTCCGTACTTTGAGGTTGGCTGGGCCTCCCTCGAACTACTCGCTCTCCGGCACCGCTCTGGCAGCCCGTCCTGACCTATATCTCGCACCGCTGTTCGATTGTAGACCATCATCACAGCATCACATGTGTCCATATCGTGGCCCTTGGCTCGAGGCCCGTGGCCCCTGTAACTCTGATCTTGGTGATCTCCCGGAAATCACACAGTCCCTCCCATTTCACCTGGACTGGCACCTCAAGACCCCTCCAGACACCTTCAAACACCGTCCTCCTTCTCTTCTCTTCCCTCCCGTTTGCCCCCCCCCCCCCCCCCCCCCCCCCTCGCCATCTGATTGGCCCTTCTCTGGGCCCTTTTCTGCTCCCACCCCCGGGCAACCCTCCTGAGTCCGTAAAAATCTTCAAAAAACCTCCAACAAAAAAAAACACAACGAACAATCAAACGTTCAATCAATTGATACAAACACACAAAGCAACGCAATGTCCTTCTTCGGCTTCGACCCCAAACTCCCTAGAAAGGAAGACACTATCGATTTCCAGGAATCGTACGACGGCTTTGGCGAAGAAACAGGGAACAATGACCAGTTCAACGACGAAACTTTTGGCGCAAACGTGAACGAAATTGGCAGAGACTTCAGCTTTGGCAGTTCCAACCCTGCCTCTGCCTCTGCTCCTGCCCCTGCTCCTGCCAAGATCAACCCGGGCATCTCCTACGCACAGGCAGTTGCCGTCCCGAAAACCCACGATGGTTTGAAACCGATGGACTCGTTGTGGGACACCACCAGCCCTTCTGCTGCCCCTGCCCCTGGCTCTGCTCCTGTCGCCGGCGCCCAACCTGGAAGAGTGCTATCTCTTGAGGAACTCGAGGCCAGAATGGCCCCAGGATCTGCTCCACTCGCGGGGCCCCCTTCTGGGTTCCCTCAAATGGGAATGTACGGTGGTCCTCCACCCCCAGGGTACGGCTTCAATAATGGTGTCCATCCTCCTCCAGGCTACATGTACAGCAACACTCAGCAACAACAGCAGCAAAAGTGGGGGGCCTATCCCGGACAACAGTTTGGCCCAGGTCCTGGCCCTATGGGCCCTCCACCACCGGGCTATCCAATGAATCCAAATTTCCGCTACCAACAAGCTCCAGGCTTCCAAGGTCCTCCTCAGGGAATGCCAATTCAAGGTCCTCCTCAAGGTCCTCCTCAAGGTCCTCCTCAAGGTCCTCCTCAGGGTCCTCCTCAAGGTCCTCCTCAAGGTCCTCCTCAGGGTCCTCCCCCATCTTCTCAAAGCATTTCACAACAGCCCCCGGTCCCCGTCGTCCAGACCAATTCTCCTTTAAACCATTCACAATCATCACACAAGTTGGATTTGAACCAGTTCCCGATCCTTGGTGCAACGGCATCTCCTTCAAGACAGCAAAATGCTCCTCCAGCACCTAATGCCAATGTCACTAGTACTGCTGTTTCCGAAATGGAACCTGAAAGAGAGCTCACTCCTGAAGAAAAGGAAAAGCTTGCTATCAAGCAGCACAAGATTGAAAGAATCATTAGATATAACAACATCATGACTCCAAGAGATCGTGACTTTGTCACTCGGTTCCAACTTTCAAGAATCATCACCGACGACCCGTTTACAGAGGACTTTTATTTCCAAATCTTCAAGGCCATCAATTCACAACACGCCCATGAGGACATGAACTCAATTGCAAAGTACTATTTGGAGCACTCGGGTCATCGCTTGGGGGGCAAGCACAAGCGAGCCGACGTTGCCTTGCAAAGAATGCAACAGCAGGTTAGCAGAGCCGTTTCTGTTGCAAAAGAACGTCCAAAGGACAATCAGTTCTCCAAAGAGGGCTCCTTGGGGAAAATCAGCTTTGGCACGGGGAAAACCCCTAGAAAGCAATTGGAAGTTTTGAAGAAAGAAATTGAGACAAGTGCCAAGCAAAACTCCATTGGCATGATGGTGAACAACTTTGATGACAAGAACCAGGCCAATGTAAAGCTCAGCAAGAAAATGGTGTTGAACTGCTTGGAAAAGACATACTCATTGGTGTTGAAATTGGAAACTTTTGAAAAAAATAACGAACCAATAGATCCAACAGAGCTTTGGGACTCGTTGTACGTGAGCCATCCCAACAACGAAGTGAAGGAAAACATTTTTATTTCGTTTTTGAACTACGACAAGGGCGTCAAACTTTTCCCAAGAATCTTGAGATATCTTACCAGCGAGCAAAAATTGAAGCTCATTGAGTACATTTTCAAAAAAATCACCTTGTTGAAGCTCATTTCCGAGTCTTCATACGACACTTATTATTCGTTGAGTTCTCCAGAACAAAAGACCAAAGTTGACAAGAAAATGGAGCTTTTCTCCAACCTTGTGCTCAAGTTCATTATCCTGGCCATTTCCAACGACTTGAAGTTTGATGAGATTATCAGACTCATTGTGAGTGTGATCAACTACAACAGTCTTGCAAACTTGCTCCCAACAAAGATTGGCCTTACTTTGATCACCATCTTGATCTCCAAGATTGAGTTGATCAAGCAGGACATTTCCTCCATCACCAGCAGCGACCTTATCATTTGGGGCAACGTCTACGACCAGTTGTTCAACAGCTTGATCAACAAGTTGATCACGGTGTTCCCCAAGCTGCTCTATGTGGACGACGCGGTGTCTTGGGTTGTGGACGACCAGGGCAAGAAAAGCGTGTTTGACGACTCGTACATTTGGCACTTCTTGGCCTCGTTGGCGCTTGCAGGGAAGCTTCATCATCAGCGGATCATTGTCGACGAAGCAAGGGAAAAGGTGTTTGAGTGCGTTGAGTTTGCCAAGCGTTTGAGCACCGACGCAAACGTCCTGTACAAGGAGGAGTCCGTGAGAAAGTTGGCCAACTTGAACTTGTTCTTGAACGTGATGGGCTTGAACGCCAGCGACTCGGGCGACATCTCCGAGTTGAAGTAATTCAGGGCATATGAACACTTTTTGAAATATAAACTGTAAGAGTGTAATTTTAGATAAGCCCGCTAAAAATTTCTACCATGACTCATGGTGAAATAGGAAAATGAAAAWAAAAAAAAAAAAAAAAAAAAAAAAACCATCGAGACGACCACGACGACCACGACGACCAACCAAGTTCTCTTTTCAAAGCAGCATAATGGGCATTCCTCTCCTACCATACTTCCTGTCTATTGAAGACCCCTCCTTGGAGGCGCTCTCTGTGTTTGGGGCGGCGCTTGTGGCATACTCCCCTGCCGCGGACTACAAATCCTTCATCAGCAACTTTCCAGCCCCGGTGGAATTTGTTGTCGACGTTGTTGGCTCCCAGGTCTCCGTGGACGACGTGGTCGTCTTGCTCAACTCGGGGGTCTCCCAGGTGCTTGCCTCCTCGGAGCTTGTACAACGGGCCGTTGAGGCAGGTCTCCCGGAAAACAGACTCATTTCAAAAGAGCGCCAAGTTGTGAGCTCCCTGAAAGAGGCAATATCCACTGCCCAAACAACAGTCTACATCGACTATGGCAACTCGGCTCCCCTGGTTTCGGACATCAGTCTGTCGCAGGACATGGTCTCGATAGTCAAGAGCGAGTTTCTTTCTCCTGAGGGGTTGGCCCAGTATTTGTTGCCTGTGTTGACCACCGACCGGGCTGACGGGTTGTACTCGACGTTGGTGACCGATGTCCACGGGCGTGCTCTTGGGTTGGTGTACTCCTCGAGGGAGTCGCTCGAGGCGGCGCTCGCGCACCGCGCCGGCGTGTACCACTCGCGCAAGCGTGGCCTCTGGTTCAAAGGCAGCACCTCGGGCGACACCCAACGGCTCCTCAAGTTGCTGGTGGATTGCGACGGCGACGCGCTTGTGTTTGTGGTCGAGCAGCGCGGGACCGGCTTCTGCCACTTGCAAACCGACACCTGCTTTGGCAACTTGGCCGGCTTGGCGCGGCTTGAAAAAACGCTTGAGAGCAGAATGCAAAGCGCGCCAAGGGGGTCCTACACAAAGAGGCTCTTCACAGACGAGACCTTGTTGAACGCAAAGATCAAGGAGGAAGCAGAGGAGTTGACCGAGGCCACAGGAAGGCAGGACGTTGCCTGGGAGGCTGCCGACTTGATGTATTTTGCGTTGGCAAAATGCGTTCTGCAAGGCGTTTCCTTGGCAGATATCGAGAGAAACTTGGACATGAAGCATTTGAAAGTAACGAGACGCAAGGGCGATGCCAAGGAGAAGTTTCTTGCCAAGCTGGCCCCTGAAAAGGTGCCAGAGGTTATACCCGATTCAAACATCCAGTTGAAAGTCTACAACGTTGCAGACCACTCTGTGGAAGACGTGGCCAAGCTCATTGAGCGTCCTGTTCAGTCCACGCTCGACATCATGAAGCTTGTGAACCCCATCATTGAAAACGTGATCCAGAACGGTGACAAGGCGTTGATGGAGCTCACTGAGAAATTCGACAAGGTCAAATTGGAAACCCCAATCTTGCGTGCCCCGTTCCCTCCAGAGTTGTACCAGTTGCCGCCGGACATCCAGGCGGCGCTTGATCTCTCCATTGAAAACGTCCACAAGTTCCATGCTGCGCAATTGCAGAACGAGACCTTAACGGTTGAAACAAGTCCCGGGGTGGTGTGCTCAAGATTCTCACGTCCTATTGAAAAAGTTGGCTTGTACATCCCGGGGGGCACTGCAGTTTTGCCATCAACCGCTCTCATGTTGGGGGTTCCTGCCAAGGCTGCTGGCTGCAAGGAGATTATCTTTGCGTCGCCGCCTCGCAAGGATGGCAGCTTGACGCCCGAGGTTGTTTACGTGGCCCACAAGGTGGGCGCCAAAGCCATTGTCTTGGCGGGGGGTGCCCAGGCAATTGCCGCCATGGCCTACGGCACAGAATCGGTTCCGAAGTGCGACAAGATCATGGGGCCTGGGAACCAGTTTGTCACCGCTGCGAAGATGTATGTTCAGAATGACACGTCTGCGCTCTGTGCAATCGACATGCCTGCCGGCCCCAGCGAGGTGTTGGTGATTGCTGACGGGTCCGCGGACCCGGACTTTGTTGCTGCGGACTTGCTTTCCCAAGCAGAGCACGGGGTGGACTCTCAGGTGATTTTGATTGCCATCGACTTGACGCCGGCCCAAGTTGACGATATCCAGAGTGCGGTGCACGCCCAGGCGGTGCAGTTGCCAAGGGAGCAGATTGTGAGAAAATGCATCGAGCACAGTGTGATCTTGCAGGTGGGCAGCGTTGAGGACGCCTTCAAGTACCTGAACATGTATGCGCCGGAGCACTTGATCTTGCAGATTGCCAAGGCGAACCAGTACCTCCACTTGGTGGAGAACGCGGGGAGCGTGTTTGTTGGGTACTTGACCCCAGAGTCTTGCGGAGACTACTCCTCGGGCACAAACCACACTTTGCCAACGTACGGGTATGCGAGAATGTACTCGGGCGTAAACACCAGCACGTTCTTGAAGTTTATCACGTCGCAGGAGATCACTAAGACTGGGTTGACCAACATTGGGCCGGCGGTGATGTCTGTTGCCGCTGTCGAGAGCTTGGACGGGCACCGAAACGCCGTCAAGATCCGCATGGAGAAGCTAGGGTTGTTATGAATATCGATGTTGCATTGTAGATAAAAGTATATATATATAGATATAAAAAAAAAAAAAAAAAAAAATCAAAAGGCAAGTGAATATATCAGTGTTTGGACCATAAGTAAACTCGAGATCAATGGCCATAACAGACTTTTTCAGAAGGGACAATGGATTGAGGGTAGGGGAGGACGAGGATGCAGAGAGGTCTACTCTTCCGAGACCGGTGCCAGGTCCTAGTACCGGTCCCAGTTCTGGTCCCAGTTCTGGTCCTAGTCCTGGCTTTGCCACCAGCGCCAACTTCAACAACTGGAATCCGTTCAAGAACTACAACAGGATACGGCTTCCTGGAAGCGATGCAGCAGTGGACGACGACGACGACGACGGCCTTGCAAGAATACCCGATGGCGAGAGCAGGCTCGCGGTGTTGAGCTTGTCGCGCACCGACCGCATGATCATCTTTGCCATCTTGATCCTTGGCGCCGTGGTGTGCTACGGGTTGTGCATCTTCTTGTTCCCGATCTTGTCGCTCCGGCCCCGCAAGTTCATTGCGCTCTGGACGCTTGGGTCTGTGTTCTTCTTGACGAGTTTTGTGTTCTTGCTTGGGTGGCAGCAGTCGCTCTCCACGTTGGTGTCCCCCGACAGAGCGCTTCTCAAAGGGTGCTGCGTGGCGTCGATCGGGTTGACCATCTACTCGGCCGTGACGTTGAAGAGCACGGTGTTGTCGATTGTATTTGCGGTGTTGCAGATTGTGTCGCAGGTGTACTTCACCGCCAGCTTTGTGCCGTTTGGCACGTCGGGGTTGTCGTTTACAAGCAGAGTGGCCATGAACCAGGCCGAGAGCTGGATCAACTCTTAGCTTATTTTCTTTCATTTCTCTTACGCACCAAGTTGCGAAAACTCTTTACATGGAATTCAAGGACAATGAATTTATCAACTAACTGTAGTGGTGCACTCCGATAGCGAGAGAAATATCCTAATTTGAGAATGACAACGCCAAACCAACCTTGTGGACCGGCTCTGCCAAGCGCAAGGCGTCAAAGCTGAGCCCCACCCCGATGGATACACCCTTTCTGAGTTTCTTATTATACGACAACGCAGCCAACCCGGAGTCGGCCAACTTGGCCTTGACAAAGGTGTTCTTGTCCAAGCTGTACTTGGAGGCCAACTCAACCGCGACCTGTTTTGCCGATCCGTGTGGGATGGTGTTGGGGTCGTATGTGGCCCTTGCGCCAAACTCAACGGCCGGGGTAACCTTTTGGTAAAAGAACGCGCTGTGGACGGTGTAGTTTTTGGAGGAGTGCACCCCAAGCGAGTACAATGGATGCACGTACGCCACTGCCGAAGAAAGCTTTGACACTTCCGGCGCAGTGTTGTACGCTAGCTTGGCAATGTCAAACTCCAGCCCGACAACCACTCCGTTGCGGCCCAACGTGATGTCCCCGTGGAACGAGGGCCCTTTCAAAAGATTGAGACAGCCCTTGACGTTTGCGCCGTGCGGAGAGGTGTACTGCAAGTTCAACTTGGCGCTCTTGCTGGTGCTGTTCTGCACCGAGGTGGCAATCTCGGTCTTCAAGCCCGAGGCCAACAAGTTGGGGATCTCGATCTTGGTGCTGAGCGCGTTGGCGGTGTTCCAGCCCTGGGTGAGGGTCACGCCCGTGGACTTATCGGAGTAGCGGGTCTCGACGCTGGAGTTGATGCTGTTGTTGTTGGTGAGCTTGTCGTTGGCGGTCTTGCCCTTGACGGTGAAGGCAACCCCGTTCGCGGCAGAGAGCTTCACGTCAACAGAGGCCTTTGAGGCGTGGTAAAAGTCCTTGGTAAGGATCCCGTTGATGTTCTTGGGAATGTCAGCAAAGGAGGGCGGGGTGGTCATCATGAACAGGAGGGATTTCTGGTGCTCATCCACCGGCTTCGTGAGGTGTCGTTTCAGTTTGCAAGTGTTTTTAGATTTGACCCCAGCGAGGCTCGTAACCATTTGTGAAGTTGTTGGTCAAAGACTGTTTGTTGGTTTAATGGGGACGAAGCGTAGGTTCAGACAACGAGATAGGATGAACAGAGTCACTGCTTGTGTTCTCAGGAGAAGATTCCACTGCGGCCCGGCGGCGGTGCTAGCAAAGAAAAGCCCAGGTGCCGAGACAAGCGACGTGCAAAAGTACTTTGGAAGGCCCTCGAGCAAGCTCTCTGCCGGCATTGTGGGCTTGGCCAACGTGGGCAAGTCGACGTTCTTCCAGGCAGTGACAAAGTCTGAGGCCGGGATAGCCGCCAACTATCCCTTTGCGACAATCGACCCGGAGGAGCTTTCAATCGCCATTCCATCTGCAGAGCTTGATTTTTTGCAAAGATTGTACTCGCTGAAGAAGCAGATCAAGGCAACGTTGCTGGTGTGCGACATTGCAGGGCTCACGAGGGGCGCGTCCAAGGGGAAGGGATTGGGCAACCAGTTCTTGAACGACATCCGACAGGTGGACGGGATTTTCCAAGTCGTCAGAGGGTTCAAGGACGACGACATCACCCACATTGAAAAAGATGGGGTTGACCCTGTGCGGGACTTGGAGATTGTGAACGAGGAGCTCGTCACCAAGGATTTTGAGTTTGTCACCAGCAGCCTTGAGCAGCTTGAGAAGAAAGCGCGGTACCCGACAAGGGATACGCTGGTGTTGGTGGTGCAGAACGACATCAGGGCATTGACCAAAGCGCTGGAGTGTTTACTCGAGGGGAAGCGGATCGGCAATGGTGCTGGTGTTGGGTGGTGGACCAACGATGAAATCGACTCGTTGAACAGATACAACTTGCTCACTGCCAAGCCCGTAACCTACTTGTTGAACGTCAATGAAGAAGACTACGAACGACAGGATAACGAGTTTCACAGCGCGGTGCAACGCTGGATAGACGCCAACTCGCCCGGAGACCAGTTGATCATCTTCTCTGCCGCGGTGGAAGAGGGCATCAAAGAAGGAATCTTGTCGCCTGCGGAGGTAAACTCTGCCATTCCAGGCATACTACACGCCATGAAGCGCAGCTTGAAGTTGATCAGCTTCTTCACCTGCGGGCCCTTGGAAGTGAGAGAGTGGCCGCTCCGCGAAAACAGCTTGGCGCCGGCCGCGGCGGGGATCATCCACACAGACCTACAAAACACCTTCATCTCCGCCAACGTGATCAAGTTCGAGGACATTGAGAACATGGAGCCACAGCAATTTTCTGAGGCAAAGTTGAAAACCGCGGGCAAAGTGCGTCGCGAGGGCAAGAACTACGTGGTGCAGCACCGCGACATTCTCCACTTTCTTGCCGGCGCCGCAAAGAAGAGGTGAGCGGACACATTGTAAATAGACTGGTTCGTTTCTAAAACAACATGTTAATATGATGGTTCTTATAAAGATGATTTCTCACTGTCATTCAATGTAATTCAGTTCAATTGGTATGGTTTCTTATCATATACAAAAAATTTCAAACGAGCTGGGTTTAATGCTGTTGGTCATCATTTTACAATGCGCTGACTGTGAGTATTGATCTGGTACTTACCGTTATCTACCCTCCCTCATCATTGACACTGATAAAGGAATAACAACTCCCAGAGAAGAAGAGAAGAAGAAGATTCTTGAAAATTTTCTCTTCCCTGGAGGAGGAACAGACAAAGAGAGGGACGGGTAATTTATTTTCCTGTACGGCGTGGCGGTGACGGCCGGKTTTGCGGTTTTGCGGTTTTGCGGTTTTCTTATGTAATCCGTGACGGCGTATCGGGGTATATCGAGGTATATCGAGGTTTCCGAGGTATTCCACAAGAACCGAGGGAAATGACGACGGGAAAAAAATTGCAAGTGTGTTCCAGGACAAAGACACACGCCCTGGAAAGCATCCCATCTTAGTCATAGCCTGCTGTTATCATATCATCCTTTTTGTCCCAGATACGATCCATCGCATACCCCAACAACCAAGCAATATGAGCAAGCCCCACGTCTCCAACTTGTCCTCCGCGCTAAAGGGCGTTCACATCTCCGGAAGCAACACTACCAGCGATATTAATAATAATAGTAGTAATAATAATAATAATAATAATATACTGGGCAACCAGCATAGTCAGCTCAGCCAAGACAACCAGGCGCTTCAAGACATGGAGTTCCAGAACAACATGCTCCAGGAGTCGGGCAACAGCTCGAGAATTTCCTCGTTTTTCCAGAACCAGCCTAGCTCGGGCATCACCCTATTCTCGCACAGATCTGCCCCCAACGGCTTCAAAGTTGCTATAGTGCTATCGGAGCTCAACTTCACATACCAGACAATGTTTCTCGACTTCAACAACGGCGAGCAAAGAGCACCCGAGTTTGTCTCGATCAACCCCAATGCCCGGGTGCCGGCAATAATAGACCACGACAACAACAACTTGGCCATCTGGGAGTCCGGCGCCATCATCTTGTACCTCGTGGAAAAGTACATTGAAAACAACTACAACGGCCGGAACACGTGCAGCTTGTACGCCCTCAACTTGGGGGACAAGTCTCAGATCTTGTCGTGGTTGTTTTTCCAGACCTCTGGTCACGCGCCAATGATTGGCCAGGCGCTCCATTTCAGGTACTTCCACTCGCAGTTTGTCCCCAGTGCCGTTGAACGGTACACCGACGAGGTGCGCAGGGTGTACGGGGTGATTGAGATGGCCTTGGCCGAGCGCAGAGAAGCGTTGATCATGGAGCTTGACGTGGACAACGCTGCCAACTACTCGCTGGGGGTGACGCCTCTTTCGCAGTCCAAATTCTTTGACTACCCCGTGTGGCTTGTGGGAGACCACGTTTCCGTGGCAGACTTGTCCTTTGTTCCTTGGAACAACGTTGTCGACCGCATCGGCATCAACATCAAGGAGGAGTTCCCCGAGGTGTACAAGTGGACAAAGCACATGATGAGAAGGCCCAGTGTCATCAGGGCCTTGCGGGGGGAGTGACCGGTCTCGATACTTTACATTATCATCCATCTACATACATGCTTTCTGTAAGTGACAATATCACGTGGCCCGATCCTCAATGAACACTTGACAAGAAACAAAAAAAAAAAGTGAAAACCCAAGGCGAAAGTGAAAAGTTCCAGGTGTATAAGTATAGTAAGAAAGAAGAACAAGTGCTGACCATGAGAACCTGTATTGACGTCTTCTTGTGCCTTGTCGCTTTCGCTTTCGTTGCCCTGGCGCTTGCCATTGACCAGACGCTAGTGTTGCACGACGGGTCCATTGACTTTGCCAGCGACTACACCTTGTTTGTGGAGGACCTCAAGACAAAGTTCAACACCAGTGTGGTGTTCACCAACGTGAAGGAAGCCAAGACTATCCCGCTTGTCAACGAGGTGGACTCCTCCGTGAACAACTACAAGAACCTTGTGATTTTCCCCATTGCCGCAAGAGGCTTGGGCAAGAAGTTCACCACCACAGACTTGTTGGCGTTCTCCAACAACGCCGATGGCAACATCTTTGTTGTTGACAGCGACCACAGCGCCGCCGACGAGGTCCGCTTATTCTTGAACCAATTGGGCATCTACCCTTCCCCCAAGCAGTACGAGTTGCACGACCATTTCAATAACGTTGAGAACGATGACACTGTATTGTCGATCCCGGAAAGCTTGGTCAGAGATTCCAACGACATCATCACCGAGACTTTGAAATCCGACAACATCTTGTACAAGGGCTCGTCTGCGTTGTTGTCCAACAGCGACCTACTCATTCCCCTTGTTTCTGCCCCTAAGACCGCCTTCAACTACAACCCAAAGAAGTTGGACAAGAAAGCCGTGGACGACGATGCCGCTGCGGGCTACCTCACCGAGCTGAACTCCTGGGGGCTTGGCTCGCAAAACTTCCTTGTGGTGGCATTTCAGAACAGAAACAACCAGCGCGTGGCCTGGCTCGGCAGCAGCGACTTCTTGTCCGACAAGTTCTACACCCAGTCCAACTACAAGAACACCAAAATCGCCAACGACTTGCTCAGCTGGACGTTTGGCCGCAAAAACGTGTTGAAGATTGATTACGTGGAGTTTTACAAAACCGCCAACAACTCCTTCAACGCAAAGCTCTTGCGGGACAATTTCAAAGTGAAGGACGAGGTCATTTACAACATTGGCATTTCTGAGTTCTCTGATGGCCATTGGCACCCGTACGTCACCGACGACGTCCAGTTGGAATTCACAATGTTGGATCCGTACTACCGATTGAACCTTGGCAAAATCCCTGCACAAAGCAGCGCCCTCTCATTCAACAACCCTAAATTGGCCTCTGTGGACGCCAACTCCACTTTTTTCAAATTCGGCAAGGGCAGCACCGGCGCTACCAGCCAGTTCTACTCCACCAAGTTTGCTTTGCCCGACCAGCACGGGATGTTCAAGTTCAAGGTGGCGTACCAAAAGCCAGCTTACAGCTTCCTTGACAGCGAGCACGTTGTCACGTTGAGAAACTTGGCGTTTGACGAGTACGTCAAGTCGTACAGCATCGTCAACTCCTGGGTCTACTTGGCCGCCATCTTCGCCTTGGTTGTGGGCTGGGTGGTGTTCTTGGTGTTGTTTTTGTTCAGCGTGGACAAGAAGAAGGTTTCTGCCGAGAAGAAGAAGAACTAAATTCGGCAACAAAATTAGTCATTACTTGATTCCTACGTTAATCACTTGATATCAATGACAATGTACAAATGTAAAGGTCTTTGACGTCCATTGTAGAGCGCCCATGGAAATAGCTCGTATTTACGGAGCCAATTTCCGAGACTATCAACAAGAAAAAACAAACCAGTGAAGCCTGCCCTTGCCTCGAATGTATATATATAGGCCCCCATCATTGAGCTCTTTGATTATCCCTCATATCTCCATTGTATTATATGTCCAAATTAGATACCTACCAGAAGTTGGGAGAGTCTGGGTTGAGCGTGGCCAAGATCATTGTTGGATGCATGTCGTTTGGCTCCAAAGAGTGGGCTCCGTGGGTGCTTGAAGAGGACAAGGCCATGTAGATCTTGCATGCCTGCTACAAGGCCGGCTTGAACACCTTTGACACCGCTGACATGTACTCCAATGGGATCTCCGAGAGTATCATTGGCAAGTTCCTCAAGAAGTACAAGATCCCCAGGGACAAAGTCGTCATCATGTCCAAATGCATGTTCGCCATCGACCCGGAGAAACCCTCTTGGATCTCGTTCAGAGACGCTGCTCCAGAGACGCTTTTGACGAGCTCGGGGCTCTCCAGAAAGCACATTTTCGATGCAGTGAAAGGCAGCGTGGAAAGATTGGGCACCCACATTGATGTTTTGCAAATCCACCGCTTGGACAAGAGCACCCCCAAGAGGGAAATCATGAAGGCGTTGAACGACGTTGTTGAGGAAGGGTACACCCGGTACATTGGGGCTTCCAGCATGAAAGCGTACGAGTTTGTTGAGTTGCAGGCCATTGCCGACAAGAACGGATGGCACAAGTTTATCAACATGCAGAACTATCACAACTTGCTATACAGGGAGGAAGAGCACGAGATGATTCCATTCTGCCAGGCCAACACCACCTTGGGGAAAGTCGCGGTTACGCCGTGGGGGTCGGTGGGCAATGGTGTTCTTTGCAGACCGTACACTGCAAATACAAAGGACGCGTCCATTAGACAACAAAACGACATCACTGCCCCCGTGTTGGGCCTTGCAGATCCTTCGCCAGCAAGCATCATCATCATCAACAGGGTTGAGGAGCTTGCAAAGAAGCACAATTGCAGCATGGCCAATATCGCCAACGCATGGAGTTTGAAGAAAGGGGTGTGCCCCATCGTTGGCATCAACAGTGTTGCAAGAGTCGAGGACACTATCAAGGCTTTTGACGTCGAGTTATCGGACGAGGAAGTCAAGTACTTGGAGGACGCATACGTTGCAAGAGAACACTTTGTTCTTTGATTGCAAAAGCATTCAATAGCTAGCTAAATTACCTTTTGAATCACTATATAGGAATCCCCCGGGGGAAATAGTATCTCCACACTGTACGGCCCATCATCTCCACAATGTCATACCGGTCAACACACCTAAACTGGAAGCGAGCACTGAGCCCTTCGCCCTGGAAGTTGCTGGGTTCTTCAAGGAGCTCTTCGTACGAGGCGGTGGAATCGTACTCGGTGACGTAAAACGGAATCGGCTCTTCAAGTGTAAATAGATACCCTGCACAATGGTTCATGGTTTCCTCCGAGTGCAAATCTGCTTTGCTTTTCCGGACCTCCACAAAGGTAATGACGTCCTGTGTCTTCTTGTCGAGAACGACAAAGTCGAGGTGCTGCTTGGTGCTCCCCGGGATGGCCACTTTGTAGTTGACTTTCAAGTCGAGTTCCAAGGCAACAATCCCAAAGTTTGTAAGCACCGGCATGATGATCTGGCGAAACACTGCCATTTTGCGAACCTCTATGCTGGAGGCTAGCGTGATGGTCAATGGTTCGGGGGCATTGGTGCCGCGGTGCTCCCATAACTTGACATACCCATCGAACACATATTCGTTGCCATAGTAGGTCATGATGTAACTGTACTCTCTCTTGAACATAGATCTGTCGTACATGTGTAGCGCCAACGCGTCTCCTTGAACATTCTTCAAGTAGTATCTTCCAACCGTGAGGTCGTCGGTGGGGGTTTCCTTGATCTTTGCAGCAGGGAGCTTGGTGATCTTGTAATTGGAAGGCGGTCCCAATATAGAGAGCATTATCTCTGCTACGTGAGAAATGTTCTGGTCGTCTTTGGATTCTTTCAAAAGGGGAACCACATCCTCGATGAGATTTTTGGATTTCAGCAACTCCAACGTGTACTGCTTCTTCAACGCCCTTCTGAACGACACGTACTCTTCAAGTGACATGGCGGGCAGGTGGTGTTCAGAAAAAGGATTGTGCTTCCTGCTGATTTGAGAATTTAACACACAAATCAGTCCGTCCAAGGAATACCAACAAGAAACAGCAGCAGATGGAAGCTGAGCAGGAGAGGACAAGAGAAGAAGGCTCAAGCCCCCGCTGGCTGTCACCATCACGGGGTCCCCAATCTACGTAGGCCCCAACCCTCGCTGGAACGCCGCGGGGCGCTGTTCGTAGTGAACCAAGGAGCACTGTCCGGCTTCACATGGAAGCGATCCCGGTCAGCACGCCCCACGGACACGCCCCACGGACACGCCTTCCCTCCTCAGACGGGCCTCCCTCAAGAGACGCTTCCTCAGGAGACTCTTGACACGCGCTACCCGGCTTCAAAAAAGCACGATTTTCAAAAACATAAACAAACAAGCAAACAAACTAAACGCCAAACACCAATTGCCCAGGCCCCTTGACCCCCGTCCTCGCTAGCGATAGAACCACTCCGTTCCGGCTTCCAAGCAGAAGCCATTTACTTCCATCGACCATGAGCTACACCGACATAGGGAAAACATCCAGGAAAACAGGCATACACGCGAGATCAAATGTCAAGCGGGACAAGAACAACTTTGAGGACATTGACGACTTCTACGCGAAGAACGGCGGTGGAAGTGACAGCAGCGATTCTGCTGACGATTACGGCACAAGTTTGCAGACGAAGCGGAAAGCTGCAGCACCAGCCGTGCCCAAGTCTCAGCCCAAGCCGCAGCCCAAGGCCAAGGCCAACGGATCGACAAGGAGAACCCCGTCCAAGAAGACCAGCCCGGTAAAGAAGACCCCTGAGTCAAGAGGAGGAGGAAGACGAGGTAAGCGGCTCATCAGTAGTGCCAGCAGCGATTCGTCCTCGTCGCTGTTGCAGGACCTTTTGTCCACTGAGGACCCAGCCCCGCAGCTTCTGGACTTTGACTTGGACGATCCGATCCCCGAGATCCTGAGCGAATTCGAAGAAGAGCCGAACAATGCTCCTGCAGTAACACCAAAACAAAAGGCAAAACCTAAAGCGCAACCCAAGGCAAAGCCCAGGGCAACAGCGGCGAAAGTAACGAAACCAACACCCGTGACCAAAGATAAAGCCAAAGCCAAAGCCACAGGCAAAGTTACAGGCAAACCCTCGGATGCCCCAGAAGACATTCGAAGATCAGCACGGGTACGCGTGAAACCGGTGGCATTTTGGAAGGGCGAAAAAGTGGTGTACGACTACAGCACAAAGGACCACGTCCCATCAATCAAGGAAGTCCAACAGACGCCGGAGGTCCCAGAGATACTCGAGCCAAAGAGAAGAAGAAAACCAAGGAAACCATTGACTTCCCGTGCAAAGACACAGACCCAGGGGGAGGAAGAGGAAGAAGAATATGAAGAACTCAACTCATTGCCGCACACCGAGTGGATGGCCAAGGGCAAGCCCAAGAAAATCCAGCTTTTCTACCCGGACTCGGACAAGTGGGAGAACCGGGTGGTTGCGTTCTCGAGAAACCTGGAGCAGTACAGGCAGAAGGTCCGCAACAACAAGAACAACTTCCAGCTTGCGATTCTCTTTAGCGAGGAGCAGGAGTTTGCAGCCTCGGGGATCTTGAAGTTCCCCGTGGGCGGGCGCAAGGATGCAAAGAGCACCGACGATACCTATTTCATCTTCCACGTCATTTCCGGCGCCATCCAGGTGAACCTCTCGGGAACGGACTTCACGGTGGTGACGGGTGCGTCGTTCGAGGTCCCCATGTACTGCATGTACTCGTTCCTCAACGTTGGCAAGGGCGAGGCAAAGATGTTTTTTGTCCAGTCAAAGTGCTTGGTGTTGAATGGCGACGAGGAGGAGGAGGAGGAGCAGGAGGAGCAGGAGGAGTTCAATTGACACCGTTGTGTAATATAGGCAGAGCTGTACATTAAGTTTAAATTGATTTGTCCTCGTAAGATTGTCTGTAATTATGCAATGATGCATCTTCCCTACAAATAACTCGAAAGAGATGATTAAGGCATTTCATAAAGAACTAAACAGAGGAAGAATAAAAAAAAAAGTTAAGAGAAAAGAAAAGAGCAAAAAAAAAGAGAGGAACCAAAAAACATAACAACAGAAGCCTTTTTTTAATAATCAATAGTCATCCCTTTCATTCTTCTTGAAGCTTGCGTATCTCACCAACGGTGACAACAGACTGCACTCATCGGCTTGTAGGATAAACTCGTCATTCAACAAGTCCAACGCATTTGCCCTCTCGTCAGGGTTCACTGCCAAGGACCATTCCAAAAAGTGCTTCAACAACGGACTCAAGCCCTCAGGCTCCTTCACTTCGGGAGTGCCCAACGTTGTAATCAAGTAAAGCGCCCTCAACGGGGTCTCGTTCAAGTATGGCGGCTCCCCGTCAATCATCTCAATTGTCATAATCCCCAACGACCAAATATCAATCTTTGGTCCGTACTCTTTCCGGCTAACAACCTCAGGTGCCATCCAATAGGGTGTACCAACCATGGTGGTTCTCTTCAAGTTGGTTTCGTTGATTTGCGCACAAAACCCAAAATCCGTCAACTTGATGTTCCCATCCATTGACAAAAGAATGTTGTCCGACTTGATATCACGATGAATCACCCCCTTTTCGTGAAGAAATTGAAGCCCATCAAGGGTCTCTCTGCATACTGCTCCAATTTGTCCTTCGGTCATCACACTGTACGTAACAACTTCTGTCAAACAGCCGCCTTCCATGTATTCCATAATCACCCAAAGGGTGCCTTCTTTCAAAAATGAATCAATGAAATTGACAATGTTTTTATGCTTTGAACCTTTCATCACAAGAATCTCATTGACAATCAACTCCTTTTTGGGCTGTTGCTCCAAATTCATTTGCTTGATGGCCACACTCTTGTTGGTGCCATTCTCATAAGCCGTGTACACCCCGCCAGACGCGCCTTGGCCAATCTTTGTAAGCTTGCTGTAATATTCCCTTGGATCCCCTTCAGAGCAAATCTTCAAGAGCTTGGCATAAACAATGGCATTACGACGCTTCTTCTCCTCCCGTTTTTTCATTGCAATCAAGGCCGCTTGCTTAGGATCTCTCACTGGGTGCTTCTTGATTCGTGCCTGTGACTGCGAGCTCACGCTTGTACCAGCTGCTCCTGCGCTCGTGCCTGCTCCTGCGCCTGTGCCTGCGCCTGTGCCTGGTCCAGCACTGGTAGTTCCATTCGTGCCTGAGCTTCCACTGGTACCAGAAGAAGCATGGTGGTTATTAGCAGAAGCAGTGTTAGCACCACTACCACTACTACTTCCAGGTAGGGAGGAAGAACCCCCAGAAGTGGCGGTGGAGAGCGCACCAGCTGTTGAAGTAACAGCAAGTCCTGCTGCACTCCCGCTACTATTGGAAACATTTGAGGCTCTAGCACCCAAGGCTGAGCTACTGGACTTGTGGCGGGATGAAGCTCTGGAAACAAAAGATGATGATTTTTTGCCACCACCACTACTGCTACTACCACCACCAGCGCGTTCGGCAGCTTCGTCTCTTTCTCTCTCGGCAGCTTCACGCTCCTGCAAGATTCTTAACCGTTCTCTAGCTTCATCTTGACGTTTTTCAGCTTCCGACAAGTTTTGTTTGTTCAATTTCTCTTGTTGCTGTCTAATCTTTTGTTGCTTTTGTTGCTGTTGATAGTACAAGTGTTGTGCTTGCTTATCATTCTTTGACACCCTTGAAGCATCTGAAGCATTTTGAGCCATACGTTGCAACGACTTGTTGGTGGCTCTCAACAATTCCGGACCTTTAGATGGCACTGGAGGTGGAACACTGGATGGAGGCAGTCCCGATCTCAAAAGTGAAGCGCTGTTCATCATGCTTGCCTTTGATTTCTTGGTCAATGAACCAAGTTTTGCAAGACTGGATGACCCACTATTTCCAGGAGGCTTTGGAGGTGGTCTATTTGGAATGTAGTTCTTGTTTTCCCCCATCGCTTTGGTATCAGTAGGGGTGCCAGGTGCGCTGGTAGGCGCCAAACGAGTACTTTCCGCACCAGTCAAAACTCCTTCATTCAAAATCAATTTGGTTTTAATAACATTGGTTGGGCCAGAAATGCTTACCGAGTTGATGGTAGCAGCAGGAGCAGGAGTGTTAGTCTTTGGCAGTAAAAGAGGTTGGCTTCTACTGAAATCCAGGTTTGAAAATGCCGACTTTGGAGAGGTTGTTTCTGATAAAGACAATGATGATTTTGACTCTTGATCCTTGTTGCTAACTCTCTTGTTAATGTCATTACTGGTATTACTACTCGATGGCAAAAGCTGCTGCTGCTGCTGCTGCTTGCTTGTAGACGAGTTAGAGGCCTCAGTGGAGTTTGTCTTTTGGCTATTGATGTTATCGACTTCATCATCCTCAGGAAACACCAAGCTATAGTCTCCTCTTGCTTGCATAGCTGTCAAGTGAATAATTTCGTGACCTCCAGTGTAATCATGACCGCTTGAGCTGTTTGCAGGCCCAGCATTGCCCGATTCATCAAGCGACAACTCTGAACCTAGAATTTCGCCAGCTCCAGAGCCACTTGATTTGGCAGCATTGGCAGCAGCAACTTTCTTAGTTTTGTTACTACTAAACTTGTTGAAGATGGTGTCACCTGGGTCTTGATTGAATTGATCTTGGTAAAATTCAACAATGTTGTGAATCTCTTGAGGATGCTGTTCTTGTTCAGTTCTGGAGATCCCACTGGCACTCAACAATTTCTGCCATTCTTCAGGAAGACCAGTATATTGACCTGTTTTCGAGTCAAATCCAACGTGTGCCACATGCTGGGTGTTAAAAGGGGTGGAGATAGACATTTCAGAATTGCTCAATGAGTTGGTAGCATCGACCGTTTCCTCTGCATCATCGCTCATTGTTGCATTAGAATTGGAATTGGAATTCATTGAAGAATAAGACTTGTCATGGAAGTGATAATTATGTGCTGAATAACCAATATCAGAGATTGGGCTGCTGATTTCAAGCTCAGGTGAGTTGGTAGCACTCCTGCTGTTTTTCGTCATGGACATGAAATTAGAAAGCACGCTGGTAAGGGTGCTTTTCTTTTTTCCCAAAGACGGGCGAACTGCATTTGGAGAACCATTGCTGTTCACGCCACCATTTCCGTTTCCATTGCTATTATTGTTGTTGCTGTTATTATTGTTATTATTATTACTACCGCTGCCGGTACCAATTGAACTAGAAACTGATGCCTTTCTGGAGGAGTTGACCAACTTTGGGGTGCTAAAAACAGGACCGCCACCACCGCTAGAACTTGTAGTGGATGGTTGCGGGGAGAAAATGTTGTTATTTTTCATTGAAGTTGAGATGCTGTTGTTGTTTGTGGCATGACCACCGTTGTAATTGTTTGAGGCACCACCAACAGAGATATTGCTGACTGGCGAGCTTATGGAGTCCTCTCTATTTCTATAATTAAGGGATTGTTTAGAGCTGGAGGTCGATATTCTATAACCATCGGAGCTTTTCCCTTGATCTCTTGAAAGAGAAGATGACGATGATAAGCTATGAGAAACTGATGCTCTTGATAGTATTTTACTGTTAGTTTTGGATCCTTCCTGAGAAACTGATATTCCAGATAAAATGGGTGGCACAGTGTCGCCACCACCACCACCACCATGCATGTCATCTTCTTCGTCCTCTTCGTCCTCTTCCTTTTCTTTTTCCAGTTCTTCGCTGGACTCCTTTGTGATGGCGACACTTGCATTTTCGTCTTCATCAGCTTCATCACCTTCTGTGTGTGGGTTGCTGACTTGGTAATCTATTGAGGTGAAATCTTCAACGGTGTTTGCTAGTTTGATGGAACTAGGATTGTTGTAGATATTGATGATTGATTCAGAAACCCCTAATGAGCTAGAAGAGATGTTTGTGAATTCCTTAAATTTTTCAAGACTTTGTGAATCAGTCTTGCTGACAGTATTTTCGGATTTATCCCCATCGAGAAGACTTCGTGGATTATCATGCAGTTCCAAAAAAGATTTTCGAACTCGAACAGTCATTTCTCCATCATTTTTCACACGATCTATAGGAACAAAGCCTTTTTCATGAGATAGCGACTCTGGCGCGGCTTTTTGTTGTTTACTAGAGTGTTGATTTTCCTGATTGTGATCGATATCGTTATCTTCATCTTCGTAATCGGAGCTGCCATCTGAGTGATTATCTACCAAGCTCTCGTTAGAGTTGTTTGAAGCTTGTTTTGAATTTTCGATATTTGTGGAAGTTGAGCTGTTGTTCGTATCAGCTTTCAAGTCATTTATACTTGTCATGTTGTGAAGAGAAGATTTAGCCTTCACCTGGTGGCTGGCGGAATTCAGACGTAGCAACCCGTTGCTGTAACTTGCAAGGTTATTGTTTTTGGGAGAGTATGGCAAAGAGTCCAAAGAATCGCCTTCAGAGTCGCCAGAGGAGTTGGAGACACGTTTGAAACTGATGGGGGCATCCAAGGAGTTGTTTGAATGGTTTTCCGATTTGAACTCCATGAGCTTTGGGGTGGATGCGGTGATGGTTGTGTTGCTGATGGCCTTGTTCAAGACTTTTGGGTCCATTGTTTGATGGTACGGTGAAGGGCTTGAAGCAGGGGAGATATTGTACAGCAAAGACGTGGAGGAGACTTTGGGGTTTAAAGTAGCCATTTTGGGTGATCAAAAAAGAAATTAATGAGATTAGCGAGCTGGAGCAATATTGTATAGAAAGAAATAGGAAAAAAACAGAACACAGCAAGAGAGAGAGCGCGAGACTGTAGATGTCGCTGATAGTATCGGTAGCTGTAGTATAGTGAAGGAATGGACAGAATGAGTGGGGGATTTGTTGAAGAAGGACAAGTGATGAATAGAATTAAGCGCCAGGGAAGATCTTTTGATAAAAAAAAAAAAAAAATGGAATTTTGTGCTAAACAAAGGATGAAAAAATAAAAAAAATAAAAAAAGTAGCTTAATAATAATAAGCCAAACAGGCGTTAATACTAGTTACTTTTAGTAGGTGATAGGTTGATAGTTGATGACAGCCGGCGGGGGTGGTATTGTATTTGGGAGTGATTTAGAGGAGTAAGCACTGATATGATATTCCATGGACCATGGAATGATGCGGTGTCTGCCTGGGTTTCTAATTACTCCCAAATGGAGGGAGAGGCGTTACCCGGTGCTCACGCACACACGCTGAGTTTTTAGTCACTTTACAAGCATAATCGCGGTGATGATAGATAATAATAATAATAATAAGCCCAGACGTAAGTAACTAAGTAAGTAAGTAAGGCCTTAGGCCAGATCGCTACTAGCAGCTAGCCGCTCTAGCACCAGTGCTAGTGGCACTCCGCTATCTTGCAATCTAGAGTATGATTTAATGGCCACGCCTTTCTGCCAAATTGACACTGTGTTCTCTGTATGTATTCAATCTGTACTACTGCTGAGTCGAAATGTGAGAGTGTGCATGTTCATTTACATTTACGTTGGTTCCCTCATTAAGCTTTCTACACATTCCCAATTTGGCACAGCGTCAAACAGTGGATCCGCCGTCTTTGTCTATACATTTGTACACTGATCTCATTCCAGTTTATGCTTTCACTTCACTCTATTCACACTTATTTTCTACTCGCCCCCCAGGGTTCTTCTCTGAATGCGTTCTCAGGTATTCGAGCATTGCCAAACTCGAGGAGATTATCTAATACTAGTTAAACCATTATAGTTTATCGATAAATAGCTTGTGCTTGAGTTTGATGATGTACCTTTTGGTAAAAGGCTAGAATCTACCACTTTTACAGCAAAAAAAAACACCAACTGTGACGTCGAGTACAATTGACCGTTGCAAGCTTCTACAGGAGCTCCTACAGGACAATAGACTATCGTTGCAAAACCCTTGTTCTGGAATCCTTTTCCAAGTTTCCAAATTTTCATTTTTAATTCGTGGTGTCATTTTACCGTTCTTTCGGGCTGCATGACGGGCTGAACATGAAACACCGCCCAACATTGTGTGGAACCATGGCCAACACCAGTGAAAAAAAAAGGGACAGTTCCAACCATGGGTAAAAAGATGACAAAGCTTGAAACAGGATCCGTTCATGAGTGCTTTCCGTCAAACGGGCACAATAAAAGGTTTCTGGTGGGGTTAAACAAATGGGGTATATATATATATATATATATATGGGGTCTGGAGAATGGGTCTGGATAATTAAAGCGTATACTGGTTCAAGAGGAACAAGATTATAGTCCGAGCCAAGATGAAATTTGCTTATATGTTGGTCACTTTGATGCCTTTGATCAAGGCTGCTATGGAGTACACCACTGTGAAGTCTGTTGAAACCGACTACACTACTTACTGTCCTTTGACTGATTCGGAAACAGAAAGTCATTCCACAAGCCATTCTACTAGCCATTCTTCCAGCCATTCAACAACCCACAAGAGTACCCACTCTACCACCCACTCCACCACTCTGGCCACACCCCACAAGGCCGTTGCAACCACCGTTATTGCCCACAACGGTACCAGTGCCACCACCGGGGTCGTGGTGGTCACCCACACGTCGGACAACATTGTCACCCAATACACCACCTACTGTCCGTTGACCGCGACCTCGTCTGTTTCCACCTCTTACTCCACCAGCACTGCCATCGTGAGCAGTCTCTCAACCTTGATCCGCACCACCACCTCCTGCAAGGACAACGCCTGCCACACCCAGGTGGTCTCGTACTCCACCGTCTACTCCCACGTAACGCTGTACCTGACCTCCATGACCCCTGTGACCGTCTATGCAAGTTCATCCCAAACTCCAGCCCCAAATTCAAGTCCAAGCTCAGCTCCAAGCTCAGCTCCAAGTTCAACTCCAAGTTCAACTCCAACTCCAGAGCCAGTCCCAAGCTCAGTCCCTGCTCCAAGTTCGACTCCAGAGCCAGCCCCAAGTTCTTCTGCTCCTTCCTCCCCGGTCGAAAGCCCAAGCTCTGGTTCTCCCTCCTCCCCGGTCGAAGGCCCAAGCAGCACACTTGACGCCTACGGCTCCACAGTCGCCCCTTCTGCCTCCGGCTCAATTGCCCCTTCTGCCTCCGGCTTTGCCTCCACCCCCGCAGGAGAAACCTCGAGTCTCTCGACCGCCTACGCCACCTACAGTGCCTCAAGCGCCGACTCCAGCTCCAACACCACTGGTATCAGCTACACCGGCGCCGCCGCTCCGCTGGTCTCCGCTTCTTCCTGGATGTCTGCCGCTGCCGGCTTCGCCGTGGTGATTGCCGGTTCTGTCGCCATGTTTTCTTAACCCCCCTCAACTTAGACACCAATAGATTGTTTCATAGATTAAAGTTAAATGTAGTTTCCTTTGGCTTTTAAAGATAGTAAATAATATTTCCACCTCAAAAGCTCATGTTGATAATCCAGGATGATCTAGAATGTCCAGTATGGTCGAACACAGGTACTATCATATACAAAGTAACACAAATGAGAAGACTGTCTCTCATACTAGAAATGCTAAAACCCGCTAATTGTTAACTTCGACTGCCTGTCCGTGATAAAAGGCAGGGACATTGTGTTGAGGCCCAAGACTTAGGAGAGCGTTCAATCACTGATTGCTCAAAGATGGGTGAGTTCATTGACGTGGAAAAGAGCCCATGATGAGATCAGTACAACAACACCACCATAGACTCATCAATAGAACTCGCAACATCGCCTCAGATACAAAATCAGAAATGCCCTACAGGCGAGCTCACATTTTAGCTCACTTTTTCATTACCAAGTGGCATGCAAAGAACTTTTGGAAGAGTACTATTATATTATCAGCGTGTGCCCCCTTTCTTCCCATTGAACTTCTCGTACAACTCCCACCTTCTTGTCCTTCTCTTTGCCTCCCGCTGCTCCACAACACGCACCCCGTGCCCATAGGCCTCGTTTGCGGCCTTGAGTCCCTCCAGAGCAATAAGCCCCGCGGCGTCGCTGATGGAACGATGCACCTGCAACGGCACCGACACGTTCGGCTGAAACTCGTTAATTTGGGCCTGGGCGGCCCGGATCTTCTCGCCAATCTCGTAAAACCGCTTCATCTGGCCCCAGAACGGGTTGGCAACCTTGCCTTGTCGCTGCCGGGCCAAGTTTTCAAGCGACTCGGCGCGCAAAAACGCCACGAAGCGGGGCTGCCAATGGTGCAGCACGAGGGTGGCGGTGTAACAGGTGAGCAAGTCGAGGTAGTGGAACTTGATGGAGTTGAACGCGCCTGCAAAAGTGTGCTGGATTGCCAAGTCATTATGGGAGGAAATGGAAGCATGGCCAGAGCGGATGGAGGAGACAAGGGCAGCGTAGGAATTATTGAGGTCGGGGACAATCTGGAGCTCGTGGGCCACCTGGTGGCGATCAAAGTTGGAGAGATAGACGGGAAAAGAGTCAATGAGACCAAGGGAACGGTTGGAGACCGGGGAGCCCACGGGGAGAAAAAAATTAGTACTGTTGTTGTTGTTGTTGTTGTTGTTGTTGTTGTTATTGGCTGACATGTGGTTGTGCGAAAGATTGTGGGTTCTTTCCGTGAGGTACTGGAACTCGTCAAGAAGCAGGAGGTAGTAGGTGAGATTGGTGTTTTTCCGGAGAAACTTCAAGTTGCTGAGCTGCGGGGAGGGCTTGAGGTCGGCATGGTTGATAAGAAGGGGTTTTCCCCCTTCAGAACTAGTTTGGAAAATCTCAACCGTGTCAAACTCCGAGGCAATGTACTGGATGAACCCCTCGACGTTGGTTTCGACCGTGTTCTGGAAACTGGGTAGTTGGTGTTCGAAAAAAGTGGGCATGTACTTTTGCTCAAGAAACTGGGCTTGCCAGGCTGAAAATTCCTGCTCAAAGTCTTGGATGGCAACCTCGCAGGTATTGCTAACGGTCTCCAACCAGACTTCTAGCTGGGCGTCTATTGTAGCCGAGGACTCAAGTGGGACAACCACAATCTCGAGCTCTGTCACTTCTTTCTCCTCAAGTGAAGTGGTGGAGATGATGAGCATGCCTATTAAGGACGCAAGCCGCAGGACCTCTTCCGACGACGCGTTCAGAAGAAGGAATCTGGACAATGACTTTGGAATGTGCCATTTGTCGAGATCGACAAAATTCGTGTATTTCAGTGTTTGGTCTAGTAGCCGGCTGAGCCCCACCAGGGCGTAGTACACCAGCCGCTTTGCAGCCTGCCACACGTGCAAGTAGAGAAACAACCTGAGCTGAACGTACTGGGTGACGGAGGAGTTGTAGAACGCAAGGAAAAACCGGCGATGCGAGGAAAGGAACTCGGCAATGGGCTTTGGAATCGGGGTGGTTATGGCATGCCAAAGTATGGAAACGAGGGCGTATAATGTGTCCTTTATAATGGGGGGAATGAACGGGTAGGCATCTATAACGACGGACACGGCAAAGAAAAGAGCTAGCGAGTATGTGAGCGACCGTAGCACCGTTATCATGGTGCTGTGGGGCTTATTATTGATCTATTTGTGTATTTCTTGATTATTATTTTGAAAAAGATTATTTTTTATTTTTTTTAGATGTCGCTGCACGATAAGCGAGGGAAACTTTGGCTTGGGCCATGGTAAGAGTGGGAAGATGGGAGGGGAATGATAGGGGTGGGGTGATGGGAGTGGAATGAGAAGGAAAGGTTTCTGAATTCTCTTTGTCATTGATCATCTGAGTTCATGAAGAATGATCGAAAACGGAAACTCAAGAGATCTGTGAGGTGTCGGTTTTCGAACTTCCATAAGTAACACTTCTTATAGATCCCTATTGAGAAGAAGCATTTTGAACCTTTTAGGAGAAGCCATTCAGAAAAGCCCTTACTGAGGTTGTTGGATCTTTTGTTGAAAGATCTGGAAAGATCCGCATGATCACGCCGCAGCATGCATGCTCTACATTACAAAAAACACTCTATTTCTATTTCCGTATATAATTGTAAATGATTGTAATGATTGTAAAATTGTAAATGAATGACGATTTCTTAGAATGACATGTCGTCGTAAAAGTCAAAGTTGTCCATGTCGCTGTAGTCGCCGCTGCCACCGTCGTTGTTGCCATTGTTGCTCCCACCATTGTTGTTGCCACTGTCGCTGCCGCTGCTGTTGTTGTCGGAGTTTGCCGAGGCAAAGTTGGTGAGAAACCCGGCATAGTCAAAAGTCAAGGCGTCCAAGGGCCCCGAAGTGCTGTTAGTTGTGTACTCGCTGAGGTCTGGAGTGGAGCTCAACTGTAGTAAAGTGTTGGGGCTGATGTTGGGATTGTTGATGAGGTTATTGAGGGCGGTGTGGTTGTTGTTAGGTTGGCTTAAAAGTCTGGCAAGACTGGCGGTGTTGGTGGCATCGCCGGCAAGAATGTTGTTGGCTTGTGAAAAGAAGCATTGGGCGTCCTCGAGTCGTGTGACGTACACGGTGCATAAAAACTGGACATCTCTCCAGGGCATGGGGTTGTTGTCGTCGTGGACCCGGAAGGTCTTGATGGCGCGCATTGGGATGATGCAGTCCTGCAACATTTCCCGGGCGTAGTTCGAGAGGGTGTGGGTGCGAAAGTGTCTGAAGAGATTGTCGCGTCTGGTAATGGCTATAGAGCAAATTGGGCACCGGAGTCTGGTGGCATGGGTGCGGGAAATGTGTTTCTTGATGTCGCTTTCTTTGCGTACTGCGACCACGCACTCTGAGCAGTGATATGATTTCATGTTGAGCATGTGGGAGGGATTGATTGGAGTTGAGTTGATGATGATGATGATGATGATGATGATGATTGAAATTTGTAACGACCCTGGAGGGGGGCATCGTTGACAGAATATATATTGTGCGAATGTCGGCCAATTGTGACTAGTGACTTGTGACTTGTGATATACAAGGTATCACATATAAGACACCGATCATATTTGACATGTCCTCCGGGGGGACTACTGGCTGCTGGTGAATTTGGAGATGATGTTGGGCGATGTTGAAGAAAGATATAAATAAATATCCTCGTAAATTGTTTGTATGGGGGCTTTGCCTCGTAAAAAAGTTGCACGGCCGAGAAAAGATTAAGTGAGGGAAGCCCCACTTAATTTTTACAAAAATAAGGCCAAAGCGTTGGGTTAAGGAGGGCTTTGAAACAGCCGTGGGTGGAAGTTTGATATATAACATGCACTATAGAACATAAGACATTTATTATTTTATATTTAGAATTTTGGTTTTAAGGACTTTCTAGTAGTTGTCTCGGCGCAAATGATCAACAGAGAGATTGGTGGGTTTCAGGTCGTGCAGACCGACCAGTTGTAAAAGGTGAGACACCGGTGGTAGGAGAAGCGGTCTGGAGTAGGGCGCGGGGCCTGCTTGGAGACTGTAAAGGGTCTGAGGAGCCACCCTGCCCTCGTCTGTGGTGGTGTTGTCAATATCATTGAGGTTGATACTGTTGATGTTGATGTTGATGTCATTGTTGTTGTTGTTGATGGTGTTGCTATTGGTATTGGTGCCCACCCGGTCATTTTGTTTTGACGGCTTTTCCATCAAGTAAACCCCCAAGGTGATCTCCTTTACCGCCATCTGGTGCTTGCCCCGCAAGTGGCGGTTCATGTTGTCCTTTCTCTTGGACCGGTATTGGCACCGGGTGCACACAAACTCCTTGCGGTCCTCGCGGTGGTTTTCGCGAATGTGACGCTCAATGTTTTTGACAGGCTTGGTGCAGTAGCCGCACGATGTTCTATTGTTCATGGGAGCTGTATAAAGTGAAGCAGAAGGGGATGATGTATGAATAGAACATAACCTGGAAAGAGGGAGAATGTAATATATATATATATATATATATATATATATATAACATCTACAAAGATAACCCGTAAAGGGCAGTTCCTTAATTTATAAAAAGAAAATTGGTGTTTTAAAAGATATCATTCCATGCCTGATGTTTATGTCTTTACATGTGGTCTACAACTTGTTTTAGAACTGTAAGCATGATCGCTAGCTGTCGCTAGCGATCATCATGCTTCGAGTGGTGATATTTTTAGACACAAGTGCTGTCGTAATGGCCTCCCCCAACACACCCTTAATTGTGTGGTCGAAGCACATTGATCATCATCGAGGAGCCATCATCGTAGAAGCGAGGCGAGAGCGCAATACGAGAGAATTTTGACATGGTTGCGCTGCCCTTGCGGATTTCACCTTGAAAAGGCAAATTTGAGAGGTGATTGGCAAGACAGAAAGAGAGAAAGAGAGAAAGAGAGAAAGACGACATCACTCATGCCTCCCTTGACGGACATCACCATTGTCGGCGCAGGCCCCGCGGGGCTCTCGCTCGCGGCTGCTTTGAACGCCAGCAAGATTGCCAGCCGCCTTTCCATCAATCTCATTGACTCCAACTCCTTGGACCCCGTGAGAAAGTACCCCCAGGTGGACAGCACCACCTTCTCCAACAGAATAAGCAGTCTCACTCCACAGTCAATTCTGTACTTGGACAAGATCGGCGCCTGGAAGTTTGTCAACCGCGAGAAAATCTGCCCCTTCCACGAGATTATTGCTTACGACGGGATTTCAAACTCCAAAATCCAGTTTGACTCGGCTTTCAACAGTCTTGCCACCATTTGTGAGAATCTAAACTTGCAAAGCTGCTTGCTTCAGCGGATTGCCGAGTTGGACAACCCGCAGTTCAAGTTGCACGAAAACGCCAAGGTCACCTCCATTGACGCGGAGGGCGGTAGCAGCGGTGGCAAGGGCATTGCGTTCCCACAAATCACATTGTCCAACGGCACCGTGCTCAAGTCCCGTCTTTTGATTGGTGCTGACGGATTCAACTCCCCCGTGAGAAAGTTTGCCCGCATCCCTTCAAACGGATGGAGCTACAATGCTTTCGGGGTTGTGGCCACTTTGAACATGAACCCGTCGTCGCTGCTGTTGCTGCTGCTGCTGCTGCTTTTTCCCCTCGACACCGCCTGGCAAAGATTTCTTCCAACAGGGCCCTTGGCGCTTCTTCCCTTGCCAAACAATCACGCAACCATTGTCTGGTCAACCACCCCCGAGCTCTCAAAGATGCTCACCTCGTTGCCGGCCAATGTTTTCACTGCACTTTTGAACGCTGCCTTTGTGCTCCCGCAAACAGACTTGGCCTACTACTACAAAACACTAACCTCAGATCTCCTCGCCACTGACTACGATGCCCTCATGGATGACATTTCCTGGAGAATGTCCTCAAGGAGCAACTTTGACTTTGAGACACCCCCTCAGGTGGACTCCATCATTGACCATTCGCGCGCCCGCTTCCCATTGAAGCTTTCTCACGCCGACACCTACGTTGCTCCGCGGTTGGCGCTTGTCGGGGACGCAGCACACACCACCCACCCACTAGCGGGCCAGGGGCTCAACATGGGCCAGGCCGACGTCCAGGCCCTTGTCGCCGCCTTGGAGACTGCCTTGAACCGTGGATTGGACATTGGCGCCTCGTTGGCCCTCGAACCCTACTGGGCAAACCGCTTCCCTGCAAATAACGCCATGTTGGGCGCCGTGGACAAGTTGCACAAGTTGTATCACACGTCGTGGGAGCCCGTGGTATGGCTCCGCCTGAGGGGCTTGGAGGCGGTGGACGGGTTGGGCTGGATAAAAGATGGGTTGGTGAGATACACAAGTGGGTAGTTCCTTCATGAAACTTTGTAAATAAATGACTTCTATCTGAACAATTTCAGCCATAAATGGCCCAACTTCTCTAAGTACTAGCTTGTCAGCTATCTAAACGCTACTTTGATAGATATTTCTTGATTTTATTTTTTGCGTGCGTTTAGATGTTAAGCGCTAGAAATAAATAAAAATTATTAATTTGACAGGCTAAAAGCTAGAGCCTGGAGGTATGTTGATAAGGTTACAGTATGGCCCCCGGCGATCTCAATCTCAAGAAATCATGGAATCCCAAGCTCCTTAAGAACCAGAAAAAGGTGTGGGAGAAGGAGCAAGAGGCCATGGAGGAGCGCAAGAAAATCAAGACCCGCCAGCTTGAGCTTGCCAAAGAACGGGAGCTCGAGCAACTTCGAAGACTGCGAAAGGGCGCTGCTGTCGACCAAGGCGCTTCCCAACGGATGGACTGGATGTACGAGCACGGCACCCCGGGCGACGGTCTCAGGAAAGAACAAGCAAAAGAGAAAGACGACGACAACGACTATCTCTTGGGAAAGAAAAGACTCGATGACTTGATCTTGAAGAATGCAAAGGAAACGCCCACAAAGTTGGATAGCACCGTGAGGATGAAAAGCGCTTTAACTCAAAGGGACATTATGCGCGTGGCGAGCGATGACCCCATGGCGAAGATCAAGATGATGCAGAACAAGGCCAGAAGTGGGCGTCGGCCTTTGAAACCAGGCCGGCAGGCCAAGGTCTCAAAGCAAACTCAATAAATAACCTGTCGGGTGCCTGTCTTGGATATCATCCAGACAAGTCTACAGCGCTATCGCCTGTGGATCATCAGAATGAGGCCATTCAGAAGGAAACCATTCAGAAGGTATTGGCTTGCAGACCCTTCTTTGCCTTGGCAACAATAAACTTTTTTGAAGCAGCTTAGAAGGACTCAAAAATGACAGCCTGCTCTTGCTGAGCTGTTCGACAAAGCTGCAGGCAAAGATTCTTGCTTTCAGTGCGTTGAACAAGTTGCGACTTCTGCGGCAGGATGAATTTTCTGGATGAGCAACTTGCATCTTGATACTTTTTGTGAGATTTCACTGGCAAGTTGCCAAGTAAAGCATACGTTCAAAAATGGCGCGAAGACGCAAAGCGAGTTTCCATTTACGGGCCAAGTGTATTCTGCACTTACACATCTTCAGCCTCGTGTGATTCCAGAATGCGTCATGTTCATCAGCCTTCTCTCTTACGGTAATTTGTCAAGCAAGGGATCTGTTGAAATCAAGGCGCCATCGTATGCAGATGAGCTTCTTGAAGCGATTGCTTTCCCTTGGCGGGTGTAGTGGCAAGAGCTGTTACGATTTTGGCATATGTATATGATGCAGCCCTTTGGACCAAATATTAATTAGTCGGGATGGTGTATTTTATAAATAAATGATTACTCACCCATACTCATGTACTGCTTTTCCACCCCCAACAACGTTGCAACCTCGATGTCGTTCCAGGTCAAGATTCCCCCGCCGCCTTGGTCAACGTACACCACCACCACGGCATGGAACACCTTGTAAAACGCCACGAACCTGACAAAGGCCGCCTCCATGATCTCATTTGCAATGCTCGGCGACGCCATTTGGTTGTCCAAGTTGAAGAAGAACTGGTTTTCCAGGGTGCACGAAGGAAGAAACCCCTGGAGCGCCTGGTTGATCACTTTCAACCCCGGCTCCAGAAACAACAGCTGTTGCTGCTGGTCAAACACCAACGGCATAAACGTGTCAAGACTCGCGGCAGACAAGCTGTTGTCGGCAGCAACGCGCTTCCTCATCTCGTTCTCCACCTCGCTAAGCATTGTTTCGGAAAGCAACACGCTGTAGGCCACCTCGGTCAATGCTGCAACGTGGCGGGCTATCTTGTCCGCTTTGATGTGGGCACATTTTTCAGAAAGACACGGCACCGTGAGGATCCGGCTGTGCACAAAGTCCAAGCAGTTTGTCTGGAAGATCTCCCACGACTCGTTGCTGAGCCGGTCGTGGCGCTGCTGCAGAATGAACTCGAGCGGCTTGTCGACAAGAGAGTCCAAGAGCTTGCGGAAGTCGTCACGGGGGAGCTTCATGAACCGGTGGTGGTCGTGGTCGTCGTCAAGACACTTCAAGACGTCCTGGATGCTGTTCATGTAGTCAATGAGCCAATCAGGCACCTGGAGGTCGTTCTCGTCAATGACGGTGCTGGGCTCCAGCGTCAACGCGTGCTTGATGGTGCTCTGCTTGTTCCATAGAATCGTGAAGATTCTCTCTTGCAACACTTTTTGCACAGCCGTGAGGGTTTCGTTGATGACAAGAGTGTCGGTGTGTTCCGGCAATGAGTCAAGCTGCTTGGCAAACATGAGCTTGTACAAGTCGAGGGAGTCGTATATTTGGGAGATCATCGTCATGTCGTTTTGCAGGCGGATGACCTGCTCCAAGCGAAGCTTCAACGGCGTGGCCAAGGTGTTGATCGTCATGCTCAAGACGTGTCTGTTCAAGTGCCGGTGCAGGTCTCCAAAGATCATCTCGAGCATTTCCTTTTCGCCAACAATGAGGGAGTGCACCTGGGCAAGCAAGTCGCCAATGTACCGCATCGGGTCGTATCTTGTCAGATGATACATGCGGCGCTCGTTTTCATCCACAATCGCCTCAAACTTCAAAAGAATGCTCTTTGAGTTGGCGTCCATGAAGTTTTTTACCATGTCAAAGAGCTTCGCGTTTGATGAGATGAGTTCTTCAATATTATTGGCTTGTTGTTGGTCCTCCTCGCCTTGTTCTTTATCCGCGGACTCTACAATGCAGCCAATGCATCTCTTCAAAATTTCAAAGTCCTGCTTGTTCATGCTGTTCAACTTGGCAAGATTCTGCTTGATGTGGAAGTTCATGTTCTGCAACGCCGTGTCAATGAGATTTTTCATGGCGCTCATGATGTTCATGCCAATTTTCGGATTGTCCATCGAGAGCAACAAGTAGCAGTTTGTGTAAACGTCGTTTGCCTTGGCAAAGCTTGCAAAGTAGTCCTCGCTATGGGTTTCAATTTCCAACGAGGACTCCAACAAGTATTTTTCGTAATCGTTGAGTTGAAACTTTTGCTGGAAACTCATCAAGATGCTTTTCTTGATCAAGATTACGTCTTTTTCGTTCTTTAACTTCTTTAACTTCTTGAGATTGAACCCGCCATCATCATCAATATCAATGGCATTGGCGCCTCTGTTTTCACTGAAACTCTTTGCATTGAAGCTGCTCAACTTCTCAAACTCTTGCAAGATCATGTCGTGATTTTTGTTCAAACTTGAGACTTGCGACTGTAAGTCTCTCAACTGGTTGTACACATGTGTGTACTTGCTCAAGCTGGCAGCTTTTTCTTTCAAGCACTGGGTTTCAATGTTCACCCGCAATTGTCTTCTGCTGGCGGTGCCCAAGAGCCCGGACGCAATCAACAAATCATAGTCCTTGTCCACTGTTTCCTGGCTGTTCAAGTGCAAGTAGTTGTGCTTCTCAAGCAGCTGGATGCTTGTCCTGAGGCTGTTGTTGTCATCAATGAGAAAAGTGGAGTTGTTGTTCAAGACGTTGCTGAGTTTTTCCGACAAACGGGATGCAGTAGTCGTCGTCGTCGACGTCGTCGTCGTCGATGATGCATTCTCATTCTCGGCCTGTCGTATCAAGTCGATCAGGAGCCTGGCGAACTGGTCAGCCATGTCTGCTTTGGCCCTTGCCGCACACAATGCGTCCTCCTCATTCTCCAGATGCTCCTGCTGGCCCTGCTGGCCCTGCGGATCCTGCCGAGTGCGCTTAAAGAGCGAGAACCTGCTGCTCAACTTCTTGGTCAAGTCCTCGGTGAACGCAGTGGCCGACGTTTGCGAGGGAACAAACGTGGACGGCGTCGCCGCAAGGTCGTTGGTCTCTAAATTGTAGTCATATATGAAGTCCATGCTGGTTGGCCAACTTAATAACGATATATTATGTCAGAGAACGAACTCCTTTGAAAAAACAGCGAGGATCAACATTTCGCCTGGCCAGGGCTCCGCACCCGGAGCCTCGCCTAAGTTTTGCCACCAGCAAACAAACTCGTTTCTTTCCCGCTCATCATCATATCTGTCCACCACCAACTACACTCAATACCAACCCACTCTCAATCTCCCCCCGCAATGTGCATGTCCGTGACCTGCTCCAACTGCCAGAAGAAAACCTGGACCGGCTGTGGTTTGCATGTGCCATCCGCCATGTCTGGCACTCCTCAAGACGAGTGGTGCACCTGCTTGCCCAAATCCAGCGAGGGCTACCCGCCAAAGAAGGGAACCGGCTCTCCAGTCTAGTTCAATATAAAACACCTTGATTATCTGTAGTGCTGCTTATCGATATCAGCCGTTCCCAGCCTAGGCAAAACAAGTAGTCTGTCCCATTCTTTTTAACTCTTGAAAAAAACAGGTTATCAACGTCTATCAAGCTTTGGGTATAACTTGTAGTACGCTCATCATCCTCTTCCTCTCCCTCTTCTTCACGCTCAGGCAGGCGAGGGCTCTGGGAGATGGTTACGATCCCCGGCGCTTCTGAAACGCCGCTGCATTAGCATGCAGATCGCTCCATCGCCTAGTCCGTTGCACCTTTGATCCACCCATCAACCAGTGGTTTTATCCCTCTTTGGCCAGTGCAAATGCGACAGGTGCTTTCTCTTAAAAAGTATCCCATTTCCATGTTTTCGCCCTTCTTTTTTCCTTTCTCTCTTTCTCTTGCTAATTTTCGGTATCACAATCAAAGCCATGCCCTACACCATCCAGCCAATGTCATCCCCCTCAGAGCACTCGTTGTTTTCGGTGCATTCGCTCTCGTCCAGCTCGTCCTCTTTGAACTCCCCAAACGACAGAAAATCCGTGCCCCTCAACACAGGCATCAAGCTTGGCACAAAGATCAAAAATGCATTGTCCAGAAGCAACTCCCTCAGGGCCGACGGTTTCGAGCCAGTGAGCTACCAGGACCGCAAGAAGCTCATCTCCAACCCTGTCCCCATCAGCGAGATACCTGTCAGAAAAGGCTCGGTTGACTTGAAGAACTTCACCTTCTACGCGGGGGGCATCACCAACAACGTCGAAGAAACCCTTCGCAACAACTCAAACTACTACTTCCATCACGACCGATCAAGCTCGATCCAAAGCAGCGTGCTCTCGTCCAACATTGCCGAGGACGGCGACTTTGACGAGCTCGAGGAACTCGAGGAAGAAGAATCTCAGGATTTCTTATCAGTCAAGAAAGATGAGTTCTATTTCACAAACCTGTCCACGGCGTCTTCTTACGAATCGTCAACTTCGGCTTCGCCATTTGACGTCATCTTCAATGAGAAACCCTCCTCCAGCATTTCCTCCAACTCCGAGTACAGCGACGAAGAGGAGGCAGTCGATGACAATGATGATGACCTTCTTTCCTCATCACCAATCGCACCATTGAGACTCAAGATCGGGAACAAAAGGGCCACCACAACAAGCACCGCCAGTACGGGGAACTCCACCGCAGACCACAGGCTCTCCACCGCTTCCACCATCAAACTCAACCGGAACTCCACAAGCTACAGGTCCTCCAGAATTGGAATGGGCAAACTCAAGCCAAACTACAACTCGGACGGCAGTTTGAAGAGCCCCCGTTCTCCAGAATTCTCATTATTCTCCCCAACAAAGGAAGGCTTTGACAAAGAAAAGGTGTTTGAGGCCTCCTTGAACAAGCTCACCAGCAATCAAAAAACCAAAAAGCAAGCGGCAGCAGTAGCACAAACACAAACAAGAAAACAACCGGCAAAGGCTAGTGCTTTAAAGCAGAACCCAAACAGAATCTCCCGTCATAATAGCAAATATGGCAACGGCTACATCTCGGTTTCCACTTTCAACCTCATCAAGCAAAGATCTGTCTTGGAGGACAAACTTCGCAACGCAAAAGTGGACGATGCAAACAGCTATGAACACCCGGATGTCTTTATTGCCAACAAGATTGCCTCTTCTATTTTGAAGAAGAGTCCGTACCAATCGCTCATCACCACCTCTTTCAACTGGATTTGACTCTTTTAATTCTCACTACTCATTCATTCACCCATTCATTCAGTTCTTCAACCCAGGCTTCCATTTATAGACAATTAGATAGACACTAACGATACCTCATGATTCCTTTCTGTACTTGCCCGTGGCTCTTTAGTTCCCACGTGACTTTTGGAAACGAGAAGATCAAAAATTCACCAAATTCTGTTTACAACAACAACAACAGCAAAAAGTCCTTGAATTCAAGACAATGTCCTTTGAAGTGGAGGACTTCTCGTCGCTATCTCTCAAGGAGTGCAACGAAAATGACTTGCACAGCACAAGCGTCTTCATGAGCGGGCTCTCCATCCACAGAAAGACATTTATGGACAGCACCGGGGCTGCTGACGAAGACGATGTGATGAGCGTTGATTCGGACATTGATATGGACATTGGCAACGAGCGGATCTACAACATCGACACAAGCAACCCGGCACAGTCCTCCCCGTCGTTAATGACCAACGTGTTTTCGAATTTCTCCAAGTTTGGCAATGCCATGTTCTCGCCCACCCAGCTTGGGGCCCAGATTGCCCGCAAGTCAATGACAAGGCGATTGCAGGAGGCACAAAACCACAGCAGCCTTGGCGACCTGGTGCAGTACCGTGAAGAAGAAGACTACAGTGACGACGACGGCGACGACGACGACGTGGTGATGATTGAGGACGCGTTTGAGGAGGACGTGGACAACATATACAGCGAGACCCCGTTGAAGAAAAAAAGCTTTAGCAATGTGGCCCCGGTGTACAGCACTGCTTCCGAAACATACGGGGACATTCTCCGGCCAAAGAAGAAAAAGAAGAAACGACGGGCCCGTTTCCAGGGCAAGAAGCTGGCAAAGAGATGGTGGAGCAAGGAACAAGAGAAGCCGGAGGAACAAGAGAGCAAGAACGATGAGGAACAAGAGAAGCCGGTTGATGAGGAACAAGCAGAAAAAGAGAACAAGAGCAAATCAGAAGGGGAAATCAGTGATTTGGAGTCGATACCCGAGATACGGCCAAAGCACTCGCATTTTGAAACCCCAAGCGCTGTGCAAAATCACAATCATTACCATTACCACACGGGGGCAGAAACGCACAACAACGTCTTCAACTCGCACTCGACCCCCGTGAATCTTTTCCAGCCCGCCACCGCTGCAGACCCTGGGCAAACGATGGCGTGCCTCCCTGCCCCGTGGTCACGACAGGCCAACCAGACAACGCCGTATCTTATCTCCTCGTACCTCCAGGTGTTGTTCAACGGCATCACCATGTGCGCCGCCATGTACCTTGGCTACTCCGTGTACTCGCTGATGAGGGCGGACATCCGCTTGAAGCTCGAGCGGAACGCGTACCACTCGCTGCTTGAGGCGGCGGCGTGTGCGGAAAAATACAGGGCCAACATGTGCGGGAGCACCACGATGCGGCCGCCTGCCCTTGAGCAGCAGTGCTGGGAGTGGGAGAAATGCATGAAGATGAACGCCCGAGCCGGCGGCGCTGCGGCCGCCTCGTACACCGCGATCGCCGCGGAAACCGTGGGGCTTGTTGTCAACAACTTGGCCCAGCCCATTGGGGTGAAGGCGTTTGGCTTGGTGGGGGTGCTTCTCGCGTGGGTGTTCACTCTGAACTTTGTGTTTGGCGCCATCAGGGGCAAGAGCTTCCACGAGCGAGCTCTTGAGCCGGTAAATAGCAATAGATGAGTGAATTCAGCCTTGAGTGTAGTACCGTGAATTTGGCTTGAGCTGGGCAAAAAAAAAAAAAAAAAAAAAAAAAAAATTACTGAAATTTTGGCTTACGTTGACTCATTACAGGTAATATACAACAAGTATATAGTTATATGACCAAGGCAACACAGGTGTCGTTCTTTGCGGTGTTGGGCCGCATGGTGGGCCTGTTGGCGGGCAAGAACAGTCTTGGCAAGCTTCTCCAGTATCTTATCCGGTTTCTCCTACACTACTCCAGGAACTTCCAGGCGCGGTTCCTAGCGAACGGTGAGCTGCTTCTCCTTCTCCAGGCCCTCCGGAGCTCCTCGCAAGGGTGGGCCTTTTGCGCAAGGCACCCGGTGTTTCTCTTGAAGCTCGCGCAGTGCTGGTTTCTCAAACTGCAGGTGGACCCGCTAGAAGGCGTGGCCAGTGGGCTTTCGTTGTTTCGCCAAACGTTGAGGTTTGGCAAGACGCCGTTCCGCGTTGCCCAGTGGGCGGGGCAGATCCTGGAAAGTCTGCTGGCTGACTTGTGGGAGACCCTCACGGGCGACGACTTTGTCTCGCTCACGATCGACACCGCCTACGGGGTCGTGGACGAGCTCGGGCTTCTCTTCAAGCTCGGGTACTTGCACCACGGAAAACTTAGGCGCACGGTGCTGAAGCTCGACGAGATCCTTTGGATGGCAGACATTGTCCACCTGTTCAAGGTGGCGTGGCTCCAGCACCGCAGGCTCTGCCAAAGGAAGCAGCGGCTCATTGGCCAGGCCGGCGACGAAAAAGTCTCGGTGGACCAGTACGTGCTGCTGTTCGAGGAGGTCAAGTTCGAGCTTGAGCAGACGAGGTACGCCATGCTCAAGTTGGCGTGCGACTTTGGCTTCGACCTGTTGGACTTGCTCGGCATCACACGGGCAAGGTACTTGTACTATGCCCTTGGAATCGGCTCGGGCTGGTTTGGCTCCTGCAGAGTGTACAACCAGGAGCGGCAGCGTATATTATAATTATAAAACACTACTGTAAAAGAGAATATTTAATCATTAATTCATATATATATATACAGTCTATGACTAATACGGGGCATCGCTCCATCTCAAATGTACTCCCTTGCTCGCTCGCCCGGGTTGAATTGCCTCAAGGGTAGCGGCGGCATCGTCTTGCCCTGGTAGTAATGTGGCGGCTGTTGCTGCTGTTGCTGCTGTTGCTGCTGCTGCTGCTGGCCAGGAATCGTGCTGGGCCCCGGCAGCGGTACCCCCAAGTGGCGCCCCGCCCCAACTACTGGGCCCTGGTCCTCGCGGGCATATGGGGAAATGTACGGCAGTTGCTGGTATCCCTGTGGAGAAAACTGGGCTTGTTGTTGATAGCCAACTCTTGGGGAGTATGGTCCTGGAGGTGGGCCGTGTGGGGGCGGTCCTTGTGGAGGTGGTCCTGCAGCATTGGTAGGACGTCCTGGTGGTATTTGACCTGGAGTGGATTGATAGTGCATGCTTGGCTGTTGTTGCATTGGTTGCGCTTGGGCTTGTGCCTGGGCTTGTGCTTGTGCTTGTGCTTGCGCTTGGGCTTGCGCTTGGGCTTGTGCTTGGGCCTGTGCTTGGGCCTGTGCTTGGGCTTGGGCTTGTTGTTCATGTATTTGCTGTTGATGTGATGTCCCGGCAATTGCTTCAATTCTCTCTTCAGACGTCATGGCCACCAAGTCTCTCAAAAGTTGCAAAGGAGGCTCAGGAGGGTCTTGTACTTCTGGTGCGGGCAGTTCCCCACGTGATGCCGCCATCAACTGATGGGCCCGCTGTTCAAGAATAGCATGTTCTCTTGGGTCGTTTGCCAATCTTGCATAGCTGGCTGCTTTTGAGCAAGCATTGGCGGCATCGCCGTATTGCTTGTCGCATCTTTCATAAACACAGGCCAAGCCTTTCCATGTAACCACGGCAATTGCATAACCCACAATTTCATCCTTCAATTTTGCGGCTTTTGAATAAGCAGCCAAAGAATCACGAAGCTGGTTGAGTTTGAGGTACAAAGCTCCGACACTAAGCCAGGGGAACGCTGAATTTGGGGCTCTGCTCAAGGCAATGTGCAACACCTCGTACGCATTGGAAGGGTCGTCAATTGCAGCATAGGCATACCCCAAAAGATAATAAGGCAAAAAGTCGCCATCTTTGCTTTCGTGGTGGTCACCCGTCTTTTGGAACACTACTTGAAGTAAATGAATGGCCTTTGTGCAGTTTTCAACGGTGGGGTTCATCAACAACAAATAACACTCAACAATGAGCAATCTTGGGTAAAAGCCCAACAAGGTGGAAGCGGTTTCGCAAATGCGCAAAGCGCCTTCGAGATCTCCATTGGCCTCGCTTGAAATGGCCAACGCACACCAAGTGCAAGCCAGCTCGTATTTTTGAACATCGTTGGGGATGGACAAGTGTAGTGTGTTGTTCAATTCTGCTTGGGCGCTGGCCACATTGCCCTCACTGAGGGCAATGGCAGCCAAATCTGAATGGCATGATCTTGTAATGTCCTCGTCTTCCTTTGACATTTGATAAGAGCCGTTTGTGGTGGAATGTGTGGTTTTGTTTGCTCTTGCCAAGGCAGCATGGAATGCTTCAACCGCCATTCTTTTTGTTGTGGAAGGATTGGCAAGCCGGGTGCTCCAGGCCAATAGTATTTTGGCGTCCAAAAGCCAAACTGCAGGGTCGGAATCGTTTTGCTTAAGTACAAGGGTCAAAGTGATGTGGGCTTGTTCGTAAATGCCAACGGCAAATTGGCATTTTGCCAATTCTGTTAGTAATTTTGCATCGGCGCCCAAGGCGGGGAAGGATCGGATGGCCTTGTTTATGAGGGAAATGCTTTGTTCGGCGCCATTAATTTGCTTAAACTTGTTGTCTTCTTCTCTATAAGTGGCTGCAATGGTGCAAAGGGCAAGCGAGTTGGATGGGTTTTTATCAAGAGAGCGCTGGCAAGCGTTGAATGCGAGTTCTAAAAGACCAATGGAAAGGGCGCATTTGGCGCAGGCGGCCCATGTGTCGCTTGTTTCGACATCCAAAGGATCTGGTTGGTATTGAGAAGGCTGTGGCTGGAGTTGATGCTGCGGAGGCTGCTGCTGTTGCTGCTGTTGCTGCTGCTGCTGCTGTAGATGGCTTGGGGGTATTTGTTGAAGGATATTCTTAGGAGTGCCCAAGTCCTGTCTTTTGACTCTTTGCTGTTGAGGAATAGGAGATTCGAGCTTGCGGTGTTTTAGGGGCATCTTTAAGATATACGAAGAGATATCGAGATGAGAAGAAGAAGAAAGAAAGAAAGAGGGAAAGAAGGAATTTTGGATATAAAAAAATTAATTTTTGTAGAAAAATAAAAAATAAAATAAAAACAGGGAGAGGGAGGGAAACCGTTTTCAGAAATGAACAACAAAGAAAGAAAGAAAGAAGAAAAGAAGCTAAAGGGAAGAAAGTGATAACACGTAGAAAGAATTTGTATATCTTGTCGAGGCACAAAAATGAATGAAATACATCATCCAGGAAAATAATCAAGTAATAAATAATAATAATAATGGTTGTTGTTTTACCTTACTGCAGACAGGGCTTGTATAGGCTCCAAACGCAAAAGAAAGGCTGCCTGGTTTAGCAGATATGCTTTATAGTCTGCATATGCAGATGCAGTGCTTGCTTGCATTGTTAACACTTTATGATATTATATTATTGCATTCTGCACGAAGTGCAGAATGCAGAATGCATCGCAGAGGAGATATATATATATATATATAGGAAATACATGTATGGGGAGAGAGAGCCCACTACAAAAAGCTTTTCTTTGCATGCGCATGTGATGTACATACAAGTGGCAAAACAATACAAGCAATCAAACAGTTGTGCATGCATCATGTACCATGTGTGTACACACTTAAAATTCTCAGCGTACATGTACATGCACTGCATACACCACGGTAATACGTTTGGCTTGTGGTTTCCATTGTCGACTCTGTGCTGGTTGTACGAGAGTTACTCAATTTATGCACCCGCATGCACAGACTTTCTGATGATCACTCTTTCCTTTGTGTTCCATCAGATTAGAAATGAGTTTCATTGCTGTATTGTTATCTTTGCATGGGTGATTTGATGTACATGCATCAGAACCTCCCACACAACCCAACCACAACCTGTAACCAATAACCCTGTTTGTGCGTTTCTCCCACTAGTGCGCTAGTAAATTATTATTCAATTTAAAGATCCAGAATGGTCGATCTGTGTGTACCATATATATATCGAATGAAACGAGCAACTTAATGAAAATTGGGAATGAACTGATTGGTTGTGATAATGTGTATATATGTATTAATATATATATATATATATATATATATATAATCATATATCATATATATCATATATATGCTCGTTACTTGTTATTTGTATCTTTGTTTTGATTTGCGACCTTCCCATTTGCCACCATCGCTTGGAAGGAACCCCGTCTGCGCCTTCCACAATAACCGTGACTTTTTTTTTTTTTAACTTGTTGTATGCAGGTGCTTTTGCGTGGGTAGTGTTTTTATTCCTATTGTTTGTTGTTCCCGGTGGCGTTTGGTAATTTCTTTTGGGTGTGCAAGTTCCGTGAGCCATGTAAAGCCGGCAAGGAACACATATATATGTATATATGTATACATGTATACTTACGGTCTCGCATACCATGCATACATGCACGCACTTATGCACGAATGCGGTACGCATGTGCGTCATGTCGCAGTACGCAGTACACACCTCTTGGGTTTTTCCCATCTATGGCCGCCTGGGGGGGCCCTGGGGGGCCCCCCCATGGCCACTCAGGGCCACTCAGGCGGGGCGTAGGCAGCGAATGGCCAAATTTTATTTTCATTCTGACGACATCGATTGTGCCATTTGCCGATTGCATTTACCCGGTGCAAGATAAAAAAATACACTTTTATATATATATAGATTCAACTGGACCATGTTATCATATCATCATTTTATCATATTATCATGTATCATGTATTCTGTATTAATTCTGTATAAATTCTGTGTTAATTCTGTATTTTTATCACTTTAAATTGTAATCACTCACGTTCCCTCCATGTACACCGCTCGTGATCCAGATCATGGCGCAGTGTACATGCTGGGTGCAGAACCGTTCAGCATGCATGAACCCGGTTATTTAGTTTGCAAGCGAGCTTCCGTGGGATTTAGTGCGGGCGTGAAATATCCAGGCCTGGCAATACTCCTAGTTCGTAAACGTCTGTAAATCCAAAAGATAATCATGCCACCGAGACCCATGTACATATAATATATATTTATAATTCACATCCCCCATTTGTACACTGGCTGAAGATTATGATCAGCAAATCCAAGCAGGAACATTCTACATTCATTATTAAAATTATTATTATATTAAAGAGAGAATTCGTAAACGCGACATGATACTCAGAGGCAGGTCATTAAAAAATTAGATATTAGTAAGGGGCAAATAAAAAAAAGTTGTGTATGTGTATCACATCTAGAAGTTAGAGCTTAAGCTTGAGCTGGGGCTTCTTCAGAAACCTTGGCCTCTTCGGTACCAGCAGCAGCATTGGTGGTGGTGGTTGCTGGAACAAAAGTGGTGGCGCTGCTGTCATCACCGCTTTGGAAAACCAAAACTGTTGGGATAACTGCAAAGATTATCAAATCCAAAATACCATAAAACACATGTTCGGAATCAGGTTGGATGACATTGCCACCTTCAGACAAACCCCAAGCAACTGGGTACAAGATCAAGACAACATCCATCAAGGCAACAAAGATCTTGGTGATGGTGGTGAAAGTATAAGTCTTGAAAGCATGCAAGTTCAACAAGGACAAGAAGAACAACAACCCGCAAGTGGAGAAAGTAAAGTAACCCCATTTGTAAGTGGAGCTAATCAAAGAGCCAATCAACAAGCCCAAGACGTACACCTCAACAGAACCAACTTGCAAAGCATAAGTGGCAAGACTCTTGGCGTTGCTGAGCAAGTTGAAAGAACAGCCGTGGCCAATGTAGTCGTACAAGAACACAACAACAGGCCAAGACAAGAACCAGCCAATGTATCTGGCGTAAAACACTTCTCTAAAGTCGCCTCTTGGATCCTTCACATGGTGGAACTCAACGTCCACAGGGGCCCAACCCAAATCGGAAGCCATGGTGAAGTATGCAAAAGCCATAATGGCACTTGCAGACAATGCAGACACATGGCCAACAGACTTTTTGCCCTTGAACAAGAACAATCCGGTGTGAACAAGAGCAAAAGTACCAAAGAGAGAGAAAGCAGCCCACAACCAGTCGGAACCATGGGAGGTGATGTTGATGTCAGACCCGTCTGGTGGGTTAAGGTTGACTGCTTGATTTGATCTCACAACTAACAGTGGCATTGTATGTAGTAGTAGTTTATTATTTATTAATGATTAATGATTATGATTAATGATTGATGATGATGATAATGATACTTTCTTTTTCTGTTGAAGGAAAGAAACAGCTCGTCTATTTATACGTACTTCCAGACATGGTCATTATTAATGAGACTTGATGAAGGATGAATCGGGGAAATTGAGGAATTTCTTGGAATATGCATAATGGTCACACTCAAACAGGGAAAAAAAAATTCAAAAAAATTCGGAAGGTTTCCAGATTCCTGGAGAAAAATGACTTGAAGATGACACATTATTAATGATGGAAGTTGGTTGTTACTTTGTAATGGTATGGTGGTTTAAGGAATTGGTTTGAATGCTCAATGAGAGCCCATTGAGCCCTCAAGGATCACTCAAGGATCGCTCAAGGAGCACTCTCAAGAAACTTGCCACTTCGTGGAGACCTCGGCCATCGGCGTTTGGCAACACCGTCCTCCCTTGAGTTCTAGCCCACCCCCAGACTAACAAGGTTACCTTGTATCATCAACAATAACCCCAGTCACCTGTTTTTAGCGCTATCCTCTTAGAAATTCCATCTGCCAATCAACAATTTACTAATGCTTATGGAAAGCTAGAAAGCTGGAAAGCCCGGAACCGTTGGGGAGAAAAAAAAAATTGACATCTCATGTTTTTATGCACCACCCATTTTCGTGGTGTTTTAGCGTGGTGTCGATCCCCTGTTTTGCCCATTTCCATGGGTATTCTGTTAGCAGCTTGGGTGCAAAATGTGTACATTCTCTTGTATCCTCACCCTCATCTGCCGTTTTTATTCACTCATCAGGGGGGGATTGAAGATGGGATGTTCTTTCTCCACGAATTGTGTCAAGAGCCGGCTCGCATGGGGTCTTTCCTTCATCCCTTGTTTTCCTGTTCTCTGCCATGCTGGTATCAATCATCTGGATTTGCCGAATGACCCATTGCCGTGTGTCTAGCTTGCTCAAATATGCCACAAAAACTTATTCCTTTAGTTTTTAGGTGAAAGAGGTCATGTTTCTTGGAATGCGTTCCACAGATCATTTACAACGGGCATCACCCGGATAAAACACTTTATCCGGGTAATAATTCAAAATAATTAAAATAAAATAAAATAAAGTTAATCTTTCCAAGACTCGAACCCGCGTCATAAAATATTTCTCCAAAAGAATGATTCGAACCCGCGTCAAAACTTTCCCCATCGAAATTCAATCAAGAAACTTCTTCTGGCATGTGAAAAGACAAGGGAAACGTCCGATTGAAGAGATCCTTGAATGCCGGTTTCAAGCATTCATTCAAGAGCAAGCGCTTTATGAGCTTCTGAGACCATCTTTTGGTCCTTCCTTCTCTGTCCAAACAGAGGCCATCCATGCGCCTCTTCTCCGACCGTCCCCCCCCCCCTGCCAAGGCTATTGTAACCGAATTTTGAGTTTTCTGTTATCAGTAGAAAGAAAAAAAATTGATTGGAAATTTTGGATATTTCCTGTTTTCTCTTGATAAAGCAGTAGGTAGTAATATGGACATCACTGAGGAGTACCTGGAGATCTTGAAGATCCAGCCCAATGAAAAAGTCATCAACATCCCGATTCCCGGCTCGCGCTACAAAAAGGGCATTGTTGGGATCTTGACGCTCCCGCAACGGCTTGTTGAGCCCGATTGCCATCACCACCACCACGAAACCGCCAACTTGTTGCTCTCGACCCACGGGCTCGCGGGCCACAAGAACTACACCTACATGAAGCTCTCTGCCCAGGAGCTTTCGCGCAGAAACGGGTGGTACTCGTTCCGCTTTGACTTTCGGAGATCGGGCGACTCCTTGGACGAGGACGACATGGCCGGCCTTGCCTGGGACGACCCCCGCAGGGGAATCCGCGCCATTGCCAACGACATTGACGACCTCGATACGGTAGCAAGGTTCTGGAACGACTTGGAGAACTACAAGCACTTGATAAAGCTGAAGCTCCACTTGCGAGCAATCGCGGGCCACTCCCGCGGCACGGTGCCCATGTTCCGGTGGAGCTTGAAACAGTGGCACAAGTACCGCAACGGCGACAAGGACTACATCTTGGTGAAGCACATCATCAATTGCTCGGGCAGATTCACAGGCAGCGACTTGGTGGCCCCCAGCGCCCGCTGGTACATTGAGCCGCCAGCATCCCCAGACGCGGTGCCAGGCCATTTGAAATTCATGTGCTACAAGAACAAAAAATTCAACCAGCCGTTGATATACACCTACAAAGAGCTTGTGGAGAACGCGTCGTACGAGTTCCAAGGCGAGAATGATTTAAAGTACCTTAATGAGTCCAACTACTACGCGGTGCTCACCATGTACGGCTCCAAGGAGCAGGTGATCAACATGGCCGACATTGGCAAGTTTGCCAACGCCTTGTGCAAAATCCACACTTTGAAAATCATCACCGGCGCCGACCACAACTACCACGGGGTGGTGAAAATCACCCCGGAAAACGTTGAGGTGGAGAACCCGCACCGGTGGCCCGTGAACGCCAAGGGCGTGGTCAACTACAACCACGAGTTGAGCAGAAACATGTGCGACTACCTTAGCGACAAAAGCATCAGCCAGCGCTGGAAAGCCCAAGTCGACGCCCAAAGTCTTGTCCAGTGCAACAGATTCAAACGCGTTGACGGGGTCTGCAATTTTAGAGACTTGGGGGCGTACCCGGTGCACAACACCGCTTACCTTGAAGGCCCGCCATGCAATTACAAAGTGAAAATCAACAAGATGTTCAGGTGCGCCGACACCTGCGGCATCACCCAGCGCGGCATCCAAACAATGTCGCAGGACTTGAACATCACCACCGTCTTTGATGTTCGCTCAGACGCCGAAGTCGCGGCAAGACCGTTCCCTTCTACTTCAGCCACACCTTTGAAATACATCCACATTCCAATGTTCCCGCGCACCGACTTGTCCCCGCAGATGATCTTCAACCGGTACGAGAACTTGCTCACGTCGCCCTACGCCATCCCCGACGTGTACCTCGACTTTCTCCAAACCGGCACCCATTGCTTCAAGACAATATTCCAGCACGTGCTCTCCTCAAACGATGCCTTTGTGTTCCACTGTGCCGCGGGGAAGGACCGAACCGGGGTCATTGCCCTCTTGCTTCTTCTCGCCGCAGGCGCCAGCCCCGAGGACGTGGCCCACGACTACGAGCTCACCACCTACGGCATTGCACCGCAGCGGAAAGCATTGGAGCAGGACTTTGAGCACCAGGCAAGAAAGTTTATTGACAAGTTTCAGGCCGCCGGTGGAGTTGCCGGTAATGGCAATGCCAGAGAAAACGTCAACCGATACTTTGTCAGCAAAGGCGCCGCCCAAGACTACGATATATACAAGCACGGGTTCGAGAACTTGGTGTCGTCCAAGTACGACACCATGATCATCACCATCAACAAGTTCTGCCAAAAGTACGGGGACGTTTACCAGTATTTGAGCCGGACGTTGGGTTTTTCCCAGCTGGAAATTGCTGTTATCAAGAGGAAGTTGGTAGCGTCTTCTGTTCAAGAGAGGTTTGGGTATTATAATTTGTAGCACGCGATAAAAGGTGCGGAGCACCTCCCCTCCCCCCCATCCTTGGGCAAGCGCATCCTCGATGAAGTCATATAAATCAAGAGAATTTTATGAAAAACCCAAATGTAAAAAAAATCAAGCCCTGCAAGAACAGGAACAACCAACTAATGTCCCGCAACAAGGAAAAAGCCCAGTCGCTTCTCAGCCAGATCGAGGACAAGCGCGCCCTCGACCTCGGATACATCAACTTCAACAAGCTCCGGCGCCCGCGCAACGTGCAGTCCGTCAAGGACCTTGCCACCGCCGAGAAGTGGCGGGCCCAGGTGAATCGCGAAGCCAACGCCAAGGTCCTCAAGCTTTACGACGAGCTTGTTTCCGACTACGAGCTCCGGGACCTCAACGACGAGGTCAACAAGTTGTTCCGCGAGCGCGGCGCCTGGGAGCACCGCATCAGGGAGCTCGGCGGCGCCAACCACTCCTCCCAACACCACCACCACCAGCACCTGCCCGACGTGTTCACCGTGAGAAACTATCGCTACTATGGCCGCTCCAAGGAGTTGCCAGAGGTCCGGCAGCTCAGGGAGGCCCAGCGGAAAGAAGGGGCGCAAAGAGCAGAGGGCAAGTCTTCCTCATTGTTGTTCTCGACCCCAGCGGTGCACGAAAGAGCACAACGGTTGGACCATGCGTATTACGGGTTTGAGCACACGCGGGCCCGCGGCTCTGGCGACCCGTTGCAGGAGGTGATGAGCGTCTTGGGCGAGGAGTGCGTCCCCGAGGAGTACAGAACGAAGAAAGCCGCAGCAGCGCCCCAGGCCGCCGCGGGCCACGATGCCTTGACCAATCGTCTTTTGAAGAAAGCAGACCATGGGGGTGATAGTGGTGATAGGGGCGCGTTGTTGGATGCGTTGTTGGGTGGCGGGGGTGTTTCGTTGAAGGACACGGAGAGGTTTTTGGTGGAGCGCCAGCGGGAGAAGTTGTTGGGGAGATTCTGAAGGAACCAATGCGAAGCGAAGCGGAGCATTGGCGGGAAGTACATTTGGCAAGGTCAAGTTCCCGTTCATCAGTTGCTCGGCTACAGGTATTCCAATATAATATAACGTCTATAATAACTCACTCGATTCACTTGTAAGCTTTAGCGATCAATGCGAAACGAAGCGGAGCATTGATTGGTGCGCAAGCTGGGGTAGGAGGGCAAAGCGAAGCGAGATAAAACCATCCTCTATATTATAATCACGGAGCATTACTCCACGAAGCAATACTCCACGAAGCATCAATGTGAATCGGTCATTGTGAATCGAAGCAATGCGAAGAGATCAATGCGAAGAGATCATTCTCCGCTTCGCACTAAAACAAGTACGACACATACGACCTCACCTTCTCCTTGAAATTTGACGTATACGCCTTGGTCTCCTCCCAATTTGTCTTATCATTCTCCTTTCTCCCGATATCCAACTGGATCTGGTCCACCTTCAAGATCTTCGTGCCCTTGACAAACTTCCAGCCAAAGTAGCAAACAATAAACATCATCAAGGACCCGTAGCTCGTAAAGAAAAACTCGGTGCTCCACCAGTCCCTAAGGAAGCACGTCACCCCGGTGGACAATACCACCACGATCCCGGCCATCAACCCGTAGTACGCCAAAAAGGGCTGCAAGGGGCTCTTGTAAGGAAACGCCTTGGAGTCTCTGGAAAGCAAGTCAGTGCGTTTTTTCAAGCCGTGGTAGTACCGAATGAACGAAAGGCACATGCACGCCCACACAATCTCGCCGCTGGTGGAACACACCATGGAAAGCCGCTGGAAAAGATAGTTCAGGTCGTTGTTGAGACAAAGGTACGCAAGCATGCCAAAGGACCCGGAAAAGAGAACGGCCAAGTAGGGCACGCCCTGGCGGGAGCAGCGGGAAAACACAGAAGGGGCCTTGCCCTGGATGCTAAGCTGGTACAATGTGCGGCTCGAGGCATATAGCTGGGACAGTCCCGCGCTGAGGGCAAACACCACAAAGATCCCGTTGAACGCGGCTGAAAGGGTGCAAAGCCGCGCATTTTGAAAAGCAATGATCCATGGGGACTGGTTCCCGTTGTAAAGCCCGTTATCATACGAGTTTTTCAAGTTGCCATTGTCCCCACGGGACGTGGAGCAGTGCAGGCTTCCAAATAGCTCCATCACGTATTGCTGGGTGTTGGCAATGGTGGTGGCATTCAATTGGCTGTTAGAACTTTTATTGGCAATGGTTCGGTACCGAAGTAAGCGCGGGTCCCCGGCATACACATTCAACCCAACGCAAAACACTGCAACAATATAAAAAAGCAAAATTCTCCAAAAGATTCGGTTTGTTGCTGAAGGAAGCGCCCGTCGTGGGTGCTTGGCCTCGCCAGCAACAATAACAACAATCTCGGTGCCCACGTACGCATAGCTGGAAATGCAGGTTGACACCAAAAGCCCCAAAAATCGACCAGTGTTTCCGCCAATGCCTTGCAACGCCCCGGTGCCCACGTCTGTTAAATCAAAAGTTGGTCTAAATAGCCCATACGTCAAGCCGCGCAGCGGGTTGCTTTTCAGGGCTTGCCAAAATTGAAACCCCGTGTAGTGGTGGTCTGGGGGCATGCCGCCCACGTTGATGACAATGTTCAAGACGGTTGAAAGCATGATGATGAGCAACTTGAGCAACGAAAGCGCAAACTCAAGTTCGCCGTAAACCCGCACGTCCATGAGATTCACCGCCACTATCCACACCAAAAAGAAGGTGATCCAGGCGGCAATGGACCGCTCGGTAAGGTGAAGGTTGTCGTAGTAGCTGAGCATGATGGCGCCGGCAGTGATCTCGCTGGGGAGCGAGACTGCGTAGTTGATCCAGTAAATAAGGCCTGCTGCAAAGCCAAAGGCGTCGTCAACAAAGCGCGAGGCAATGCCACTCACCCCGCCCACGGTGGGGATAAAAGTGATCATCTCACAAAGCGACAACATTGTGGCCACGACAATCGACCCGGAGATCACGTAGCCGAGCACCGCGCCCATGGGCCCGCTCACCAGGAAATTCTTGGACGAGCTGAGATACAAGCCCACCCCAAGAGTGCCACTAAGGGCAATCATCTGCAAATGCCGCTGGTTAAGCTTCCTCTGAAGACCGCCATCTGCCAACTCGTCATCGTCATCGTCATCATTATCATTATTATTGTTGTTGTTGTTGTTATTATTATTATTATTATTATTATTATTATTATTATTTTCATTTTCATCATTGAGCTCTTCCGTGTCAATTGCATCATCCTTCAACTCGCGCTCTGTTTCGAAAACCCCACGCTTGACACCGCCAAGGTTTGTAACGCTGTCCAGGTCAATCACTATGGTCTCAGAGCTTGAGTTGGATGCAAAATCGCTGTAGTCCAAAGTGCGCTTTTGTTGGCGAGGGTTGATTCCCTGATCGCTTCTGATGCTTGCAATTTCATACGGATTGCTGTCTGGTGGGATGTTATTATTATTATTATTATTGTCATTATCATTATTGCTGTCTGTCTCGTCAAGCACGGAAACCGAGCTCGGGAGCATGTACTTGAATGGGTTCAAGCCCGAGATGTAGCTTGAAGGAGTGCGAGGAGTGCGAGGAGTGTGAGGAGTGTGAGGGGTGTGAGGCGAGCGAGGCGCACTGGGAGTGGTGCTTTTGTTTTTCAGTCTTTTGCTGATGTTGAGGATGCTGCTGCTGCCTGGTAATGACTTTTTGATGTCAATCTTAAGCAGCAGCTTCAACGAAGGCCCTTTCCCAGGCCCAGGCCCAGGCCCTGGGCCTAAGCTTAAGCTCGGGGGCACCGCCCCTGACGAATCAAGAGCAATTTGGTTGCGAGGTGTGACAGGCCCATAGTTTGGAGTGATGCAGTCTGAATAGTTGTTCATATCCAGGAGATCTTGCTCGGGGATGTTGTCGCTTTCGTCATAATCACCATCATTTCTCCAGGTAAAGGACTTTTTCGACTTGTAATGCTGTAGTAGCTTAGATTCATCTGGCGAGTAGAAATTCTCAGCGATGAACGCCTCGTCGTTGATGACGTTGATGGGGTTTTTGTTGGAAGAGTCAGTTTTTGACTCGAGGATCTTGTTCAACTTGGATTGGATTCTGGCTTCTTTGTTGTAGCTCTTGATGTATTGGTGGAAATCGTCGTCGCTTTTGTCCTTAAGCTGGGATGTGCTTTTGGTCATGCTGTCGTAGTAGGATGAGAAAAAGTTTTTCGCGGAGGACAAGTTCTGCCTGAGGTTGTTGTCCGAGTCAAAGAGGGTGTTGGCCATTGTGTTTAATATGGAGGAGCTCAATGAGGAGCCGCTCAAGCTGGCCTGTTCCACGGATGAGGAAACACTGGCGGTATCGTTGTTGTTCAGCTGGGGGTTGTCGATGAAGTTGAAGGAAGGGAAGAGATTGCCAACTTCCGAGTTGTGGGAGTCTATCAGGGCCTGTTCATGTTGAGAATGATTTTCAATTTCGATGGGGGATTGGAAAACCAAGTTTGTTGTTATCTGGATGTCGTTAGAGTCGTTAGAATTGTTCTCGGATGGATCGGGCGGTCCATGGGAGATGGGTGTGTCCATCGTGGGAGTGTTGAAGGAGTGGGCAAGATGGATTGGAAGAGTATCTACGGGGGGGGGGCGCTTCAGTGATTCTTCCATCGCTTTTGTCTCAGAGAAGAAGAAGAAGAAGAAGACAAGAGGGCGGGGGCGCCGCACCCGCTCGATGGGCGGCACGTGACAAGAAGATAAAAGAGACGGACGAGGGGCCAGAAGGGACCATCTAGGAAGTTGTTGGTACAGTTAGCAGCAGAGGGGCACCGGAGACACTGGTGGGCATTGCTGATGGGCATTGCTGATGGGCATTGCTGATGGGCATTGTTGAAGAGGGCGCTGTGTGCATAATACCGGGCATGCATGCCGGAGATGTTGCCGATGTTCCCGCGCCACTTGACTTAGCAAAGAGCATCAGTATCAGTAGCATTGGAAGGGTATCGGAAGAGCATCAGAAGAATATGATAAGAATATCAGAATATCAGAATAGAAGCATGCTAGAAGAATATGAGAATAGAAGAATGTTAGAAGAGAAAGAAGCGCGCTTAAAATGCGCCGTTTGCCGTTCTGACCACTCACAAGCCGCAAATTTCTAATATTTCTCACAAAACACACGCTAAAAAAACCTTTCAAAACAAAACAAAATGGAAAATAAAAGAAAAATAATATAAATCATTTCATTCAAAATTTTTCATCTTTCTCTTTCAATACTCAACCTTCATATTCCATCCAGTCTTTCATAGACACGTATATACATTCACACACACACACTCCGTTACTACTCCTTTATCATGGGCGAATTCAAAAAAGGTATGTTTTTGTTCCAACTACGGTTTTCTATCACCCATTTCCATCTATGTTTCTCTTACTAACATCCTCTTTCCCAGGCAATGCTAAGAAAGGTGCCGGCTTGTTCAAGACAAGATGCATGCAATGTCACACCGTTGAAGAAGGCGGCCCCCACAAGGTCGGCCCCAACTTGCACGGGATCTTTGGCAGAATCTCCGGCCAAGCCCCAGGCTACTCCTACACCGAAGCCAACATCAAAAAGGCGGTCCACTGGTCGCCTGAAACAATGTCTGACTACTTGGTCAACCCAAAAAAGTACATTCCAGGCACCAAGATGGCCTTTGGCGGTTTGAAGAAGGACAAGGATAGAAACGACTTGATCACATACTTGATGGAAGCAACCAAATAGATAACATTCCCCTAACAACTAACTACCTTTTTAATACATAATACAACTTGTGGATAGCCCGTTATTTGTAGAAAGATATCAATAATAAATAATCATCCCGGAACATGGTCAATCTCGCTGAAAACAAGGTTCTGGAACTTGGCCAAGTTGTTGCCAAGCTGCGTCAACATGCCCATCTTCCCCTGCTTGCTGTGGCCAGTTTCTGCCAAGTGCACCTTGTCAAACAACGCCGCCTTGGAGTTCTTGATCAACAACAACGACATCTTGTCGTCTTTTGTAAAAACATTAATGTCGTCCTCCGAGCTTGTCGTGGTGGTGGTGGTGGTGGTGGTGGTGGTGGTGGTGCTGCTGCTGCTGCTTGCCCTCCCAACAGCATGCCGCTTGCCCAACTGGATCTGGTCCATCTGACTCAAGCTTTTCGCCCGCACTTGCGGCACCGCAGGCTTGATCCGCCCCATCCACGCTTTCACCACATCGGAACCAGCAGCACCGCTGCCAAAAAGCAACCTGCATGTCTCTTCATTGCTCGGCTTCCCAAGCACCTGATTAATCTTCTCAGCATCAAAAGAACTCTCTTCTAGCAACGTCTGCAGATGCCCAACAAACATCATCTTCTCCAAGTAATCAATCTTCAAACTGTACTTTTCCATCCCTGGGCTATTCACCATGTCACACACCAACGCCTCCACCGCTTCCACATCTTTTTCTCCAACAAGTCTGGCCAAATCCCTCATGCTGATAGCCGTGCACGTCTTCATCATGTTTCTCAAAAACTTGTACTTGACTGCCCGCACAAGATCATTGCAAAAGTTGCCCAAAAAGGCGGCATCGTCTTTGACAACAAACCCCCCATCATCCGCCACAACAAGCCGATTGAAATTCGCAATGTCGTTCTTGTCGTAGTACTGCAAAAGCCGCACCAAATTCACAATGTCTGGATCTTGGCTGCTAATTGTCAAGTACGGCTTGATTTCATTTGACGAAAGCAAATTCACCGCACTGTTATCCTCATGCTTATCGTCCGTGCTTGTCGTCAGCAGTAGCTCGCCACTGCCGCCGCCGCCGCTGCCGCCGCCGCTCCTCGACAACATCAGAACAATCACCAACGTTTTCAAAATCCGCAATTTGCGCGTATTCTGGCCGCTCTCGTCATAATTCTTAAAACTCTCCATCAAATAGCGTGAAATTAAAGCAAAATCCTGCTTGTGGCGTAGATACCGGTGTTTGCTCATCATGCACAACTTGGCCTGGGCTTCCCGAATCACTCCCAAAAACTTGGGATGGCAAATGATCTTGCTCTCGAGTGCTTCGCACTCCAGTGTAACCTTGCGAATTTGCTTTTTAACTCTCCCTTCATTGATCTTCTCCAGCATGAGCAACATCTGGAGCCGCACCGTGTACGCCTCCAACAAGCTTTGCTTCTGCGAGTAAACGGTGGCGCCCGCTGCCCCTTCACCTCCCCCACCACACTTGCTGACAATAACCTCGATAATCTCATTGATTTCATCCTCGTTCGTTGTCTCCAAGCTAAGCGTGTTCAACTTCAAAAGATAGAGCCGCACCTGCATCTTGTTATTCCAAAGCTCGCGGCGCTGGAAACACGTATTGAACAACCTTGTTAGAAACAGCTTTTCGTCCTTGTAAAAACTGTACCGGTTTACAATCTTCTCCATCGACCCATCAAAGTACAGGTCTGAAATCCCTGGCTGGCCCTTCATTGCAAGCAACTGCTCAAAAAGCTCAAAGAACTCGTCGAATTTCCGCAACTCGTACAACCGCTTCATCGACTGCTTCAACGCCTTGAACTTCCACACAATCTCGTCATCGCTCTCCACAGAGTCAATGATCTTGCGAAAGAGCACAACCCCGTCCTCTGCCTCGTCGTCCTCGTACACCTTGGCCACGTAGTAGTCTGATTTCAAGTCGCGGCGGTGCTTTTTTGCCTTGGCAATTGTTGCTGGCCCACTTCCAGACTCCTCAGAGCTGTCCTCCTGCTCCTCATCATCCTCCTGCTCCTCATCCTCATCCTCCTGCTCCTGCTCCTCCCCGGACTGGGCCATCTCCTCGTCCGTGTCCTCGTACTCGAACGAGTCCTCCCCCTCGTCGGACATCATGAAATCCTCATTATCAGACATTCTCTCTTTCTTGAGCAATAAAGGAGCAACAACAACAATAAGGATCAAAGTGAGGAACAAAATAGGAAAAAAAAAAAATAATAAATAAGGTTCTTTCTAGTTAAGACCATCGATCCATACCTTATCATGCTTAAAGGACTTAGAAAAAGAGCTGCTCAATTGAGTAAAAGACACTACCGGGCAGTGGACTTTGACGTCTACCGGCCGTCGCACTCCTTTCTAACAAAGTCGATGAACAACCCGGACGAGCCCATTGTGTTTCTCCACGACTTGTTCTCCTCCAAGCAGAGCCTTGCGGTCGAGGCAAACGACATTTGCAAAACCTTGGAGACCGAGGTGTATGTCCCCGACTTGCTTGCATCCCGCGGGGCGAGTATCTCGCTGATGGTGGAGGCCCTCGCAGACTTTTGCGCCGGGTTTCTGTTCAAAAAGGTGATTTTAATTGGAGACGGGCTAGGGGGCCGAGTGGCCATGCTGGCGGCCCTCCTGCATTCTTCCATTTCCAAGCTCGTGGTGGTGGACAACCTCCCGCTGCCGCTCACCCAGGCCGCCACAGAGATGCTCCAGCGCTGGGCGGGGCTGCTCCGCTACATTACCCACGAGGCAGGGCTAAAGAAACACGACAAGGAGTACATGGAGAAGGCGTACTCCATTATGCGCAGCAAGTTTGGCATCACGGAGCCCGCGGTGATGCAACATTTGCTCAGGAACGTGGGCGCGGGCGCCAGCAGCGGCAGCGGCGGCGGCGGCTCCCTAGAGCTCAAGCCCCAAGCAAGGCAGTTTGTCGAGGAAACCGATTTCGTGATGGAGGAGTACGCACCTTGGCCGCCGCGCGGGACTGGGTTTGACACGGGGGCTAGGTTCGACAACCCGGCGTTGTTCCTCTTGGGCAACAAGTCGGTGTTCAATGGGGAGGCGCCGGAGGCGGTGAAGACCCAGTTCCCAGACTCCCAAGTGAAGACGTTTAATTCGGAGTACTTTTTGTTGAACACCCAGAGCGCCCATGCGACGAATGCCATTTGTCAGTTCTTGTTGAAGGATTATAACCCGATGTATGATGAGTTGAGAGGTGCCCAATGAATGCCCTAGCGGAGTAAATCACCATAACGAGGGCAATATTATCACACCAGTTCAGCACGACTTCTCAAATCTCGGATCCATTTGGACCCCCAATAACATATATCACATCGGTTTATCACCCCAAATAATGCTACGGCGATACGCTACGGCAATTTATCTGTAGACCACCATTAATGTTGAGTCCGCTTGGGCAATGACCACCAATAGCAGTTCCCTCGCTCTGCTCGGGACCTTCTATTTAATGACCCCCCGCGGTGGCTCCCTCCCATCATCTCACGATATTTTTTCTCTTCCTTGTCAACACATCCCAGGAACCCTCTCGGACCAAACCATGGAGCTGACAGTCCAGGACTACATTGCTGCCAGGGACTACAAAGGGGTAGTGGCGGCGCTTTCCCAAAACAAGACGGTGAGCCACAAGAACGTGCCCCTGGAATGGGTGCCGGTGTTGAAGGAGTACAACACGTATGTGCAAAACCAGCGAAGCTTTGCCAAGTTCAACCAGGTCGCGGCCGCGTTCAACAAGCTCATGGAGGTGCAGGCCAATCAGATGGGAGAGGAGGAGGAGGAGGAGGAGGAAGAGACAGGCAAAACGAGTTGGATCCTCATGGTGCTAGACTTTATCTTGAGAAGATTGCATGCCTTGGCGGCCCAGGGCCCGTCTGAGAACATTGAGATTGCCATCCGCACCATCAACAACTCCTTCAAGCAGTGCTTGAAAGACCGGGCCAAGCACAAGGGGGTGTACTTCATCATGCCGTTGTTGTACGAGATCTACTTCAAGTTGCACAAGTACGACTTGGCCAAGTCGCTCCAGACAAATGTGAACTACAAATTGAAGCACGCCGAGGAGGTGACGGCCCACGAGGTCCCCAAGAGCCACTTGATCCGGTACTTGTACTACTCCAGCTGCTTGTACTTGTACCAGGGCAACGTGCGCAAGGTGGAGCAGCTCTTGACACGGGCGCTCCAGTACACCAACGGGGGACACGCCAATTGCAGGTCGCAGCAGGAGCAGGTGTTGATGTTGTTGATCCCCGTGCGGTTCTACGTGCTGGCGGCGCTGCCCAGCAGGTTGCTCTACCAACGGTACCCGCGGGCCGCCCGGGCGTACCGCGAGGTCCTCACCGCCGCAGCCTCGGGCGACTTGCTCACGTTCAACAAGCAGCTCATCCGGCTCGACAAGTTCTTGTTGACGCGCAATTTGTACTTGCTATTTCAGCAGATTAAGAAGTTGGTGGTGTTGAGGTTGTTTGAGATTACGTACAGGATTTATCGCGAGGCCGGCAAGGCCAGCAACGAGTCTGATGCCGACCCCAGCAGTGCTTACAAAGTCCCAATAAGCTACTTTTCACGAGCATTGAGCTTCTCCTCCACGAGAACGGCAGGGGCGTGCGACGACGAGACCGAGTGCTGCTTGACGAACTTGATCTACGACGGCCACATCAAGGGCTTCATCTCGCACGAGCACGGGGTGGTTGTCTTGAGCACCAAGGAGCAGTTCATTCTCAAGAAGAATGCTACAGAATAAGCACCATCCATCGTAGAATAACGTTGTCCTCCCACATTGCCCTGTAGAACTACTCCTGGCGGCGGCCGCTGACTAAGACGATGGGCCCAAAAAAATAAAAAAATAAAATAAATAAATCATTCCCAGTGAGTGACGAAACGACACCACACAACGTGCACTTTGATGATATGATGATTTCGGCCAGACATGGGGTCAGAACTGCGCTTGCGCTTGCAAAGCGACACAGCAGCTCGCTGTTCCCCAAGGCACCCGACTGGTCCCCCACCCAGACCGAGAACGACGTGTGGTTGAACAGCCTCGACACCTTCCAGGAGCCCAACGACACCGCCGTGATAAGCAGCCGTTTTGCAAACGTGAGGTACAGAACAGACGAACAGAACAAGAGAACTAATAGTATAAAGAGTGGCATGGGCAAGACAATATCTCCGCAGTGGCTGAGCATCTTGAGCACCGGTGCCATGGACTACAAAAAGGTCAGTGCCTCGCAGGTGCAGATCCCGTTGCAGCAGTTTGGGTTCTTGAAAAGAGGCCGGAGTGCGCTTGAGCACAAGCACCTGCAGCAGCAGCGGTTCTCCGACGTGAAGGTGGCGAAAATCGTGGCGGGCAAGGGCGGCGACGGGTGTGTGTCCTTTTTCAGAGACGCTGGCAGACCGATTGGCCCGCCCGACGGCGGCGACGGCGGCGACGGCGGGTCGGTTTACGTGCAAGTGGACGAGAACTTGAGCTCCTTGCACAAGCTCCGGGTAAAGTACGAAGCAGACCCTGGCATGAACGGGGCAGGGCGGCAGTTGGACGGGGCAAGGGGCAAAGACGTGATCATCACCGTGCCACCAGGCACCATCATCAGATGGATCCCTTCCGTGGATGAAATCAATGATGAAGAGGAAGCAGCCAAAGAGTTTGTCAACATGAGGTGTATTGCCGGCGCCGCCGCCACACCATCAGATGAATACTTGCAAATTGACCGATACTCCAAAGGGAACGTCCATGATACTTGGCTTTTCAAATCCACCACCAAGGACGAGGAAAAAGAGTGGTTTCAAAACTTGAATGACAAGCTCATCACCTATGACGAGCACATGCGGTTCAACGAGCTTTGCGAGGACGTGATCCCGCTTGATGGCATTGACTTGTCTGCTCCATTGAAAAAACCTTTGTTATTGGCGTCGGGCGGCAAAGGTGGCTTGGGCAACATTCATTTTCTCACAAAGGACATTCGGAACCCGCGTTTTGCGAAAAAGGGCCGGCGTGGGGTGGAGTTGACCTTGATGTTTGAGTTGAAGTTGCTTGCAGAGTTTGGCCTTATTGGTCTCCCCAACGCGGGCAAGTCGACTTTGTTGAACGCCATTAGCAACTCGCGCTCCAAGACGGGGGATTACGAGTTCACAACGTTGAAGCCGTACATTGGCACCATCACAAACCATGATATGGGCGGGGCGCTTTTCCAGGAAAATTTCAAAGTTGCAGACATCCCCGGGATCATCAAAGGGGCTGCAACTTCGTTGGACAAGCCCAAGGGGCTTGGGGTGGAGTTTTTAAGGCACGTGGAGCGGTCCAAGATCTTGGTGTTTGTTGTTGACGTGAACCGCGATTTGCGCGCCGACTTTGATGTGTTGGTGAATGAGCTTGTGAACGGCAACAAGAACAGATTGGCGGGCAAGAAAAACATCATGGTGGTGGTTTCCAAATGCGATGTCAACGATGATGCAAGGGCCAAACAAAGAGCTGAGCAGGCGAAATTCTTGGAATTTCGCCAATATGTGACGCTGCAGTTCCCGCAAACGATTGTTCTTCCTGTTAGCGCGAAAACGGGGGCAAACGTGGACAAGGTGGTCCTGGCAATGAATCATTTAAGAGATCAGGTGGGTCTATAGTTGGGGAACTCTTCTTTGCCGTCGCGGTGAGGATACGCTTGATACGGGTCTTGCAAAGCAGAAAGGTCCAAAGGAGGGAGAGAAATAGTCCCCAGCTGCAGCAGAGTTGCATTTTTACTGCTTTTTTGCTGGTGCTGCTTGAAAGGCGGTGGCGGCAACGGCGGGGGCGGCGGGGGAAGCGAAAGGGGCAACTGCATGTGTTCAAGCGCATGGATAGAGGGCAATCGTTGGGCAGAAGAGGACGAGGAGGAGGATGAAGGGGTTGACATGGAAGAGGATGTTGTTGTTGTAGAAGCCCTGCGCAATGAGGAAGAAGACCCAGCTGGAGGTGGTAAATATGATGCTGAGGCAGGCAGGACCCTTGTTCTGGAGTAAGTGGCGGCGTTGGGATAGGGGTAGTCGGTCTGTAATGGCGGGAGACTTGTCTTTCTGCGATGCTCAGCTGGTGGTGGTGCCGGTGGCACTTGAAAGGAGGAGAGGGATTGAGAATGATTAGGGAACGGTTGAGGAAACAGATTAAAAGGAGGGTTCAGATTCTTTTCGTACTGGAAATAAGACGGTGTTGAAGAGGAGGATGGCAGACTTAAAGCTGATGGAGAGATACTGTATGGTGATTGTTGTTGTTGTTGTTGATGTTGTTGTCTTGGGTATCGAGGGAGAGGAGGAGGGAAGCTCAGATGATGCGGCGAAGACGATGTAGAGAGCGACGAGAAGAATCTTGAGTTGCTTTGGTAATTCTCCTCTACGGATCTAAGGCTGTTTTTGAAGTTTTGGATTTCTGTCATTGTGCCAACCCCCAGGCTTTGGTGCTGGCTTTGGCTGCCACAGAGCTGCTCATATTCCTGGATCTGGCGCTTGAGATCCAGGATCTGTTTCAAGAGCTCTTTGATATATAGTGCGCTGGATTGCAAGATTGCTGCTTTGGATGTTCGTCTCGAGTCAGGGTCAATGTCGGTGATGTCAAGATAGGCGAAATCGGGAGGAGAGTTTGAGCCGGCTCTCTTTTTGTGGGGCTTTTCAAAGGTGGAGGAGTGCTTTTGCTGCTGCTGAAGCTGGATAAGCTTGGGCACCAACTGCTGGAGTCTGGTGATGCCCACGGTGATCTCATCTCGCTTCTCTTTTTCCTTCAAGAGTCGTTTTTCCTTCATTTCGTGGGTTTCAGTGATTCGTGAGCCGCCGCTGGCATTGCCCATGGCTTCGCCCATGGGCGAAGCAAGGGTGTCATCCCCACCAGCCCTCGACCTCACGCTTTTCCCACTGCTCTTTGGAGGCATTTCTGTTTCTCGAGAGAAGCAAACAAAAATTATTTACTGTGCAAAAAGATAACAAAAAAGATAAAAAACAAAAATTGTCCACGAGTGTCATCTCTTTTTACTGTTTTTAATGATTGCAACAGGAATTTTAATCTTTCTCTATTGTTGTGGATGGAATGGATTGGAAATAGGGCTGTTTGCCTGATCCAGAATAGTGCTTGTTTGTTTTATTTTTTATAATGTTGAATGTGACAATCTCGCAGTGGGCATGTCTGTTTTGTATATCTTCKCCAGAAGAAGAAGAGGAAGAGTGATAAAGCGGTCTATTGTCAGCCTGTCCATTGCAGTTGATCCTATGGGATGTGTACACAAGGACATGGGGAGAGCCTGCACTTGCTATACAAACAATAATCCATGAATTCGGCACCGGTTGGCGGTGCTACTGCTTCTGATGATATTCGTGGCCAATGCAGCCCAAAGCCTCGATCTCTTTCCTTTTCATTTGACTTCCGAAATGACTGGGTGGGGAGGGATGTGTTTTAGTCCACGGTTGCCACATTCGATGGTAAATTGCCATTCGGCTGCTGGTGCGTGTTTACAAAAGGAATCCCCAGCCATACATACAGGCCTATTTACCTGCTTATTCACGTCACCACCCATCAAGGCAGTATCTATAGGAGGCAGTTGGGACTAAAAATTAGGCAGCAAAAGCCTGTTTTTTAGTGGCAAAGGTGGCTCTCATCCGTCCAGTAATTAAACAGTTTTGTCCACGACAGAAAGGACATGCTGCGAGCATGCTTGCAGACCTGCAGCTGTTCCCGTGTCATGTCCCGCGAGCGAGCGACTAAGTGACCTTGTTTCATGTTCGCAGTCAAACTGGACTTGCCAGCATCCGCGGCAGGCGACGGCGCGCTAGCCCTTCACGAGTCACCATGACAATCCACCGGAGTCAAAAAGTATCTCACCATCCATCCGTCGTCGTCGTCGTCGTCGTCGTCGTCGTTGCTGTTGTTGTCGCCCGCCCCACCATCCCTGCTGCATAGAAGGTTTGCCACTCAACAGGGTTTACCATTTATTATCTTATTGCTTCCTGCCCGCTCAGTGGTGCTGACTGCACGTTTGCGGTGCCCCTTTCTCGACAGCAACAATAGAGCCCCAATACGAGCAATTTCGGGCCTAGCCCCATTTTCGGCCTAGACCCCAATACGAGCACTTACACTATTGACACAAAAACAACCAATATATATCAAGTACATCTATGAGCTCTTGTTGGCCTTCTTCAACTCGGCCAATCTTCTGGCCTCGTCGTGGATCTGCTTCCCGTCGCTCACCACCCCCGAGTAGAACGAGTGGATCTTGGCCCCCGTTGGAGACTGCACCGCTTTTTCAAAATAGCTTGACAAATCGCTTCTGCCCTTGGCAAACTTCTCGTCAAGACCGTACTTGGTGTTCACCTCGCCCGCCTTGTCCTGCACATGGTACTTGCTGTCCAAGCCGCTCAAAAAGCTCTTGAAGCGGTCGGAGATCCCGTGCTTCTTGTCGAGCTCCACCGCCTTGTCCACCGCCTGGTCGCTCAAGACGTAGCCCTGGGCCAAGTACTCGGCAATGATGGCGCTCTTTGGCTTGTGCTCCTGGTCAATGTCACCGGTGGCGCTGCCGGCGCTGCCAGCAGCAGCAGCCGCGGCAGCAGAGCTTTTTTCATTAGCAGCAACCCCCGCCTCGGTAAATGGCACCTGGGCCGCCGCGGTGACGGTGCTGGCACCAGGCGTGATGCCCGAGTGGATCGCAGAAGTGCTGAGCGGCGTCGTCCCAGAGGAAGACGAAGAGGTGATTGCAATGGGCTTACCGTCCAATTCGGCCCCATTGAGAAGCAAGGCGCTCGACACCGCCTCTGGGGAAGAGAACTTCACGTCGTAGGTGATCCCGTCGTCGCCGCTGCTTTTCAAGCTGACAGAGTCGACTTTCCCGCTGAAAGAAAAGAACTCCTTCACCTTGTCGAGAGACACGGTTTTCGGAACGTTGGATGCAGTGACAGTAGTGGACATTGTTGGTTGTTGTTACTTACTTGCTTATTTAGTTGTGATTAGATACAATCAGTGGCGAAAGACATTTTTTATATAAAGCGGGCCCCAGCAAGGTACCATGTACACGGATCATTGCCCCCAGCTCTGGGCCTCCCTCCGGCCCTCCCTCAAGCTGTCAAGGCTCCTGGTGACCATGCCGTGCTGGTCGGCAAAGGTGAACGTCTTGAAGCTTTCGCGCGCCTTCTTGGCCCCCGCACTCACCATCCCCAGTCCGACCTCCACCAGCTTGGTGTCCGGGTCGATGAGCACGCTCACCAACCGCACCGACAACTTGGGGTCCACGTACTTGACAGAGTACTCCTTCATGCTTTCTGCCACGATGCTCTGCCTGTCCTTGATGCTGGTGAGGAACTTGTTGAAGACAAGGTAGTCGAAGGACAAGGACACCGCTGTTTGCACGAGCAATGTCATGACAAACGTTGCCGTTGACGAGGACGACGAAGTCGCCGTCGACGACGTGAGCACCGCGAGAAGCACATGAACTGGCGAAAGCCCGCACGAGATCATGAGCTGGAGCTTGGAAGGATCCCAGGCGTCCAATCTCCAAATGTACTGTTTCCCCTGTTCTTCCTCGTTCCCCCCCATTAGATGCGACACATCCTCCCTTGTCCAGTTCTTGCCCCTGCTTCTGCCGTCCTCCACGGCAGACCGCATGAAGAACCGGTAGCTCTTGTCCGACTTGAAGATCAACACGTAGAAGTTTGCAACGCTGGCGAGAGTCACCGCCGACATTGTCAACGCCCACGCGCGGCGCCCAAGACTAGTTGTCGACGACGCAAACGCCTTGCCCACACTCACCTTGCGCGAGTCAAACAAGTCGTTGTAGTAGTACTCGTTGCTGTTCACCGCCTGCACGTAGCTGATAATGTCCACCGACGACGACACCACCGTGACAAGCAAGGCGCACACAACCATGCACCGCGTGTGGTACGCGTCGACAATGCTGTCCCAGTCAATCAAGTGGAGCAGTTCGTTCACCAGGAGGTACAAGTCGAACGGGTACGACGCAAGCTTCGACGACAAGCTCTGTTTTCGAACAACCGGCATTTCAGTCCTGTCTTACTAACCTACACTCAAACTTGGCTTAATTTTATTTAAATTTTTTCAAATTAAACTGGAACGATGGTGGAAATGTATGATCTTCTTCCCTGGCCCAGCCCCATTTGCATGTCGTCGTAGTTGATCACCACATGGGCGCTCTGCAAGAACGGGACCCCCAACGTGATAACGTCCTCGTCCTCGTCCTCGTCCTGGGCGACAATAGCCAACACGCACCGCCTGGTAATGCCGCCACCGCCACCGCCGCCACCTTGACCTTGCACCGCCTGAACCAACGTGGCGTACGCCACGTTGATTGTCTGGCCCGAAAAGACAAACTGCAAGTCGTAGCCTGCCTTTTTGGAGCAGTCCACTTCATACCCCTTCAAGTCCTCCGCGTAGCTCGAGCTCGGCAAGTGCGTGCCCATCTCGTCAAACACCGCCTGGGGCACCGCAATCGCGCTGCTCAAGAGATCGATCCTTGCAGGGTGGCCACAACTGGTGAGCGCCACCCCATTCATCAGCACAGCGTCCGCGGTGATGTAAACGTCAGCCAAATCCTCGTCCTCCCTCTTGTACATATCAACCAACACAATCCCGGTGCTACTGCCGCCATCCGGGGTTTGCGCGATGGCACTCTTGTCCACCCCTCCAAACACAATCTGGTTCCCGTAACCGTTTCCCAAGAACATGGAAAAGACCTTCTTTCTGATGTACCCCTGGGCCTGCAAGCTCCTCAACAACTCGCTGTCCCCGTTGAGCCCCACCAAGCCCTGGGCAAGCCGGCCGGACATGTCAAGCCCCAGTCGCATCCTGTCCACAATGTTCCCCTGGAGCTCGACGTTCTCGGACCCCCACTCGCCCATCACCCTGGGGCGGCCCCCGCCAGACCCGAGGTTTAACACCATGTCGAGCCCCTCGCCAAGGGCTTGGTACGTGGGCGACACAAGCTTCTGGAACCCCGTCGTGTACGGGAGCGCCGCCGTGGTGCCCGGAACAACCAACTGCGCCGATCTCGTGTCGACTAACACTTTCATCTTCTTCTTGAACACCCCGAGCTTCACAGAGGTGTAAAATTGTCGGTCGCCCTTGTTGCCTTGGCGGACTTTGACCACGAAGTAGCCCCTGTTCTTCGAGCGCAAGCTCTTCTTGCGATCGCAGAGCCCAGCCCGCTGCAGTGCCAGTAGGAGGAGTACAAAGAGCACAATGTTCATTTGTTATCATTAGTCTTATATATATATGTCATCTCTTTTTCTAGGGGGGAGACAGTGTTTTTGTGGCAATTATCCTAGGCAGGGCCTTCAGGGGGCCCGCCTGGGCTGCATTTACAATAGGCCGAGCAACGCGAGCAGAGGCAAGGTGAAGGCGAAGACTCACGAGCGAGTAACTGATGTCTCGGGGTGTTGTAGTTCTCGTATTGCTCGTCCTGAGGGAGCCCGGCAAGGAGCCCCCCAGGACTCGTCCACCCCGTTGTACAAATCCATAGCCTCCAACTGCTCTTCGATTCTCTTCCAATGCTGCCATTTTCTCTTACTTTTGGCATCAACATCGACCATCCGTATTGCTAGCTTGAAGCCTTCAACCTCGCTTGACATGTACTCTGTGGGGCTGCCCCCATTGTGCGCCTCCACGGGGAGAAACTGTAGAAACACCGTCACATCCCTCAAGGACATGCCCAAATAAAGCTCCTTCGATATATCCGCCTCACTGCTTAAATGCTTGATAGAGGCCATGTTGTCTTGCAAGTTTTGATACTTTGCCAACAATTTGAAAAGATTGTTGGGCACGGTTGTCAAGTACTGGCACAAAAGCTGCTTGAACAAGTAAACGTTCTCATCATCTGTTTGAAAAGTGGCAAATATCTGCTCAACCGTTTCCTCCACAACATTGCCATCATCGCTGATCAACCCCAAGGGGCAGTACATTTTCCCAGCGCTCTTATTCCGTAGTCTGGCCACCGCGCAATTGCGACAATAACTTGTGCCCATGTTGCTATATAGCCACTTGGGCTTCAACTCAACAACCATGTGCTCCTGCAGCGGAAACCTAAAGAGCTTTGCAGACCTCACGGTGGAGTAGCATGCCGAGGGCTGCATGCCCTCCAAATACAAGCAGTTTTCCACAACCAACCCGTATTTCTCCGTGTAGTCAACCAGGTCCACCACTTGTGAATCGCTCACGTTGGAAAGCAACTCTTCAAGACCATTATCTGCAGCAACAAGCTGCAACGGCACCAAGAACTGGCGCTTGAACAACGGGCTCACCGTCTGCCGGACGAAGCGGTATATGTCGCAGGTGCCGAGCTCAGTGTTTCTTTTGCGGAGCCGGAGCAAATTTGCAGGGTTCTCCATGTCCTGAAGAACAACATTAGCGTTCCCCGAGGCAAAGTACTGGTACACGGCCATCGTCAAAGGTGAATCAAAAGAGTACGGTTGAACCAGCACATTTTTCAGAACAAACGCTAGCATTTGACGGAAAAGAAGCACAAGCACCTTGTTTTTTATTGTTGCTTCATCCTTAATCCTGTAAGCAGAGTTTTCGCTAGTTTGGAGAAGAGCCATCCATCCTGGAATTCCACTTCCAAAGAGGGAATTTCAAGATGGAACCTTTCTGAAAATTTTTTTAGCGAGAAAAAAAAAAAAAAAAAAATTAGCAAATTTTAGTTAGCGAAAGAAGCGAAGAAGCGAAGAAGCGAAGAAGCGAGATGATCGACAGAATCAGTCAACCCGTTTGTTTATACAGACTTGCTTCCATCGAGGGGGGAGGGTTGTAGTGGTGTTGTGTCTATTTACTGTGAAATCAGTTGGAATCTGTCTCTATTTGCGCCTCCAAGCACACTATATCGTCTTGGTTGGTGATCCATATGGCGTGCTTGGTGCCCTCGTTGTTGCTGGCCTTGCAGGAGAACTGGAGCGTGTCGCTTGCAAACAACGGGAACTTGTTCCTGTACCTGAACGACGAAATGGGCTGCCCCAGAGGCTGCCCCTGCACGTGGTGCACAAACCATTGCAACGCCAACGTCACCGTGAGCGGACCCTGCACCAACAAGTTGGGGTAGTTTTCCACCTCCTGGGCGTACTTGATGTCGTAGTGGATCTTGTGTGCGTTGAAAGTCAAGGCAGAGTACCGGAACAAGATGTTCTGGTCCAACGTTGTGCAGAACACATGGTCTGCCTTGATCTGGCTCGCACTCTTCCGGGGTGCCTTGTCAACAGCCTGCTCGAGGCTGAATCTGTCGTTGGTGTACATCAACGTGCGCACTTCCCTCATGCTAATGTCACTTGCGTTGAAGAACTTGCGGTCGATCGTCACAAGTAAGCTCTTGTCCTCCCCCATCGGCCTCACTCTCAGAACGGTTTCAACACACAGCGAGGGCTCGTTGAACCTCAAGGGGTTCTCGGTGTTGAACAACAACTGATCTCCTATCCACATTCTCCGCTGATACAGGCCTGCTGGTGCCTGGAGATTGTTGTACCCGTCTGCTGCCAAACAGTCGTCTGCAGGATTAAAGTATATAAACAGATACCCCGTCGGCACTTTTTCGTTGATGCAGCAGGCCATGGACAAATCAGGGTGGTTCTCAAGCTTGAGGGTGTTTTGCAACGTCTTGAACAAGGCATTGCCATGGGTCAACGATAGATCGTCCTCCATGATCCACTTTTTGTTTTTCATTGATCGCTGGAACTTCCACACCGAGGAGTTCATCCTCCTTGGCAGGACCAACAGTAGTTGCCAATTGCCGCTTCTGGGCAGGCCCCTTTGTAGCATGTCTCTCTTCTGGTACTTCTACGTGTAAACAGCAATCCAATCCTTCTTCCCTCTTTCTTCAAAAAAAAAAAAAAAAAAAAAAAAAAATCAAAATCAAAATAGCATCAAAGCGAGATTTGAAATTTCAGATGAGAAGTCGCCCCAGTAAGAAGAGATGTCCCAGTTGAGCAGGTTGAAGGGCCTTTCCCAGAAGAACGCCCTCTACAATATCTTCACGTCTGTCCGGCCGTTGGACAAGATCTCCGCAGCGTTGCTGGAAAACAGCTCCCTGCAGCGACCGTTGGCCAGCACCTTGTGTGCCATCAAGGACAACATCGCCACCACCGAGGAACCCACCACCTGTGGCTCCAAGATCCTATCCGTGTACAAGTCGCCCTTTGATGCAACAGTGGTGCTGCTATTGGAGCAGAACGGCGCCACCATCGTGGGCAAAACCAACTTGGACGAGTTTGGCATGGGCAGCTCCAATGCCTACTCCCACTACGGCCAGACATTGAACCCGATGTACGGCAAGGAGTACGAAGCGAAGCAGACAAAGGGCAGTTCTTTGCCCGACGAGCACAAGTATGTTCCTGGCGGGTCATCTGGCGGGTCTGCTGCCGCGGTGAGCGCTGAAGTGTGCGATTTTGCCCTTGGAACAGACACCGGTGGCTCGGTGCGGCTACCTGGAGCGTTCTGTGGTGTTCCTGGCTTCAAGCCCCTGTACGGGAGAATATCAAGATGGGGCGTTGTTGCGTATGCCCAATCGCTCGACACGGTTGGGATCTTGGCAAAAGACTTGGCCACTGTTGCGAAAGTCTTCCACACATTGGACAAGCACGATGGCAAGGACATTACATGTTTGCTGGACGACACCAGACAGATGATCGAGACTAGCATTAGAGAGCAGCAGCAGCAGCAGCAGCAGCAGCAGCGGGACAAGGACAGCACAATCAAAATTGGCGTCGCCCTCGATCTCATGCCGCGGGGAGTCTCCCAGGTAATCTTGGCCGCTTTGCATTCGGTGCTCGCGAAGTTGATGGCCCAAAGTGGCAGGTTCGACGTTGTCCCCATCCGCCTTCCTTCTGTCTCCAACGCAGTGGCGGCGTACTTCACCATTGCGTATTCGGAAGCGGCTAGCAATTTGTCAAGGTACGACGGCATCAGATACGGGTTTTCCGCAGACGACTCCACGGGACACTACAGAACCCATATATCGCAAACACGAAGCGAGGGGTTCGGCAAAGAGGTCCAGAAAAGGATCATTATTGGGAACTACAACTTGAGCTCGCAAAAGTTCCAAGACAATTACTTGAAAGCAGAGGCGGTTCGAATGAAATTGACGGATGAATTCAATGCGGTCTTCAAGATGCCCAATGTGCTCTCCACAAACCGCGCCGACGCCGTTGACAACAACAAGGTCGACTTTATCGTGGCGCCGGTTTCCACGTCGCAGGCTCCCAAATTGAGCGACCTTGTGGAGCAGGAAAGGGCCAATCCCGTCAGCCCGTACGTCAACGATGCCTTGTTGATTCCAGCGTCATTGTCGGGCTTGCCCTCGATATCCATCCCTGTGCACACCGACGCATCCAAGCATCCAGTGGGGATCCAGGTCATTGGCCAATTCGGCGACGACGTCAGACTCTTGGAGTTTGCACGGCAGATGAGCGACTTGTAAATAATGTACAGAGTGCGTGTAGATGTTGCCTTGATATGGGAAGAATAAAAATATTTCACACATACACACTTAATAGTAAACAGTCTTCAAGTAAACCCTCAATGAACGTGCTCAGACAGATCCTTGACCCCACAAGGGTCACCCACTCTGTGTCGTGCCGCTTCACCTCGTCGAAGCGCGACAACATCATTGTGGCAAAGGGAACGGTTCTCGAGATCTACAGCATCATTGGAGATGGCCCAGACAAGAAGCTTCTGTTGGTTTGCTCGTTCAAACTCCATGGCCAGGTGACGGAGTTGAAGCCCATCAAGACAATGCATTCGTCTCATCAGTTGGACTATCTCATTGTGGCGACAAAGTTTGCAAAGCTCTCGGTAATCAGATGGAACCACGAACTACACAACATTCAAACAGTGTCGTTGCATTACTACGAGAACTATTTTGAAAACTACTCGCCCTCCGTGGCGTTGGACACTGCGCGCTTGGTGACGAGCCCGAACAACGAGTGCGCCTGCATGATGTTCAATGACTTGTTTGCGTTCTTGTCGTTCAAAAGCAGCAGCTCTTCCAGCCAGAAATCGAACAAGCGGCGGAAAAACGCGGACGAGGACGAGGACAGCGATGTGGACTACAGCGATGTGGAGGAGGAGAGCGAAAAGAAGAAGGAGGGCCTCACCAAGGAAGAAGAAGAAGAAGAAAAGGAAGAGCCCATCAAGGAAGAGGGCGAAGAGGTTGAAGACGAAGCAGGCTCGGCTACAATTTATAAACCTACTTTCACGGTGCCTGCAAACAAGCTCGAAGCCTCGGTTTCCAACATTGTTTCCTTCAAGTTCTTGCACAATTATCGTGACCCGACCCTTGCGATTTTGTTCTCTCCCACCCAAACTTGGGCGGGCAACTTGAAGAAATCCAAAGACGTTGTGCAGTTTGTGGTGATCACCTTGGATTTGACCAAGAAAACCTCCATCACCATCATCTCGTTGAAGAACTTGCCGTACGACATGTACGACATTGTGCCGCTCGACACGATTGGCGGCGGCGGCGGGTGCTTGCTCATTGGGTGCAACGAGATCATATACGTGGATTCGTCCGGCTCGACCCAGGGGCTTATTGTCAACAAGTACACCACCTCCATCACTGACTACAGAAACTTTACCAAAGACCAGAGCTACTTGAACTTGAACTTGGAAGGCTGCATAATTGCTCCTTTTTCTAGCAAGAAGCTCTTGTTGGTGGACGAGTACGGCGTGTTTTACTGGCTAGAGTTCCAGGTGGAGGGCCGAATGGTAAGAGGATTCCAGATTGTCAAAGTGGCACCCGAATGCTACAGCGACATTGTCGTCAGCCACCCTGTTTCGATATGCGCCGTCAAGGACGAGAACTTGCTCTTTGTGGGCACGCAGGACGGGGACTCTGTGCTATTGAAATGGCACGAGACCGAGAGTGCTGATGAGGGGAAAAAGCCAACAGATGTCAATGCCAATCAGGAGAAGAATCTCAAGAAGCAGAAGAAGAAAGGCGAGGATAACAACGATGACGACGATATCGACTACAGCGATGAAGAAGAAGAAGAGGAAAGTGGAAGCGGCAAAGAAATACCTGCTTCCTCGGGTCTGAGATCAGAAGAGAAGAGAATTAGTGATGGTGATGATGATGATGATGATGATGATGATGACGACGACGAAGGGAACATGCGCTTGTTCGACGGCTTTGCAGATCGCACAGTGATGTTTGAGCACACTGACAAATTGACTGGGTACGGGCCTATCACCAATTTGACCTTGGCAACGCTAGCAACCGAGAGATCTGTCAGCGGGTTGACCAACCCAAACCTCAATGAAGTCACCATGGTGTGTGCTTCTGGGAACGGCAAGCTTGGCACGGTGGCGGTGATCAACCCCACCGTGAAGCCGATCATCAAGTCGACGTTGAAGTTTTCCGACGTGAACCGAATATGGACTCTTTCAACCACGTCTGTGTTTGTGACCTCCAAGGGGGTGCGGCTTGAAAAAGTGTTCAATTACTTGATCACCACGAACTTCACGGACTCAAAGTCTGATTGTTTCTCGGTAGTGGAGAACTTCAAGAACATTTCCTTGTCCACCGGGTTTGTCAACAAGGAGGTGATCATCACGGTGGGGTTTGTGGACGGGGAAAACAGCGTTGTTCAAGTGACCAAGAAGAACATCTATGTGTACGATTTGAACTTCAAGTTGCTCAAGACGATTGAGATCAAGGACTTGATTGAGGAGGAGAAGGACGAAGACGACGGGAAGGCGAAAGAGATTGACATGAACGGGGACATGGACGAGTACGGAGTGCCGGTCAAGCAGGAGGACGAGTTTGTTTACGGGCAGGTGTTTGAGAACTATGTGATGGTGACGACCTCCAAGGGGGAGGCCAAGATTCTCGAGATCATCCCCGGCACGTTGAAGCCAAGCCAGCGGAAGGCGAGGGGCAAAAAGGGGCAGCCACCCAAGTTTTACAATGTTGTTCCCTTGCCGTCGGTGTTGTCGGATGTCTTAATCACCACGGGGGTGATTGCCAAGAGCAGTTTGTTTGACAGCGTTGACAATGTGGAATCGATCATTGCCGACGTTGTGAAGAGTAAGAATAGAGGCAAGAGGTCTTTGAATGGTGGTGGTGGTGGTGGTGCTGATGATGATGTCGATGACACCAAGCTGTTGGAGGACTTGAGAAATGATGTGTTGTTTATCTTTGTGACGGGCGACAACCGGATCATGGTGTTCCAGAAAAACCATGAGCAAAAGGTGTTTCAGCTCGACAAGGTGGACAAGCTCACGAGCTACTTGACGTTGGATTTTTTCAATGCCAACGATGGTTCCGATCCCGATCCGTTCATCAAGCAGGTGATGTTGGCAAAGTTGGGCGACGCGAACATGGCAAGGGAGTATCTCACGGTGTTGACGATTGGCGGGGAGATTTACTTTTACGAGCTCTATTACGACGGGGTGAACGGAGTGTGCAAGTTCAAAAAGCAGGAGCACACCATGATCACCGGGGCGCCTGAGAACGCGTTCCCGTGGGGCACAAGGATCGAAAGAAGGTTGATTTACATGGACAAGTTCAAGAATGGGTTGAAATGCATTTTCGTCACGGGGGTGATTCCGTTTGTCATTATCAAGGAGAGCCATTCCGAGCCGCGGATATTCAAGTTCACGAAGCTCCCTGCCATTTCGTTTGCGCCGTTCAAGCAGGCCAACAGTGGCGACGACAACGGGTTTGTGTTTGTTGATCCTGGCAAGAACGCAAGGGTGTGCACCATTCCGTATGGTGAGAACTGGGACTACCTGAACCAGCTTCCTGTGCAGCGGATCTCCATTGGGGAGAGCGTCAAGTCGATCACGTACCACCAGACGTCGAACACGTTTGTGGTGTGCACGTTCAAGGAGATTGAGTACGACTGCGTGGACGAAGAGGGCAACAGGATTCTCGGGTGGGAGGACAAGCCGCACGCCAAGCTGTACCAGGGCGCGGTGCACTTGTTGAACCCGCCCGTGACGAATTCAAAGTCTACGGGGGCCAGTGCCGACTGGAAGATCATTGACAAGGTGGAGTTCGAAGCGAACAGTGTAGCCATGTGTTGCAAGTCGATGTTTCTCAGCTTGTCATCGTCGTCGTCTTCGTCGTCGTATGTTGGGGACATGTTTTTCTCACAAATGAATGTCAACAAGCGGAAAAAGGAGATTGTTCTTGTTGGGGTTGGGGAGTTCCGGATCGAGGACTTGGCGGCGAACGGGGGGTTTTACTTGTTTGAGATTGTCGACATTATTCCCGAGTTGGACAAGCCGCGGTTCAACCACAAGTTGAAGGAGATCTTCAAGGAGAAGACGCGGGGCGCGGTGACGGCGGTGACGGAGATCAGCGGCCGGTTCTTGGTGTCACAGGGGCAGAAAGTGCTTGTTAGAGAGCTTCAGGAGGACAATAACTGCTTGCCCGTGGCGTTCTTGGACACGTCAATGTACGTGTCCGAGGCAAAGTCTTTTGGGAACTTGTTGATGTTGGGGGACACGATGAAGAGCGTGTGGTTGGTGGGGTTTGACGCCGAGCCGTATCGGATGATCTTGATCTCCAAGGACGCGCTCAACGTGGACGTCACGGCGGGGGACTTTGTGGACCACGCGGGCAACTTGTACTGCCTCGTTGGCGATAATGGGGGAAACTTGCACATGCTCCAGTACAACCCAGAGGACCCGGTGTCGATGTCGGGCCAGCGCATGATCAGGAAGTTCACGTTGAACACCAACACCGTGAGCACGTGCATGCGGGCGTTGCCCAAGGTCCCGGGCCAGATCAGCGAGTTTGTCATTGTCGGGGCCAACGTGGACGGCTCGTTGTACCAGGTGAGCCCGATCTCGGAGGACACGTATCGGCGGATGTACGTGCTTCAACAGCAGATGTTTGACAAGGAGCCGCATTATCTTGGGTTGAACCCCAAGATGGACCGAGTGGCGATGGAGTACGAGCGACTCAACGCGAGCCTCGGTGGGGGTGGCGGCGGCGGGGCCAGAAGCAGTGGTGGTGGAAGCAGCAGCAGCAGCGGCAGTAGCGGCGGCACCAAGTTGGTCATTGACTTTAACATGCTATTGAAATTCACAAAGTTGAATGTGGACCGTCAAAAGCAATTGACGGTGAAGGCAGGCCGACAGGCTTACGGGGACATCTGGAAGGATTTGGTCGAGCATGCCTTGAACATCTAAGGCTACAGAAATATATTATCATGACTTTTTTTTTATTATTGAAGGTGTAGAAGCTTTTAATCGAACAACCCGAACCCCATGTCGTCGTCGGATTCATCAGCGGATTCTTCAGCTTTTTCTTCTTCGGCGGCGGCAGCACCAGCGTCGCCAGAAGCACCGGCAGCGCCAGCTGCACCAGCGGCACCGGCAGCTGGAGCAGCGGCAGCACTGAGCAACAAGTCTTTGAGGTTCTTGCCTTCAAGAGCTTGAGCGTAGACGTCGGCCCAGATCTATGAATGGGGTTAGTATTTGAGGTAATTAACATTTAACAAGCCTGACTTTGATGTCAAGACATGGCTTTGAACTTTTGCCCAGGTTTCTCAACTCACTTTATCAACAGAAGCACCGGCGGCCTTCACCAAGGTGGTCAATTTGTCGGAGGTGATGTCCAAATCGGCATCGGCCAAGATCAAGGCGGCGTAGGAGACTAACGAGTCAGACATTGTGTATATGTGTATTTGGATAAATGATATGTTGTTCCCAGTAAGACTTGAAGTCAATCAACAATTTTTTGTCAAATCGCTTCTCTTCAGACGATAAAACAAAAAGTGGGCGAGAAAATGAAGAAAAAAAAATGTTGACGTAGCCCTGGATTGGGGCACGATACACGCACGTGTTAGCACAGGGGGCTTTTTCCTGACTACAGATCAAAGTTCAAACATAGAAAGAGAATAGAATAGAATAGAATAACTATATACAAGACTCAGGGAAGGAAGGTCCTCATTTGAAAAACTTCTCAACCTTCTGCAACCAGTCGAAATACTGCTCGTTCTCCTTGTTTTCCGAGTAGGCAATGACAAACTCGCAGAAGGAGTCGTTGATGCCAAAGTCGGCAAGGTAGTCCTCGAAGCTTGTTTGCACGCTCTCGTCCAAGTTTGTGAATGGCGGCCCGTGATACGAGGACTGGTCCGAGGCGCCCAAATTGTAGCCGTCTGCCAAAGCAGCCTCTTTGCTTTCGTACGGGGTCACGTTTTGGATATAAGTGGCGTTCTGCTCCAAGCTCAAGAGCAAGTCAACAAGCAAGGCCTGGCCATCCTTTTCCACCACCACGCATATGTTGGCAAACTCCTCGTCTGTGGCGCTGTTGATGTCGAACTCGTTGCCCTCGCCTTCGACCTGGTCCTCAAACGCTTCTGGCTCAGGGATGTTGGTGATCTGGCTCACGTCGAAAAACACGTGCACCACGGAGTTGTCATTGGGGTTTTCCTTGACAAGCTCGGTGATCACCGAGTCTTGTTTCTTTGGCAGGGCAATCTTGAAGCCGGTGGAGTCCAAAAAGAGGTCAATGATCTCAGGTTGCTCCTTCCGCTCGCTCAAGTCTTTTTCCAACTCGATTTCGGAAGCAAGGCTGGAGGCGACTTTGCTGTTGCTGTTCAATGCTGGGGTGCTGATGCTGAACAAACGGGTTTGTTGGGAGAAAATCAGGGGAGAAACTTGAAGAGCAATTCTCACATTGGTTGTTTTGAGAACGTTTTTGGCAACGTTCTTAGTGAGGATTCTGGAAGTGGTGCGCAACATGTTTATGTTTGCAGTTGGGAAGATTGACTACTGTTCAAGACTTTCCTGGGCCTCTCTTCGCTTGAAAAATTTGTTGGCTCCAGAAAAAATTACATTGGATCTCTCGGCGCACTCCATGGCAAAAGCGGGCCCCCGAGAATGGAATCACCAACAGACAGCGACAGTCCATGGCTGATTGGAGACCTTTGAACCACACGATTAATGTTATGAGGAGAATTGCCCAGGTGTAGCTTAATTACAGTAAAGCACATTGCGAGGGCAATTGTCATGCTCATCTCAGCATTACCAATCCCCCATCCTGTAGATGATATGGATATGCTGGCAGGAGAAAAATTTTCAAGACTGAACAGGATCTCTACAATAGGCTTTGCAGTGCATGCATGTCACTTTTGGTCACCGAGCAAGTCTTTCAGAGCGAATCTTTCAGAGCGAATCTTTCAGAGCGAATCTTTCAGAGCGAATCTTTCAGCGCGAAGCGATGAAAGATACTCTTGGGTCGATCAGTAAATGGCGGATACGCTCACGCTCATCTTTCATCGCTTCGCTCCGAAAGATTCGCTCTGAAAGACTTGCTCTGAAAGACTTGCTCTGAAAGATACTCTCTGTACATCACCCGCATACACAATAGAAACAGAAAGAAAGAAGAAAGAAAGAAAGAAAGAAGAATAAGATGCTGTTTTCATATGCAATTGTCCCACAGCACAACCTTATTAACAGACACCTGTGACTCGACCGAGTTAATCGCATACAGCACGTCTCGAGATTGAGCCTTAGTTTAATGCAAGCTTCACCAGTTATTTCGTACCTATTGAATCATATCCTTGAATTTCTACTTTTTTGATCATATCCTTTATTGCCAGAACTGGCCTGTGGCCTGTGGCCAGTTCTGGCAATAAAGGTAATGACTTCATGAATAATAAGTCCACGGCAATGGACGTCTTACTTGCAGCATGTATGTACTCACCCGTCTGTCTATGTTTGATTATGTACACCCTGACTGTCCTGCCTTCCTTTCTTTTAAGGTTTTCCGCTCTTATTGTTGGGATGTTTATTGTTGATTATCCTTGAGTGATGAAGACTGAATCCTGAGTGGCTGGAGTTCTTGGGAAATTATATAAATAAATGAGGTATACACTGATGGAATAGATTAAAAACAAATTTGCCTTTCAATCATCACTGAAAACAAATGTCGGTTGATAGCAAGGATATTGATTCGGCAGAGGCTGTCAAAAGAGAGGCCGAGGCCCAGATTGCTATTGCAAATCCCAAGCTGATTCTTGTGCGCTCGACTGCAAAGTCGTTTGGTGTCAGAAGAGCAGAGCTTTTGGCAGAGCAGTACGAAGCTTGGTACTGGAAGATATTGTTGTTTGTTGCGGTTTTCTGCTGTGCTTATTGCTATGGGTTGGACGGCACCATCAGATACACGTTCCAGACATATGCCACCAACTCGTACGCCGAGCACTCGTTGTTGGCCACCGTTAATGTTATTCGCGGGGTGATTGGTGCTGCTGCCCAGCCCACATATGCCCGTCTTTCTGATTACTTTGGCAGATTGGCGTTGATCATCACCTGTATTGTGTTTTATGCCATTGGCACTGTTATCGAGTCGCAAGCTTACGACGTGCAGCGCTTTGCCGGCGGGGCCATCTTGTACCAGATTGGGTACACGGGCATCATGCTCATGTTGCAGGTTACGCTTGCTGATTTTTCCAACTTGAACTGGAGATTGGTTGCGTCATTTGTGCCGGCCTTGCCGTTTATCATCAACACATGGGTGTCTGGTAACGTTTCGTCCGAGTTGTATGCCAGATACGGCTGGAGTTATTCGATTGGCATGTGGGCTTTTATATTCCCGCTTTGTTGTGTGCCGTTGCTTTGTTGCTTTATCCACATGCACTGGAAGGCCCGCAAGACTGATGAATGGAAGCTTCTTAGGGAAGAAGAAAGGGCATTCAACAAGGAGCATCGCTGGAAGTCCTGGAAGGACAACTTTGCTGTGGAGTTGTTTTGGCGCTTGGACTTGGTGGGCATCTTGTTTCTTATCTGCGTGTTTGGCTTTATCTTGGTCCCATTCACCCTTGCTGGTGGGGTCCATTCTACTTGGAAAAAGGGCTCCACCATTGCCCCCTTGGTGATTGGCTTTGTGCTTATCCCGTTTATGATTGTTTGGGAAATGAAGTTTGCGAAATTCCCAATCTTGCCACCAGAGTTGTTGAAAGACCGCGGTGTTTGGTCTGCCTTGTGGATTGCCATTTTGATTGATTTCATTTACTACATGCCCAACGACTACATGTACACGGTGCTTGTTGCGGGCATGAACACCTCGATCAAGGCGGCCACGAGAATCACCTCGTTGTACTCGTTTGTGTCGGTGATTACCGGGTTCATTGTCGGCTTTGTTGTGGCCCGTGCTAGAAGAATCAAGCCATTTATCATCTTTGGGGTGCTGATGTGGTTTGTGTCAATGGGGATTCTTTTCCACTTCAGATCCGCCAACAATGGGACCACGTTCAAGATGTTTCAAAACGGGGTGATTGGCGGCGAGTGCTTGTTTGGCTTTGGTGCCGGGTTCTTTACGTACGCCACCCAGGTGGCCATCAGCACCGTGACCAACCACGAGTACATGTCCTTGACCATCTCGCTTTACTTGGCGTCCTACTACATTGGCTCTGCGTTGGGGTCGTCGGTGTCCGGGGCCATCTGGACCAACAAATTGTACCCCTACATTTTGGAGGAGTTCACGGTGAGAAACTTGAACCTCACCGAGGCCACGGTGGCGTACAGCTCGCCGCTCACGTACATTGAGACCGCCACCTGGGGCACCCCGGAGAGAATTGCCCTTGTGATTGCGTACGCCAAGGTACAGCGGCTCTTGTGCATTGTTGGCTTGGTGTTGTGTGCGCCCTTGTTGGTGTTTAGCTTGTTCTTGAGAGACCACAGATTGGAGTCGGTGCAGTCCTTGGACCAGGCGGTGGACCACGAGCAGGGCATTGTCGCCGAAGAGGGCTACGCAAAGGGCACGGTTGTCGTGAACAACTACGACGAGGACTACGTTGTCCGCTTCTTCAAGAATCTTTTCAAGAAGTAATCGCCCTTTTTTATCAATATCCAATGTTTGACCATTCTACTGGTTTATTATCTAATGTTTAGCCATGTTCAGTGTTTTTGTGAAGGGTACACAAATCGGCACGAAAAAAAGGAGCGGGAGCGTATTCTATATAAACAATCCCTTTTTCCATTTTTTCCCTTTTTTCAAAATTTTCATTCCATTTCATTCTCCCCTTTGTTCGTACACAATATAGTAGAGTAGAACAATAAAGTAAAGTAGAGCTACCTCCAGTCATTCGCTTCCCAACATGCTCTTTCTCAACAACCTCCCACTCGCTTTTTCCCTCGCGCTTTCCCTCGCAGGCTCGGTCTCGGCCTTGATCCCCATCACAACAAAGGGCAACCGGTTCATCCAACCGGCCGTCAAGGCCACCGACGACGGCGAGGTGTTCTTCATCAAAGGTGTGGACTACCAGCCAGGCGGCTCCTCCGCCTACACGGGCAACGCCGACGACGGCGACGTGCTCTCCAACGCAGACACGTGCTACAGAGACGCCTTTGTGTTGCAACAGGCAGGCGTCAACACCATCAGAACGTACACCGTCAACCCGGACGTGAACCACGACGACTGCATGACCATCTTGAACGACGCAGGCATCTACGTGATCTTGGACGTGAACTCTGCTCTTGACGGCGAGTCCTTGAACAGAGACAACCCGGCCAGCACCTACAACTCCCACTATTTGACCAGGGTGTTCAAAGTCATTGAGGCCTTCAAGAACTACCCAAACTTGTTGGGCTTCTTTGCAGGAAACGAGATCATCAACGATGAAAAATCAGCAGGCGCCGCCCCACCTTACATTAGAGCCGTGCAAAGAGATATGAAGCAGTACATTGCCAAACACGCTTCCAGGGCCATCCCCGTGGGCTACTCTGCTGCCGACGAAACTTCCTTGCGTAAAGTGACTTTTGACTACTTGTCCTGCGACAATGACGGCGACGAGTCAAGATCCGACTTTTTCGGGTTGAACTCGTACGAGTGGTGTTCTGGTTCGTCCTACAGCTCCTCTGGCTACTCTTCTTTGAACTCCACTTTTGGCAACGCGTCCATCCCATTGTTCTTTTCCGAGTACGGGTGCAACAAGGACACCCCTCGTACTTTTGAGGAGATCTCCGAGGGCATCTTTGACGGGTTAAAGGACACGTTTACCGGGGGCTTGGTGTACGAGTACGCTGAAGAGGAAAACGAGTACGGTTTGATCACCGTTGACGGCAGCACTTTGCAGTACAAGCAGGACTTTGACAACTTCAAGTCCCAGTTGAGCAAAGTGAACAGCTCGCTTGTCATCAAGGCCAGTGCCGTGCAAAACAGATCCTTCCCATCGTGTTCTTCTCTGTTGATCTCCAAGGACGACTCCAGCTTCAACAGCAGCTTTTCTCTTCCTTCCCAGCCAAGCGACATTGCCGACATGATCAAGAACGGGGTCTCCGGTGCCGCCTCGGGCAAGATTGTCAACGATCTCAGCGCCAAGGCCTCAAACTACACAATCAAGGATTCTGACGGAAACACCGTCAACAACGCCATTGTCTCGTTTTCCGGGGAAAACGAAATCAACTCTCAGGACGGCACCACCCCAAGTGTCTCGTCTGCCACCACTTCTGCTGCTGCTTCTTCTTCTTCTTCTTCGGCAACCGCCACCCATGCCAACACCACCAGCAAGAGCAAGGGCGACGCCGTTGTCATGGCCTCGAGCTTCTCTGCAGGCTTCCTTGCCTTGTTGTTTTCTCTCTTGATGTAGGTCTTTCCATTACATACACTATTAGACCATAGCCCTTAGTTATTGTACTGTATAGCCCTTCTTTCTTTTGGCGATAAGACGGTCTGCAGACGCTGTGCCGCCCTATTGTTTTCCTACTGACTCGATTCCAGTCGTTCATTGGTTGCAGTACGATCCGAGGACAAATTTCCCCCTACCAAGTAAGTCACAAAAGACAGCAGAACCTTCATATTCAGAATACATCTCGCCAACTTGTCAAAATAAGCTTACTTGATAAGGCTTTTGAAAAATCGTGATAAAAACACTCAAATAAAAAAATAAAAAAAGCACAAGCGAAACTTTAATTAAGTCACAAAAGTACTCATCCATCCCACTATGTCCGAGATCGCAGTGTCCAGGAAGGAGGTCAAGAAGAGACTGCGGCAGACGTCCTCGTGCTCCGTGTGCCGCTCGCGCAAGATCAAGTGCGACAAGAAACGCCCCATTTGCACTGGCTGTGTCAAGGCGAACCTCAGCCCCCAATGCGTGTACGAGATCCCCCACTGGGTGCACTCCGTGGTGGGGGATCCCCAGCTGCTGCTACTGCAAGCTGGGATAATGGTCTTACCGATGGCAGAGCCCCATCCCAAGCGCAGACGCAGCAACGGCGGGTTCCGGGTGGACGTGTTCAAGGCAAGCCAGAACTCGTCAGAGTCGCCTGAGGTGGTTGCTGGCTTGGCTGCTAACTCGGCTGCTAACTCGGCTGCTAACTCGGCTGCTCCCTCGACAGCTGGCTCTTCCGAGCCAGGGGTCAAGCCAGCGGCCCCAGACAACGACGAGGTCCTGGCGTTGCGGAAACGGGTGGCCGAGCTCGAAAAGCAGCTCGAAAAGCAGCACCAACAGCACGAAAAGACACAGAGCCAAAAACAGTACAGCTTCACCTACGGCGAACTCCCCGTCATCGACAAGCACGAGACCGTGAAGTTCAGCAACAGCTATCACCCGCTCGAGTTTAAGCGCCACTCCATGACCAGCGTCAAGCCGCTCTCGCACCACTCCTTGTTGGCCAAGGACCGCTTTTTGGGAAGCTTCCATCTCAAATTCGCCTTGGACTACACCAGTGTCAAGTCGTTGATTGCCACGCTTTTTGATCGGCAGCAGCAGCAGCAGCAGCGACAGAACCGTCAGAATCTAGACAACAAGCTCGCGGGGGGCAGAAGACCGTTTCTCAGCCAGCAAGAAAAGAACAACATGCGCGACATTGTCATGGAGGTTTCTCAAAAGAACGAGTTCCTGATGCTCATTGTCAACGCCATCAAGAACATGCACAAGGAAAACAACAAGGACCGCCGGTTGCGGTACCGAAGCGAGATTGCTGCCATGGAGTTTGCCAGCGCTGGTGGGTGCAGCAGCAGCAATCACATCAAGGGCAGCACTTATGCCAACAACCGATTAAATGACTTTAGAAACGGCAACAGACTCCGATACACCCCAATGTTCAACGTCATGGCTAATCAACAACAACAACAACAACAACAACAACAGCTTTTTCTGGACCCCGAAAGATGTATGCTGCCCCACCGGATGTTGGTGCAGCACATTGGCAAGATGCTCCCTCGGATTGAGGTTCTTCGCTATCTATGGAAAATGTTCTTGCTATATGTGTACCCATTCATGCCGGTGTTTGACGTGGAGCAAATGAGCATTGAGCTTTCAAAAGTGCTTGAAGGTGCCGAGCTCACAAGGGTGTTTATGAATCACGGCGACACCACTTTGCATGGCAAGGAGCACGTTATTATCAAGATCCACGACAAGCTAGACTATGCCCGACTTGCAATCTTCCTAACCTGCATGCGGCTTGCCTACTTGGCCGTCAAGTTCAACATCAACGACGTGCAAGTCATGTGCCCCATGGAGGACGAGTTGGTGTACAAGATTGATGTTTTCCACGAGCCGGAGCCCATTTCTCTGGATTTTGTCGACTTGGCGTACGTGTGCTTGGATTACTTGAAAGTAAGCAAGAAGGCAAGCGTGCATTCGCTTATTGCTCTGGTCTTATTGTACAACTACACCGAGCTTCGTGAAGAAGGCCGCATTGGATTCGACCTCAACCAGAACCACTTGTTGCTTTCAAGCATCATCAGCAGCGCCAAGCACATTGGGTTGAACCGCGACTGGGGCACCCCGGATATTTTGCGCTACATTAGTAATAATAACAATGAGAAGATCCGCAACAAGCGGGCCGCGTACCATTTCCACGGCCACGATCACGAGATTTACCACTTTCGCAAGCTCTGGTACTACTTGGTGATCATGGACAGCAAAGTGAGCATTTTGCAAGGCAAAGTGTTGGACATCAAAAGCGATGACGAGTACGACACCGAGTTCCCGGCCAAGCCAGCCACGCTGGGCGAGCTTACACTGATCAAGGTGATTCCGGATTACGTGAAGGAGGTGAAGGCGCCGGATGAGTCCATTGTGTCGTTTGACGTGGTGGACCAGTTGGTGTTGAAGAACATGCAATTGGAGCTCTGTGTGAATGAAAAACTCATGAAGACTTCGAAATTGTTCACCGGGTTGAAGACCCATGTGAAGTTGACGTGGGTGTGCGAGATGATCACAGAGCTTGAGCAGGTCTTGACGTGGGACCCCATCAAGGAAGAAAATTTCGTGAGCACATTATCAGCACCACCCAATTCTTCTTCTTCTTCTTCTTCTACTTCTTCTTCTTCTTCTTCTTCTTCTTCTTCCTCCTCCTCCTCTTCCTCTAGCTCCTGCCCACCACCAGATCAGGCAAGGGTCAAGGTGGCAGACAACTACTACAAGATTGTTGATTTTCTTCACCGGCTTGCGATCCATTACAATGTGAAGCTTTGTTGTTTTATCCTCAACTACAACATGCTTCTTCATTTTGACGAGTCGCAGCGCACCATCAAAGACCTCAGCAATGGTCTTTTTTTCTTCAAGAAAACCCTCATGGCCGGGTTTGACATTGTCAAGGTTTCCAAAGAGTTTCTCATCAACAATGGCGAGAAGTTGCTCATTGCGGTGGATTACACCAAGATTGAAGAAAACGACCTTAAAGGCCGCTGCTATGGTTTCAAGAACTTGAACTTTGTGATTCTCCCCCTCATTGATACCGTTTGCTACAGGGTGGTTTTGATCTTTGAAAGCATGCTATTGAGACTTGCGCATGGCATTGATGTTGTGGACGAGATGATTGCCAAGTCGGAAATCCTGTCGCCGTTTCTCATCACCGCCATGCCGCTTAGCGAGTACAAGAAGAAAAGGGAGTTCTTTGAAGAAATGTACGCAAGCTTGTACCTGTATTTTGTGAAGCTTGTCAAGTTGCTTGTGGAGAAGTTTGCCAAGTTTTATTCCCACTCGTTCAAGGAAACCTTGGTGTATCAGTACTACATTATTTGCTTTAAAAATAGGGAGATTGTCACCAACTGGTTCAAGCAAAACAAATTGTTTGGTGCCGACGGGCACGTTGTCAACACGAACAACAACTTGTTGAGCTTGTCGGTGTTGGATGTTGAACTGCTCAGGGATTTTGTGCTTGCCTTGGTGAGGCTTGACAATGAGCGGTTCCCGGAAAAGCCAGGCTGCAAAGACGACCCAGTGGAGGCGCACACGAGCACCATTAATGCAGGCACCAGTAAGGATACGGATCCCGAGGGCGCCATTGAGGGCAGCCATCACTACCCTGATGATGTCCATGTGAGTGAGGATTTGGCCGCGGGCTCCCCTGCTTCAGTCGTCGACGTGAATGGGAATGACGGTGGTGAAGAGAAAAAAGAGTTTGCGGTGTTCAACGACTTGGTGGTGAATTACTTTGGCACTACTGCAAACAACAAGCCTTCCTATCCTGAACAAGCAGGAATCAATAGCAAGGGCGATCACTGCAGTTATCCCGGCAACTTCAACGAGACCACCAACATGATGGAGAAGAGCGTGAAGATTGAGGACGAAGTTGTTGAAAATCATGCGAGCATCGATCCGGTGGTGAGTTTTTACAATTTGGATTTTGATGACATTGATGTGCCAGAGGAGACGTTGATGAATGGAGAATCTGTTGCTGCCGCTGCCGCTGCTGCTGCCGCTGGCGGGCCCCAGTTTATGTATTATCCGGTGCCGGTGTTGCATCATAATAATACTGGCAACGGGGCAGTATTACCACCTTTGGCCCAAGTTGGCCTTCATCAATCGCAATCGCAGTCCCAGCCACCATTACCACCTCAGCACTTGCCCCATTTGTACAATAATAATGATGTTCATCATATCAACAACAACAGCAACGACGGTCTGCCGTCTAAAATCCCATCACTCTTGCACCCCACCAACACCTTGGTGATGAACAATAACGCACCTAATTTGCAAGAATACAAGTATTAGCAAATTTGCAGCCAATGCATAAGAGACAATAGAGAATAATAATAGTCCTTTTTTTTTTTTTTTGTATAAATGTAGACCTTTGACAATGCAAGCTAGTGTTCAGTTGTGGTCGATCGTTTCAAAAATTGGGACATGGAAATCGAAGAAAACTTCTGAGTTGGGAATGCAAAGAGGATCTTCAGGATCTTCAAAGGATATTCAAGGTTCCCAAGTAACTGTCATCCGCAGCATTTTGCGTTTGTATTACGTGGGTAACGTAACATGGACACAATATTGTTGTGAAACATGCACTAGCTAGAGCGAGGGCAGCTGTTATTTATTTATATAACATCATCATAGCACTCTTTCTCTTTCTCTCTCTCAAGATTAATCCAGGTTAAATAGTGTGGATATTGCAATCTTAATTGCCCTTTTTAGGGCCCCCCCCTTAGCAGGCCCACTAATACGATCACCATCTGATCTGGCCATCCCACGCCTTTTTCTTCTCAATGGGTTTTTTACTCCACCAATTTAGATACATGTGTGTACATGTATGGAAAATCTTTTCCAGAATGGATGGACACTGAATACCAATTAGAACCGGCAGTGGGAGTTAGTTAGTGGGCGGGAGTGGGAAAGCACTGGGCAAAGAGCCGGTTCTTCCTGCGCCGCAAAACACAACATTGTACGCCATATGAAGTGGAAAACAATCATCATCATCATCATCATGATGTGAGATAACGAATGGACTGTTGGCGCTTTGGCAAAACGTTTGACCCCAACCCTGGGAACGCTGGCTGATCGTTTTTGGAAGATTTACATTTCCTAAATAGGATGGTAGCTTCCACCCTGTCCCTGTCCTGTCCTGTCCTGTCCTGTCCTGGCGTTTGTCTTGAGTATTGCACTCTGTATTTTGGTGCGAAAAAGTCTTGCCGTCTACATGAACACTAGCAGCAAGTGGTGGCATGATTTGAAGCGCTCTGTGTAGCTGCTAGGAGCTAAATCGGATGGAAGAATCTCACATAGAAGAATTATTCGTTTGTTCTAAAGAATGGCGCTTCCCTTTTTGCCTTCCCATCTGGCGTGCAATCAGTCAATCCAGCATTCAATCAGTCGATCAATCAGTCGATCAATCAGTCAAGCACCCAATCAATCAATCAGGCATCCAATCAACTGAATGGGCCTGAGCAGCAGCAACAGCAGCAACAGCGAGCCTTTTGTTTTGATTACCTTAACTTATATTGCAATACATCAATACATTGTGCCTTATTGTTGGCTGCAAATCCTTCTCTCCAAGCCAGGTCTGGCCTTGCCTTGCCTTACTTGTTATTGCTCTTATTGTAGCCATCGTAGCAACAGCAGCAGCTTCTCCAAATAATAAGATTCGGTCGCAGGGGAGGAAGCTCTCTCTGTCTCTCTCCCTCTTTGAGTGTCTAATTATTATCAAGGTAAAACAGGAGAAAAAAAAATCCTCCAAAATATAAAACCCGTTAGGTGACTTCCTTCAAAACATCATCAACAAAACAATCATCGACATCCAGCTAGCTAGGTCGGTCTGGCTACTCTGTTGTCGCCCCCCATCGCATATATACCAATCCCATCATACACGCATACACAATCTCCACGCAATCTCCTTCTTTTCTGTCCCTTTATTACCGCACTGGCCCCTCCCCCCTCTTCCAAGCCATTCAATGAGTCGAGATAATTTGCTCTGCTCCTCCTCCTCCTCCTCCTCCTCGTCCTCTTCCTTTCTCACAAAATGGCCTTCGTCTACAAGCTATACGCAATGCTATCCGACCCAGAACTCACCCATCTCGTTTGGTGGACCGGTGCCGAAGAAGACGGATCTTTCGCGTTGAATCCCTGCGACGAGTTCTCAGATGCGTTGAAACGCTACTTCAAGCATGGCAACGTCTCCAGTTTCGTTCGCCAACTCCACATGTACGGCTTCCACAAGGTCAGCAGCGGCGAGAGATCAGATCAGAATAATAATAATAACAACAACAATAACAACACCAAGAAATCAAACACCAAGGGGAAAAAACACAATCAAGCAAACGATGAACCCGAGCGATGGGAGTTTCGCCACACGTCGGGCATGTTCAAAAAGGGCTACGACGAGGGATTGACGGGGATAAGAAGACGACAGCCTCAGAGCGTCACTAAGCATTATCATGAATCAGATCACGAATTGGAAATAGCCCAGAGTTTGACCCAGGAAGAACGACAAATACAGCATCAACAGTATCTTCGAAATCAGCAACAAGCGCAGGCTCATGCTCGTGCGCAAGCTCAGGCGCAAGCTCAAGCCCACGCTCAAGCTCAAGCCCAAGCTCAAGCTCAAGCCCATGCACATGCACAAGCTCAGGCACAGGCACACTATCACCATCAACATCAACATATACAACCCATTTCTTATCAGCCATACCAAAGCTATCAGCAACTGCCACTGCTGCAATCCATACAGCCGCAGCCTCAAATTCATCCTCAGCACTTCTATGCTCAAAGGTATATCGATTCACAACAACCACAACAACAACACTACACACCACAGCCCTTTTACTATCGACCCCCTCCACAACACTATCAAAGTGCTACTCCTGCAACTGGCGCATATCCCCCTCCTCATTCGCCATCTATTAAGCCACCATCCACGCCTCTTCTTCCTTCATCCCACCATAATTCCATTCTTCCCACCTCAATCTCCTCCTCTTCTCCCTCATTGGCCTCCCCACCAAACTCCAACCGTCCTCAGCAAGTGGCCTATCAGCTCCCTTCCCAGTCGTCGTCAGCCTCCTCCTCGTCATCGACATCCTCGTCTTCTTACCATCATCATTTACAACAGCAGCGTTCTACTATGGATCATTACATGATGCGAACTCTGCAGGTTTCTGCGCGACAAAATTCAACTTTTCTCTTTTCTACCCCACAATACACAGAGCTGGGATCCAAACCAAGAACTGGATCAGTGATTGATCCATTGGCAAAAATCCCACATGAAGCATCATCTTATCAAACCTCTTCCATTGCCTCCTCCTCCGCCATTACCACCCTGGTTGGTCCTCCTCCTCAGACTGCGCCTGAAAAAAGCAGCTACTTGAAATCAGTGGTTTTATTATCCTCAACCAACTCCAAAGAGGGCAGCACATCTCCAGATATCAACAAGCAAAAGCAAGGCGTTACAAACACCACTGAAAATGATGCTCTCCCACCGTTGAACCCATCATCCTCCTCCTCGGTTTCTGTCTCTTCGGCGCCTTCTTCTTTTTCTCATGTTGCTGTCGCCCAGCAGCATTTGAACGCAGGAACAACCACTTCTTCCTCGCAGATCCGCAAGTCCATCATCATGATGCACCGTTCTCCCAATGATCCTGTTCCTTTCAATACCTCCAGCCTAGCGCTGTCGAATTTGAAACATTCTTCAATCTCCTCAACCTCGACGGGGCCTTCCTCGTTGTTTTCCCAGTCCTCGTCCATCAGTTCTGTCGGCAGCATTCGTTCATCCTTGGGGAGCGTGACTGGCGGCGGGGGCAGCGTTTCCTCCATCTCCCATTTATTGAACGAGCATCCGCTGGAACAGAAAAAGAGCAGCTTGGATATCAAACGGGAAAGCCCTGTTGACGAAAAGCTCAAAGTTAGCATTGATGAAAAAAACGACATTGAGCTGAAAGTTGGGAAACCCGATGAAACTGGTAATGGCAATACAGACGAGGAGAACAATGAGGAAAGCGAAGAACAGGCCAAGATTCGGAAATTCTCTTCGCCATCAACGCTTTCGCCATCAACGGATTCGCCCGTTAGTGCAGCTGCCACCGTTGTTGTTGAAGACAAGCAGGCAAAGGAAAAGCCGAAAGTCATTTCTGTTTCTTCGTTGTTGGTTTCGCTGTCGCTGGACTCAGAGGGTGATGAAAAGGTGGGGAAAGAGGAAGAATCTCTGGAGAAAGAGAGAAAGGGCCAACCAGATTTGCCCGCCACCGTTCCAGGTGTCAGAAAACGGGTTCGTTCTGCGGGATCCAATTCCTCGTTCGAGGAGAAAGTCGCCGAGGCGGCCAAGGAAACGGACAAGGCAAAGACAGCGAGGGGCGGTGGCGACTGTCGTCGCGGCGATGTGAAATTGACCGAGTCTGCTGCTGCGTCGCCCTCCATAGCAGCAATGGGCGACAAAAGGACAGGATTGTCGGACAAACGACACAAAAGGGACAGTCTGTATCATTGAGAGAAGGGGAGGAAGCCCGGGTATATCTGTTGAGCTCGTTCTATGTTCTATCTTCTCTGTGTAAGCCAGTAAAGGAGTAGTATGAGGCACCCCAAAGGGCTCCCACGTGACTGCTTAAACGGAGCAGATTCCAGGAAGCCTTCCAAATTTTCCCGTCTGGTGATGTTTTTTGATAAAAAAGAGAACAAGTTTTCTTAAATGGCTTCTTCCTGAGAACACACCACACCCAGCACCAAACACACGCCCACAGTTTCCACTCTATCATGCTCTCCAGAAACGTTTTGAGATCCCTTGTTAAGAAGCAACAGCCCGCTGCTTTTGCTGCTGCTCAGAAGAGATTCTTGTCGATCCACGAGTACAGATCCGCCAATCTTTTGAGATCGTACGGGGTGGGTGTTCCATCAGGGGACGCGGCCACCACGCCAGAAGAGGCCTTCAAGTTGGCCACCGACATCTCCAAGCACTCCGACGGCATTGTCATCAAGGCCCAGTCCTTGACTGGTGGCCGTGGGAAAGGGTACTTGACCTCGGGCTTGAAATCGGGGGTTCATATTGTCAAGACCCCGGAGGAGGTGAAGGAATTGGCTGGCCAGATGTTGAACTACAACATTGTCACCAAGCAAACCGGTGCCGCAGGCAGACTTGTCAGTGCGGTCTACGTTGTTGAGAAAGCCACTGCCGACAAGGAAGCATACTTGTCGATCTTGCTCGACAGAGAACAAAAATGCCCAATCATTGTTGCTTCTGCTCAAGGTGGCATGGACATTGAAGGGGTTGCTGCCAAGGACCCGGCCGCCATCAAGAAGTTCCCAATCAACTTGGACGCCGGTGTCACCGACGAGATTGCCGCCAAGATTGCCGCTGCCTTGGGGTTCTCTGAAGCTGCCCAACCAGAAGCCGCATCCACGGTGCAGAAATTATACAAGATCTTCATGGAAAAGGATGCCACCCAAATCGAGATCAACCCGTTGAGTGAAACCCCTGACCACAAGGTGCTTGCTATGGACGCCAAGTTTGGCTTTGACAACAGTGCCGAGTTCAGACAAAAGGAGATCTTTTCTTGGAGAGATTTCACCCAAGAAGATGCCGACGAAGTCAAGGCCTCGAACTTTGGCTTGAACTTTATCAAGTTGGACGGCAGTATCGGGTGTCTTGTCAACGGTGCCGGGTTGGCCATGGCCACTATGGACATTATCAAGTTGTACGGGGGCCAACCAGCCAACTTCTTGGACTGTGGTGGTGGTGCCACCCCAGCCACCATCGAAGAGGCCTTCAAGTTGATTTTGAGTGAGAAGAATGTCAACGCCATTCTTGTCAACATCTTTGGTGGGATTGTCAGATGTGACTACGTTGCAGAAGGCTTGATTGCTGCCACCAAGAACTTGGGGGTTGAGATCCCAATTGTTGCCAGATTGCAAGGCACCAACTTGGAACAAGCCCAGGACTTGATCAAGAACTCTGGGTTGAAGATCTTTGCCGTTCCAGAATTGGACGACGCTGCTGAAAAGGCTGTCAAGTTGGCTGAGATCATTGCCAAGGGCAAGGAGATCGGTGTCAAGGTCAACTTTGCCTGATTCCTGTACTCAATAGATAATCAATGATCAAATACCTCGTAGGAGTAGGCATCACATCCATTGGGGCATCACACATCGTTCTACATATTATTATTATTATTCTTATTTTACCCTGCCGGGATTTTTCCCAGTTGACGATGAGGAAAAAAATTTTATTTATTTTTGAAAAATTTCAACCGTTGATAGAGAAGAGTATCAAGACTAACAACTCCAAATATAAACTAATATGGCATTTGGATCTAGAGGAAAATCTGGCGGGTTTGGCTCCAGAGGCGGCAGGGGTGGTGGTGCTCCAAGAGGTGGTTCCCGTGGGGGCTTTGGCGGTGGCCGTGGTGGTTCAAGAGGCGGCTTTGGTGGTGGTGCCCGCGGTGGGTCCAGAGGCGGCGCAAGAGGCGGCTCAAGAGGTGCTCCAAGAGGCGGCTCAAGAGGCGGCCGCGGTGGCGCCAGAGGCGGGGCCAAAGGCGGTGCCAAGGTCATCATCGAACCGCATCGTCACGCTGGTGTCTTCATTGCCAGAGGCAAGGAAGATCTTCTCGTTACCAAGAACATTGCCCCCGGCGAGTCTGTGTACGGGGAAAAAAGAATCACGGTGGAAGAGCCGCTGGACAAGGACGGGGTGCCGGCCACGAAGGTCGAGTACCGTGTGTGGAACCCGTTCAGATCCAAGTTGGCTGCAGGGATCATGGGCGGTATTGACGAGTTGGCAATTGCACCAGGCAAGAAAGTGCTTTACTTGGGTGCCGCCTCAGGGACCTCTGTGTCCCACGTTTCGGACATTGTCGGGCCCGAAGGAATTGTGTACGCTGTTGAGTTTGCCCACCGCCCCGGCAGAGAGTTGATTGGCATGGCGAAAAAGAGACCCAACGTGATCCCCATCATTGAAGATGCCCGTCATCCCCAGAAATACAGAATGCTCGTGGGCATGTGCGACGCCGTGTTTGCCGACGTGGCCCAGCCAGACCAGGCCCGTATCATTGCCTTGAACTCCCACATGTTCTTGAAAGACCAGGGCGGGGTCATCATCTCCATAAAGGCCAACTGTATTGACTCCACCGTTGATGCAGAAACAGTCTTTGCCAGAGAAGTGCAAAAGTTGAGAGAGGAGCGCATAAAGCCTTTGGAGCAGTTGACTTTGGAGCCGTACGAAAGAGACCATTGTATTGTTATTGGGCGGTATATGCGTGCTGGTCTTAAATAAATGGACTGATATGTATTACAAAAACAGTGTGAGTTTTCTATTCTTTGGGCTTTTAAAAGTGCGTAGCGAGCGAGCGGTTAGCAAAGCGGTTAGCAAAGCGAAGCACAGCGAAGCGTAATGAGGAGCACGGTCCAAGATAAGTAAATTTTCGCGCTTCACTTCTGTCTCCAACTCAAGAACAAACATCAACACATCATCAGCATTTGACAAAAAGATTCCTACACCACTTCGTAATAAACAAAAAAATTTTAATAAATATACAGTGTTTCTCTTTTCTTTTTAAAATAACATCCAAGTGAACTTAGCATTCAAGTGAGCTTAGTAGCATTCGCTTAGCGGGTGAATGCGATGCTTTGCTTAGCGGGTGGATGAGATGCTTCGCTTGCTCGCTTCGCTTGCTCGCTTCGCTCGCTGCTCGCTCATTCAAACAAATTATTCAACAACCCGCCCTCCTGATCCCCCACCAAGGACAGGTTCATAATATCCACGTTCGTCGTCTTCTTCTTCCTACTGATTGCCCGCTTTCTCTGCTCCTGCTGGAACCGCTCATTCTCCTTGCTGATAATCACCTGGTGCATCAAGTTGCGCTGCTGCTTGGTGCTCTTGAAGTTCACAAGCACCTTCTCCATGTTGTCCACCGACCGATCAGTGAGCCCGCAAAGCTTCTGGAGCACCAACTTGGGGGCCTCGTATTTCGTGCGCATGGGAATGTAAATCTCAACAATCAACAGGGCAATCTCCAGCGCCATTTCCTGATAATACGAATCAGAAAGAAACTTCACGAGAAGCGGGAGAATCTCCTCGCAAAGCCATTGGTCAACCTGCTGGTTCATGAAGCGCAATTCCAGAATAATGCCCCTCATAATGAGCACCGCGTTGTAGCAGCACCGCGAATCCCGGAACGTCATCACGTGGAAAATAAGCTTCATGACTTTCTCCAACACCGCAAAGTTGCTCAACACCGCTTCGCGCGACTTGGCCTGCTTGCCGCTAAGGAGAAGCTGGCCCTTGTTGGAGCACTGGCCCATCACGTCAATGAGAATCCGGGTGGTAAGCGCGGTGATCTGGCGGGTAATGTGCTCAAACAACATCTCCTCTGTCAACTCATCATCCGTTTCTTTGCTAAGTTGGATGCCATTGCCCATGACAATGTTCCAGTTGTTCACCAAGAGCTCGTCAATCATTGGCAAACTCAACCCCAATAGCTCCATCAAAAAGCTGTCGGCAAACTCACTGGGACAATGCTTGATCACCGGTCTGAGACACGACTGGATCATGTGCTTCCACGAGTGCGACGTCACACCAACAACATCCCCGGCCACAGAATCCCAAAGCAAGTGGGCAAAATTGGGGATCTTGTAAATAGTGTCGCCCAACTGGGCACAGCATCCAATAATCAAAAATGCATACTCCCTCGTGTATCGAATAATATGGCCAACAGAGTCTGCAAAATCCCTCAAGGTTTTCCCAGCCTTGACGTTTTCTTCAATGTAGTTTTCCTTGGATTTTGTGGAAATCCCATTGTGCCAAAACCGCTCGGTGCATGATTGCTTGGCAAACGCTTGTACTTCAAGTGGCAAATCGTTCCACTTGTTGGGGTCGTGGTACAGCTGAATTTGCGAAATTAATTGAAGAACCAGGGGTATGATCCTCAACACCCTGGGTTTCCAGAAATTCAACAAAAACACCGACTCTTCCAGATGGAAATCAAGCTTGTCTGCAGAGTACATCAAGTAAATACGGGTTGCCCTTGCAGGGAAAACCACATTCAAATGCGCCTTCAACTCTGCTCTCAACGCCCGACCTTCATCGTCCATTTCTGTATCAATCAAACTGGTAGTGGCAGTGATGTTTCTCTTGTGGAAGTACTCTGTAATCTTGACAATCCCCAATCTTTCCATGAACCAGTGCAAGTTGTTCAAGCTTTGCACCGTCTTCGGGTCGTCCCAGTGTTGCAAATCGCTGTCAACAATAAGCTGAATTTTCTCTAATCGCTTGTCAAGAGGCAACCCTTTAAGACTTACAACCAAGAGGAAACACTTGAGGGAAACCGAATCGTGGGCAGAAATGTCATTGTTTTTCAACAACGATTCAACCGCCAGTTCCAACTCATCAAACCTTGCTGCAAAAATCTCAGGGGCAAGCAATCCCAATCTGATGATTTCATTGCCCAAATTGCTCTTCACATCTCTTCTCAATTCTAAATCCTCATCAGTGGCATTGTCAGGCAACTTGAGGGTGAAGGCTGAAAAGATCAACTCCAACAAGTTGAACAACAAGGTGCCATTTTCTTTGATTAATGGTGTGAACTGCACCAAGGCTCTAATTTGCTTTTTGAAAAGAATTGGATCATGGAAATGAACCTGCAATAATTGATTGAACAAAGTCTCTGAAAGCCCCAACAACTCTGCCTCTTTCATCTTCTTGTCAGGCTTGTTATCATCGTACCACAATTTCCACCGGCTAATACCTTTCACAACTGCCTCTATGATCAAAAGCTGGGAAATACCATAAACAAAGGCCTCGTCGGCACCATTTTCATACTTGAACTGCTTGCCACTCAAAACTTTTTCCCCCATTTCCGAACTGAAAAACATTGAGAGCCGGTGCTCTAACCACTCGATTGTTTCCTTGGGCATTTTGCAGGTGGTGATTCTGATAATGTCCTCCATTGAGTTCTTGTAGCTGTTCATGAAAGCCTCGCTGTCAGGGGTGGAATCGTAATCAACTTGGAGATACTTGTGCACCACGTGGTCATTGCTATAACATTCGTATGGCAAGAGCTTACTGGCAGCAACTTCCAACAAGTCCGGCAAGAGCTTGGTGATTTCTGGGTAGTCCACCAAAAAGTAATCCATCCTCAAGATGGTGACCCAAAGTTGGGTGGACAACCCACTAACAATTAAACTGTCGTTGCAGGTTGTTTCCAAAATGAACTTCAAATAGCCAATAATGTCCGAGTTATCAGGAAGTTCATACGGATTGCAATAACCTCTGGCAGGCGATGTTGTAGGCTCCAAATTGACATAGAGCCCCACCCCAAGCTCCACCAATTTTTTCAACAACGAATAAAGTTCATCATCAATGTCTTCCGGATTCAATTCTATCGATCGGTAAACATTAAGAAACATGTTGATTGCCTCTGATTGGAAAACCGGGGCAATGATTTCCAAAAACTCTTGTTTTTCATTGTAGTTTCTGATGAACAACACATGCAAGCAGTCAATGGCCAAGATTTTCACTCTCAAATGGTCAATCAACAAGCACTGGCTCAACTTGTTCAAGATTTCTGCGGTGATCAAGATCTCGGCCGTGATCCAGTGGAAACATGTTTTCAAAGTTTCCAAAATTCTAATGGTGAAGGTGATTCTGTCCTTGTCTGGGTAGCCACCGCCAACTTGCAAGCAGTCGTTCAAGAGGCCGACCCACTTGAGCAACCACCCTTCGTTGTCGGCTTTGCACTGGTACAAGTACTCGCTTCTTGTGTAGTATTTTTCCAAAACCGAGTTTGGAACTGTTATTTGAGAACACAACATGGAAAGTGCTCTTGAACGTCTAGTGGCGATTGGATCATCAAGAATGTAAATGTCTTCAAAAAGGGTTCTGAAGATCACCAAACTCAACTCCTTGGCGGCCAAGTTGTTGTTCCACAAATTGAGTAGGTCGTAATCCATGGACTGCCAACTCAACAATATGTCCTCTTCTTCCTGGAGGCGTTCTTCGTCTTCTTGTTTTTTGGTTTCGGCAGAGCCGTTCATGCTGGCAATAATCCCTGTTGTGGCTGTTGAAGAAGCCGAGGAGGAGGTTGTTGGTGTTACGCCGCTTACTGTCGCGCCCCCTGTTGTCGCGCCGCCTGCTGCTGCTGCTGCTGTGTTTGTGATTGATGCAGGAGATATTAGAGTGTTTTCTCGGTGATTATTATTATTGCTGTTGATGTTGTTTTGCATTGACGGGTTTCTCGGTGTAGCATGCTTGGTGTCGCTATTATGTATGCTCTTGTTATTGGAGGAGTTGCCATTGTTGGTAGTGCCAGTGCCGGCGCCATTATTGTTCACGTTGAGATCACTGTTGTCCGGGTGCTTTTCCAAATACAACCCCCAGGATCTCTTTGCAATGTCAACCCAAATAGACGCCAATTTTTCCTTGATGTAAACGGGGTCGTCCGGTAGTATCTTGTTGCCGAGCTCCACGATCCAGGCGCGGACCGACAAGAGCTTGTTGGTGTCGAACAAGTCAAAGTTGTTGCGGATGGACTTTTGCAAGAGCGAGAGCCCGTAGTGGCGAACAATGGTTGCTGATTTCGGATCTGGGCTGTTCTCCGGCAACGCCAACTGATAGCCCCAGTAGGGGGACTCGTCCTCCTCCTCAACCTTGTTGAGGAACTCCTGGGCCTCGTATCTCTGCTGGTTGGGGGACAACGGGTCGTGGATGACGCCCAAGGCCGAGACAATGTGGTGGACAGCATTGGAATCCATGCTGAGTGGAAAATGGGCTGCAAAAGAGATGTGAACAAATAAACAAACAAAAGGAGAACCTGGGAAAGAAAGCTAATAAAGTTCAAAGATACAGGGCAAAGGGGAGTTGTCTTCTCGAGGACCAACGGACTGGGGGGGAGTAAGGGGAAACACGCTGGGTTGAGAGAGATGGGCCAATTGCAAGGTGTGTTGGGGTGCAAAAGGGAAGGCGAATGGGAGTTAAGGGGAGTTTTTGGGAGTTTTTGGGAGTTTTTTTTTGTTTTTTTGCTTTTTTTGTCTTGATTTTTTTGTGTTTTTGTTTGGTGGGAAGGCAAAGGGCGACGAGTGGGCGACGAGTGGCCCGCGACGAGTGGCCCACGGCGAGTGGGCGACGAGGAGGTGAGGTGAGGAGGTGAGGAGGAGGTGAGGTGAGGAGGTGAGGGCCTGAGTGAATAGGCCTGAGCGCGAGAGTACAGAGTGCTCTTGGAAGATTACATACGCGTCAGATCAGCATACGAGACACGAGCGTCCGGCTACGGCTACAGTTTACATTGACCAAAAGAAGCAGATCGATTGAGAGGCGTATACACAAAGGCAGAGACGAGCTCATTTCTTGCAGCCTGCGCAAGAGCAGCCGGACTCGCAGGAGCCTGGGGTGGAGCAGCACGAGGCGTCGCCGCAGCACTCGCCAAAGTTGAGCAATTCGTATTGAGGGTTCATCTTAGAAATGGAGAGGTTGTAAGTTGGGATGTTGTAAGTTGGGATGTTATAAGCTGGGCTATTTTGTTTCATATGAGATGCAGAAGGCGGGAGTGCCGGTGTATTTATATACCCGTTTTTTCTCTATTTAGTGCACCCCTGTCTTTGCCTCATTGCATATGTTGACTTGGGCCCGCAGATAAGTCTTATCTAGATTAGAAAAAATCCACCTCTTCGTCGCTGTCATCGCTGTCATCGCTTTCGACTATTTTCACTTTCTTCCCCTCTGCTGCAGGGCCCTTGTTCTCCGTGTATTTTTCGTTGAACATTTGCTCCAACTTGTTCAAGTCGTCCTTGTACATTAGAAAGTCTCCTCGGGTGTTGCCGCCGCTGCCGCCGCTGCCGCCGCCGCCGCCGCCGCTGCTGCTACACAGATCAAACAAGAGTTTTTTGATGCAGAACAAGTCAAAGTCGCTGATGCCATGCACTGCGACCTTGAACAAGTTTGTCGAGTGGGTGTCGTTGCCATGATTGCTTTCGATGGAGAAGAACACCGCGGTGGTGCTGATCTTCAAGTTCTTGAACTCTTTTGTGATAAAGGGGAAACTCTGGTCCCCTGGGTGTTGCTGGTTCTGCTCATACTCCATCAGGCCGATCTTGACGTAGTTCTTTGCAAACAATCCAAACCGCAGCTCGTAAAACTTTTCATATGCCTCTTCGTCAAAGGATTTCACTCGCTTTAAGGGCACCCTGCCCTGGGTGTCCTCCTCGGTGAGAAGCTCCTTCACGTCCACCACGTACTTGTGCTGGTACTGGTCCCTCGTGGCCTCGAACATGTACTGCTTGAGCCGCGCAAGGTCCTTGTTCGGGTCTCCAAGCTGGACCCACACGCTGATCTTCTTGGGGGCACTGTACACCATTGCGGGATTGAGGCACTTTGGATAGGACACCACAATCTCGTCAAGATAGATCTTGTGGGGGAACCGCACCGCAAACGTCTTGACCCCGGTGGTGGTAGTAGCACCATGATGCGGCAGCACGTCATTGTCCTTGGGTAATCTTACGTTCGGAAGAATCACCTGGTATGTGTTCGCAAGGAGGTCGTTATCCACGGGGTTGTTTTCTTTGTCATTATTGAACGAGAACCACCGTCGTGCTGTTTTCTGTTCATTGCTCTTTTGTTGGCGAAGGTACAACTCTGTGATGTTGAAGGTTGGAAATGCGGCGACCAACTCGGGCACTAGTCGCGCCCCGTTCTCGTAGCTCGCGTAGTTGTAGCGGGGCGTTGTCGTCTCTTGCTCTGGCTTTTCGCGATATCCCATGTCTACATCATCATGGAGAATGTCCTTGATGAACTTCTTGAGCACAACCTCTGTGGTCGAGTCGATGGTCATGCGGGTCTCCGGGAGCTTGCCCATGACTTGGTCAACGACCTTGGATGTCAAATTCGTGGTGAAGTTTTCCAAAAGCGGCTCCACCAAGGCTTTCACGTCAATCTCTGAGGACGCGTTGTGTTCCCGCGGTGACCCCTGCTCGGGGAGATACAAAGGAAGAAGCTTCTCAAGATACGCCCCAACCGACGCGTTCACTGCAAAGGCAATGTTTGCAGTTAGATTACTCGCAGGTGGAGTTTGCATCGGGCCAGTGGCACTCCTGCTGTAGACAAAGAAGGACATCGTTGACAAAAGCGAAAGACAAGAGAGAAGGAACGCCGCGATGGACAAGAGAGATGCTTTATTTTTATCTTGATCTCGATTCGTATCTACCAGGTTGGGAATGTCAATGGCGGGCTCCTCCTGTTGTGCCCGAAGGCCCTGTTTTACCCCCTGCATATCGTCATCCAAGCTGGCTGTCTCCTTGGTGGCCCGTATTACGTCTCGTTGTATTGTTCTGAACTGGGAATTCAACAAATCCACGTCGAAGTGTGTTGTTTCCTGCTCGACGAGATCGTCATCGTCTTCAGCGAGATCGTCGTCTTCCTCGCTGAGCACGTCGGATGCGTTGATGACGCTGCTGATGATGCGTTCGCGCTCCTCCTTGGTCAACTGGTGCTGTTTGATCTGGTGCACTACTTTTTCCATGTTTGGCGTGCCGTGGGGGAGGTAGAAGGAGGTTTTCGCGATTTATTTTTACACTTTTAAATCTTTTAGAATCTTTCAGAGAAATCTTTCAGAGAAATCTTTTAGAGCGAAGCGATGAAAGATTTGCTTTGAAAGATTCTGAAATCTCGACTCAAGATCTGCTCTGAAAGATTTCTCTGAAAGATTTCTCTGAAAGATAAAAGATTCGCTACAACCAAGTAAAGCGTAAATTAATGATAAAAATATAATGAGTAATGCTAAATTTGAAACTATCGATCATCCGGATTCACCACTGCCAACTTCTGCTTGTTATTCATGGAGCTGTAGTAGTGGTCGCTATCATCAATGTCAACGCCGCCCATGCCACCCAACATTGGGCCATCTGGGTGATCATATGAGCCGTCTGATGGCATTCCGTACTGGTTTCTCCCACCAGAAGAACCTGGAACAAGCGGTTGTGGCGGCGGTGGATCGGCAAAGTTGTCGGCAAACGGATTGGATAACTGCTTGGTGTGGGTGATGTTGTTGTTGTCGGAGCGTTTCATGGAGGCAATGATGTTTGCATCTGCATCCAACAAGTCGCGGTCCTTTTGACGCTGTCTTCTGATGAAAAAGATCACAAGAGCCAAGATGGACAACGCGGCCAACCCACCAATGACCCCGCCAACAATGGGGCCAATCAATCTGGCCTTGTTGTTGGAGTTCTTGCCGTCCGTGGCGCCGGAAACAACCGCGGTTGCCACCTGGGTTCTTGACGCGGTGACCGTGACCACGTGGGTGCCGCCGCCGCTTTCGGTGGACATTTCCGTGACCATTGTCACGTACGTTGAGCCCTGGGAGGTGTTGGGGCCTGTGGTGGTGGTTGGAGACGATCCCTTTGATGAGGAAAAAGAAGAAGAGGAGGAGGAGGAAGAGGAAGAGGAAGCAGTGGCGGATGGGGAGCCAGAAGTGGACAGGCCACCTGCTGTGGATGTAGAAGAAGAGCCACTACCGCTGGAAGAGGAAGCGGATGAGCCACTCCCACCCGACAAGGCAAAGATTTCATAAGCCCCTTGGCCACCGCAGGTTTGTTGGGAGTAGCCAGTACACCCAACAGAGCAGTCCGAGTCGTCGGTCTCGTCGTCGTCGTCAGGGGCGTCGTTGCCGCAGGCACACTTGTTTCCTTCTGTCAAGGCGTAGTAGCTGTAGCCACTGCACTGCGACTGGCAGTAGCCGGTGGACTGGTACACGTAGGACGAGGGAGAGGTGTAGCCATCAGGCAAGCTGGAGTAACAGGCAGCGGCGACGAGTTTTATTGGGAGAAGAAGATAGAGCTGGCAAAGGAACAGGAACAAGGGTATCACCTTTAGCGAGTGTGTCATTGTATCTAGTTGGATGTTTATTGGTTGATGTTGATCTGATTGTATCAAGTACACATTGAGAAGGGGTATGGTCAGCCTTGGGAAACCTTGTATGGCGAGAGATGGAGACGGAGAGGTGCGAATGAAAGTATAATTGTTCTCCTTTGATATTCAAAGACAAGAAGGAATTTTTTGTTTTAAAATTTTTGGGAATGAGGCAAAAGTGTAAAAAACAAAAAAAAAAAAAAACAGGTGTTTCACAAAAAATTCTCTCTTTTTTAGTTTGCGGGATGGAAAAGGGTTTTTCGGGGGGGTGTTCCCACCGCTGGGTAGCGTGCCTCTGTCTGGCTGGCTGTCTGGCTGTCTGGCTGTCTGTCTGTCTGTCTGTTTGGCTGCCTAGGCAGCCAAACAGACAGCCTTTAGAGCTCCCCTGTCATTCCAAGGCTCTTCCCTGCGGTGCTTGGCGCATTGCCTGACTGCCGCCTTTTTTCCCTTCCACGTGTTCACTACCAAGGGCGTGCCCGCCTAAGGGTGCCCGCCCAAGGGCATGCCCCAGTACTCAAGGGTATACTCGCGTACTCAAGGACTCCGTGTTTTTCGTAGGGCGCATATGGTTGCTCTTTTTGAGACTTTGTTGTAAGTCCTTGTACGTGTGCAGTCCTGGGAATTCGTTCCATCGATGTGCATTTACACTTATTCACTGTCAATGGGAACCAACAGTAGTTTTATGGACCTCAGAACACAAGTAAACCACTATTCCACATTTCCTTTCTCATTTGAACAGAAATATGGAATACTGGTTTACTTGAATGCCACCAAGCAAAGAGGCGTCGACGTCGATTTCAAGCAGCAAAAAGATGAAGAAAGCAAAGCTAAACATGAAGCCAAAGAAAAGCATTGCCAAATTGAAGACTTGGTGAATGCTGATGGGCCAGGACACCTAGGATGATCCATCATGGTCGAGCACCTAAAGAGAATAACGAATCACAGATTCATCATTTATACAGCAACCCACAGAACCATCTTGCAACAGTGAATAACTAAAAGACACGGTGCTGCTCACATATTATTACATCCTTGTAAATATATATATATATATATATAGATATAATGTATTGAACAGTATTGACAGAATTTATTAATTTTAAAAGTTCAAATTTAACTTAAAAGTTCAATGGCTTGTCGTAAGCAGCCAAGCAGCCCTCTTTGAAAGCCTCGGACAAGGTTGGATGAGCATGGCACACTCTGCCAACATCCTCGGCACTGGCGCCGTACTCAATGGCCAACCCGGCCTCGGCAATCATCTCACCAGCATTAGGCCCAATGATGTGGGCACCCAAGATTCTGTCAGTTTCCTTGTCGGCCAAGATCTTGACAAACCCGTCAGTGTCCTGGTTGGTCTTGGCTCTGGAGTTGGCAACAAACGGGAACTTGCCAATGTTGTAGGCAATTCCTTCTTTTTTCAACTCCTCTTCGGTCTTGCCAACCCAGGCAACCTCAGGGTGGGTGTACATGACGGCTGGTATCACATTGTAGTTCACGTGGCCGTGGCCAGTCTTGAGGTATTCGGCAGCAGCAACCCCTTCCTCCTCGGCCTTGTGGGCCAACATTGGACCAAAAGTGACATCGCCAATGGCCTGGATGTGCGGGTACTTGGTCTCAAACTTGCTGTTGATGACAACCCTGCTCTTCTTGTCGACTTCAAGACCAATGGCCTCGGCATTCAAGCCGGCCAAGTATGGTCTTCTGCCAACCGCAACAAGCAAAACATTTGATTCAATCGATTCCTTTTTGCCGCTCTTCACGTCTTCGTATTCAATGTCGACTTTCCCGCTGCCCCCATTGACGGTGGCCCCAAGAACTTTGGTGCTCAATTTGAAGTTCAAGCCTTGTTTTTTCAAGAGCTTTTGAATGGACTTGGACACTTCTGCGTCCATGCCGGCGCCGCCAATGGCGTCTTGGAACTCAATCACCGTGACCTCAGACCCCAATCTTGAGTAAACGGACCCCATTTCCAACCCAATAATCCCGGCACCAATGATGGTCAATTTTTCAGGAATCTCTTTCAAGGACAACACCCCGGTGGAAGAAACAATTTTTTCCTCGTCAATGGTGATCCCCGGGAACGGGGTGACCTCGGAACCGGTGGCAACAATGATGTTCTTGGCCTCAAGCACCGACTCTTCCACCCCATCTTCAATAGGGGCCACCTTGATGTGGTGGTCGTCCACAAAGGACCCGTTGCCCTTGTAGTAGGTCACCTTGTTTTTCTTGAACAACATCTCCACCCCGCCGGTCAACTGCTTCACAGAAAGCTCCTTGGCAGCCTGGAGCTGGGCCACGTCAATCAGGGCGTCCTTGACAACAATGCCTCTGTTGGCGCTGTCGTGCTTAATTTGGTGGTACAAGTGGGAGTTGTTCAAAAGCGACTTGGAAGGAATGCACCCCACGTTGAGACAGGTGCCGCCAAGCGCGCCTCTTTTTTCAACACACGCGGTGTCAAAGCCCAACTGGGCAGCCTTGATGGCGGCAATGTACCCACCTGGGCCGCCACCAATGACAACAACGTCGTGCTGCTTGGTGGCAATGTTTCTGGCCACCACCTTGGAGTAGTTGGAGAGCGCAGTCTTGGAAGATCTCAAGTTGAACAACATGATAGAGTGTGATGGGAAGGATGATGGAGAGAAGAAGAAGAAGAAGAAGAAGAAGAAGAAGAAGCGTTATTGGAGTGTCTGCGGTGTTTTGCCCTGACTGGAAGAAAAAAAAAATGGAAGAAAACCGTCACCAGATTTTGATTTGTCTGCCACCCGCCCCCCGGCACGCCTCGGGCCCGACACCGCTGCCCGACACCGCTGCCCGACACCGCTGCCCAGGGCTCCCAGCAAACGCTCCCTCTTGACCATCCTCTTCAACCTTACTCTCGTTATCCCAATCATCCCCAAGTCTATATATAATGACTTACACCCCCCCAGAAAACTTCTCCAACGTCACAGGCTCCATCTACAGGTCCTCGTTCCCCAGACCGGAAAATTTTCTGTTCTTGCAGACCCTCAACCTCAAGTCCATTGTTGTCTTGATCCCCGAGCCCTACCCGCTGGAGAACCAGGCTTTTCTTCTGGACAACAGCATCCAGTTCTTCCAGGTGCCCATCTCGGGCAACAAGGAGCCCTTCATCAACATCCCGCAGGCCAGCATCACCGAGATATTGAAAACCGTGCTCGACCCGCAGAACCAGCCCTTGTTGATCCACTGCAACAGAGGCAAGCACAGAACAGGCTGTCTTGTCGGCTGCATCCGCAAACTACAGAACTGGTCCTTGACCATGATCTTTGACGAGTACAGGCGCTTTGCCTACCCGAAAATAAGGTCCTTGGACCAGCAGTTTATCGAATTGTACGAGGACACCGAGTTGATCAACGTTGCCCTACACAACAACTGGCTCCCTATCAAGTGGTGATCTTTATATATTCTACCAAAATAGTATTACTTTATTATAGTATTTTAGTATTATAGTATGTATCACTCTATGTATGGGTGGAGATTACTACTATTTTTTTTTTTTCCTACTAAATATCAACAATTAATTCACCGTGCAAGGAAGGGTACGTTGCAGCCAGTCGAGATGTTGGTCAAGTTGGACCTCGCGTACGACGATCCCAGCGACACCTCGGATGGAGAAGTGCCAGGACCAGCCGTCTTGACGTCCACCCCGAAAAAGCCACCACAGGACGCTGTGGAACAGCAGCCCTTCTTTGTCGACAAGCTTCTCAACGACCCAGACGATGCCCAATTGATACAGAAGTTGCGGCTGATGGGGTTGGACGGCGACAATGTGAAACCCGAGATTGCCGTCACCAAGAACCCAGCAGTGCCCTTTTTGTCCAAGAGAAAGCCCTCACCGCCAGCAGACTGGCTGCAAACAAACAACAACAACGACAACGGCAATATCATCGACCGTCAACGCATAGAAAATCTGATTCGCACCCGGCTGGCCACAAGACAGGACCGGGTGGAAATGGTGCTACAAAGTTTGGAAAAGGCCAAAGCCGACAAGATTGCCCAGGAAAGACAGCGACAGCAGCAGCAGCAGCAGCAGGAGGAGGAGGAAAGAGCAAGACGTAAAAAGCAAGAGGAAGAGCAAAAAGAGAGAGAAGAAAGACAAAGAAAAGAGGAAGAAGAACGAAAGTTGAAACAGGAGCAGGCCAGAAGACAGAAGCAGGCTGAAGAAGAGGAAAAACAACGTAAAGCAGAAGCTCTCAAGAAGCAGCAGCAGCAGCAACAACAACAAGAGGCCCTTTTGAAGAAAAAAGCACAAGAAGAACAAGAAAAGGCCAAACTGCAGGCCTCCTCCTCCTCCTCCTCCTCCTCCTCCTCTCCCGCTGCAGTATTACAGAAAAACACCAAGGTGTGCTTGGACTACAGAAACAACGTCAAGCTCAGGATGAAATCCCCAGAGTACAGCGACGTTTCCAAGACCGTTACCAAGATCAAGAGAAAGCTCAATCCGAAGTTTGGCCAGCTCACAAGCAGCATTCTGAAATTGAACGCCCTCACCATGGAGATCATCGAGCTTGTGCACGCCGCCAAGCAGCTCGGCGACTTTTGCTTCACCTGGACAATGTACAGCGTGGCCAAGATGATTGTGCGCCAAGCAGAGACCGAGGTCTCGGTCAAGCCCAGCGCAGGGGTGCCGCTTTCCAAACTCAGCGTTTACTTGATGCTTGTTTTCCCCGAGCTCCAGGAGATTCTTGTGGCCAAGCTCGTTAAAAAGTGCCCCTTCACCATTGGCTACTTTTGCCCCATTGACACCGTTGAAGGCCGGAGAAGAATGGGCTGGAAGTACACCAACAAGACCGACAACAAGTACGAGTCCGACTTGAAGTACACCGAGCGCCTTGGGGGCATGTTGACCCTTTGGTGTCTCATGTCGTCTGCAAGGCTTCTGGACAACAAGGTCATCACCGACAGGTTCGTCAACGTGCAAGGCGCAAACGCCATTGTCATGCCGCTCCCCATGCAGGGCTGCTGGACCCTTGTTGCCCGCATGGTCAACGTGGGAAGCCCTGACGCCGAGACCGTCACTAACACCCACTTCTACATGCTATGCAACGTTGTTGACGCCGTGGGCAACGACATTGTGCTCGCTTATGGCAAGCAGGGCCACAAGTTGATGCGCTTTCTTTGTTTCGACTTCACCGCCGCATTCCAGCACAGGAAATTCGCCAGCGCAAGCAAGTTGTTGACCACTGGCGAAGAGTGGCAGTCTACAGGGAAATTCCAAGGTTTGAAACCCATGGAGGGATAATCATATATATATATATTATGCATATTTACAACTAAGTTTTCTCTTCAACGATACTTTTCCTTGCCGTAAAATGGCAACCCAAGCCCGCTGAGCAACACCCTTGCCCGCGAGTCCTTTTGGGCATTGGTGTTCAAGGTGATGTGCATGCCAAACGTCTTGCTCAACATGTCCGCCTGGGCCTCCAACTCCGGGAACAAGCGCACCTCCTTGTCGGTCAACCCAAACGCAATGTTCCCGTGCTTGTCCCCACTCGAGTTCTTGATCCCTTTGAACTCCGGGATCCTCGGCAACACCATCTCCACCAACGTCAACAAAAAGTCGTGCATCGGCTTGCCCTTCAACTCGATCTTGGCCCCGACTTTGCGCGACTTCCGGTAAAGCCACCGGCCCACGTCCGTTTTGGAGTATATGAGCAGCGGCTTCTCCCCCGTGATCTGCTGGATCTGGAACACAGAGCTCACCGCGTGGTTCGGGTACTGGATGGCGCTGGGGACAAAGCAGTTGATGTGGATCAGCGTCAACTCCGGCACATACTCCCCGGAAACCTTGTGGACGTCGGGCTGCTCCATTGCGTGGCCAATCGGCTTCTTCTTGGGTCTGTTCAAGTGGTATGGCGAGGTCCCGTCCCAGTCTCTCACTTTCGCCCCCGCCACCTTCAGCGGCTCCCCGTGCTTGTAGTTCATATAGAGCAAGTCGCTCTTCAAAACGTTGTTGTAGAACACCTTCATTCTGTCAACCCCAACGTTCACCGGCTTGAAGTGCGGCGATCTTGGATCGTTCTTGGGGTACTTCAATTCTTGAAACCTAGGCGACAACACCCGCTTGTCCACCTTCACCCTGTGATGCACAGGGTGCACGATCGAGTAGCTTGTTCTCCCCTGTGCCGCGGCGCTTGTCGAGAACGAACGGATACTCATGTTCAAATACACTCTTTCTATCTACCTCTCTACCTCTTTATTCTACGTCTCACACGGTGGGAAAAAAAATTTCATCAAAGTGGAAAATAAAATCGCTCCACGGAGTGCGCCAAGTCAGTCATACAGATTTCACATCAAGCCATGGCCCTTACGTTGGTTGTCATAAGAGTACTGTATTGAATCTATATAATGTAAAACCAAAGAATAAGAGAAGAAGACTAGAAAGAGGTGACCAACTCTTTAGCGGCGGCCTTGCCCTTGCTCGCCTTGTTGACTTTGGACGGGCCCTTGCCCTTCTTGAACCCGCACTTGCGGCGGCCGGCCGATGCCACAGTGGTAGCGGCAACCTTTTGCACCAAGAACTCGGCAATCTTGTAGTCAAAGTCGAATCTCACTTTGAAGACGGCCTTCACCGCCAGGAAGAGATCCTTTTTCTCTGCCTCACTCAAGCCCGCCCACATCTTGCAACCTGGCGCAGCAGGGCCCCTAAGAGAAACACCCATCTCCTTGGCAAGCTCCTCAATGACCCTTTCGATCGCAACAATGTCCGCCGTCGACAAGTAAAGAATGTCCGCGAGCTTCTGGGTCGCCACCGTGTGGCTGATGCAGTTTGGCGAGACCTCCTCGCTGAGGGTGTACCGGTCGAAATTGAGCTTGGCCATCCATGCAGCAGACACCCCATGCGGCTTCTTCTTGTCCGCGTACATGCTGGTGCTGAAGTCCATCTGGGCAACTTTGCCAGTGTACTTTCTTATAGCGGCGCTTCTGGAATTGCAGGACAACACGGGGGTAACGGTGGGCATCAATGGGGCGAGCCCCTCCAATGGGGCTGCTTGCAAGGACTGGTTCTGGTTCTGGCCTACTGTGGCAACAAAGGCAGCAGCGGTGGCAGCAGCAGCCTCAGGTGTGAACTCCTCCAACGACAACTGATACATCTCTTGAAAAGTCTCGTCGAAATCGTCATCCAAGGCGAGGGCATCAGGCATGGCTGACTGGCTCACGTCAAGGGTTCCATCGAGAACAAAGTTGCTGCACAACGCACCAGGAGCAGCGGGGGTTTGAACTGAGCCAGAAGAAATTTCAGGCTCAGAAGATGGAGCAGGAGTCTCAACTTCAGCGTGGGCTTCAGCTGTTCCAGGTAGAATAAGGAATGAAAAAGGGTTAGGGGCAACAGAAGGAGCTTCTTCTCGGGTTTCAGTTACAACAGGAAGAGCAAGTTCAGGAGAGGAAATCTCAACCGCAGCATGGGCTTCAACTGTCCCAGGGAGAATAAGACACGAAGTAGCTTTTAACGAATCAGCTGAAGTAGGAGCAGAAGAGTTCTCTTCCTCGCCAAACAAACTTGAATCATCACCATCCTCACCAAACAAATCAACATAGTCAGAAGGGGCAGACATGATTGTAAGGAGTCTTATCAATAAGTATTACACAGATATGGGAGAGCTGTACAGATGAAGAGCCAAGATATGGTATTGAATCAGTGGCAAATGGAAAAATGTGAAGAAGAATAACAGGAAAGAAGAAAATTGGGAAACTGGGAAATTGGCCCTCTTTATATATTGATCCTCTGGTTTGCCACCGACGGCAAATACGAATTCGTATGGGGAGATGATATTGTTGGAGAAGAGGGCTGTTTGACACATAAACATCGCATGCACGAGCGTGCATGAAGTTACTCCAAGTTGACACAAAACGAAGCAAAACGAAAAAAAACAACCACATAAATTTCCTGAGTATAATAGCTATATCCGAAAGACCTTCGGGAATCCTTCGGAGTTCCACATTGGGTGCTAATGTGCTTTGAAAGCGATTCTAGACCCTTGTTCGTAATATCTTGGATGTATATTTCAAAAAAAAAAAATCATTTTCATTTTCTCACCAGAAAGGTAGCCACCCAAAATACATTTGGCACAACAACTCCTCTGACGTGGCTTCCTTGATCAAGTAGTTGACCTGCCCGGAAACGCTCATTGGCAAGGCCTCTTTTTCCATTATCCCCCTAAGCTTTGATCTGATCAAGGAGAACGCCAATTCAGGCGTCCCAAATCTGTGGGACCCTTTGATTTTCCAGTCCATTATAGGATCGTGGATAAAGGCTTCCAAGATGTTCAACAAGATCGACTCGTTGCTTCTCATCAACTGCATTGTCACCTCGGATGACTTCCTGAACGCCCCTTCCACCCCACAGATCCCAAATGCGTCCACCATGTTGTGCGTCAATCTGAACGGAACCCTTTCTGGGATCTTCAACGTCTTGCCCTTTTCGAAAAGACAGTCGAAATCAACATGCAACACACTGCCGTCCGATTCAGAAATCAAAATGTTTTCCCCGTGCCTGTCCCCAATCCCCAAAATATAACCCACCATCGACATCACCGCACAGGTTCTCACAAACATGTTTCTGCTGTTGTACCAGGCGTTCGGGGTGGGGAAGAAACTGATGAACCACCGGTACATACAAGGACGGTACTTGGTTGCAATCAACTCTCTGAAAATCTGAAGCTTTTCTGCCAAGGTTTTCTTGGACTCAAAGCGGGGTCTGATGTGCACCAACAAGTCGGTTCTCTCGTACTCTCTATCAAGAATGCTCTTCATGGTGACGTGGTTGTCGACCCACTCAATAATGCCAAAGGTCTCGTTCAACGGCAAGACCGCAAATGTTTCAATCAAGAGATTCCGCTTTCTTGCCTCGTAGTATCTCCGAAGCAAGTGGTCAATCATTGTTGTCAACTCCATCAACTTGGAGTCTTTCCGCAAATCATCCTTCAACTTGAACAAAATCAGATACTGTTTGCCGTCACTGCCAAGCAAGGTGAGCCTTCTAGGGCGCTGCAAACTGCTCATCACCCTTACCTTGTCGTCAAACCGTACAATTGTAACCACGCCATTCTGGACAGTGTTGGTGGGGTCGTTCCCGCCAAGCGAGGTTGGCGAAAACAACTCAAAGTTTTTCTTGCACGGCACTGCAAGTGGAGCAGGCACCACCAGATGGTCAAACTTGTAATCCTCACTCAACGAGGTCTCTTTGTATTTCCGGTCGGTGTCGTAGTTGGTCATGCTTTGAAAAGCCTTCACCACATTGTACGCCTTGGTGTAAAACGTCTTGTTAGATTTGTACCGGGGAAACTTGCAACTCAACTTCACAAACTTGGCAATGATCTTCTTGCCCGCACTGGCTCTGATTTCGTCTTTGGAGAACTGCTGGGCGAGAACAGACCACAAGGCTTGCTCCGGGAAATTCTGCAAGACAATGCTACATATTTCAATGATCAAAAAGTTGGTTTGGGAATGCGTTTTAGGGAGCCTGGAAAGCAACTGGGATAGCACAATCAACCAGTAGAACTTGGGACAGACCTTGACCAGGTGGTGAATGTGGGCTTCAATCTCCTTCAAACTCTCCATGCTTTGCTCCCTGTCGGCAGTGTTCAAGGACAAGTCTATCCAAAGCGTCACCACCTTGGGCAACACCTCCAACAAATACCGCGAGCCGTGGGCAATTGACTTCATGTAGTTGTCTATGATGTACACCTCGTATCTGTGGCCCTTGAGATAAGAACCAGACTCTATGGTGGTGAGGTTGTTACTTGAGCCCGGCCTGCTCCAAGCACTTTCGTCCTCGCTGCTTTCCATGACGCTTTCGCTCTCAGCCGGCATGGACTCAAAGATCTTGAGGTAGTATCTACCCAAGCGGTAGTACGGTTCTTCCCACTCGCTTGCCAACTCAATGGCGTGGCCATACTCTTGGATGATTTCCTTCCCCAAGGCGTTGTTCAGGGACTCGAGCCAGTGAGCGTATTTCAACTGAACATCCTTTTCGTCTTTCTCAGCGTCTTTGTCCATCACCAGCTTGCCACCAGCCCTTTTCCGCTCATAAGCCTTTTTGATATTCTGAACAATCTTCAATGCTTTGGAGTCATCGCCCTGGGACCGAAGGATCTCTGCGTACTGGAGCTCTGCATGCTGAGTTCTCAGAAGCTGATACGAGAGCACCGAGGACCTTGAGGCAAGATCGGTTCTGTTGTGCTCAAGCTCCAATCTCGACCGCCGCAAATATAGAGAGCTCTTGATGTCGAAATTCGCTTCCCTATGGAGGAAACTCTCCGCACTGGTTCTCATGCTCAAGATGTACCAGGGGGAATCGAAATCCGAGGCAACAGCCCTTAGCCTGCCGGTGAAGATCGCTTCATATGGGCTCCTGGCGAGTTCACTGGAATGCAAGGACTTCAAGTCCTGAAGAACATGCAATTGGTTCATCAACTTCTTGTTCCTGGCAAGCGACGTGGACGGGGACAACGACAACGCCGAGCCAACGAGGCTGTAACATTGCTCGACCGCATAGTTGAAACTCTCATCATCACGGGCTTGCAACGCAAGCAAAGACTTGGCCAAAAAGGAGTTGAACAAAACCTCGCTGTCATTGGTAGGTGAGGTGATGCCAGAGACCAAGATCCATTTTTCCAAGTCCTTGCTCTCTGCTTCGAACATGCCTGCTTGAAGTGCTGAGTTGATGATGGTTGAAGGGATCCCGTTGGCAGAGGAGGAGTCGGATAGCACCACATGGTCATTGCCGTCGTCGTTAACAATGACGACATCAGCAGGAGACGGGCCCCGACGAGCTCGGTCGCCAACAACAACGGACTTCAACCGCTCCAACGTCATGGGGAACAATTTCTTGTCATTCAAGTACTGCAAGTACTTTGAGCTCGGGACAGGGCTGTCGCGGTGGTGGTGGTCATCCTCCTCACACAAGAGATCGTACACGTTCAAACTGGTTTGCCAATTATCCTCGTACTGTAGTTGAGTCACGGCGGACTGGATGTTGGCCTCGGAGAACTGGCTGAAGCAACCAACCACCGCGTCGTAGTCGTCTATCTTGGCGTACATTGGATGCAACTGGCCAATGATGGTGTCGACGTCCCCTTTTGTGGAGTGCTTGTCCAAGTGGCGATAGCTTTGCTCAAGAAACAAGATTGCCCGCTCATACGAGCCACATTGGGATGACCTTTTGGCAATCAAGAGCTGGGGGATCTTTGAGAGGAACTCCTCAACGGCCTTGATGCCGTCGTCGATGGGCACTCCGAAAAACACCTTCTTTTTCGTCTTGGAAGCCCCCGCGCCGCGCGGCTTCTGTTTCTTTTCCGCTAACCACTCAGAAAGATGGTCAACGATCCGGAACACCGTTTGGTAGCATAGCTTCACGTTTTTCAGTATTTCGTGGGTGTACGTTTCGTCATCGCAGTCTGCTTCCAAGATCGTGAGGAACTCTTTGAGGATCATGCTCCTGCTGCCGTCATCGTCCTTCACAATCATGTTCAAAGTGACGTGGGGCAAGATGGCCAAGCTGATGCTCAAGTCCTGGTTTTTGATGATGACCTTGTAGATGCTGTAGACCTTGTGTTCAAGAGTCTCAGGGTCACAGTTGTCGGCGCTTCTGATGAGCAAGTGCAACGTCAAGTCTATCACCCATTCGGCGTGGCCCTTGGACAACTTGAAGAGCGGGTACGATCTCGGCTTCTTGACGGTTCTCGGGTTCAAGGTGTATTGCGACGACGCCAATGGGATCAACGTCGACGTTGTCAAGTCGCTGAAGATGTTGATCGTTGAGAAGTCGTCAACCCCTGATAGGGTGATGAACTCCTGCATGCCGTACGCAAGAAAAATCTGCAATCCTGGGTCCTCAGATGCCCAAAACGCCTTGACTAGCATATCCAACAACTTGATAACGAACAAAAGTAGCTCGTTGCGCGTGTTGAACTTGCACACCAACTCCTCATCAGCGGTCTTCAACTTATCGAACTTGTCGGGGTCCAAAGAGCCAATGATGCCCAAACAGATGGTGCAGTCTTTGGAGATGTTGAACAACGGCGCGTCTGCTCCTTGGTCGTCTTCGTCCAAGACATCATCAACCTGATCAGCAGCAGCAGCAGAAGTTTGGGGCTTGAATTTGAAGCAGTTCTTCAAGAGAATGTCGATCAAAGAGGGAACGTACTCCATGAAACTTTGCTGTGTTTGGAGAAAGTTAGCATGGAACTCGGTCTGATATTGATGCATAAAGTGTTTCAAGTCGGTCAATGCTTGCTGAACTACATACTTGTTGTTGTTCTTGCATCTTCGCATAATGTCGTAAAATAGGTTGAAGACAATTGATGACGACGACAGCAAGGCCCCGTTTTTCCTCCTGCTCAAAATATGGTTGGCCTTGCGGAAAACATCCACCAACTCATCATTGAACGAGAGCGTGAAATAGTAGTTGAAGTACTTGTCCCGGATGAGCTTTTCCTTGTTGAACAACTCAACCAACAATTGCTTGGCAATTTTCTTGGAGGTTGAATTGAACAACTTCCAGCGCTGTAGCACGATCGCTATCACCAAGTCAAAACAGGTGGCCAAGTCAATGTCTTTCAAGTTGCGGATCAAGATTGTCCAACAAAGCAAGCAATTGTGCTCCAACAACGGATCGGAAATCGCCTTTTGTAAAGAGATGCAGATCTGGGGAAGAGCAGTGACGATGGCGTCGCCGGAGATCTGGACCAAAAACTCAATCGCAACAAGCGATTTGATTTTCTCAAGATACGGGGTTCTGCCTCGGGTTTCCTTCACCACGTCGGAGAACAACTGCACAATGCCCAAAAGAGTGCTTTTGAAGCAGTCTGCCAAGATCCTCTCGTCCTTGGCACTCAACTCCGCATTGACCAAGTACAAATCGTCAACGCTGTACTCCTTCCTGCGGCTGCTCCCCCCCAGTGCTGCCGCTGCTATCTGGCTGTTTCGACTCAATTTCAAAATGAAAACAATGGCGTTCTTCACAATCAAGTAGCTGCTCGGGTCGGACTTGTTGTACATTTTGCTGATTTCCCAGATATCGCGAACGAGCTCCACCAAATCTGAGAGCTGCTTTGTTTTGAAGAAAGGATCGACAATGCTCAAAATCTCCATCAACTTGCTGCTCTTGATGTAGTATCGTGGCGGGTCCACCATGTCGTCAGATTCCAAATAATCAAGAGACGTCAACATCACTGCTAGAATCTTGGGGAGCTCGTAGTTTACGAGCTCGTATTTTGGCTGTTTTGTGACTTTTGCAATCTCCTTGATGATATCCTTGGAGTAGTATGTGAGCAAATAGGGAATGGTGTAGGATGTGGTGCGAAACAAGATATCGTTGCTGGAAGTGTTGAGGAACTCAGAAATGATGTTGCCGAATATTGTCTTTTTCACAATTTGTTGAACAATGGTGACACTGAGGTTTGGTAAAAATGGATTCACCAATTGCCAACATGTCAAGTTCTTCAAGTCCGCAACGTTCAACAAGGTGCTGTAAGCAGCACAGGTGTAGAAAGAATTGGAGGAGCTGAAAAAATCAAACAACTTGGCCAACACAACATTCAATCGTTCGCCCTCGGAGATAATGGCAAGCTCACCCCACACCATGATCTTGGACTCTGCAAGATAGGTGGCGTTGCCATCCTCGACAACAAGCAGTTTATCAAGAAACAGGAATATCTGGATCCACTTGTCGTCATTGTCATCAACCATGAACAAGGGCATCATCTTGCCGGCAAACACCCGGATGTTTCTCTTTTTGGAGAACAAGCACTGTGTGCAAAAGTTGAAGAAGACCTGATCTTCAATAAAGAATTTCAAAAATATTTTTTTCAAGCATATCAAGAGATTGACCACAAGAGGTTCTGACTGCATAAAGACGTTGCTGGTGTTACTGGATAGGAAATATTTTTGCACAAGTTGTAGTAGTTTGTGGATGACACTGCCAGATGGCATATGCAGCCTGGTTTTCAAAACCAGCTTGATGTTGCGCACCAGGCGTTGGCAAATCTCACAGAAACCAGACGTGTAGCATCCAGAGTTGAAGCAAGCGTAATCACCAATGGCTTTTATCACGCTCAAGATCTTGACCTTGTTGGTGAGCATTGTATCAGCCTCCAAGATCTTATCAATAACAACTAAAAGCTCATCGCCTCGATGGGTTTCATCAACCATTTTACTCTCACTGGAAATCACCGGGATTAGGTAAGAGTCTGGCTTGGCTTTGGCAGGAGGAGACCTCACTTGATCTTTCAAAAACTTGAAGTAATCAGTTTCGCCATTGATGTTTTGGAGATGCTGATCCTTTAGCAACAGACTGGAGAGAGTGTTTTGAGGTAGAATGTAAATCAAGGTCTCCCATAGCTGGTAGTTGTGCTTTGCTTGATCAAACTTGAACGTCAGTAGGAAGCCGAAATCCAAGCATGAAAGGAAATACTCGCCTATTGAAGCGTTGACACATTTCAAATACAATGCTAGAATGTTCACTGCCAAACTTTGTTGCAATTCCATGGAGAAGGGCTGGCGATTGTCCGATCCCAAGCTATGGATCACATCATTGATGATCTCCACGCTGAGGGATATTTTGGACTGGGGCAACACTTCAAGAGTCCTGGTGATGGAGCATGTAGCGAAAAAGTGATTGAGGAACTCAATGGTCATGGCGTCATTGGAGGAGGAGCTGCTGCTGTGTAGTAGCAAGAACCATAATTTTCTTGATATGGTTGTAAATTTTGTGTCATAGGAGCCAGGAACCACCAAAAGACGGGTGGAAACAAAGAACTCGACTAGTTGGTGACACTTGACGGTGATGGTGATGTGGTCGTTGGATATGGCTGCGGCAGACTCGTTGTTTTGGAAGCCCTTGTTGAGATACAACTGCAAAATTTTGATGATGAAGAACTGGCTCAAGGATTTGCGCACTTTGAAGGAGTGGCAAGAGGAGTTGATCAAGGTGACGATTGCGGTGATTGTTTCGGAAACAAGGGCGTTGAGCTGGGGATCATTGAACTTGTAGAACTTTACCAAGTTTGTCAAGAGGGTCTTGTAGTATGGAACGGCGGGGGTCTTCCCGTTAGAAATCCGCGCGACGTTCTGGGTGAGGATGGCAGGCTTGTGGCTGGAAACGATGTTTATCACCTGGATGCAATTGAGGAGGGAGAGTGGGGGGACGATGGAGTCGCCCTTGGAGTTGCCCTTGGAGGTGCCCTTGGTAAGGTTGGTTAAATGAGGAATGAGACACGATTGGATCAACGCGTCGAGGACGGACACGTTGCTTGCCAAGTCGTTTTCCAAGATGGCAGGGTCATTCTTTATTCGATCGATGAGCTTTCCCACGACTTTTGTATTATCTTTGGCCATGATCCGCGGGGGTGCATTCTTGGTACGAACTGTGATGAGTTTGAAAATTGATTTTTTTCTATTATTATTTCTTATTTATTCATTGATTTATTCATTCAAGCTACACATCGAGGCACATCGAGGTATTGTGGAACCTGGGACGGACTGTGAGGCGGAGGCCAAGGAGCTGTTTATGTGATGTTTCTCGTCTACTGGTTCTTCCACCCACAAGCTGGTTTCCAAAGAGGTGATTAGACTTGATTACACAAACTGATGTAAAGATGTATTTATATTTTGTAGTGGGGAAAAACACTCTGGGCGATGGCGGGCGCACCAGAACGAGCGAGCGCCAGCGGCCATGAACACCATTGATTTGCAGTCGTTCCACCGCTACTTGGTCACCTGCCGCAACATTGTGGTTCTTGTGGGCTCTGGGCTCTCGGCGTCGTCGGGGATCGAGACGATCCAAAGCAGTGGGGACTGCTGGAAGGGCATCCACGCCATTGACTTGGCCACCCCGGACGCGTTCAGAGAGAACCCAGGGTTGGTGTGGCAGTTTTACTCCTGGAGGCGGCACCAGGCGTTGAAAGCACGGCCCAACAGGGGCCACTACGCGATAGCTGAGCTATCAAGGAGGATGAATGAAGAAAACGGGAAAAGCTGCTTGACAATCAACCAGAACATGGATGGATTGAACAGCAGGGCTGGCCAGCGACACCATGGCGAGATGTTGGAGCTCCATGGGAATTTGTTTTCTCTCAGGTGCACCGAGTTCTTTTGCGACTACAAGGAACGTGATAATTTGAAGGATCCCATAGTGGCAGATGAAGCGATGGGAATCCTTACAAGAGAGCAGCTCCCCACGTGCGCCAAGTGCGGCGGCTTGCTAAGACCGGGAGTGGTGTGGGACGGAGAGTCGATTCCGTTGAAGGTCATCGACACCATCGATGACTACTTCATGGCGCATGAGGAGGAGATTGACTTGATCTTGGTTGTGGGGACACGGGGGAACGTGTGGCCGGCGGTGGGGTACGTTGAAAGAGTGAAGCTACAGGGGGGCAAAGTAGCGATCTTCAACACGGAGATCAACTTCCAGGAGATTGCCAACGACCTGCTGAACTGCTGGGGGTTCCAAGGGGACGCGAGCGAGACGTTGCCCAGGGCGCTCGAGCCTGTGATTGGCAGGAAGTTTGTCCCCAGAGGTGGCGACAGTCCCAAATAGGCAATGCACAGTGCCGGGAACGCCGCCGGTCAGCAGCTTAGGCACGCATGTGTAATTTACAGTCCACTTTACAGCCCATTTTACAGCCCACTTTACCTGTGAAAAAAAAAAAAAACACCAGTCAAAATCATAATAACAATAACAAAACAAAAACAAAAAAACGCAATCTTTGGGAAATCCCCCGTATAAATATAAATATGGAGAAATCGCCCTCATCGCGCGTTTTGTTATCAAACAAATTTTGTGCTTCTTTCTTTCCTACTCGTTTAATCTCAACATACCAACCATAACGTCTATATACACACCCTCAACATGGCTAAAGCTGCTACCTCCTCCACACCTAAGGCCAAGCCAGACCATCCTACATATAAGGACATGATCAAAGAAGCCATCACGGTATTGAAAGAACGCAATGGATCCAGTCGCCAGGCTATCAAGAAATATGTGCAAGCCAACTTCAAGTTAACCAGTCCTAGTTTCGACTCCCAGTTCAACACAGCCTTGAGAAAAGCGGTTGAAAAGGGAGATTTTTTCCAGCCTAAAGGGCCTTCTGGCCCTGTTAAGTTGGCCAAGAAAGAGCCAGCAAAGAAGGCCCCGGCCGTCAAGAAGAGTGCTGCGGCTGCCACCGCGTCAAAGAAGGTGACCAAACCAGCAGCCTCGGCCAAGAAGTCAAGTGTTAAGAAGCCAGCTTCCAAGCCATCGACCGCTGCTAAGAAGAGCGTTGGCACCAAAAGGGCTGCTCCAAAGAAGAAGACTGAAACCAAGACCACCGCAAAGAAGGCGGCTGCTCCTAAAAAGAAAGCCGCTACCAAGAAGGCCAAGAAATGATGCTCTTAACTCCATTCATGATCACTCCCATACCATACCCTCTTCAGTTTCAAAACTCTTTGTTTGCACTTTTTATATAATTGTTCTCTTTTAAATTTTTCTCTTTTCAGGAATGTATAATTCTAGGCTGATGGTTTTTCAACATTGTTTTGATCTCTATGTATGACAAGTAACCAGTTCGGGGGGGATTTATGATTAGTTTGAAAGCGAGCGATCAATGAACACCTTTATTGCTAGAGGAATGCCCAGGGCCGCCCCCCCCCCCCCTTGGGCACAGAGCCCGCAACCAGCGAATAATACGACAGGACACAAAAATTAGGGAAAAAAAAGACAAAAAACCCCTCCGATTGAAAGAGGCATTGCGAATAGCTATTACACCATCCACTCCACTGTTGACTCATTGTGGACTGAACTGACCGAATATACAGTTAATTTTCAATTGATTACCTTGAGTGAGAAGAAAAAATGTCTGCCAACTCTGCCTCTTGGAAGGATTTCTTAAAGTCGATTGCCTCGTTCAACGGAGACTTGTACTCGTTGACGGCGCCGCCGTTTATCTTATCCCCGGTGTCGTTGGTTGAGTACTCTCAGTTCTGGAACGAGCATCCGGACCTTCTTCTTGCTCCGAATTTCATTGCTGGGGACGACAAGAAGCTTGAAAGACAGATTGCGGTGACCAAGTGGTTTATCAGCACTTTGAGATCGCAGTACGCCAGCCGAAAGGAGAACATGGGGATGGAGAAGAAGCCGTTGAATCCGTTCTTGGGAGAGGTGTTTGTGGGCAAGTGGGAGGACCACAGCGAGGACGGGCGTTTGGGTGACACGGTGTTGCTTTCGGAACAGGTGAGCCACCATCCGCCCGTGACGGCGTATCTGGTAATGAACGACAAGAACCGCACTTATCTTTGCGGGTACAACGAGATCAAGAGCCAGATATACGCCACCTCGTTGACCATGAACGTCAAGCAGTACGGCCATGCCCTCTTGGAGTACCGCAACTTGCAGGAGAGCTACTTGGTCACGTTGCCCGGCTTGCACATTGAAGGGTTGTTGATGGCGGCCCCATATGTTGAATTGGACGGCAAGTCCTACATCCAGTCGTCCAACGGGTACATTACAATGTTTGAGTACACGGGCAAAGGGTGGGTGAGCGGCAAGAAAAACTCGTTCAAGGCCAAGATTTACAAGGACAAGAAGTCCATGGACAAGAAAACGCCAGAGCTTACAATTAACGGACAATGGTCGGGACAATCCAGCATCAGCTTTGAAGTTGCCAGCAAGTCCAAGAAGCAGTCCGAGCTTTTTTACGACGCCGCCAAGGCCACCCCTCAGCAATTGAAGGTGAAGCCTATTGAAAAGCAACACGTGTTGGAGAGCAGAAAAGCATGGAAAGACGTTGCCGATGCTGTTAAAGAAGGGTCGTTTGACAAGATCACAGAGACAAAATCCAAGTTGGAAAACGGGGAAAGAAACAAAAGAAAAGAAGAGGCCGAGGCAAACAAGGCGTGGGAAACCAGGTGGTTTACCAAGATTGACGACTTGACAGAGCCTACAAGGGACGAGGTGTTTCTCAGCTTGTGCAAGTTGTCAAACTTGTCTTTTTCCAACTCTCCAAGTGGCACGTTCAAGGGGGACTCCAAATCCAAGACTGCACAACATTGGAGATTTGACAAGGAGAAGTTTGACAAGGAGACAGAGATTACCATTTTGTAGTTGTGCCCAAGGATAATAATAATAATAATAATAATAATAATCATAATAAATAAATGAATAAGTAAACGAATAAATAAATGCAGTGACGAAAGAAGGAAAGGATGTGTAATGGTGGAGGACGTTGTTCTTTATTATTATTGCTCTGGGCTGACATCAAAAGCACATGACAGACACGTGTAATGAATCAGGGCAAACAAAACGTGATCATGCATACATTTTTCAATGGGACTGGCAAAAAAATAAAATTCAAAAACACAACAAAACGCCAGAGAATGATAATAATAAAAAAAAAGATGGTGATACTTACTGATACTACTGGAAAAAATAATTGAATTTTTATTTCGTTCTTATCCCTCTCACAATCTATAACCTTCTATTCACCAACACATAATAACCGAAGATGGCTGACCAACCAAGATGTATGTTTCCGATATATTAAGGATGCGGGAGTGCAAAGACTGGATTGAGTGCAGTGATTGAATTTAAGAGAATGAATGGGGAATCACAAAGAATGGGCCAACCTGGGGATTTGCTCGAGGGAAGCACGATCATTGCACTCAAACTATCCGTTGGATCTTCAAAAGAAACATTTTACTAACTAACCTCTAGTGTACGTCAAAGGTAAGCACCTTTCCTACCAAAGAAGCAAGAGCGTCAACAACCCAAACGTCTCCTTGATCAAGATTGAGTCGGTTGACACCCCGGAAGACGCCAAGTTCTACTTGGGTAAGAGAATTGCCTACGTTTACAGAGCCCACAAGGAAATCAAAGGTTCAAAGATCAGAGTCATCTGGGGCAAAGTCACCAGAACCCACGGGAACTCTGGGATTGTTCGTGCCAACTTTAAGAAAAACTTGCCACCAAAGACCTTTGGCGCTTCTGTCAGAGTGTTCCTCTACCCATCCAACATCTAAATTTATGACCTCCAACCTTAAAACAACAATATTTCTCCAACCTCCCCCCTCAACCTCCATCCGTCCATCCATCACGCAATTGACTTGTATCAGGTTCAAAACAACAAACGATTGGACCACACATCAAGGATAACGATATATAACTCAATGTTAGTTAGACTTGAAATTTAATAAAAACCAAAAAAAAATGTTAAAAATTTTATTATATAGTGAAGATGGGCATCTCGACAGAGAGGCCATCGATGACGACGAAATTGTTCAACGGCTTGTTCTTGTTGCCCAAGCAGTTGATCACGTCCTGAGCAACAACGCCGCCAACGATGGCAGAGACCGGGGCAAACTCAAGATGCTGTTGCTTGATGAAGGAGCTCACAATCTGTGGCTTGTCGGTCAAGACCAGCAATGGGATTTTCAAATTATCGCAAATCTTGTGTGCTGTCAGTTGCATGTCTTTCTTGTCCAAGGACAAGAAAGACGCAATTGTCAACGGCATCAGCGGGGTGATCTTCTTCAATTTCCTCTTTGTCGTGTATGTTTCCAAGCCTGGCTTGCTCACGGCGTTGTGCAAAAAAGTCTCAAAACTCTTGTATTTATCCTTTGTGGTGATGTTCTCAAACGCCTTGCCATCGGACTCCACAAAGGACTCGACTTTCACCACCAGCGAAAAGCTGTACACGGGTCCCACTTTTGTCGGCACGTTGGATTTTTCCTTCTTGTAAGTGGCAACGTGCTCAATCAAGTCAACGAATATGTACCCAAAGAGCCCATTGAGTCCTGTGGCGTAGAACGGGACCCCGAGCTCGCGCGCAATGTTGTTCAACTTCACGTTTGTTTCTGCAGTGCACTCTGTCGAGATGATCAAAGTGTACTTGGAAAACCATTCCTTGTCCTTGGTGATGATGTCGCTGCTGCTGATGTCGCTGCTGCTGATGTCGCTGCTGCTGACAGAGAGCTTCACCCGGGGGTTCAAGTCTTGAATGTTGTCCTTGGCGCTTTCCACGCGGTACTGCCCAATGTCGTCCTCGCTGATGTAAAACTGGGCACTAAAGTCCTGCTCGGTGATCTTGTGATTGTCAACAATGGTCAAGGACCCAATGCCCCCAAGCATCAAGTTTTTCGCAATCTCGGTGCCCACCCCGCCCAAGTTGATCAACAAAACACTGGCCGTCTTGATCTTCTTCTGGGCCTCCAAGCCCCAAAGACGAATCTGCCTGTCGTACAAAGCGATCTCCTCCTTGCTGAGGTCCCTTGACATTTTGCACTGTCATCAACATGAATTTTGGTTTCTTTGCTTAATTGTATTTTTCTTCTTAATTATTAGAAATAGATTACATAAGTAATGAGTAAGAGAGAAAGAGAGAAAGAGAGAAAGAGAGAAAGAGCAAAACGAATCGTATTTTAGAACATTAGTGACACATTTCCATCTTGTCTTACGGATACTCCCACATGAAAGCACCATTTCAAGGGTAAATTATCATCATCAAGAAATAGCTGGCAAAGCAATTGTAGAATAACTGAAGAATAACTGCAGAATAACTGCATTGTATTGTACTTCCGCTAGGATACACTAATTTCCCACTTGCCCCATTTAGAGCATGATTTAGCAGGTACGAGAAGCTGCCCGAAACAGCCAGTCTGTCTCTAGCGTTGGTGGCAACACAGGCTGGCCATTCCGTTCAATGGTGATGATCCTCCCAAGTACACAGATCGCTTTTTTCCCTTGTTCTGGGCTGAGCACATGACATTCTTGATATACATAATGTCATGCTATGAGACAATGTAGATGCTATATGATATGATATGATATCTATCCACTCGACAGTCAATCCACCCACTCAATTGGCCTCTAGTCAATATTTAGACTCTAAATAGAATAGGAAATTTTAGAGTATTTTTTAATCACAGTGGCTTTTTCTATGAAAACAGAACAACAAAACCATACAAAAAAAAAAATCAAAATTAAAATTAAAATAAAAATTATAAAATAAAAGAACCCACCATCATCAAGAAGTAACAACACCAGAAGAAAACCAACCCCGGCACTCCCGCTTTTCATTGTTTGTGCTAAGTATCGTCATTGATTGATTGATATCTTATCCAACACTATTGTCTTCTTTCTTTCCCGTTTGCTGCTTGTCTAGGTTACCGATTGACTGGCTGACTGACTTGCAAACTTTACTATTCCTCTTCTTCTTCTATTCATTTCCCCTTTTGGTTGTTCAGTTCTGTTCTGTTATTTCAAACTCAAGTCCTTGCTTTTTGTCTTTTGTTTGCTTGTTTTGTTTTTTTATTCATTGTGTTCTCAAACAGCGCTAACTCATGTCTTCGTCGTCTCAATCCCAATACAATAGCCATAACTTGCCTCCAGGCGTCATAAGATCCCACAGAGAAGTGAGATTCGGGTCGTATGTCCTCGGATCAACCTTGGGCGAGGGCGAGTTTGGCAAAGTCAAGTTAGGATGGCGCAAAGATGGCAAACAACCTTCTCAAGTTGCAATCAAATTGATCAAAAGAGACTCAATACCAAGAGGCTCAGAAAGGGAATCAAAAGTCCATAGGGAGATCAATGCATTGAAAAAGCTTTCCCATCCGAATATCGTTAAATTGGAAGAAGTTCTTCAGAATGACCGTTATGTTGGAATCGTTCTTGACTATGCATCAGGTGGCGAGTTGTTTGACTACATTCTTCACCACAAACACTTGAAAGACTCCATGGCTTCCAAGTTGTTCTCACAACTTGTCAGCGGGGTTGACTACATGCACGCAAAACACATTGTTCACAGAGACTTGAAGTTGGAAAATTTGTTGTTGGACAAACACAAAAACATTATCATCACAGATTTTGGCTTTGTTAACAGCTTCACCCCTGGAAACGAGCTTATGAAAACTTCTTGCGGTTCTCCTTGCTATGCCGCTCCCGAATTGGTTTTGAAAAACGAACCATATGAAGCTCGAAAAGTTGATGTTTGGTCTTGTGGGGTCATCTTGTATGCAATGTTGGCTGGTTATTTGCCCTTTGACGATGACCCGGACAATCCAGAAGGAACAAATATTTCCAAATTGTACAACTACATCAGTACCACAGAATTAACATTCCCTGAATACGTTCAACCCTTGCCAAGAAATTTGTTGAGAAACATTTTGGTTCCGGAACCAAAATACAGATATTCTTTGAAACAAGTTAGACAACATTCTTGGTTAGCTCCTCATGCTTTGTTCATATCAGTAACCCCTGAAGAATGGGACAAAACTGCAGAAATTAACAAACAACAGCAAGCATTGGCCCAACAACAAAAGGAATTACTCAGACTACAAAGACAAAAGCAGCAGCAACAGCAGCAATTACAACAACAACAAGCAATTGATGGCAAACCTTTGCCTTCAATAGCAGCAGCAGCCGCAGCAGCAACAACTTCCTCTTCATCATCATCTTCTGCCTCCCTGCAAAGCAAACAACAACGGGTTCCAGGTTCATCGTCCAGTGGAATGACGAGATCCAGTAGTAGTCGTAACGCGATTCCTGGAGGCTCGAGATCCAACAGATATTCCATGATTGAACCAACCACTTCCTCTTTTGCTATCAATGCAAATACTTCAACTTCTTCTTCCCACAAAGCAATTTCCCCAACATTGCCAACACCATCTGAAAGAGCACCTCCAAGATCTTATACCTCCCACCAAATTGCATCTCCTTCAATGAGTGATTCAACCTCCCCTGATTCCCCCAATTTTGCAAGCATGCCACCTTCGAAATCTTCTGCTTCCATCAAATCAATGGATGAAAATGCAACTGCTGAAAATGATAATCTTTCTTCGATTCCAATTTCTTCCATGACTACTCCTTACAATAGCAAGCCTACGGCTCAAAACGTTTTACAAGAAGTGGTCAATGCTGATAATAAACATGGCATTTACTCTGTTTCTGAAGATGATCAAGGCAAGGAAAATACCAATAATAATACCAATAAATCCCGGGTCAGTGCTTCAAGGAAACAAAAGGGCGGTCAGAAATTGCCAGGTCCAGAACTGCACGCCAAACCAAGACCAATGTCCTACCATCCTGGCTTATTACCAGATGGTCCATTGAATGCGGATTTCAGTTTTTTGAGAGCAAAAAAAGTCAACAACGGTTCTGCTGGTTCAGCAACCGAAAAGGCTTCTGCTTCTGCTTCTGCTTCTGCTCCTGTTCCTGCTACTACTACTGCTCCTACAAGCAGTGTGGCAGCACCAGTCCCCGTTCCGGTGCTGGTGGTGCTGCTGGTTCCAACCAAGAAATCCATTTCTTCTTCTTCACAATCACAATCTCCCAAAAACACCTTTGTTGAAAGTGAGTCTGCTAGTCTTGTTACCAACAATACCAATACCGTTCCTGTGAATCCAGCTCCAAGAACTCCTTCCAAGAGAGCTTCCAAGCGGGTTGGCGATTCCCCCATCAGAAGCAGTCTTACCCCTGCTTTTGCTTCTCATTCAGTGTTTGAAAACATTTTTGGCAATAAGCCAAAGCCAAGTGATACCAATAATTTACAGCAACAACAACAACAACAACAAGCACCTTCAAGTCCTGCTAGCGATGCGTCATATGTTCCTCAAAAGACTTCAAGAAGTTCGGTACCTGCTTCTCCATTGGCAAACAATGTTGATTCCAGCTACAATAACATCATTACCAACGGGGTGCCGCCATCTCCAAACAGTGTCAGTGACAAGAAATCCAAGAGAAGCAGCAAATACGGTGCCCTTGGGTTACTTTCCGACAGTTCGAACAAGTTGAATATTCCAAGATCACAATCAATTAGATTGAAGTCCACGGGGTCTACATACTCCTCCAGCATGAAGGGAGACAAGAAGAGATTTAGCATCTTTGGATCGTTTTCAGGCGGGTTTAATAATAACAATTTTGAAGATGGCTTTACTGCCATTGACCCTCTAGCTCCTGCTGGAGCCCCTGCTTTTGGAGGAGCCCCTGTTGGGGCGGGATATGACCATCATACCCGGCATCACAAGCAATCAAAGAGCATTTCCTTTGGCAGAAGATCCTCAGCTGTGATGGGCTATGCAAAAACAAGAGACAGAAGCTCGAGCAATGTGATGCTACCAGAACACCAAAACAACCTTGACATCTTCACCAATGGCAATAGCCACTCCATTTCCGACTCTGCAAAGGCGTCGCCATCCAAACAAAGAGTCAAGAGCTCAACTGCAGACCACCACCACCACCACAAGACAACCGACACGAGTGCCACAAAAAAGGTTTTGGATTTCTTTAGAAGAAAGAGCGTTGCGAAGGTTAACTCTTAACTTTGAACTTTCAGTTTCCATTCTAGAAACACACAAACAAACAAACAAACAAAAAAAAAAAAACATCACTATTCATTTACTCTTTTATTTTACTCTTCTTATCTACAACTTTGTTATAATAATCCTTTGTTATTCTCTGTAGATGTTGGGAACTGAAATTAAAGCTAAACCCACTTTGGCACCGGCTGCAACTTTCTGAACCCGCTTGTGGCAAAGCTCTCTGGCGCCTTGACCTCGTCTCTCTGGCCGCGGAAGGCGCCCGTCAAGCGGAAGTCCCGCTCAAAGTGCTGGCGGTCCCACTCGTCAAGCCCAAACCGGTCTCGTTTCCACCCGTTCTGCCAGTAATGGATGGCGCTCACGGACCCCCCACAGATGGTGAAGAATCCGAACATGATAGTGTACGGCAACGCGGCCTCCCATGGGAACATGATGATAAGATGATGTACTCGTGTAGTGCTGGTGTCTTTGCTTTACAGGCCAAAAGATTAATAAATATAATATATACAGGAAAGCAGAAAAAATAAATTGGTAAACACTGGGAAATCATTGGATGGCAGAAAGGCCGGGTAGGTGAGGATCGGGCGACCAAGGTGGGACCAGGCGTTAAGATGGCCGTAAAGTGGTGAACTTTGCCTGCCAATGGCAGCTTTGGGCCAATCTCAAGGTAGGAGCAGACAATATCGCGTTGTGGTCATGACGGCTTGTGTATATACATCTGATGAGTCCGCGATTCTGATTTTAGACAACCGTTGTACCCCGACTGCTGTCCATGCCGTTTTATCTCGAAACCGGAGATATCAATACATGCTTCTGATTTGCTGGCTTCTAGGACCATCGTGATGATCAATAGGGATGGAAAGCGAAAGTTGGGGGAAAGAATCCAAACAATTCATTCAAATTTAATCCTTTAGAGTCAAAACTTTCATTGTAATCACAATTTAACTCCAGGCATATAATTCAATCCCGGATCGGGTGATGATCTTCTATTTTGACTCACTCGGCACCTTGGGAAAAATCAAAGTGTTTGGGAGTATGTCGCAAGGCTGATTTGCAAGGAATATCCACCTCGAAGATGGAAAAGTTTGATGATGTCTCCGAACAAACTTCATTTCCGGGCCATTCACCAAGTGCTATGATCTTTACAAGGTGAGACTGAGCCATTCCCATCCTTCATTTACTCAACTTACTAGATTTCGTAACAAATAAAGTCTTTATAGTACATGAAGATTGGCTCTCATGGATGCCCATGATTTGTTCCCGGCCATGCCAAGATCTGCTTCCTTTCCCCCTCGTCGCCAAAAACCTTTTTGATCTCCTCTTCGTCCATGTCCTCCAACAGGCAAATCTTCTTGGGCTCCTCTTTCAAGTCCATCATTCTTTCTGCGTACCGCTTCGTAATGGTCTTGAACCCCGCGTGCTTCTCCTCGTATTTGCGCCTCATGCTGCGCACCAACTTGCGCCCAAACTCCTTGTCAAGCGGCAAGTTCTCCAGAATGGTTTTGATAAGCGACCTCACAAGAATCAAATTCTCCACATACTGGCGCGACCGCTCCCGGAAGGTGTCCATGCCAATGTCTAGTTCCAATCCGGCCGCAGCCGCCGTTGCATTCCCTGAGGAGCCCTTGAAGATCCGGGTGTCCAGATCAAGAAGAACCAAAGAACTGTAGTACAGCATCACGAAAATGTGCAACGGCGAGAAACTGAGGTTTTGAATAATCTCCTTATCGCTGACAATCGACTTGACAAGATCCTGGGCAGAGATCATGGCAATGTCCTCACTGTTCAAATCGTGAGTGTGGTCGAATTCTTCCTCTCCTTCCTCCTCCTCTCCTTCCTCCTCCTCTTCTTCCTCCTCCTCCTCCTCCTCTTCTTCTTCTTGTTTTACATCATTCTTGACCAAAGGCGCCGCCTTTCTTGTAAACTTGTTGTTGATGTGAAGCTTTGCAAAGTTGTAATATATCAATGTAGACTTTATGGACCAAGAATTGCCCAACTGATGAATTGGGGTCAAAATGCAAGTCCAGTGCATCATCCATTTGTCCAAATCCAAATTAGTTTTCCAAGGCACCCCAAATGATTCGGGATCCAATAACCCCCATGCTTTTTCAGAAAGCACCGCACTGAGAGCTTGATTGAACTCAAGATGTGACACTAGTTTCAAATCATTATAAGTGGTGGTGCTACCAAGAAGTTTTTCATTTAGTGTCTTTTCATCGGAATTAAACAGGGACTCAAGCACAATGATCTCATTATCGTTATCCCAACTCAGAAACTCCACATTGTCAGCCTCGTTTTGTTGACTTTTGGTGCATGATCTGCGGAAAATCATCTCCCTTGAGTGTTTGAAAGAATCTCCATCATTTTGCATCAAAGACCTAGTGTTCCCCAAAAGTGACTGCTGGGCATCTGAAATGTAGAGCAAGTACCATAATTTGAGCTTGTCAAGATCAGAGATCCACCATGAATCAAACAGATCATCGTTCTCACCAGAGGTTCTTGAATTTTGACCAGTTACAACAGGAGTGATCTTCGAGGTGGATTGTAGTTTTTGAAAAACCTCATTGAGCTTCATTTGGGACGCCAACTGAAGTGCCACGCCAAGAAGCAACTGAGAGTTTTCAAACCAAAAAGTGGCGATACAGAGCGCTGCAGTGTTCATGTAAAGTTTGAATGTCTTGCTATGGGTCATTGTTTGACGTTTTTCAGATCTTGTTAATAAATTCCATTTTCTCCATGTTTCTGAGTTTGAAAGCTCAATGTACTCGTTGTATTCTCGTTCAATCTCGTTGTTTCCTTCTTCGCTAGAACGTTCTTCGTCGTCGATGTCCAACACAAGACTGAAGTTGTTGTTACTGTTCATATGAATGAGCTTGTTATTATCGCTGATATCATTTTTGCTATTTTTGTCTTTATCATTTGGAGTCTGATTGTTTTTGAAAATCACCCTTGTGACCTGGTCAAAGTACATGCTTCTTAAATTATTCACAAGACTGCCGTTTTTGTACTTGGGGTTGTGGACGGCTCCTATTAAACTGATGAGGGTCACCATCAAGGGGGATTTAACATAGATCAAAAGCTTGTCAAAAGCAGCAATGTCGAAGCCAAACAAGTGTGGGGTGATATGGAGAATGAATTGTTCGTAAAGTTCGTTGAATAGGGAATAGTTGACAAGCGAGTGGACTTCCGAACGATGCTCCTGAGACTTGAAAACAAGACCTAGAGTGTCACTGCTGCTGCTGCTGCTTGTACTACTACTGTTCCTGGAAACTTCAAGTGGATGGTTGTTTGGAATGGTACTTGGATGGGTGCTTGAATCAGGTTTCAGTCTCTTGGAAGGGTTAGTGGTGGATGATGATGACGACTCATGATATCTCTTTTTGGATTTCCCAGCCTGTGGCGCCGGGCTAGAAGGTGATGATGGTTTGCTATCTAGTGAGCGTTCTTGAGGGGTTTCGTAATAATCATGATTCATAACAGATGATAACCTTGTGACTTCGTCGTTGGAAAGCACATCTTTGTATCCGGGGAGTTTAGGTTTGGGGTAATCGCGATAGGAGTTTGGGTAGTGGTAGACTTGATGATGATGATGGTGAGGTGGTGGTGGAGGCGGAGGAGGAGGAGCTGAAACATAATGCTGTGAATAGTATGGATCCATTGAAGGTATGCGCTGTCGTGAATAGGGCTGGTAGTCATTCATATGGGGGATTCTTGAATGGTCGGGAAGCATTTGAGGCACATGAACTTGATGAACAGGCGGAGGAGGAGGGGGAGGAGCTTGAGACACTTGCGGGACCTGTGGAACTGGAAGTTTATTGTTGAACTGGCCATCTTTGAGAAACCCAAGTATACCGTTTAGCGCATGATCAAATTTCTCGAGTTTATTTTCCATATCATGGCGCCACTCGGGGCTTTGCCGAGGCCGATTTGTGCTGAAAGCAGAGGAGTTGGAAGAGGAGAAGGAAGGGTCTTGTATCACAGGACGGATTTCGTTGGAGGAATAGCTGGGGATCTTCATTTGAAATATGCATTCCTTGCCGCTTTGTTTGCATCTTTCGCAGGGCGCTTCACCGGTGTTGACGCATTTTACCTTTGATTTTCGACAACTGAGACAGGCCTTGATACGTTTTTGGGAGGCAGCAGGGGCATTTGCGCTAGGAGATGGTGGAGAAGATGGTGTTGTTGAGAAATCTTTTTCAGTGATGGGTGCATCGTTTTTCCTTGTAGTGGTGGGGGGGTGTTGATCTGATTTGTGGGCGGTGTTTTTCTGGAGCTGGAACTTGGATGTCAAAGATGAGGGTATCTTTTTGGACGATGATTTTGCCGGGGCCATTATGATGTAAAGACAGACATATAATACACACACTGGATGTTGACGGTGATGGTCAAAAGCACAATTCGGTCTTATAATAATATATTTTGGAAGAAGAGCTACTGTTGGGGGGTGCAGGACCCGCGAAGTGATGGACAAAAAGGCTATTTTGTATCAACAACGGCGGCTGCTCATCGGCTTCGAGTTCATTGACTCAGAGGTGGATGACTACATGAGAAGCAGTACGAAATCATTTTTCAAAAGCCTGGTGGAGTAATCGCATGGTATGTACAAAATTTATAGTGAGATCGTTAATCCTTTTTCAAGAGTCTCTGAAGTTCTGCTTTGCGCAGCGCCTTGGTTTTCATTGTTTTCAAGTACTTTTGGGGCAAGAACCGCTTTCTTCCCTTTGTAGTTATCTTTGGTTTGGCTGACTCTGGTGGTGCCGACAACGCTGGCAATATCGATGTGGCTGCGGCTTTAACCGAGGCGTTTGAGTGCGAAACGTTGCCATCGTCTATTATTAAAGATTCCTTCTTGTTGGCGTTCCCTGTCTTTTCAAACGCCTTACGAAGGTCTAGTGTTCTATCAAAGGGCTTGATGTCGCTGAAGGCCGCGCTGGGGACGCTGTCCCATTCCAGGTAGTGCTCCGCTTCGGTGGCGGAAAACGACCATATGCAAGGCTGAGCGTCATCGGCAGCAGACAACAACAAGTTGTTGAGGTTGTCCTGGGTGTTGGCAATGTCTCTGTACTGGAGAAAGACGGGTCTGTAGCCGCTGAACAAGGACTGTATTCTCAAGTCTCTTTGGGAAAAGGACTTGAGTTTCGGGGCCTTGGGCAAGGTGGAGTAGTTTATTGCTTTCTTGATGCTTGGTGACGCATCTTGCGCTATCACCGGGGCGTTCTTTGCGTCTGAAAGGACTGTCTTGCACTCTTCATCGGTGGTGCTGTTGCTGCTGGAGGTGCTGTTTGAGTTGTTGTTGTTGTTGCTTCCGATGGAAGAGGGGTTTTTCTTTAAGGGGAGGATGGAGTTGTTGCGCGGGTTGAGACAGGACAGAAAGAGTCTGATGGAACGGGGGGATGAGAGAAACGGGAGTGAAGATCTGAACATTATGTTTATATAGATTTACATATATGAATGATGATTACCTGTTCTTCCTCCCTCGCCTCTTCTATTTTGTTGCACTTTTTAATTTTTCTTCTTCTTCCCAGACAGAAGAGAAAAATGGGCCAGACCGCAGAAAAGAAGCCGGTTACGCAACCCTGGAGAAAGAGGCCGCCTGCTAAGCGAAAAGTGACATTATCACCTTTTTTAATCTTGTTTTTCCATCCGTGTATACAGTACAAATAAATATTTTAGTGCAAATATCCCTTCAAAGTTGCTTATCATCATTTCATGATATATATATATATATATATTTATTAAATTATAACATCCAGGACTGTTTCATCTTGTTCACATTATCCTTGCACTGTCCCCTTTTGCCACAACATAATAGTGGAAACAGTTCTAGATCTAATCTAATCTAATCTGCAATCTCGCTCCTACATTTTACCCCCCTTTGATGTCCCATCATGAACTCCCGAGCGTCAACCTTGACTGAACCTCCTCAGACGGCCACGCCAAGGACCTCCCTATTTAGAGACCCCGTTTCGGGCCCCATCAACTTGAAAGCTCGCTTGAACAACCTCTCCTTGGACAATGACCCTGCCCTTGGCCTCGGCCTCGATCTCGATCTCGATCTCGATCCTGACCCTGAATCCGATGTCGATCTCGACAAGGAGGAAAACGCCCACGATTACCAGCCGGGTGGCTACCATCCAACGAAGATTGGCGACACTTATGGGGACCGTCTGCAATACAAGATTGTGCGCAAGCTAGGCTGGGGCCATTTTTCCACCGTGTGGTTGGCCCTCAATCTTGAATCAAAGTCCTATGTGGCGTTGAAAATCATCAAGTCCTCCGACAAGTACAAGCAAACCGCGGTGGATGAAATATACATTTTGCGCAAGGTGAGCAAAGGCCCGGATTCCCATCCTGGCAAGCGTCATGTTGTGAAATTGTTGGACCATTTCTTGCTCTCGGGCCCCCACGGAGAGCATGTCTGCATGGTTTTTGAACTCTTGGGTGAAAACATGTTGAATTTGATTTGCAAGTTCAGAGAATTGTACGATCAATACAAAGAATTGGGTGTTCATAATAACAATAATAATAATAATAATAATAATATGGACTCTTCTACATTCTCAGATTCCTCGTCTTCTTCATCAAATCTTGCCTCTTTCTCCTCTCCATCCCCTTCTGCTTCCACTTTCTCTTCCGCCTCAAGTGCGTCTTCGTCCACGTTGTTGAAGGCAAGGTCAATAAGCACGTCTTCCATGAAAACAAGCAAGCTTGATAAATTATCTTTGAACGACTCCATGTCCTTTGGCCAAGCGTCCACCAACATTCTTGCGCTTGACAAGGTCTTTAAGGATTATTACGGCGGGTTGCCCTTGTCCTTGGTCAAGAGAATCTCCAAACAAGTGTTGCTTGCCCTAGATTATCTTCACAGAGAATGCGGCCTCATTCACACTGATTTGAAACCGGAAAACGTCTTGATTGAAATCCGCAACGTTGACAGAGTTGTGGAGTTGGTTTGCCAAGAGGAAAAAGTCATGCGTCAAAAGAGAAGACTCAGCAGTGCTGCATCCGTTTCCGCCCCGATTCCAATCACAAGTCCAATCAAAAGTCCAATTACAAGCCCAATTCCAATTCCCGCCAGCAAAGACGCACCACCCTCTTCTGCTGCTTCTTCTTCTTCATCGTCTACTTCTTCATTGATGAATAAGAAAAAATTAAAAGTGGCAACATCCTTCACTATTCCTTCTCCTTCTTCCAGTGCCGCTCCGTCGTCGCCGATCCAAAGTTCAAAACCGTTGCCGTCGCCAATTTTGCGTAGATCAAGCATCTGGTCCTGCTGTTATGGCGAGGAAGGCGAGGAGACTGAGGAGGGTGAAGAGGTCACCATCACTCAGCAATTGAATAAACTTTCTCTCAAGGGCAACAATAAGCCGTCTGATTACAAGTTTGATCTTTCCAATCTCGAGGACGAACTCGAGGAGCTTGATCAACACATCAACGTCAAGATTGCCGATTTGGGCAACTCGTGTTTTGTGGACCATCACTTTACCGACATTATCCAGACGCGCGAGTACCGTGCCCCCGAGGTGCTTGTCCAGTCCTCGTGGGGCTGCAGTGCCGACATCTGGTCCTGTGGCTGTTTGATCTTTGAGCTCATCACGGGGGAATTTGCCTTCCGGCCCAACTCGACCCACAGCGGCCACGATCGTGACGCCGAGCACTTGGCCAAGATCATTGGCATGACCCTTGATGAGCTACACTTTCGCAATGAAAAAGCCTGCTACGATTACTACGACCGGTGGTTTTTTGACGAGAACTGCAAGTTTATCAAGAACGTCAACACCGCTCTTCTCCCCGTGCAGCCGCCGCCAAACTTCAACCTCAAGCGGATCAGCCACACAAAACAAGAGGACTTCTACAACTCCAAGGGCAACCGGTGCGGACCTTTTATCTTTCCCTACGAGTTGTACAAGTACTCAGCCTGCGGGAGGCTATTTTTCAACCCAATGGTGACAAAACTAGTGCCCCCAAGAAGCTCCTCTTCTTCTCATCACAAGTATCCACATTGCTACCGGATCAAGTTCCAAAGCTTGTACAGTGTTCTTGTCGAGCAGTACCACTTGCCAAGGGCGTATGCTGGGGATGTGGCGGACTTTTTGGGGAGGATGTTGGAGATGCACCCGCGGTACAGGGAGGACGCTGGCGGGTTGTCGAACCACCCATGGCTCAAGGTTAAGGCGGGGCATTTGCCGGGCAGTGCATCCGCGATGGGCAAGGACGAGGCGCTTATCGACAAGGACGGATACTATCTTGACGCCGAGCGGGTGGACAGACCCTTGGGGCTGTACGGAGAGGACATTGCAGGGTGGCATTACGAGGTGGATCTCGTGGAGGAGTGAGTGATGCTTTATTTTTTATCTTTCATTTCAGGTTTGGGTTTTATTGTTTACGTATATAGGTTTTGTTATATCAGGTTTACTCGGTGGTTTCTATTTCTGTAGGGTGTTACAACGATAAAAACAGGCTTATGCTTAATATACAAATTTTATTTAGAAGAACAATCTGGACAACTCCAATAACCCGCCGCCGACAACCAAGAAGGCAATCAAGAGGAACCAGCCTGAGGAAATCGGCATCTCATCCTTCTGCTTTGGCTTGGGCTTGCCCATCTTGGACATTTGGTTCTTGTAGAACTTGGCATTGGCTTTTCTTTGCTGAAGGGTTTTCTGAACCGGTTTGGCCTGTAATTTAGTTAGTATTGCGTGCCCTTGGGGTTTGTCCGAGTCAAACAGGGGATGCTTCTACTTACCATGGTGTACGTGCTGTGTGCTTGGTAAATAACAAGTGTTAAACACAAAAGTTTGTGATGAATAAAAAATATGGAAAATGCTCCTTGTCACGTGCATCTCTCACTGATACTCCAACCGGTGCAGCATGAAATCAAGGTTGGCGGAGTCCTCATCCGCCTGCTCGACAGGGTGCTTTATCTTCTCTTCAAACTCGTGCACCTCGTTCAAGGTCTGAATTTCGCGAAGGTGCGGGTTATTGCTGAACTGCTGGTTTTTCAAGAAGAATTCTCGCTGGAGAGACAAGAGGGATTTCGGGGGCTCGATATCTTTACTTTTATTCATATTGCTAGTGGGCGCCCTACTTTGCTGGTTGTTCTGGACATTACCGCTTCCCTCCTCAATCTTCAAAGCAGACTTGACAACAGGGGCCGTCTTTCCAACTTCCAGTCTTGCTTGATTGCTGCTTCTCTTGATTGCCGATTTCACCCTCACCGGACGGAAGTCCTCCTCGGCGTTGTCCTCCTCGGCGTCATCATCGTAGACCAACCTCACCACCTTCTGCTTCTTTGCTGACTTTTTCATCTTTTTCAACGCCGGGCGACGCGGTTCTTCCTGTTGTTCCAAATCGTCAAAATAGGGAACATGTATCGTTGCGCCCTGGATCTTCACGGGGTAAATGGGTACAACGCTGCTGCCTTCTGCCAAATCGCTCTCGCTTATCCGCACTGCGTTGAACACCGTGTTGTCCACGATCTTCCCGAAGATCGTGTACCTGTTGTTGAACTCCGGAAGCGGCTTCATGGTGATGAAGAAGCCATCGATTCTGTCCGCCCCTCCCAATGGCGCCCCGTAGCACAAAAGACCCCTCTTGCTGAACCTGAGCCTATCGTTGAGCTCCTTTTTCAATGGACGCCCGCCAGCAAGCGAACACTGGATCGCTATGGACCGGCTCACACGATCAAAGGACAACAGCGCCGGCGACTTGACCAACTGCATGAACCACCTGGAATGCTCGGGACACTGCTGTGCCCAGAGCTCGAAGGACAAGGGGCCCTTGTCTGTGGCAAGCTGGAGTTTGGCAGTGGTGGCAGGCTCGCCCATGTTCGATTGCCACTCAAGACAGCTGTCCCAGCATTGGAAGAAGAGAAAAAAATAATAAACAGGCAATGGCCCGCTCCCGTGGCGTGTGCTTGTGCTCACTCTGCCCGTGTAAATAAATGTATTACGCCTGGCATTGCCGGCTGGTTGAGTGTCCATCAAATTCAGATCATCGAATCGTGTACAGTGCAGAAAGAGCCTGGCTTCTGCCATGCTGCCCCACCCAGTATATATATATATATATATATAGAAGTGCTTCCTTCCGTTCGCCAAAACGACAGGTCGCACACCACAAGCCAACCTGCCAACCTGCTGATTATTCTTAGAAGGAGCAAGAAAAAAAATCAAACTAGGGAAATTCCATCTTACAAGTGTGTATCACTCATTCATCATTCATCATTCGCTTACCATTCATCATTCATTCATTCTCGTTAGATGCCCACCGAACCTTTCATTGTCAGCCTCGGGGCATCCAATCACTCCCTTGTGAGGGGCTGTCCAGGGGTGCCCAAGACTTGCCCGCGCATTGAAAGCGTGTTGGAAATACGATCCAAGGACGGCGCTGCCTTCTCGTTGAGCAACATCATTCTCGAGCTCAACTCCACTCAGTCGGTCAACATCCCGTCCACCGGGGGCTTTGGGTCAACAGATGTGCACCGGGTCTACGGGGTGTACAAGGAGACCATCTACAAGGGTCCTGCTGCCGACAGCGAAGGGGCCCACCACGAAAGAGTGCTTGGGATGGATCTCCCCTTCATCATCCCCTTGAGCAAGGACATTGTCTCCAGCGGGAAGAACAACCGCTGGAATGCCAAGACCGTGCACAACATCACCGTGAGGATTGGCTGGTGGTCCAGCACCAAATTGGAGTCCCTCACTGTTTCCTTCCCCTTGATCATCAAAAGATACGACACCTTGCCGTTGTATCGCCAGTTCAACGAGCCCATCACCAAGACCATCGAGTCTGCTGACAAGAACGTACTCGTGGAGTACCTGTTGCCCAACTCGTCCGTGGGGCCCAAGGACGAGTTTGTCTTGTACATGAAAATTCTTCCCAACTCGAGCTTCATCACCCATAATCAGCAACGTCCGAATGGCAGCAGCACTAGCGGCAGCGGAATGTCCAACAAAAGACTCTCGTTCATGAAGAAAAAACCCCCAACGTTCAAGTTGAAGAGAATCCAGTTTGAACTACGAGAGGTCTTGGTGTGCCACGAAGCAGGGCTCTCATCAAAGCAAACAAAGCTCTTGTCTAAACAGCAGGACTTTGACACCGTGTTGGGGCCGGACGGCATCACCACCCAGATATCGTTTGATTTCCCGCTGGAGATCAAGCTGATTATCTCGAACTTGTCGTCGAGCGCCCTCACATCCTCCAAGAAGCTTCCATTGACAAATAACAACAACAGTAACAATTTCAGTAACAACAGCAATACAGCCAACAACAACAGCAATGGCTTGAACAGCGGCAGCTCAACAATGGCCAACGACAACTCTGTTAGCAAGAGAAGCAGCATTGATGGCTACAGACCCCAGCTCACAAAAAGACTCACGGGGGGTCTCTTGCTGAACTCTGCCGCCCACAAGCGAAGATCGCTCGACATGAAGCGAAGCTCGATCTCCAACGCCGCCTCCATGGAGAATCTTCGCCGGAAATTCGAAAGCGACGTGATCAAGCCAGTGCCAACGGTTCAGCATGCGCTGACGTTCAACGGGGTCATTACCCCGCTCCACAACATCAGCAATAAAGACAACTCCAATGGCGATGGCTCGAAAGACGACAAGGAAATTGGCAACGGCAATGGCAACAACAACGGCGGAGGCAGCTCCACTCATCAAACCTTCACGGCAAACACAAAGTTGCTTGATGAGATGAATGCAGGCATTCCCTTGACCCACATGCAAGGGTTCACCACCAACGGCAAGCTTTTTTCCATCAAGTACGAGCTTGTTTTCCGGATCAAGGTGAACAACAGCAACTCCAGCTCGTCCAAGTCGTCGGTGAAGTTTTCCCAGCCCATCACGGTGTCGCCGTACGACCGCATTCAAAGCGTGAAGCTTCTCAAGTGGATCATCAAAGAGTGGGAGTTGGCGCAGTTCATCAACAACACGGCGTTCCAAACAAGCTTCAACAACGAGAAGGCCAACTTCATCAACAGCTACACCACGGCGATGGTGCCCTTGGACGGAGACAGCTCGTTTGACTCGACGCTCCTCGACAGCCAATTCACGGCCAGCATTTCTGCAAGCAAGAAAAAGAACAACAACAACAACAACAACAACAACAACAACAACAGCCTTTTGACAATGAGCAGAGCCGCTGCCGCGGCGGTGAACCACCAGCCGAACCACTATTACGACTACAGCATTGGTGCGCTCCGGGATGGCGCGTTCGAGCAAAGCAAGCTAGACTTCCGCTCGTTCCAGCGGACCAAGGACACCTCGTTCTCCTCATTGGAGACTGTGTTCAACGAGGAGCTTGAGGAGGATGACGGGGAAGAGGAGGACGGGCCGGAGGAGCCCAAGGAGAACGACGCCGCCGCCAACGGAGAGTTGTTTTACGGGTTGGGCACCGGCAAGAAGAACAGAGAAGGAGAGGAAGAGGAAGGGGACCCTCAGGCGTTGACAATCTACCAGTCCAAGCCATTCCACATATATAGACCGCAGAACCAGATGGACTGGAAGTTGCTTGGGTTGTCGTCGAACAACGGCCTGGGCAAGACCATAGTGCACTACATAGATTGAAAGCTTGGACAGGGTGTGCAAAATGCCGGAGGAATCAGCATCGCGGCACCAGATAAGGTGATAAGGTCACTTTTAACCGTTCTGGTTATTTTTGTGAGGCACCGGAAGGGAAGAAAAGTGAAAAATTTTTGTGAGTCACTTGCAGGAGAAGCGCAGGAGTATTAAATGTTGCACGAAATTTCCATCAAATTCATTTTACACAAAGTAGATATATATATAATCACCATTCTTAACAGTTTTCAATATGACCCTCCCTACATCGAAAAACCTTGACCATCTTCTTTCGAGAGAAGCCGCCAACCGGATCGAAAGCCCCTTGAAGGCGGCGTTCAAGTACTATGGCCAGCCGGACTTGGTGTTCCTTGGGGGCGGCTTGCCGCAGTCGAGCTACTTCCCGTGGAACAAGATCACCGCCGAGTCTCCTGCTCCTCCTTTCGAGCAGGGCATCGGGTACGCGCCGCAGGCGGCGGAGGAGAAGACGGTAGCCGAGTTGTACAAGCAGGTGGACGCCCAGCACCAAGGGGTGGACATCCCGTTGGCCAGGGCGTTGCAGTACGGCCACACCACGGGCCATCCCGAGATGCTTGAATTCTTGAAAGACCACACCAAGTTGATCCACAAGGTGCAGTACCAGGACTGGGACATCATCATCAACACGGGCAACACCCAGGGGTGGGACAATGTGTTGCGGAACTTTTGCGACCCGGGCGACACCATCTTGATTGAGGAGTACTCGTTCAGCAGCTCCTTGGAGGCGGCCAGAGCGCAAAGCGTCACCACGTTCCCGGTCACCATGGACTTGTACGGGATTGTCCCCGAGGACCTTGAGCAGCTCTTGGACAACTGGGTGGCCGGGTCCAGAAAGCCAAAGTTGCTCTACACCATTCCAACGGGCCAGAACCCCACGGGAACCTGTTTGAGCAACGAGCGCCGTGAAAGGATCTACAAGATTGCTCAAAAACACGATCTTCTTATTGTCGAGGACGAGCCATACTATTTTTTGCAAATGGAGCCGTACATCCAAGACGCCAGTGCCCGCGCGGGCAGTGCGGTGCACGACCACAAGCAGTTCATTGGCGCCATGGTCAAGTCCTTTTTGAGCATCGACGTTGACGGCAGAGTCTTGAGATTGGACTCCATGTCCAAGACTTTGGCCCCGGGGACGAGAATCGGGTGGATCACCGGGAGAGCCAAGTTCATTGAAAGATTTGCTAGATTGCAGGAGGTGAGCGCCCAAAACAGCTCGGGCTTCTCAACCGCCATTGTCAACGGCACGTTGCAGCGCTGGGGCCAAAGCGGCTACATTGACTGGTTGATCAAGTTGCGGGCCGAATACACCCTTAAGAGAGACGTCACCATCGACGCCATTTACAAGTACTTCCCCATGGAGATTATCAAAATGTCTCCGCCGGTGGCCGGGATGTTCTTTACTTTCAACATTGACGCCAGCAAGCACCCTAAGTTCGAAACAGAGTTTGGCAAGGACCCGCTCAAGGTCGAGCAAGCGGTTCAAGAGAGAGCCACCAAGCTTGGCTCTTTCATGATCCCAGGCTCCTGGTTTGTTGTCCACGGCCAAACCCAGCCACCTCAGCACGTCATCTCCCATCCATCCACCCTGTTCTTCTTCAGAGGCACTTATGCCGCCACTCCGTTGGACCTCACCGTGATTGGAATCGAAAGATTTGGCAGAGCCATCAAGGAGGAATTTGGATTGATTTAGCTAGATATAAATTAAAATAAAACAAATTAAAATCAAATCATTAATCGAAATCTTCCCGTACTTACAGCATCTTCATTAAAACTTTATTTCAATTATACAATCTTCTCCTTAACGAGAGTAAGACCAGACGTTCTTCAACAAACCGTCGGCTTGGGCCAATCTATTCAAAGAGTCGTCGGACTCGCCTCTGGATCTGATGAACCCGCACAAAGCGTAGGTGTGGTTCTTGCCTGGAATGAGGTGCCCATCTTCGTCAACATCAACAACGTTGATTTGCACAGAAGCGTGGTCCTTGGCCTTGATGATTCTGTTGGTGGCAGAGCACTTTCTTGGAATGTAAAGTTCGACCTGAAAAGGGTTAGTACTTGTTCTAATTGAAGTATGGTCTGTTTCTTCCAATTGAATCATGGTATTTGCTAATGGAGAACCGCTGTTTTCATTTGTTTCCAATTCTCTGCCCATTGAAGAGGCAGCGAATAAATGGATGGCAGTTCCTTTGGCCCACTATTGTCACACTCTCCCACTCTCCCACTCTCCCACTCAGCAGCTCCCCGAACAACCAACCTGTTTCGTCTCATCATATACGTACTAATTTACCTTTATCGTTTTCCATTTTGTCTGGGCTGTATTATGCTGATAGAGTTATGGTATGGTCAACACTCTCAGAAGACTTTGATAATTTTTTTTTTTTACTTTCGTTTTTTTCCAGGGCTTCTCTTTCGGTGCCCCCAATGGCTTTTATTTTTTTCCTTCTAATTTCTAGTCTTTTTTTCAATTCCACCCGTTTGACACGTGCTTCAATCCAGGGCTATTGACAAAACCGCAACGCTTTCAACGTGGTGGGTCTGCGGGAAGAAGTCAAAGCCTCTGATGGACTCGATGGTGTACTTGGCGCCGTTATCCGTGCAGTTGATGAAGAACTCCAAGTCCTTGGCCTGCGAGTGCACGTTGCACGAGATGTACACGATCTTGCGCGGCTTGAAAACCGACAACTGCGTTAAGAAGAGCTCGTCGCACCCCTTTCTTGGAGGATCGCAGATCACCGATGTCTGGTCTGCTGGGAATTCAATGTCGTCGAAGATCTTCTCGGCTTTGCCCAACAAAAAAGTGGCGTTCTTGATGTTGTTCAACTCTGCGTTCTTGTTGGCGTAAGCAACACTGTCCTTGGACACCTCAACCCCGCACACTTGTTTCATGCCTTCGCTGCACAAGATCGTAAAGAGCCCCGACCCGCAGTACGCATCCACCAAGTATCTGTCGCTGCCTTTGCTATCGGTGGCAAACAAGTTGTCGCGAACGTAGCCGCTCACTATTGGCAATATCGAGCTGTTGTTCTGGAAAAACTCGTTTGCTGAAAACCGGAACATCTTGCCGTTCAAGTTCTCTGTGACAATGTGGGTGTTGTCTGTGGTGCAAGTCTTGATAAGAGTTTGGCCCGATACTTCATTCATGACCTCCACCATGGCCAACTCATGTGTTTCCAAGTCTTTCGACCCTTCAACTTCATTGATAAACTTCACCTTATCCTCCTTGTTGGAGACCCCCTCTGGAAGAACTCTGGTGTTTTCTCTGAGCAACACCGTGCCACCGCGCTGTTTCTCCTTGTACGTTCTCTTGAACAACTCCCTTTCGTTCTTCATGCCTTTGTTCAAGACCTCGGTGCCAATGATGCACTCCTCAATGTCCAATATCCCTTTGTCCCCGCCTTTGGCTTCCAGCCTCCACTCTGGTCTGCCCTTGGCGGCAAACCCCAAGTGCGGCATCTTGATCTTTTCTGGGTTGAATTTCCCTCGAGGCAAGTCAAAATGCGGGGTCAACTTCGTTCTGTAGCCGTACTGCAACGGCGAGGCAAAAGTGCTGCCAATCTCCGGCAACTTGTTTGCTTCTTTCAACCCCTTGGCGAAAAACCCATATGCGTTCACAATGGTGTTCCGCTTTAACTCCAACTGTTTGGAGTACTCGATGTTTTGATACTGGCAGCCCGAGCATTTGCCAAAATACTGGCATTTGATCAAGTCATCTTGGCGAAGATCGCCAGAGTTGGACTTTGTGAGCCTCAACATGTCGGCCACAGCATGGGTTGGGTGGGTTTTGAAAATCCTCAAATCAACAACCTCTCCAGGGTACGCAAACGGGACCACAACCGCCTGGAAGCCATTTGCAATCTCTGGATGTGGCACGATGCCAATGCCGTCCCCACTTGCGCTCAATCTGAGAATCTTGACATCTGACACATCCCGGTTGTAAACCTCCAAGAGCTCCTCCGAGTTGATAATCTTGGTGATGTCAACGTACGTTTGTTCTGGCGTGATGTTATTCTCTTTGAAGAGATCCTCCACTTCAAGCATAAGCACCCCGGTGGTGTTGGTTGGATCGTGGTTCTTTTGGGTATATCTTCTCTTGATCTTTCCCTTTTTGTTTGGCTGGAGATGTGTTGGGATCTTTCTTCCGACTCTTGGCTTCTTGGCCTGGGGCTGGTCCATCTCAGAAACCGAGCTTCCTTCTCGTCTTGTAATAGTGCCGTCAATGGAGGTGGTCATGATCGGCTGTAGTCTTTGAAATTTAAGTGGGCAAATAAATCTTCTCGGCCGTAGAAGCGAAATGAAAAGCATTCAAATGCTGCTAGCTGTAACCTCAGATCTGCTGTGTAATGATGAAGCTCTGATTCGATGAGGTGAGAAAGAACTCTTCCTCATCATTGAGAAAAAAAAAAAATTGGGTAGGAAAAAAAATTCAATATGCATGCCAGGAAACGCCTGATGAGCTGAACAGCTGGATCTCAAGGGAGGCTCAGGGGGGCTCTGGGAGAGTTTCGTAGGGTCATTTTGCTCAAAGTAAGTCGCGAGTTTCGTCATGCTCTAGCACTCACTTATCACTCAGATTTCAGACTTGTATTCAACAAGTTTTGAACCTGTTGCACAGTTCCACCACTCTGGTCGAGAGATATTAGGAATGGCAACAGCTAGCAAGACATGATTTTCTCAACTGCCAAAGCCCCTGACAAAGCCCATGGCAGCTTCTACCAAAGCCCCCGCCCGGGGCAGCTTGGGGCAGCCTGGGACAGCCCACGGCATTTGCAGCCCAGCCGGTCCACGGATAGTTGTTTTACCCGCCAAAAGGGAAATTTGACAAAAAAAAATCAGAAAAATCAACACAAAACAAAAACGGACTGGAAAGAAGTCGCGTCTAGAATATACTACTTCCCTCCCAATAATGCCCTCCACGATCCCCTCGATAGTCATAGAGAACGGCTCCACCAACACAAGGGCCGGATTCTCCACTGAAGAGGTGCCTCCGTTGGTGTTCTCTACAAATTACGGGAAAAACAAGAAGACAGGCGAGATCTTCATTGGCAACGAGATATACCAAAAGAACTTGAAGACAAAGTTTGAGGACTTGGAAATCTACTCCCTCATGAACGAAGGGTTGATATACAACTGGGAAAACTTGGAGGCCAACTGGGACTACGTTTTCAAGAAATTGACAAAAAACCATGACGAGGAAAGCTATCCATTGGTCACCCTCGAGCCTGTATGGAACACCAAGAAGCGCAGAGAAAAGTTGATGGAGATTGCGTTTGAAAAATACAATGTCCCCAGCCTTTCCATTTTGAAGACTCCGTTGTGTGTCACATACGGCGCGTGCAGGGGCAATGGGCTTGTGGTGGACATTGGCGGCGCCATCACCAGCGTGACCGGTGTCATTGACGGCAACGTGCTACCAAAAAGTTGTGTCAAGTCCAATTATGGTGGGGATTTTTTGAATTTCGGCATTTTGAATCATTTCCAACAGCACTATTATCAAAACTCACTACCGGAGGATATCGTCTCCAAAAGATTGCGCCTACTAGAACCTACACCGTCCAAAATTGAGCCCTCATTTAGAAGCTTTGATTTATCGGAAAACCTCTTGAACGAGTTCAAAACATCGGTGTTGTCGGCGTCGCAATTTGCAATCACCCCTCAGAACATTGACCATTTACCAGTTGAAACCAAGCATTACAAACTACCAGACGGAAGATCTGTTGCGGTTGAAAAAGAGCAGGTGGTGCTAACAGAAGCCTTGTTCAAGCCATCTTCCTTGTTGTCAACCCTTTCAAACGCCCCAGAAACATCGTCCACCAGCGGCATAATAGAGTTGATTCTCACATTGCTCAACAAATTCAAAGAGTCTCCAGAGACAATCAGCCAGTTGTTAAGCAACGTGATCATTGTCGGGGGCTCGTCTTTGATCCCAAACGTGGAAAAGAGAATACACCTTGATTTGTCCACTTTTTTGCATCAATTCAAGATCTTTTGCTACGCCAACCCAAGTGTGTTGCATCGTCAGCATGCCGCTTGGTGTGGGGCTGGCTTGTTGTCAAGCATGAATAACTTTGACGGCTTCGTCACCGCCAAGGAGTACAAAGAGTCCGGCCCCGACAGCAACTTGTCTGATAAGTTCAAGTGAAGTAGAGATTAGCCATGTAAAATATAATGATGATGAGATGGGTATCATAACCCTTTGGTAAGAAAAATCAGTAAATACAGGCAGTAAGTAAATGTATTGTTACATGAGATGCCAAATCTTCAAAGACCCTTTATGCTGAAGTTCTCTATAGGCCAACGAGTATCCATCGACGGAGAACCATGCACGATTCTTTTCATAGGGACAATTCCTCCATGGAAGGGCGAAACAGCAGTGGGGGTTCAATGGGACGACTTGTCTAAGGGGAAAAACAACGGGGTGTTGAACGGAGTGAGGTACTTTACAACTATGGACAACCTTCCCATAGGGTCTTTCCTAAAGCACAGAAAGCTAGAAAGAGATGCAGTTTGCGGGAGGCTTTTCTTCAATCTGTTGGCCGCCAAATACACCGACAAAACGGTTTTGAATGAGGACATCAATAAAATGAAATTCGGCACCAAGAATGTGATGAGCTACGGGTTTGATCAGTGGATGGCCGAGAACTCCGACGTCACCAAATTGACAACCGTGTCCTTGGTCGGGGAGGGGCTCTCCGATTGTGACAATGATCACGATGACCTTTTTGAAAGTTACGACTACAGCTTGTCGAGATATATCAAATACTCGGTGGCCCCGGGTGCCAAATCATTGCCTAGCTTGAAAAACCTCGATGTCTCGAAAAACACCTTCTCTTCATTGCATCAAATCGTGAAGATCTTGCTCCACTTGCCAAAATTGGTGTCGTTGAACATATCGTACAACAACTTTGTTGATGATGACAAGTTTTTGAACACCTTGGTAATGTCTCAAAAGTTGGGCGATGATCTAAGCCACATGCGCAGTGTTCTATCAAGCGTGGAAGAAATGAAAGTGGTTAGAAACTTCTTGAGAAGATCAACATTCATTCTAATTTGTTTATTTTTCCCCAATCTCAGAAGCATTGATCTTTCAGGAAACTTCATTGACGACAATTACTTTCTAGAAGACTACAATGGCCGCATTTTGCTCCAAGACGGGGAAGAGCACAACGAGGATTCCATAATGGAAAACGCAAGGCATTTTGGCAGCGGTTTAAGATTCGATTTCAAAGAGCAGCAAATTCGTGTGGGGATCCCTGACTTCATTGCGCAGAATGAAAACTTGAACAGCTGGAAGTCCCTCGATTTGTCGCACAACAATTTCAAAACATTCCCCTGGATATTGCTAGAAAGATTTGTATATCATGGCGGGTCTTTGATAGAGCTCAATCTTTCTTCAAACAAAATATCATTCTTCACTTCTGCCAACCCAGGCTCGCATTTGCTCAAGAACTTCCAACCAAAGCAGTACAGCACTTCTGTCAACAACTCCGCCCTTCTCAAGTACAACGACCCTTCACTTTCTTGGAAATGGCACGGTCTACAACGGCTAATGTTGAACTCCAACCAGTTGTCACACTACCAGGAACTAGACATTGTTCTTGTGAAATTCCCCACTCTCAAAGCTTTGGAGATCAGTAATAACACAAGGCTTTGGCAAAGCGACGAACAGGAGTACAAGACATCCTTTGGTGCCGCAAACGTCACCACCTCAACCGTCAAAAGCCCAGCTTTTGAAGCATCCTTCGAGGACTTTGTCATCAACGAAGTGTTCTTCAATGTGCTCTTCCGCTTGGCCGACTCCGTGGAGACGTTGAACAAAAGTAAAATAAGCAAGGCCGAACGCCAAGACTCGGAGCTTTTCTTTGTTTCAAAGCTAAGGGACGCCTTGCAGGGACAGACAGAAACCAAAGACTGGAACCGTTTGGCGTTTTCACAATACGGAAAAAAGAAATTCTCAGCCCTTTGCGAAAAGTACCTGATATCAACTGATCATGAATCACCCGTGCCCAATAGCGGCTCCAAAGATGATGCAAACAACCTCTTGGCCCACTCGTTGAAGCTCAGGCTTCGCTTCCATCAAGAGGAACAGAAATTCGACACTCTCCATCATTGCCTCATGTTCGACGACTCCACAGTTCTCCAGCTCAAAGGAGAGATCAAGCGCATTTTTCAATTGCAATCCATTCTCGATTTCAAGGCGTTTTTCACAATCCTGTTTGAAGAGTACTACCAAAATCACAAAATATACGATGGCGAAGAAGTCACCTTCTTCAAAACAGAGGAGCTTGATGATAACGAATTGGAGTTGTCACACTACAGACTTTCTAATGACGATATCATAGATATCTACCTTGTCTAATTGATAATCATGATAAATAGCTCCAAAAGTGCTTGGTACGGATTTTAGTCTGTCTCAATGTCACCGTTATCTTCCATTTGTACTGATTTCTGGCTCTCATTTTGTTCCGATTGATCCACCTTTGTTAGATCTTCTGAAGACTTTGCTTCAGGCTTGATATCAGAAGCTGCTTTTTCAGTCTTTACATCATCAGACACTTCGCTTTGTACGATATCCCCTGTAGATGCTTCGCTTGATTGAGACACAGGTGACTCAACAGGAGCCTTGGCCTGATCAACACTTGCTTCATTCACAGATTTCGATACAGTTTCAGGGGTCTGCTTTCTTGGATCCTCAGGGGTGACATTATTTGGGGTTGGATTTTCTGAGGTGGGTGAGCTTGATCCAGATATTTCTGTAGGTTTATCATTGTCAGCCTCGGTAACCTCAATGCTTGGAATGTCTCGCTCTTCCACAGTTCTTGCTGTTGTTGCTGGCGATGATGTGCTCAACTTGTCAGCCTCGCTTCTGGCCTCGTCGAGTTCAGATTCATTCACTTGGATCACTGAATTAGTAACATGGTCATCCTCAGCTGTTGCATCTCCCTCGGTGACATCTGCTAAAAGACTGTCATCTTTGAGAGTGACGCTGGAGACTGCGACGGGTTGCTTTTCCAGCTTCTCTTCCTCCTTCGAATTTTCCTGTTCTACATCATCAGACGTGTTTCTATGTTTGTCAGCATCATCAACTTTGGCAGCATCTTCTTCATGTATATCCTGTCCACCTAAAGTCCCGCTTTCCTCTTCAACCTTTTCTTTCTTTTCTTCCTCCTTTTGCAAAGCATTACTGCTCTCAAGATCCGGAGACTCTTCATTCTCAGATTTCTTTTCTAAATCCTCAGTGTTGCCCTCCCTCCCAAGATCCTTAGTTTCACCATCCTTTTCAAGATTTTTCTTTTCGAGTCTCTCTTTTTCAAGGTTTTCCTTTTCCTTGATTGCTAACAATCTTGCATCATTGAATGCCTTCATCTTCACTTCCATCTCCACATCTTCTTTAGTTTTGATGTTGTTAACAATTTGCCATAGAACTGTACCGCTCTCACCATAGCCTGGCAAGTCGCCCAACTTGACCCGGAAGTAATCAATGTCTTTTAAAAGATTCATTTTTTCAAAATTGTCCTTGAATGGCTTAATTCCATCCGATGCAGTTGTTTCTCCGCCACCAACCAATGAGGAAACTTTGCTCATAGCACTGTTTGAATTAGATATGGAAAATTTCTCAAACTCTCTTGAAAGGACTTTTTTATAGTTTGTGAATATTTCTGATAATATGATAACATGCTGCTGTTTGGAAAGGTTTTTCAACAAAACCTTGGATATTGTGATGGTTTCTTTCACAAGAACCTCCATGTATCTGTGGCAGGGCAGAGCAACTGACAATGGGACAGAATAATCAATCTTTGAAAGTTCAACCGCATGATTGTTGACACGATCACTCATTATGGATATCAACTTGGTGAAAATATCATTTTGATGATCACGCAAAGATTGTACAACATTATCAAACTCTTCCTCAATTGTTATGTCAGAAGTTCCGTCGTTTGTGTTGTTGCTAGGTATTTCTGCTGATCTTCTGAATCTTCTTTTGTTGAGATTCACCTTATTGATAACAGTGATTATCTTGCTGATGAAGGGAATGAGCAAGACAAACAACTCCAAACTTTGGGATGATATCGTCAAATGCTTCGCAGTTATGTGTTTCAATTCTGTGGATTTGGTAGCATTTGCGCCCAAAATCTGATGCCTGATCTTCGAGTTGATCAAACGGATCAAATCAACAAGAACAAAAGCAAAAGACAGATGATGTCTTCCCAAAGTCAAATGAAGAATTAAAAGTTCTTTGACATACCTGAGTAAAGGAACAACGCAGTGAGGCGCCACGACTGATGTGTAAGTTGCAGTAGTGTCAGTGATTCCAACGCCATGCTCTGAAGAAGCAGCGGATGTGGCGAATGAATCAAAGCCTTTCACGTTCTTGATTCTGAGCTTCTTTGCGTCCTTCCTTCTTGCAGAGGGAGAAGGAGTATTATTTGCAGAAAGACTTCCAACAGCAGGCGAGGTTATCATGATTGAAGAGGTGAAAGTTGATGATGCCGTAGATATTTTTGGCTCAGCGAGGCCTTTGCCAACCTTCTGAATGTTTTCCTCAAGATACGTAGCCATGCCAACGGTATCTACCCACGACTTTGGTAATTTGATAAGCAAGTTCGATGCCGATGCAGAAGAATTTTTTAAGTTTTCGAGATCCGCTTGCTCATTATCCTTGTACAAGCTCTCACAGATTTCAACAATCTCTTCAATAAGTTGCTGCCCTTCAAGTCGAACTTTCTCACCATCATGTAAAGCACCCAAGTCTTTCCACAAGTCAGATTCTATCACCTCTATAGCACGCTTTTTCAAAAGAGTGGTATATGAGTTATAATAATCTTGGATAGACTTGTTTAACAACTTCGATAGGTAATTTGGAGGAGGACTTTGGGATTGTCTCATCATTCCAGCAGAGGAGTTTGCAGCATTAGACAAGTTCTCAATATTAATCAAGAAAGCTTTATTCAAGACGTAGAACTTGGAAAAACTCTCATATCCGGTAGTTGCACAATCCGAGATCTGGTCAGATTTGATATTAACAATTTTGAAAAGTCGTTTGTTTATGATGTCAATCACCTTGGTAATAGTCGAGGACAAGTCCACATTCTCCATGAAGGAGTCTTCAAACTTGCTCTCGTCATTATTGAATTCACCTCCATTCTTTCCTAAAGGATCTCTATTGCGTAAATACTGAACTAAATCAAGTGACGAGTCAAGCAAAATTTTTTGAAAGAAGGACATTTTTTTGAATGAAGCAATCAAGTTTGAGTATATGTTCACCAACATGATTTCAAACTCAATTGGATTCTGCATTGCTCTTAAATTATTGACGAGAATTTGATTAGCACTAAGATTGCCAAGGTTGGAGGAACTGGCGGTGGTGAAATTTGTAGAGGTTTTGGATCCATTCGAGGTGGTTTCTATGGCCAGGTTGGATGCTTTGTATTTCTTGTTATCGCTATAATGTGCCATCGATTCGAAAGCATTTTCCGAGACATTCAATATGATTGTTGACAGGAGCAGCTGCTGTTCTTGATCCAAGCCTAGCAAATTCAAAGTAGAAGAAGAGGCCTTGTAATCAGGAGAAGTTGGTAAATGATTTTTGATAATGGCTTTGAATTCCATGATTAATTTATCTTGGAGATTTTTGAAAAAAGGGAAAAGCTCTTCAGACTTGAGTAAACCATACAAATACTTGACAGTTACTCTTCTGAACTTTTCAATTGGATAGTTGGTGTTGGGATCAAGACCTTTATTCGAGCCGGATGCTGCTTTTAGATCCGAGCCAGCTAGGAATAAATTCAAGTTCTGAGAGATGATTGTATTGTCAAACCTTATAGTTTCTAGCAACAAAGAAGCCAAATTCTGTTGAACCGTGGGAAGCTTTGCAGAAGAAAACGAGAAAGAGCTCCTCAAATCTGTGAGTAAGAAGTCTGTAAAAAGATTGCTCAAAGAGCTACCAATTTTTTGTTTGAAAGTTTTGAGCAAGTACCTCAAATTCTGCAAACACTTGACTGAAGAAAGATCTGTAATTTTCAAGCCAACTTTCTCGTTATTATGTGCGAACACTCTATAAAATTTTTCGCAAAGTTGAAGAATGAATTGTGAATTTGTCAAGAAAATTTTGTGATTGGGGTCAGATTCTATGACATTTTTGAAGTTACTCTCAAAAGTTTGTATATCCCCTGTAAGCAAATACTCAATCAAGTTGATCAAATTGAGTGCATCCAAGTGATTATTTATCAACATCTCTTCATCACCAGATGCCTCTTTATCTTTGTAGTAGACTAGTTCGGCAAAATCAGCAATTTTCAAGATCAAGTTTATCTGTATCATTGATTGCTGAAGCTTCAAGATATTGATTTTTTTTGCAACGTCTTTCAATATGTCAAATCCCAACTTTGATTGATTGGCTTCTAGTGTGTCAAATTTAACGAGCAATGCCTTGGACTTTTCGACGCAAGTCCTCAGGCTTTCAGTGATTTTATTTAGATCATTGAATGTGTTGAAAAAAGAGTCAGAAGATTTCGATATTTCATCAATCAAGTGAATCTCAATGATATCTAAATACCAAGACAATTTTTCATGAAGTGCTGTATTTCCAGCCAGAAAAAATTCGCTGGTCTTTGTAACAGTTTCGGAGGTGGATGAATTTTGAGGTTTCAGTAATATTTCATTTCCTTCTATAACTTTGTAAAAGATTCTTGGATCATCGAGCCGAAAATCTTCATGGAAATATACGGTTGGAACATGTTCAATTGAGTTGGGGCCAGTTTCAATGTTCGATTTCTCGTTATCGTTGATGTTGGTCAATGCAGACTGAGTCAAGTTTCGATTAGATTGAAAAACATCAAAGTGATCTTCAATTGAGCTCAAATAATTTGAAAATCGAGAATCATCAATCTTTTCGCTCTTCGCAAGCTTTATCTGTGGAATGTCCTGTATTGTAGGAGGCCCAAGTGATATTCTCGTCGTTTTGTTGTTCACTGCAATGGCTAATTTCCCCTTCCGCTTCAGATCATTGGAAGCCACCAACTCATAAATTGAATTTGGGCCCAAGGGCGAATACGGAGAAGTTGAATAGGAAGGTGGAGCTAGTGAGAGGCTAGATGTTGACCCTGAAAGAAACCCATTACCTCCCGTTGGCAAGTTCGAAGTGAGTATATTTTCACTCAGAAATGATAAATCTAGTATCGAATCGAAAGAGTTTCTGTTGGAAGACAACAAAGATGGAGACCCAATATTGTAACCCACTCCACCAGTGATAATTGACGCTGTATCATCAGCCTCACTCGACATCTCCGAATGGATATAATATGTTGACGAAGCTGGTCTCAAGAATAATACATATAACTCATCTAACGTGAATCGATTTCCGATTAGCGCCAAACTTCCTCCAAAAAAAAAAACAAGGTGGAAAGAATATTTCGAGGGGAAAACATAACCGGAATTTAACCCTCGACACTGTTTTTTCCCCGACAGGTCTGTGTGAAATGAAAAAAAAAAAACATCAGAGTGGCAACAAAATCAAGAGAACGAACTCATTAATCATAACTCATTGAACTACCTCAACTGCAATTACGTCGAAAATGTCCTCTTTAGAGAAAGCCACAAAAGACTTGAAGCAAGCGTTTGACACTCAGGACTATGCAACTTGTCTCAAACTTCTCCCGTTGATAAAGGTTGAGTTGGCTAAACACCAGCTTTTGGTGCCAACCAACGCTAGTACCAAGGTAAACCAAGGTGACTTGATAATCTCTCGTTCTCTTCTAGAAATTGGTGCTCTCGCAGCAATAAACATGTCTAATTTCACTCAATTTGAGAAGCTCATCATTGAATTGAAGCCTTTCTACAATTTGAAGATGAAGTTCTTCATTGAGAATAAATCCGCAAGCCAGAACAAGTTGACGGCATTGTACTTGTTGTTGTTATTAACAAAGGGTGATATTTCGCAGTTCCATGTTGAGCTTTTGGCTTTGTCCTCTTCGTCCTCGTTGGTTGCTGGAATCGACAGCGATAACATCAAAGACATTATGAGTCACATTGAAGAGGACCACTACTTGAATTATCCAATCAGAATAGAGAGATGGTTGATGGAAGGCTCTTATGACAAAGTGTGGTCTCTTATTAATGAAGGTAGTGGCAACTCCACCGGTTCTGACTTCAAGGAATTCCATCTTTTCAACAAGAGTTTGATTGTCACTTTAAGAAACGAGGTTGCCAAATGTTTACATGTCAGTTATGAAAGTCTTCCAATTTCCAATGCCAAAAACTTGTTGTTTTTCGATAATGAGAAGGAACTTTTTGACTTTCTCAAAAGCAGTCCAGGGGTAACAAAGCAGTGGAAGATTGAACACGGCACAATATACTTTCCGGGTGAAGGAGTAGATATAGATCAAACGAGCGAGGAGAATGCAGGGTATTTTGGGTTGGGCGATTACAACGAAATTGGATTCAGTGATGAAAGCAACTTCGATAAGGAAAAGAAACCTCACAGTGTTACCGAATCGATCATCAAAAACGTTTTGAGGTATGCAACGGATATGGAAACTATTGTTTAAATGGTAACGAGATGTACCTCTATTGATACTAAACTGTAACGTCTGCAATCGTAAGCAATCTTTCTGATTTGTCGTGAACCTTAGAAGATAATTAATGATAATAATAATATTGAATATTTGCACTCTATATACAAGTTTTTTTTACCTTTTTTCAACAAGGTTTAAATCTGAGAGCAGATGAACTATTTTTTACTCGAAAGTTTCTTTTGATAGTCAGCCATCAATTGTTTCTGAAGTTGTGGAGGACATGGAGCGTAGTTCTTGAACTCCATTGAGAACTCACCTTTACCTTGAGTACAAGCTCTGAGACTAGTGGCGAAACCAAACAAAGAGTTCAATGAGCATTCAGCAGTGATTGTGAAGTCGTCGCTGGCGTTTTCCGTGTCATTGACCATGGCACCCAATTTGTTCAACAAACCAATAACGTTACCTTGGAACTCGTTAGGAGCAGTACAGGCAACATTCATGACAGGTTCCAAGATCACTGGTTGAGCTGCGAGGAACGCTTGCTTGAAAGCACCTTGGGTAGCAGCCTTGAAGGCAAATTCATTGGAGTCAACTATGTGAGTTTGACCATCATTGATGACCATTTTGACCCCAAGAACCTTGTGGCCTGTTAAAGGACCTTTGACACAAATCTCTTCAAAACCTTTGGCACATGCTGCGAGGAATTTATCAGAGATCTTCCCGCCAACAACTTGAGTGACAAATTCATTCAGTTCGGAATTTTCAAGAGCAGATAAATTACCAATGACTCTACCGAATTGACCTGCACCACCAGATTGTTTCTTGTGAGTGTAGTCAAAGTCCGAGGCACCCAAGATGGACTCACGATAAGCAACCTGTGGTTTGCCGGTGGTGCAGGAAACATTGTATTCACGCTTCATTCTTTCAACATAGATTTCCAAGTGCAACTCACCCATACCTGAGATAACGGTTTCTTTGGACTCGTTGTCAAATTTAACTCTAAAGGTTGGATCTTCCTTTTGAAATCTGTTCATTGCTTTTGAGAAGTTGATGGTATCCTTGGTACTTGGGGAAATGGACAACGAAATAACAGAGTCTGGAACGTACATGGAGGACATGGCATAATCAACTGAGCCATCAGTGAATGTGTCACCAGAAGAACAGGTAATACCGAAAGTAGCACAGATTTCACCAGAGTTGATTTCATCAATCTCTTCCATTTCGTCACTGTTCATTCTGACCAATCTGGAGACCTTAATTTTCTTCTTGTCCTTGGTGTTATAAATGAACCCACCTTTCTTCAACTTCCCTTGATAGACTCTGAAATAAGTCAATTGACCGTATTTCCCATCTTCCAACTTGAAAGCCAAGGCAACAAGCGGCTCGGAGGAACTCGGTATAAGATTGACAGGCTTTTCCTCTGCTGGATCACTGACATCCAAACCGGTGTTCAACACCTCGGAAGGATCTGGCAAATAGTCGACAACAGCATCCAAAACAGGTTGCACTCCCTTGTTGGCCAAGGCAGAACCCATCAAAACTGGGGTGAATTTTCTTGCAATTGTGGCTCTTCTGATGGCAGCTTTTATTTGTGCAGGGGTTGGTTCTTTTTCTTCAAGATATAACTCTGCAATTTCATCGTCAACATCAGCAAGAGTTTCAATCAAAAGCGCTCTTTTTTCTTCAACCAAGTCCTTCAAATCAGCTGGAATGTCTGGAGTGACATTGAGAATGTCACCTTGTTCGCCTTCATTGTAGATTGCAACCCTGTCAATGATGTTCACAGTACCTTTGAGCAGATCCTCGCTACCAATTGGAACTTGGATAGCCGCAGCGGGCATCTTCAACTTTTTGTTGATTTGCTCGATGGATCTGAATGGATCTGCACCCATTCTGTCCATCTTGTTGATGAAAGTAACCCTTGGAACATTATATCTACGCATTTGTCTATCAACAGTGACGGTTTGAGATTGGACACCACTGACAGCACACACCACAAGAACAGCCCCATCAAGGACTCTGAGGGCGCGCTCAACTTCGATGGTGAAGTCGATATGGCCCGGAGTGTCAATCAAGTTGAAGTGATATGACTCGTTGTCTTTGTCCCATGAACAGTATGTAGCAGCAGATTGAATAGTGATACCCTTTTCACGCTCCAAGTCCATGGAGTCCATCTTTGCACCCACCTGATCTTTACCACGGACTTCATGGATGGCCTTGATACGCCCTGTGTAGTACAACACACGCTCTGTGAAGGTGGTTTTGCCAGAGTCGATGTGGGCAGAGATACCGATGTTTCTCATCTTCTGAAGTCTTTGCTTGTCGTGGGGTTTTATCAGAGGAGCCATTGCATCGAGAACAACTTTCTCTTCTTCGAAGGTGGTAGACGCATTTCTGACATGGGACACGCGGAACCGAGATTTGAGAAAGAGAGCAGAGCCGTAGTGTGTCTGAGCTTTCAAACACAGACCCAAACTTCTGCCTAGCAATGCGACCATTTTGATATTCTTTTTTGAAGTTCAGCCTGCAACGCTACTCTGATTGAAAAGTTTGAAATTTTTTTCCACTCGTTCTCTTCAAGAAAAACACACCCATGCATCGTGCGTTATGCGCCATAAATCACAAACGACTTTTCAACATTTGACCGAAATCTGGGGAATCATGATTTGGAGTTAAATCAAAGTGCCCTCTCTTGATGGTGGTTTTACTGGCCATTTATCAAAGCTTTTTCGTATTGAGGCAGAATAGCACAAACTACAGATTTCTGCAAGTGAGACAATTTTCACAACTCTGATGATACTCTAATGCCTGCTTCTATTTACCACGCTGGAACGAGATTGCAAAACTTTTATTATCAATGACCTGGTCTTGCCTTGGGACCCCAGTTTTTGGTAGGATTCATTTGATATCTCACGATTTTGACCTTTCTCAACCTGTCAATGTTCACGGAGTACTCGTTTTTTGTCTCAAAATCTGCCTCAAATTCAGAAACATCCAAGGTTTCGCTGTTGGTAAGAATTTTGTACCCCATAATGTTTTTATTCATCTTTTCCAAACTTTCTTCTGTCAAAAGTTTTGCAGAGATCATGTGCTTTTTGAACAACTTCCAGATGAACTCGTAAGGAGCATTTGTTTTAATGCAACCGTGCGAAGCATGAGTCAAGGAAGCTTTGTAACCTGAATTTCCCAAACCATTGACGAGCAACTGGATTGAAGGACACGGGATTTTCAAGATGCTGGAGATTTTAGAAGGTGAGAAGTAAAAGAGAGAATCTGAGCCCAATTCATTGCTTGCCAAGGTGACCATCCCTTTTATACGATCCGAAGTTTTGTAAACGTCCGAACTGGCCAACTCCTCATTTATGTTCAAAATTCTCGTGCAAAAGTCCTTGTTATGTAGATCGCCACCCCACATTGGACCACAAATATGCTGCACAGACCCACAAAATTTGCAAAATCTATCTACCGTTGGGCCCTGGCTCCAAGAAAAATGGTTGTTGTTCTTGCCTTTCTCAGTCACTTTTCCCAAGTACTGACTATGCACCGAGGAGCAGCCACTGCACAAATAGTTCACCATGGTGGTTGATGCTAGTTTTTTCACCTCAATTGGCGAGGTTTTCACTTTTATGAAAACTCTGACGTAGTAGTCAATCGAAAGAGATAGCAAGGGCTCAACAGTTTTCTTGTACTTGGCGGCGGTGCTGGCCACCAACGAGATGACCAACCGTAAAGCAGACTCGTGAGTGGCCTCGTTTTTCAAGTTGGTCCCACCATACAAAGCAAAGCATTTCTCCGGGTACCCGTTGCCAGCAAGAACGGCCAAGTCGGTGCAGGTGACCAACAAGAGACCGTCGTTGGCGACAGACTGCACAGCTGCATCGATGAAGGAGGCCGCCGTTCCGTAGGGGTCCAAATCAATAACATGGAATGTGTATTTGGAGTTGCAGTACATGTACTTGGCGGCATCGCCGCAGTTGGACTTGACGCTATCAGAGACTTTGTTGTACTTTATGTTTCTGTCAATTGACTCCACTGCAGCAAAAAGAAGATCATTGGCCACTATGGTGCCAACGTTTGGAAGCTCTTTGGCATATCTGCAGGCCCGAAGACCTGTTGCCGAAAGAGCCTCAAGAACATTGTATTTTGGCTTGAAGATTTTCTCTTCAACAACGGCAATGGCTTCACTCAGCGCTGCTGCAGGGTCTTTCAGATCGACTTTTCTCCTCTTGTTCTTGACTTTGACCTCTTTCAAGTACAATTCGCTCCACGCGCGAATGGCCATGACACTCAAGTCCCTGTTGAATTGTTGAATGGGGTTGTAGAACACGTTTTCCTTCTTGGGGAAAAGAAGACTGGCTTGGCCCTCTGTAATGATCTCAAACTGCTCGAGATCCAAATCAGCGTCCGCCTTTGGTGGGGCGGGAACTGCATCATCGCCAGACATGATGAATTGAATGTATCTTGTGTGACAAAACTCAGTCCTGCCTCATCCCTCCAGAATTTTTTTTTTTCAGTTAATAGCTGAAATATTTTTGCTCCCATCACCCCCTGTTATAACATACGGAATTACTTGAGTCTCTGAGCTGTCAAGCGGATGAAGATGCAAAAGCAGAGGAAAGCAGTAGCAACAACAACACCTGAATGGACACTTTTTGGAGGATCTTTCCGTAGAGATTGTTCGATTGTTCGTGTATGGGCAATCTGGGAACACACCCCCAAAAAAGAGTAGGAATAATTTTCAATGTTTCGGTACAAATGAGAAAAAAAAACTTTGTAGGAGTAATAATCTACATTAGTAACCCATCTTGACAACCACAACGAAACATCATCATGAGCAGTAGAGAAGGTTTCATTCCAGCAGCAAGCGGGGCTGCCAGTGCCGGTGGGTTCTCCTTTGCCAAGGGGTATGGTGTCAAATACATCTGTGCTCATTGCGCGCGTACCTTCACCTTGAATAAGAACGAGAGCATCAGATGCAAAGAGTGTGGCCACAGAGTGATATACAAGGCCAGAACTAAGAGAATGATGCAGTTCGAAGCGAGATAAACGTGTATACTTATACTGATGATACGATAGAACCAGGGGAATCTTATTTTTTTACTTTTTGCAACGAACGTCCAACAAATGCTGTAGCACTTGAATCAAGTTTTCCACTCCATCCAAAACATTCTCATCGCATCCTTCGCCAGGGGTGTGTCTGCTGTGAGCAAAGTCAATGAAACTTAATGAGCTGAGTGGAGTTGCTAGATTTTCGTCTTCATCGTTGCCCTCCTCTTCATCCTCGTCGTCGCTTTGGTCGAAATCCTGTCGAATCAATGGATCCGAGTACTCTGACCCACAACCAGACAAGCGGGTTTGGTCGTTTTCATAAACAATCAACAAACTTGATGAAAAAAATCTTGCTTCTGTGTCTATCAAAGCGTTGTAGAACACTTGTAGTCTATTTAGCGTGTTTTGGAGAACAGCAGTTGATTGTTCTAGCGACAAGTTGCTTTCGTTGAAAAAGATTTCAAATGCATCGATGGTGTTAAGCTTTGTCAACTGTCTGCCAAATGTTTTGTCAAACGTAGTATATCCTCCACTGCTGGTGTTGCCAATCAAGATGTCCTTGTATTTGTCCTTGGTGGCAAGTTCTGGCTTTTCGCAAATGATCATCCCACAGATTCTGAAATTGTAAAAGCCACTTGTTGTCAGGGCAGAGACTTTTGCCAATCTTTCGTGCTTTTCAGGGGAGATCAGCAAGTCAGAAGGGTCTGTAAGAATCTTTCCGAGCTTGATGTCGATAACGCTGGGGCTTTTGAACCCATAAAGGGCGTTTTGCAAAACAATGTAGGGCTGTTTGTGTTCTTCCTCATGCTGTTGCTGCACTTTCAACTTTGAAATCTCATCTTTCGAGACAAAGGCACTGGACTCGATGCTCTCAGAGACTCCCTGGTCGAGTCTTCCAAAAAACCTGGGCATCCAGTCGTAAATGTGCGACCCCAAAAGCTCTTGAGTGGACGCCATCTGGCTGCTCGATGCCTTGGTATAGAAGCTGATTTCCTGCTCCGAAGACGGCTTTGCAAAAAGAATGCCCTTTTTGGAGTCCACCAAAGCACCAGGGTGGCCTGCAGCCTGGTGGCTCAACGCGGTGAAGCTTCCTAAAACATGATCCATTGTCACCAGGGCCCCAGCTTGTCAGAGAGGGTCTCTTTCGAAGGATGATCACGGAAATTCCGCAACCGGAAAAAGGATAAATTTCCACAAAAATAATAAACAACCAGGTATTAGGGCATTCAATATCTTTGAAAGGAGTCACAACGACAGAACAACGATCTAGCAAAATGTCTGGAGACAAAGTCGCCCTCAATCTCGCAGAGATGGATGAAGAAGTGGATGAGGAAATGGACGTGGACGACGAAATTGAGAATGGTGAGAACGCCGCCAAGGAAGAAACAAAGGAAGAACAAAATAACAAGAAGAAAGTGAAGGCCAAGCTCCCGCCGAAGGTGGTGCCTGATTTCTTGCCAGAAGCGTCTCCTAAGAACAAGACCTTGAAAGATATATTGGAGATGGTTAGCAAAGACGAGTATGCACCAATCATCCCAGATGCGGTGATGGACTTTTACTTGGCAAAGAATGGGTTGAACTGCACCGACACAAGCATCAAGCGGACGTTGTCCTTGGCCACCCAGAAGTTCATCAGTGACATTGCTACCGATGCTTACGAGTACTCGCGGATCAGATCGAGCAGTGCGTTGTACGCAAGCACCAATCCGCAGGCCAGGGCCAAGGCTTTGGTGGCGGGCCAACAGCCAGGCGCGGGCTCCAGCTCGACTGCAGCAGGGTCAACAGGTGGTGGAGGAGGAGGCTCCGGTAGCAACAAACAAGAAAAGATTGTTTTGACGACCAACGACTTGAAAAGCGCGTTGTCGGAGTACGGCTTGAACATCAACAGGCCTGATTTCTACAGATGAATAGAATCCACAAATCCTGATTTACTGTACTATATATATAAAAATTCATGCAATTTGTAGAAAATTTTCAAAGGTATGTTTGCAAGATCTTGTCCAAGTCTTCAATCGAGGTGGACGATTCAATTGAAGGAGCAATGACACCGTTGACGGCAACAGTCGGGGTGACGTGAACCGACAACGCACGGTGGAATCTCACAAAATACTTCAAGTCAAGGGTGATGCCTGAATCAAGGTTCTGGAAAGTTGCCTTGTCCGGGTTCTTGGCCTTGATGACCAATTCGTTGAAAACCGCGGTTGAATCAACACCCACTTGGGCAGAAGCAAAGTCGCTGAGTTTCTTGAGTAATTGGTTTCTGGTCAATTCATAAGTGTCTGGGTAGTCAAAAAACTCAAGCTGGTGTTCAAACAAAACTCTGGTGTACTCCCAAGATTTTTCAGGCGCAACTTTGTTGACGGCAAGCAACGACTCTGTGGTGGCAGAGGAGTTCAATGGGTGCCATGGCTGAATCACTGGTCTCACAACGAACTGGAACTTGTTTGGGTATTTCTTGGCAATCAAGGGGATCAACTCTTTGTCAAACTTCAAAAACAACTTCCCGCTGTATGGACAGGCAAAGTCCACAAAGAGATCAATGGTGTTGAGATGGGTCTTGACAGTGCTGTCGCCGGCAACCTTGATGAAACTGGCAAACTTTGGAGGAATCGACATTCTGGTCAGCTCTATTGTCTTGGTGGAGAAGGAAAGAGAAAAGTTTCGATGGAAAAAAAAAAATAGAAGGGCAAACCGGTGCCTTAAATGGAAAACTTGCACTGTGGGGGGAGTTACGCAATATTGCGTGGTGGGTGGGGAGAGAGAGAGAGAGAGAGACACGGCTGAGAAAATACAATAAACGAACGAATGAATGAATGAATGAATGTATTTATATATATGTATTATTCTAAATCTGAGCTGTACTATTTATCTTTCACAAACAGGGTGGTGCTCTGGAACTCCGATTTACCGTTGGTGATGGTCACATAGCTCATTATGTCTTCTTTCTTCAAGGGCAAGCTATCATCAAATTGTTCATCCTTTGGCTTTTTCATAAAAGAGATGTTGTATCTGATGGGCTTCCCACTGGACTGCAATAAGATTCTTGTGGGACCAGTGATGGTGATGAACTCGTCGTCCACGAGTGTTGGCCGAACCTTGGCGTTTTTGATGAGTTGCACAACTCGCTGGTAGGTCGATGTTAGAAAGCTCTTCACAGCCAATCCCAGAGATTTGAGAGATATATTTCTCAGACTTGCAGAAAGCCCATCAAATCCTGCCTGGACGTTTGCAACACCATGTTGAACTTTTGCCAACCACGAGCTGATTGAGCTTTGGTTCTTGGCAAGAGCTCTTGTTGTGTTATTCAAATCCTGGTGATGAAGCATTTTCTGCAAATCTGTCTGGCCGTTGATCCTCACTGCCAACAAGTGTGTCTTGTTGATGACGATTCTTTCATGCTCTTCAACATCAATGTCTATTACTTCTCCGTTTGCAACCAAGGCCACTTCTCCACGACCACTAATGAACTTGTACGTCTTGAAGCGACTCAAGCCCGTCAGTTTGCTGATTAAACTGTCAATGTCTTCAAGGTTTTTGCTCTTGCCAAAGGAGGGCAATAGTTTTTTCGTGGTTGAAATGGCGCCCCCGGCGGTGGTCGTAACGGGGATGCTTTTGGTGGGCTGGAACCGGGTTTTAATCGTGAGGCTATCTCCTGTGTACGCTTGGACTGCCTCGTTTGAGAACACAGCCCAATCTCTTGTGCCGTCCAAGCTCAATTGGTGGAAAGTTTTCACATATTCTCTGGTGTTGTATCTATCGTGTGCCCCTACCAACACGCTCACCGGCACGGTGGACACTATTTTCTGGTATGCGATGGGCAACCTGAGATCCAACAAGTTCTTGGTAGCGTTGGGGTAAGTGAGCTCGGTGGAGATCAAATCATTGATGTTGATGGGATCTAGCTGCTGATTGGGGAAGTAGAGCGAGATCAAGGAACGTCTTTTGATGTAGAATGGGAAAGAAGGAGGAGAAGTGATTAGAAGGGTGTTGTTCCCTGTCAAGGAGAAAACTGGCCGAACATTGAGCTTCAGCAACGGTTGAAGAAGTGACATGATCTACCTTCTTCCTTCAAGTAGTTCTTCAATGATTATTTCCCACCTTGTTTGAATTTTTTCAGCTTCCTCGCTTCTATTGGACAAGGGCGCTTAACGGGTGCAATGTGTGTGTGCAAATAATGTTAATATTGCGATTTGCCTCTTGCTTTGTAGATGGGATGAAGAGGTCAAAAGATGGATAAACCATGGGAAATCAAATACATTCATAAAGTCCTAAGGAAAAGGCAGATGCAGTTGCACCAGCACTTGAACTCCAGCTTCGAAACCATGTTTTATGTGTTTGTCTTGGTAGGGTTTTTAAAAGACATGTCGCTATCCAAGGCGATTCTCAGAATATCTCTTCAGACCACACGACTCTGGTTCACCATTGAGGATCCGTCTGTGATCGAGATCGCCGACCAATTGCAGAAGGCAGCTGCGCTAGCGCTCATCTTGACCAATGTTTACTGTGTGTCATTTTCGTTGCTCTGTGATCTACCGCGCACCTCAATGGACGGGTTCATGTATGGAAGCTGGACACTACAGTTAATTGGGGAAAGACCCCCGTCCAGCAAATATGTCCTCGTTTACTACGACAGTGTGATATTCCTATTCCAGTTGTTGATGTTTGCCTCAACACGAACATACCAGGCCAAGTACTTGGCGCAATCCTCTCCACAAACAGGGGGGACAAGTGAAGAGAATGGCACAAGAAGACTTCCGTCTTTTCTACTGTTCATGCAAAGGAGCATGGGATTCGGCAGAGAGGAAAGCGAGAGCAGTAGAAATGAGAATGAGGAAACCAGTCTTTTGTCAACTCAGGTGGAGTATGACGGGTACCAAGGAAATGTTCTTGCAGCAAAGATACCCTTGGCAGGTTTTTTGAAATTGGGCACATAGAGACAGCCCTTGGGCATGTTCATACAGGTGGGCATATTTGTATAGTAACAGGTGAGGGCCATCATATCTTTCGGATTCGAGAAACTCAACATATAGATGATGTCCGAATTTAGGAACACGAACACATCTCTGTTTTCACTCTTGAACATATAGTGATACATTCTATCACCTTTGATACATATGTTGATACATTTCATTGTAGTCGATCTCTATCTTCTGTAAATCCCACTTTGCCCGGGACAGACACCAGCCTGGAAGTTGTTCTTCCTGCTGGTTCCCACTGAAAAATAAATCATTCGAATGGGGAAATCGTTCCACAACTGTTTGGTTCGTGAAACTTTCCTACTCCATCCATCTCGCCCTGGTCAATTCCTTTTGCAACTGAAGGACCCTTCGCTTGGCCAAGTGCAGTTGAACTATCTATACACGAAAGATCTCACCACTTTTTTCCCCTTCTGAGAAGGAACTAAAAAAAATATCAAAAAAAGATGGAGTTCCCCAGCATTCTGGGGGAGCGACAAAAGAAGGGCAAAGGTCAAAGGCCCTTAACGTCCATTTAAGTTGTGTCAACAGGGAGAGTGAATTAAGCTGTTCGCTCATTAGAGCCATCGATCCCTGCCATTGTCCCCATAGCAGGAACAATCAATCGACATTAGCACCAGATTGCTGTACCCTCTTTTGCCTCACGCTTGCGCTATTTCCCCCAGACTCAATAAAAGCTTTCCGATCCGCACATTTCTCTTCCTTCCTCAAGATATTTCATCCACTGGATGAACTTGAGAACTCTCTCTCTCTCTCTTTAGGCCGCCACCATAGAGAATATAGAAGGAACTGCTCTTTCATTCATTGAGGTGATTCTCATCCGTTCTTTTGTCTTTCCCTTTAAAGTTCTAGTTTAATCCTTTTTTGTCACAGTTTCAAGCGAGCTATGCCCAACGCATATGTCACTGTGCTCTACACAGAAGACGAGCTTTCAGGAGCATTGGTTCTTGCCCAGTCCCTTAGATCCACCGGGTCTGGAAACAGTGCTGCGATTGTGTGCTTGGTTTCGAGTCAATTGCAAGAAGCATTAAATCTGCAGCAACAACACTTGCTACAGTCGTATTTCGATCAAGTCATCCCTGTGGATCCATCGCTATACACCTACCCTTTCAAAAAGATCCATGTGTTTCTGCTCTACCATCGGTTCAGCAAAGTGTGCTTCTTGGACACGGACGTTTTAGTGTTGCACAACATTGATGCGTTGTTCCTGCAGTTGAGCGATCTGAGCACCATTGCTGCTGCCAGTGATTCTGGATGGCCCGACAATTTCAACGCAGGAGTGTTTGTCATCCAGCCCACCGCCGAAGCTTACGACGAGTTGAGGAGAAAACCGGCCCAGTCTGCTGGCGGATTCAACTCTGACCTGGACGTGTTGAACGCTTTTTACAACAGCACAGAGCATGGCTCTCATCGTCTGTGGAAACCGTTCTCCTTCTTATACAACTGTTGCCCGTCAGAGCAGTACCAGTACAACCCTGCTTTTGAAAGATTCTTCTCGCAAATAAAGATTGTGCACTACAAGGGTTCCACAAAGCCATGGCACACCTCGAGCCACCCGTGGAACGCGCTGCAGGAGTCTGCCAAGTTGAACAAACTATGGTGGGACACATGGCAAGAGATCAAAGGCGAAGAAAAGCCCAAGGAGATTGAAGATAAAGGGCACATCCAAGAAGTGATGTCGATGTTGGTCAACCCGACCACTTATTCAGGCTTTGCTACCATCCAGCCCACCCAAGTGTGGGACCCGCGTTACGAAACACCACCCACGGACAACCACCAACCCCCACAAGAAAACCCTCACACTGGACACTACCAGCTCAACAAGGACGAGCCTGCGTTTGACTGGGACTTGAACAAGCGCCACAACGAGCGCATCATTCAGGAATATAACCGGATGAAAGTTGAGGAGGAGGAGAAAGAGGATAAACGGGAAGGTAGAGAGAATGAGGAAACAAAAGAGAGAGTGCACCATGAAGTTGATGTGGGGATTAAAATCGAAGCAGATGATTTTCAAGAAGAAGATCTGCCCGATGTTGAAGAGGAAGCTGCCCACGAACAGACTGAACAAGAACAAATTGAACACAAACCAGTTTTCCATGTTGCACCTGAATCTCCTGTTGACGACGTTGTTTCTGACAGCCTTGATATGTGGAAACATAACAAGGCGGAAAGAGTTTTTGAAGATTACGAAAGCACTCCTGGAAACACTAACTACGATGCCATCGACACTTCGTTTGACTTCTCGCTCCATGATTGGTCACACAATGCAAAGTTCCGCAAGCTTTTCAACTACGAGGCTTCTGACAAACTGCAAAGTCGGCGCAAACAACAGCATAAACCCAAGCAAAGAGTATCCCCCACAAGCAAGGAGCTCTCAATGTCCCCTAAGCCAGCCAAGGGCATATTGAAGAAGTCTCTGCCAGTGCCTGCACCAGTGAAGGAGGAAACCCCGATTGAAGTAGTGCTGGAGCGCCCCACCCATCAAGACGTGATTGCCAGCCAAACTGCCCAGACGTATTCCATGATTTCTGAGGTGAAGAACGGGAACAGCAGTGATGCCAAAAGTAGTGATAATTTATTGACCAGCGTGTTCAGAAACTCACAATTAGACTTCAGCGTGGATGCCAGCTCAACAGACGTGGACAGTGGCGATGAGACAGAGACTGGCGAGTTGGCCATTGAGGAGTACGAGAAGTTGTCGAAAAAGTCAGTGGCGACGAGATCTTGATTCGTTCTATTATATTATTATTTCTTATTGATAAGCTAAATTCTAGATAAATCTTAGTAAAAAAAAGGCAATCAGGAAGCCCACTGGAACTTGACCAATTGGGTGCTGTAATCAGAAAAGGTCTTGCCGGTTTTGTCGACCTTGTTGTCGATTCTGGTGTAGCTGACGTAGATATAAGTGTCACCGGTGGTTTGGGTTCCTGGAAGGGCCTGAAGCGTGTACGACAAGCCCGTGCCTTTTGGGGCGTCGTAGATCTCCTTGGGGGTGTCCCAAGGGCCCCAGGGGTTGTCTGCGGTGGTGACCATGAAGGTTGGATACCCGTACGCAACCTGGGGAGCCCCCAACCAGACGAACTTGTTCCATTTGTTGGAGTAGTAATACGTACCCTGGGCACCGGTGCCGGCATTGGCTACCCCAGTGGCGGAGGACCGCAGGGGCACGGTGCTCGTCCAAGCGCCGTTGACGTAGAACTCGTAAGCAGCGCTGGACTCGATGCTCAGAAGCGCCACTCTTGCAAGCGCCACCTTCCCCAGCGCCGTGGGGCCGTAAAGATAAGCATAGTTACCAGAAACGACGTTGCCCGTCGTCCCGAACGGGATGCTGTTCAAGGGCCAGAAGTCGTCGCTCACCAAGGAAACGGTGGGGAGCTGGTTCGGGTTGGTGTCGGCCAAGGTGTTGTCGTACGTCACTTTGAACAAGCTTGTGCTGGGATATTCGTACCCCGCCACCGCCGTCAAGCCATTCAAATAGGAGTTCTTGATCCAGGTGTACCCCACCGTCACGTTCTTGGCCGCGGTGCCCGTGGACACGATCATCACCGGGGAGTCTGGCCAGAGGGCCCATCTGGCGCTGCGCTTGTGCAATGTCATCTTAGCACCAAGGCTACGCTTCTTCAAGCCGCTCGGCACCGGGTAGAACGCCCCGCTGCTGGTGGCGTACTGGGTGAGCACCGGAGAGTTGTACGCGTACCGGTTGGCCCAGGAGGCCGAGTTGGGCCGGAGCGTGTACCCGTTGGGGTCGCCGTTGCTGTCGTAGTTCTCGGTGTCCCGGCAGGTCCATAGCAACCGATTGCCGATCAACGCAGCCCCGCAGGAGTCTCTGCTGGAAACCTTGTCGGTGGTGTTGCCATACAAGGTGGCAGAAATCAACGTGGGGATAAAGGCAGAAACATTGCTGCAGAGAAAGAGCCACCACGAAAGGGTGGTGAGAAGAGAATTCATTATTGATGAGTGCCTGAAAAACGTTTCCATTGAATCCACCCATGGAAGATCTGTCTAATTATATATTGGCCAAGACTTTCTTGAAGCATTCTAAATGAACCTCAAAACGGTTGGAGTGAATACAACAAGTACACCGACTGAAACATATAGTTCTCGCATTCAGAATTTTCATGTTGGTGCATGCAGCCCGTACATACGATGAAGATTGAAGAAATGGCCTCACTGAACAGAACCACCAGGTTGGTGCTCCCAGTCTGGGTAGTGCTCCCCAGCAGAGTTCTGGCCATCTTCCCAAACAGAAGAACAACTGTTGCAAATCATTTTAGTGCCAAAATAAAGCGCACTATTATGCAAGACACCCCACAAGTCTTTACCACGGACCATCATCGAGCTGGCCCCCACATTGGGCAGGTTGCTAAAGTGAGCTTCATAACAACAGTAAGGAAGACCAAATGTTGCCCCCTGAGCAGACAATGTATCGTCTATTGATAGCTGAGTGTATAATAAAAAGATTGCTCTAACATCAATCACCAATTTTGAGTGCTGAACCTTGCGTCTACTAGCTATATGGGATTCCTCACTATGGCAAGAGTAAGGGCAAGAACTCAAATCGTTAAAAAGGAATTGTATCCTATCTCAATGATGTAATGAGAGACCAAGCGGTCCAACTAGAGGCCAAGTAATATTTCCACAAAAGTTACATACTGATAGTCGCTGCTAAATGCCACAACTTGCAGCCTCAGCTGACCTTTTTGTTTACTGCTATACATCGCTATGAACTGACTTGCATTCTCACTTTTGATTTTGACTTGGAGGGTGACGTCGTGTCATTTTTTTATTTTTCAATGATCACTGTGAGCACAACTTCTCGCAAAACATGTAAAAAGAACAAATACATATCCCGAATTCTGTCAATAACATCAATGATAGACAGCTTCTTTCGTATATTACCTGCCAGAACTTGCTTCTATATTGATATCCAAAGTATTCTAGAAGCCAGAGAAAGAGGACAAGGATTAACACAATTGACAAATGTTTGTTCACCGAAATGATAATATTTGCACGATCGACATTTTTCACTCAAGCAAGAAGCGCCTTTTTAGCAGAAGCATGTTTCACATTATAAGTGGCAACACCCAGTGCCTCCTCGCCCCAAAGTAGGCAGGTAACAGAACTAAGGTTTGCTTTGAGGCAAGGTTTCTAATGTGGCATGTGGTCTGCGCTACGCGTGGCTCAAGTTAAATACCTGCTAAGAACCTAACAATGGCCGGTATCCAAAAGTACAAAAGTACAGCATAACAGAATAGACGCAAAAGTGCAGCAATGAGATCAGCGGCGATGGCAATCGCTCTTCTTGTTCGAGTACACCCTCAGCTACTCAGAGATTTACCATCACTTTCTGTTGTATTACGCAGTTGTTGTGGTGTGGTTAACTTGGAATGTTGGGCCCAACGTTGTAAATTCGCACATTAATTAACATCAAATATACGTAAATTAGCAAAGGGGATGAGCGAGTGTCTTGGTACCTGAACAGCCTAAGGAAGCAAGGCCCTTTTACCAGGAAGCGTGTTGTACAAGTACATCACGGCTGCATTTTTGAAAAGGTTTGGAGAGATATTGGTTACTGACAGATGGCCAACTTGTGAAACTTGCATCTCACCTTTTGGTGAACCGGCTGGGCCGGTTGTGCTTTGAGTAATCAAGACGAACATGAAATCAAGGTTTTCCTTTCATCACACATGAGCTTCTCCCTTTTTATGATATCTCACCCATCGATTGTGCTCAAGAATACACCCCTCTTGCCTGCCCCAAGTTTCTTTCTTTTGATACAATTAGTTGTCTCTGGGAAAAGCAGCAGCAGCAGCAGAAGCCTATACTTTATTAGCTGCGTCTAGTGGATATTTTATTTTACTATTGTTACCAAACGCGCCTAGTGCAATATTAAGCAATGCACCCTGCAAGTCCCCTTTGATTCGCTTGAACATCCAAAGATTTAAAAGGCGATGTTGATGTGTTGGTGCCCTGTTTTCATACGTGAATAGTTTCTACTTGCGATACTGTCTGTACTCAAGACTTATTCCCATATCTCGAATGTGTACCCTGTCAACGTCAAACTTTTGAACTGTGCTTTCTGTGGTTTGTGTTCTCTATTCACGTTTCAATGGTGAATATTCGGTTAGGATGGTACTGCCACCTATCATATTCATCCGCTTGGATGAATATGATGGAATCAGTTCATGGCAAGACCATATAAAGTGTCGTCTTAGGAAAGATATTTTCTTATAACCTACAGCTTCTGATCTTTAGCATTTTACTCAACTTTTTCTTCTTTTCTTGAATACATTTTCTCCTGTTCCTGTATAAAGGAGAACATTGGGAAACATACTATTACTCTTCTCAGCCTTTTTCCATCTGTTTGACCTACAATATTTTTGACTTGATCTAGGGCTATCCGGTCACATTGTATTTTGGCAAACGCACCTCCACAAAAAAGCATCCAAGTGATACGATACGACACCACGCTCACAAGCCAGCGACAGCAAACAGAGTTAAAAGTCACCTTGCAAAAGACCTCTCTCTGCTCCTCTCTCTGCTCCTCTGCTCTTGGAAAACTAAGGACTAAACGCTATCAAGAGCCTGGGAAGAGGGAACAAAAAGAAAAGAAAGAGATTTACTGAATGTGATCAAAACCAGATAAATGAAATAAAATAAATAAAATAAAATAAAAAAGATCTGCAAAAACAGAAGAGAAAATAAAAGTCTTTACTGCATCTCCATTTGCACTTTTACTTAAGTCACAAATTCAACTCAAAAAACTCAAATACACAACAAAAATCATCTTATACACGCAAAAATAGCATCAAAGGTTTTCAATTTTTTGAAAGGACCAATTCATATCCATCAACACAACAACTTGACATATATCAATAGACAATTTACTCGTTAATTTGGAATATTTTTTGTTATTTTTTTTTTTTTTTTTCTTTAAGATTTCCTTTCTGCTATCATTTCGAGTGAAACATGCTGAAGGATAGATTTTACTACGACTCTGGCGCTACCGGGGCTAGAAGCAGGATGATCGCTCAACCTCAACCTTTCCTTCGAGCCCCATCTTCAACCACTTCTTCCGCTTCGCTATCCGCCCCAATGTCGCCTTCTAGCCCTCCCATTCCTTTGCTACCTTCGTCAAACCAAGATCTACTGCAACAAAATTCCTACCGCCGCTCCCTATCCTCAATGCCAACGTCTCTACACTCGCTAAACAATGCCAAAAACAACCAACTAGACTTCCCGGCAAGCACCCCGAAACTCGTGAGAACCACCAGCTTGTCAATTGGGAAAAAGTCAATCGTGAAAAGTAGTGGCAGTTATCATTCCATGAAATACGCATCTCCATCAACCACCATCAACCTGCCAGCGCTGTCGTCGTCTGCTTCATCCCCTCGAGGCTCCCCATTCAGCCCAGACTTCAGCAACAGCAACAGCACAACGCAATATCCTGGAGTCGCAGTCCAGATTTACGGCGAATTGAACACGATAAAATATCAATGGACACCTGCAGAGCTAAAGGTGGGCAGACGACTAGTCAAGTTTACTTGGACGCAAACTGGCGCTACATTGCAGATCAACTTTCAAATCATCAAACAACAAGACTACAACCCTGCAGATGCGGTGATCAGTTGCCTCTACTGGGACAAATCATCATCATCTTCCTCCTCCTCCACATACGACCTGTTCTACTTCACGTCTGTCGACTTCATCCAGCTTCTCCAACGTCTTGTGAATCTGAAGTTCACGGTTGAGGAGAAAAACAGAATTAGAAGAAACTTGCAGTGCTTGAAACCTTTAACAGTGTCTCGATCCAAGCGGGAGTACACCCTTTTTTTCCAACAAATTATGAAGTACCAAGCGCCACGCCCAAGAAACATTGAAAAGGACGTCAAGGTCTTCAAGTGGGATTTGATCACCGAGGCCTTGAGAAAAGTCATGAGCAAGTACAGCTGCTCATTTGCAGAAGAGAGTCTCAATCTAGACTACAACAGTGCATCAAGTTCTAGTGGCGGTGGCTTCCCCCTCTCGCTCTCCTCCACCCCTATTCCCTCATTACCTTTAGCTTCTGCTTCTGCCCCTTTGGCTCTCCCTCCCAGTAATGGGTTCTCGTTCAACTACGGCACCGCGCCAATGTCAGCGCCCCCGCATCCGTTTTCGCCGATGGGTCCAACTTCAATGCAACAACAGGCGTACGTCTATCCAGATAACCCATTGATCAGATTCGCCATTCCGCCTCCTCCCCCTCTGACAACAACAACAGCTCCAGCAACACCTACAGCAACGGCAGTGCCTTCATCGGTACTGTCACCTGATTATTTCAACATCCCTTCCTCCACTACTTCCCTGTACAACCACTCAAACACTTTGAAGAGATCCCGCTGAGCTTTTTCTTTCGTTCGTTCGTTTCATCCATCCATGTACACTTGTCTCCTATGTTCCACCTGTTTACTCTCATTTACAAACCTGTTTCAATAAACTAGATAAAGAAAAAATTACAGCCATGAACATGGTTTGCTCCTTTTTTAAAATCCATAATGAAATAATGCATAAAACGTAGAGTTTGATAACTTTTTTTTTTCTTAATTCCTCTTATCTTTGAGAAATCTCATTTAATGAGTTGCCCGGTAGTTGTTGACTTTACGCAACCCTTGCATTCCTGATGATCTGATGGAGGCCATGAGATCGTTGACTTGCTGACTGCCACTTGGGCTTGCGGCAGGGGCTGCTTGCTGACCAGTACCATTCTGAGGCAACGCAAGAGGTCTTGAGTAACGGTCGTCTGGAACCTGAGGAGGAAGAGGAGGAGGGCCGCCCTGGTGTTGTTGTTGAAACTGCTGAGGTTGCTGCTGAGGCTGTTGATACTGTTGCTGTTGATACTGCTGCTGAGGTTGAAACTGTTGTTGTTGAAACTGAGGTTGCTGTTGAAACTGAGGTTGCTGTTGAAACTGAGGTTGCTGTTGATACTGAGGTTGTTGTTGATATTGGGGCTGATATTGGGGCTGATACTGTTGCTGCTGACCAGGAGCTGCCGGTGGCGGTGCAGCAACAACTTTTCTACTGGGTGGTGGCGGTGGGGCAGCAACATTTCTTCTACTTGCTGGAGGCGGCGGCGCCTGCGAGCTTCTACTTGGAGGAGGCGGTGGAGCTGGGGCCTGAGTTTGGGCCTGAGGTGGGACCTGATATGGAGCTGGGGCAAGCGGAACGTTTCTTCCTTGATACTGAGATGGACCACCTGTTGCTGGCTGCACTGAGCTGAACGGGGTCTGGAAATTGCTTGGCGTGAACGCAGGTGGCACACTGTACTGCGAATGATTTGGCTGCACTGGCTGTTGGCTAGGTTGGCTTGGCTGCTGATAGGATGGAATCTTCGGTGGCAACGGTGGGCCAGAGTTGGCATGCTGTCCAAGAAAAGATGGAGCTGGAGGCACCTTGTGCACCGCCGCACTACCACCCATCGACGGTGCTGAATCCGCGGTTGGTGGCGGGGTCGGGTTTGCTGACGACCCATTGGAAGATCCACCAGATGCAGAACCTCCACCGGGCGGAGGAGGTGGGGGAGCCTTTTTCTTCTTCATGGAAGGCGACGGCGAGTGCCCTGTTCCCGAGTCAGAGTTCGTCGAAAACTGGTACTTTCTTGGAATTGGCGGCTCCAAGCCCTCCAACGCAGTCATACCGTGCTCCTGCACATAGTTCTTGATAAAGTCCCTGTTGTCAACAATCATCCACTCATGGATGCCCTCCTCTTCCTCAAGCGTCTTGTACAACTCGCGCCATTCTGGGGGTGGCACGTCCGTGTAATATAAGATGTTCTTTGCCCTTCTGATCTTTTGTGCATTGTTTGGATCACTGTAATCAAACCCTCTTGGGCCAGACGCCGCAGGCCTGCTTTGTTCATCCAACACCGCTTTGTTCTTCGCAACCACCGCGTTCTTGTTCTGCACCGTCTGTTTTGACCCGTACTTTTCCTTGTTGACAATCCTCTTGTAAAAATGATTGGCCTCGCTAACGTCCTCGAACAACAACCCACAATTGAACTCTTCAATCTCAAAAGAGTGGAAAAATGTACGGTCCTTGTTGTACTCAAAATTCACAGGGAGCTCCTGATCCCAGAGCACCCCACGCTGGCCTTGAATGTCCACCAACTTGATGAAAAATGTCTTGCCCACTAAATCGTCCACCAACGCAATCCCTCCAGAGAGCCCAGTGTCCGTGTACTCGTCTGGATCTGGGTACGCGATAAATAGCTTTGCCACTGCCACATCTATGATTTTGTTGGACGCCTTGGGAATCGCCCTTTTAATCTTGTCCTTGTCCTCGTTCGTTAACAAGCCCATTGGAACCAATTTATTGCTTGCTATGGCTTTTATCTAATTTCATCCACACCTATGTGTCTCTTTGTTTGATCTTGGGGCTTTTTGTTTCTTGCTGTTTGATTTTTTTTTTTTCGTTCTCTGGGTGTAAATGATTCCTTACTAAATGCACGCGAAACCTTACAACAACATACTTTAAAGTTATATTAAATGATATAATTGAGGCCATTCAATCTTTTCCAGAATCCTCCTTCAATGAAACAATTCTGTTCAATATGAACTCTTCTCCCTTGGTGTCCTTGTCCAATGCAAAGTAACCAACTCTCATGCCTTGGAATCTGACACTTTCAAGGGCATCTGGTCTTTCCTTGACATTGAATTCATCGTCTTCGTGCGGAATGTTGTATGGACTTTTCGCCTTGATTTCCACAAAGTTTGGTTCAATGATACTGTTATGTAGCACAACTTCGGATTCGCTATTGATGTCATTCAAAAATCCGCCTTCCGCAGAGGAAGGATTCTCCGATTTGAACAATGAATTGGTGATTCTCGTCTCTTTGATTTTCAAAGGAGAGTTGTGCTTTTTGGAGTTGGCAAGCCAATGGATATATGTCTTTGGTTTGCCGATAGATGATGAGTACTCCGCATAAATTTTAATGACTTTACCCGTTTGATCATCAACCTCAACTCTATTGGCCTTGATTGGATATGGAACCTTCACCAACCCAACTGGTTGATCCAATGTCAATCTAAAGAAATCCTTGGATCCGTCTTTTCTGAAATCAGCCCGGTCAATGTAAATCGATCTTGTGAATGGCAATTTTCTAGATTCACCAAAATGCTCACCGTTTTTCCCATTTTTATATGGAATCTCAATAAACTCCTCAAAGTCATCTTCCAAGTTTTCCAAAACAACTTCGATAGGATCCAAAATGAAAAACAATCTTGGAGTGACATCTTCCAAGTATTTTCTAATTGCAGACTCAAATCTCACAAGCTGAATGTTGGAATCATTTCTTGTGACCCCCAAGGTAGAAATGAACTGTAAAATAGCACCCGGTGGCACACCGCGTCTTTTGATAGCCTCCAAAGTGAATAATCTTGGATCGTCCCAGCCTCTCACATATTTTTCATCAACCAACTTGGCAATTTTTCTCTTGGACAAAACAGTGCCCGTGATGTTCAATCTGCCATACTCTCTTTGGGCAGGTCTAAAGACATGCAAAGCATCACACAACCATTCATAACTTTCTCTCGACAAATAAAACTCGGTAGTGCACAAGGAATGGGTGATGTTTTCCATGCTATCAACCAAACAGTGGGTGAAATCATACGTTGGGTAAATCTTCCACTTGTCACCTGTTCTTGGATGTGGCTTGTCAATCACTCTGTAAGCAATCAAGTCCCACATTTGAGGACTTTGTGACCCCAATAAATCCTGCTTCATTCTTAAAGTAGCCTCACCTGGCTTGTACTTGCCATCTTTCATAGCTCTGAATTTGGCCAAGTTCTCTTCGACAGTTTGGCTAGCCCATGGTGACTCATGTCTTGCACCGCCCGCTTTCCCATCAATGATACCTCTTTGGATTTGAATCTCCTCTGCAGTACAATGATCGACATAAGCCTTGCCAACCTTGATCAATTTCTCAGCTAGTTCATACAACTCGTCAAAGTAGTCAGAGGAATAAGTGATTTTCCATGGCTCAAAACCTAACCATTCAATCATGCTTTTAATAGACTCAAAGTAAACGTCCTCTTCTTTCGCTGGATTGGTGTCATCGTATCTCAAGTAACACACACCATTGTAGTGCTTTGCGTAACCAAAGTTGACAAAAATAGCCTTGGAGTGACCAATATGCAAAAACCCATTTGGCTCTGGTGGAAATCTTGTGTGAACTATTCCCTTGGTGGCCTTCAAGTGCTCCACCATCAATTCAGGATAAGCTTGTGGGTTTTCACCAACTTTGTGCAAGGCACCCAAGAATCCTTCCTCAAACATGGACCCTTTGCGCTTAGATGAAACACTCTTACTGCTGTCAGCACCTTTCCCACCTTTCTTGCCGCCTTTGGGTTCCTTTTTGACGACGTCACGCTCATCCCTAGGACCAAGCATTTCAAGCATGAGCTCATCAATAACCGGTTTGAAATAAGCTTGTGGAGCCCACTTCAAGCTTGGCAAGGTCTTCACTTGGTTGAACAACCCCATCAAATGCTTGTATCTTTTGGCCTCAATTTCTTCTCTATTGGCCTCCATGTACTTCTTGATTTCAGCCTTCATATCGTCTCTTGTGATCTCCACACCCACACCAGAGCTCTCGTTTAATCCAGCAACAGTGGCCAGAGTGGTTGACTTTACATAGTCCAAAGCTGCATTGACTTGGATATTGTTCTTCAATCTGCCATCGACAATAGCAGTTGTTACCATTGACAAGTGTGGAACTGGGCTTTCTTTGTCGCTGTTTTTGGTGGATGAGGCAATAGAGTGGAGAAGCTTCAATTTCAGATCATCTAGATCTTTCTTGGAGTCTTCAGGTAGAGATCTGAGAACCTGATTCAAAGCATTGTAGACCTTGGCATTCTTCACAATTTCTTTTGCTTTGGCGTCACTGAAACCAAAGTCGCTGAGCCCCTTGGCGAGTACCTCAACGTCTGACATTTTTGAGGGTATACACACGTTCAATGGAAGAATTGTCAGAGAAAGATAACGATATCTCAAAATATCTTTGATACAGTTTCATGCTATTTTGTCAACAGATATTGAAAAAAAAAAAATAATAATAAGGAGATCACCCGGTGTGAGTCATCGCTTCATAACGGTGCATCACTACTAAGAAAAATTCAACATGAGAGAGCGAAGGGCAAATCAAAAGCGATGACAGACTTTGTGGACTGATCTGCATGTATCAAGCAGGGAAGAATTCAGCGTTTTCCATGATGGCAAGTGGGAATCATGGACGTTCATGCAATATAACAAAGCGTAGAAACGTAGCGCCCAAAGAAACTCCATGTAAACCTCAACCCAGGCTCAATTTGGTGGAGAGTGACATTTCAACACTGAAAGTGTTCGAACAATACTGAAATGGTTCAAACGACTGGACTGGAAGCTCATCAAAGTGATACTTCAAAAGGTAATGCACAACAATTATGTGTAGTTTTCTGAACGCTGGGTGTTCTTAAATTGTTTTGGCAAGCAATGAGATGAGTAAAATTAAACGCTCATCAATTCTACATCTACAAACAAAAGTTGGAAACAAAACAGAAATCGCAGCCATGTGGAGTGCAATGAAAAAATATATGGTACCGACGAGATTCGAACTCGTGAACTGTTTTTGGCAGTATGGTTCCCCCTCCTGCGTGACCAGAACTTTGCAAGGTTTGATGCACCGGATCCTGGGACCACCTCCTTCACCACTCGGACACAGTACCGCCGAAGGCCTTCAAAATTCGAGGTCTCTTGGAGCTTGCTCCAGCTTGATAAACCGCCCTCGAGAATACTCGAATAACAATTCCACCAAGCTGTCCCACCTTTATTGCATGTAATTTGAGTTGGAGTGGCGATAATTGCTTGCAGCATACGCACACAAAAAGTGGGAAACAAGGGAAGCAAAACAAAAAAAAATGTAAGTTAAGCGCCTACACAACAGAAGTGCTACCTTCAGTTGATTCGAATTCACTGCAATGTATTAAACTTCTATCAGCCACTCAAAGCAAAAGCTCCCATGGCTTATGTTTCTGATTATAAGTTTGGCGCCCTTGACAAAATGTTGTTCAAACTGCTCTTTTTCATTCAAATTGAAATGTATCAAACTGAGCTCTTCATCAATATTTTGAGCAACATTGTGAACCGTACAAAGCAGAACAGTTGGCGATATCTTCATAATTTTCCTCAACACGTGGGTGGCACAATTTTCCAGAGGCACAAAATATTGATACTTGCTGAATTGATATTCCATCTCATCGAAATGCGCAAAAGCAGCACTAGTCAAAACGGCGTTCTGACGAGATCCTGCTTCTCTTGGCACGATCACATGGTGAGGTAATAACTTCATTTTCAAGCTAGTGTCGGGTATGATTTTATTGACAACACGAACATTCTTGATTGCATCTGATATCTTCTTGCTTCCTGTATTATCAGCAGCAGAAACCCTATCTTTCAGCGATATTGGCGAGGCGCTGCTTAGTATATCACTAAATTTCATAGCCTTCAGTTTGGGTGATCGTGTGGTATTTTCGTTACCACTGTAGGAATCGTCATTGATTTTCTCATTATCTTTCTCCTCTTGCAAACCCCGTTTCCGTTTGAAGGGCTGCATATTTTCGATTTCGTCTACATTGTCTTTGTTGATTGATATTTTCGTTAATTTGATAGCAGGTCCCAGGGGTTTGGCTTGCTTTTTATGGAAAACACCCTTGTTTTGTTGTATGTTGATTTTGGATCTGTCCCATGCACCTAGTACGGTAATATTTTTCTGCTTTCGCGTGCTGGGCGAATAGCCACGCTTTATTATTTCGGAATAGTGTTGCGATGTTCGTGTTCTTTTCTTGGACAGCAAGTGATTTTCATTGCTTGAAAGAGGCGTCTTCTGGAGATGCAAGTTGATAAAATCCTTCTGTTCATTATTGATTGAAGCTTCTTCATCTGTTGTTTTGTTAATATGAGTGATGCTTGCTTGGCTTTTCGCTATATTTCTCGCATTGCTCTCAGAGTCTTCCGGAATATGAGTATTTGAGGGTTCCATAGTTGCTGCCTCTACCAAAGCGTCATCAGAGTCTTAATCTTAAGTTGATCGACACAAGGTTTTGACTACTTCTCTTCATTTTGTAGAAATACCATTTTCGCATTATCTTACAATTTTCTGATCCTACATTTGGAGATTTTTACAGGGTGTCACACCCTTTATAACAGTATGTCTTTACTATAGTACATCGACTCTTATTAGTCTCTTTCCACCTTAACCTCGCACAATTTGTCAATCAATGGGTCAGCAAGTTTTTGCAACTTTTTCTTCCAAAAGCTAGAGTGCTTGACAGTTTTTTTGAGGAACAATTGGATACCTCTGATCAATATCTCATCGTTGATTCTATCAAACATCTTTTCAACCTCCTCACAAACAACGTCAATGTCCTTGGTTTGCTTCTTCTTGAATAGCTCCTCAAGAAAAGATACAAACACAATCTCTAAAAAGATCTTAGTGTCTTCAGTGAGGGAGACGAAGTTCACCACTCTTAACAAATTCAATTGTAGAGCACCAGTTCCAAGCAAAAAGCCAAAAAATTTGGCCGAGTTTGTGAGCTTTTGCAACTTGGAGTCCTCTGAGTTATCATCATCATCTAATGAAAAATTGAGTTTTGACTTGAAAAAACTGTTTTTTCCATCATCACCATTATCTTCAAAATCGTTGTCATTGTCTTTGTCATCATCGCTACCCTCACCGTTCAACTCCTTGATCAAGCTCCATAAACTGAATTGCAAAGTTTTCCGATGCATATGCTCCGAGCAGAATTTTGAAGCCAAAAGCCCGTAAAACCGATTGAAGGAAGGCTCCAATTGTTGACAGTGCAATAAGATAACTGGAATCTCCTTTTGTTGGGCTTTTTTCAAAGGAAGTTTATCCAACTTGGTGAAAGCATCAACGTAGTCGTCACTCGACATTATCGTTATGAAAATGGCTCTTCTGATGTCGTTATTCATTCTGTATGCTCTTGCCAATTCAACCCAGTTTGGTTCGTTGAAATCGATAACGTCACCAAGCACATCGGTGTTGACATTATTGTTTTCGCTTTCCACTTGGACACCCCCCGTATGTTCTTCGGCTTCGACATGCTTCTGGTCATTGCTAGTGACGCCACTCCAAGCAGACCCTGTGAGCCACCACTTGCCTCTCTTTTCAACATTATGGATATCGTCAAGTGATACAGATAACGGATCATGTAGCTTGTTATTATTGATGGACCCCAACATTTTCCGGATCTTAACGATCAACTGGAAATTATTTTCTGCACTGTCATTCTTCCGTTTGCTGCTTTTGTTGTTTCTCAAATCTTCGATGGACTCAATTAAGAGCTGAGTTCTTGGCGATAATTTTTTGTCCTTGATTTTCAGATGCATTATAGATACGATTTCCTTCAATGCCGAAGAGTCATCAGAACGAAGCTGCTTCCCAGTGTTTTGAATCAATCTCAACATCAACTCAGAACTGTACTCATTGAAGTCCTTGAAGAGAGATTTGATGACATCGTAAATCAAAGTGTAATTCACAATTTGCAACGTGTAACAGTAAGCCAAGAGAGATAATAAGTTACTAGACTCTTTTTTCTTGTCTTCGAGATTCTTCTCGTGAAACTTCTCGTAGTTTTCAATAAGCTCCTGCACAAAGAACCCCAAAAAGTTGGGACCTTGGAGTCTATAGATTGCTGCGCACAAAGCAGCATGTAATATCACAAAACTGTCCAACAATCTTGAACTGAGGTAAACACTTTCGAGTATAGCTTTGGTCAAAATCTCGTTGACAGCCCTTCTGGAATGTTCAGAATATAACGAGTTGATCTCGTTGGCAATTATCAAAAGATTTGACTCCGATAGCTTGTTCAACTGACCTTTCACAGACCTTTGGATGTTGAGTCTTTCTTGTTCATCTTCGCTAAGTTGCAATTTTCGAAGTGCTGGAGGCACATATTTTTTGGGCTGGCTATCAACACTGACTGGCGCAACATAGGGATTTTCCTTTTGCTTTGGATTCTCTTCCTTCCCACTTTCCTCAGAATCATCAACACTCTGCTCTTTCTCGTCGCCTCTATCCGAGAAACTACCTCCTAATTCGCCAAGGTCTGCTGAGTATTCGTCCATGAAATCGAGCCCTTCGAGTAAACCACCAACCAAGTCATCTTCGCCGGCTTTGGAAAGTTTCATATTTTTCAATCCCAACTTTTTTGCATAGTGCTTCATATCTAGGGTATCTTTATCTGCATCATTGTCAAGAAAAACTGGGACAGTTTTCTTTGTTGAAGATTTCTTTGCTTTCTTTTCATCCAGCGGTGCGAGTTTGCCCAGTTTTACTTTCTTCAAGGCTGCAAACACCTCTTCGGCTGTTTGGGGTTGATCTGGTCCTTCAAGATCGCTAATTTCTTCACTGTCGCCTGAGAAGTCGGAATCATAGCTATCATCATCATCATCGCCGTTGAGTTCGTTCATAATCTCCTTTGCAGTTTTCATTTTCGCCTTTGCCTTGGAATCTGGTTCCTTTTTTGGATCACTTTTTCCCATTTTTGTTTTCTTCAAAGCTGCAAAGACTTCTTCAGCAGTTTGTGGTTGGTTTGGCCCTTCAAGATCGCTCATTTCATCACTATCGCCTGAAAAATCAGAAGAATAATCGCTTTCTTGTGCTTCCTCTTTCCCACCATTGCTAAGCTCATCCATGATTTCCTTCGCGGTTTTCTTCTTTGGGGCTGGCTTCTGAGACTCTTTCTTGGGTGTGTCTGAAAGCTTTCCTGATTTTGCTCTTTTGAGAGCGGCAAAGACATCTTCAGCAGTTTGTGGTTGATTTGGGCCTTCTAGATCACTCATTTCATCACTATCACCTGAAAAATCTGACCATTCTTCGTCATTGTTGTCATCTCTTTTACCTTTATTTCCACTACTGAGCTCCTCCATTATGTCTTTGGCAGTCTTGGTATAACTTTTCGGAACCTTCTCTTCCTCATAATCATCTTCACTTTCGTCTTCTTCATCTTCATCTTCCTCATCCTCTTCATCGTCACTTTCATCCCCATAAAACATGTCTGGCTGATAGAAATCCAGCTTTTTGTAAATTTTTGTGACGCTTTTGATGGAGTTCAACGAAGTGTCAAAAGAAACAGACTTTGAAGGTCCATTCGACTTGGATTTTCCCTTTTTCAACGAGCTCGTCTTCGGCGAAGATCCTCCAGGCACAGATGTTGCGGGTTTAGATTCTTGTACGCGGGGTTTCTTTTGCTTCTTCAAGACTCTCTGTTCTTTTCTCCGCTCTTTTCTGGGAAGATTCTTGTTATTATCTTTCCTTTTCCGCTTTTTATCACCATTGTGATCAGATTGTTGATCTATCAAAATAATTGAGTTAGTATTTCAAGACGAAATCTTCTTGATGATGAGCTGATTTGCATCAAAATGAAACATACTGTTATTGAGACGAATCTCATCTAACAAAATACCGGGTAGTCTGATGCCATGCTTCCCACTCATGTCTCCAATATTCACTCTTTGACTAGAACGTCAATATATACATGTTGAGGCTGCTTGACAAAATAAAAAATTTTAATGATGGCCATCTCGAGCCGCCTCACGTGCCAAAAATGTAGTAGAGTGTTTTTGGTCGTTTTTTCTATTTCAACTGATATTTTTTCGAGTGACTTAACCTTGAACTTAAGTTCGAAAAAAGATTGATTGGCTTGGTGGTATTCATAGTCCAACGTGTATGGAAGATATAGAGTGGAACTGGAATGCTGGCGTTGCTATGGCTATCGAAGCTACCTATAATAAGGATAGTTCCTGAATTCTTCAAATACATCTTGGTGAAGGCCCTAAGGACTGGGTCACTTCCAAATCATGTGGCATTCATCATGGACGGGAACAGACGTTTTGCCAAGGAGAAAAATTTACCGATCAGCCAGGGGCACGATAAAGGCTCGGATACTTTGGGCTCGATATTGGAGTTATGCTTTAAGCTTGACGTGGAGGCTGTTTCGATCTATGCCTTTTCTATAGAGAATTTCAAGAGATCCAAAAGCGAGGTAACGTATTTGATGGACTTGATCAAAAGGAAAATGAACCAGCTATTGGAAAATGGCGAGTTAGTGGATAGGTTCGGGGTCAGAATAATATTCTCCGGAAACATGTCGATGCTCCCCAGAGACGTCTACGAGACATTCCAAGAAGTGACGAAAAGAACGGAACACAACCGAAGTGTTACACTAAATGTTTGCTTCCCCTACACTGCAAGGGACGACATAACAAGAGCCATTCAGGATCTGGTCCAGCTTCTGTTAAAGGACAGAACCCATTTGGTAGACGAAGACGATGTTGCAAACCATCTTGATTCGAAAAGCTTGCCCCCATTGGACTTGTTGATCCGGACCAGCGGTGTCACAAGGCTCAGCGATTACTTGCTTTGGGAAGTGACAGAAGACGATGTTGATATAGAGTTCTTGGACATTTATTGGCCACAGTTGAACCAGATAACATTGACGTGGTGTTTTTTCAAGTGGGCCTTTCGAAGAACATCGTTCAATGATTTCTTCAGATCCGACAAACTCAAGGTTGACTGAGAGTCATTCACGGAATACAAAGAAAAAAAATGCATGCTTAACCTACAAACAGTTTACCCTCATTCCTGCTTGCTTCTCATCAACCGACGCTTTTTTAATAAATGATTTTTTTCAAAAAACCCAATAATTTTATCTGCATGAGTGTATTCTTCAGAATGTCCGTTTTTTTGATTTTTTTTGATCGTCCATGGCATTTGACACAAACAGATCTCATAAATTACATAAAATCTCTTTGTTGTTCTATTCCAAACCTTTTTTTTTCTTTCTTCTTTCTTTCTGTTATAGTTCAACTACGAAAATAACACAAAGCCCTCTTTTCAATTGTTGACATAGTTTTAAAATCAAAATCAATCAATGTGGTCCATCAGCAAACAACTCCTCTTACTTGGGTTGGGTGCTCTCTGCTCTGGTGACAGGGCTCCTGCAATCAACGACAATCCAACCAATGTGGTCGCTGTCGCTCATTTTCCCAAGTCAGGGGAGCTGAGAGACATTGCCGGTACCATGAAGTTCTTCTCCAGCAATGGTACTGTCAAGGTCCATTGGGACGTTACCAAATTGCCTCCAGGCAAAGGCCCTTTCTATTACCACATTCACGAGTTCCCTATTGGGAACAGTCCAATTTGTGAAGTGGCTGGTCTTCATTTCAATCCTTACAAGGCACCTGCTGATTGCAATTCTGTGGAAGATGACAGCTTGTGTCAAGTTGGTGATTTGAGCGGTAAACATGGTTGGATCGATACCACCTGTTTTGAAACCTCTTACTATGATCCATACCTTTCTTTGAAACCAGGCGATGCTTCAAACGTTGTTGGGAAGTCTGTGGTGATCCATTATCCTGACATGACAAAGATTGCTTGTACCGATATCTACATCTCTGATGAGACTGTCAAAAGCGCAGATTTGGAGTCTAAGAGAAATGTTTTGCACAACAAGGACTTGATTGAAGCCAAGACTCCTGGCTGGCAGCCAAACGAAGAAGAAAAAGCATTGATGGAAGATTCGCATAAAGAATGGTTAAAGTTGCACGAAGAAGGTCACGTTCACAGAGACAACATCGAGAACGACGAGGAAGTTGTTGAGGATAAAGCTGCTGACGATGACGATGACGATGACGATGACGATGAGGAAGAATTCGAAAGTCAAAACGACGACGACGATGACGATAACCAGGAAGATGAATCTCCTGAAGTTAAGGCAAATTCTGTCGAACAAACTGAGGATGCTCAGAAAGTCAAGCAGCAAGAAGAAGAGGAAGAAGGATCAAAAGCAGAGTCGAAGGAGGAATCAGGGGATGCTCCAGCGGCTGAGCAACAGCAGGATGCTGAACTCAAAAAAGACTCTGATGAAGCAGTTTTGGAGTGGCGCGAAGAGGAGATTGTTAGTACCACTTTGACATCTGCCGACTGTGACAATGGATCGGTCTCTGGCTTCATGAAAGGCTTTGGGTTTTTCACTAGCGGGATTGTATTCGCCCTTGGTTTTTTGATTTGATACCAAAGAACCTCATATACGGCGAGCTTAGAATTTTTGTTTTTATTCTATATCTATAACATATTACATTTAGCAATTTTATTTAATGGTCATTATTATTATTATTATCAATATTACTTTGTGTATGCATTTGCGATGATGTTCTAAGAGGTTTGTGGTATTTTTTCAGCAATTTTGAGTAGTTCGCCCTTGACGAGATCATCACTCGTCTGTTGTATAATGGAAAGAAGATTTTGCTTGAATGATTCATCGGCTGTAGCGACACCGAATCTTTCTGAGTAGTGTGAGAGTCTCCTGAGATCGTTGGTTTCGAGGTAGTATTGGAGAATGTTTTGCTTGGTTTCTGGGCCCAACTGCGCACCTTTCGCAAGTGATCTGTTGACGAAGTTGTGCAAAGATACATCGTTTTGGCAACTTCTGGGATCATCCTTCAAAATCTTTATCACAGAGTCACACATAGTACTGTAGAAGGTTGACGATTGAGTCTCGTTGAACTCCGTGGCTTGCTCGGCAAAGTTCAAGAACATCACGGTCTCGTCAATATGCTTGTACAACGGCAACATTTCTGTAGCCATTTCTGGGGTGATTCTAGCTCTGAGCAACTGCTTCAATCCTCGTAGATGCGACAAGGCTCCCTTTGGATGAGATGACAATTGTGATATGAAAAAATCGAAAGCCTCAACCGAGGGCACTGCGAATTTCGACAAAAGCCCGTGGATGCAGTGAAGCGAGAGCGAGAAGTTATTTAGAGCAGAGAGGGTCTTGAGCAGATCGTTGAGTGCGGTTGTTGAGAGATTGTTCCAGTGAATTTCCAGATTGGAGGATGCGTTCACCAGGGGCAGAGTTATTGTGATCAAGTAGGTTTCGAAAGCTTTCGCCACACCCGAAAGTTCGGTGTTGGAGAGCGCGTGATACCGCTTGTGGGAGAGTAGCAAGATTGCAAAGTGCTGAAGATAGAGCTGTGAATAGAACTCAGAAACTTTCCCCGTGTACTTCTTCCCGTGTTGTATCAAGTAATGCAATAGCCCAGTTAGCAATACCACAAGGCTACCAGCATCATTTGGGAAGTTTCTGATCAAGTATGGAACGTGGCCGAGGGATCTGGCCTCGAAGAAATTATCCTTCATGAAATCGTCAAGCTCCTCCAATGAAATGCTCTTCTTGTCCAGGAGAAACCCGGACAACCGCTCACCCAAGTCGTCTGGTAAATCTGCGTACAGCAAAGCTCTGGGTGTGTCGCGAATGGAGAAGGTGTCCTCTGCCCTTGCAAAGCTTTCAAAGTTTTCGCCCCACTCCAAGGTCTCGTTGAATTGTTTGGCCCAGTGGACAGGGTTTCTTGGGTTATGAAGCCACACCCACTCTACCTTGTCTCCCTCGGGGGTTATGTCCAGAATTTGGTCAGTGTTCTTGAGTGCAGGAACCTTCATTGACCATATATATTTCTGGGAGCTCAAAGCCATTGCCGTGATGTCCACATTGTTGAAGGTCAAACTTGGGTGCAAAATGTCTTGAGGGCTTGGCACTTTGCTTGCGCTGGCCGGCTTTGAAAGGTTACCGTTGCTCTTCAAAGGCAAGATCTTTCCCTCGGATATCAGCTGGAGAGCTTTCAAGACAACTTTATTGATGGGCATTATTGAGCTGTAGAATGTCTATTCTTTTGCTCCTTCTTCAACCCCCATATATCCACTCTGGATCTCCAAAATTTTTCATTTCTTTCAGAATGCGTGCGTCGAGATCCATCTGCACAAAAAAAAAATTTCAAGGTCTTCTCTTTGGGCCATGCGCTATAGGCAGATCCCGCTAAAGCGATAACTGAACCATGTCAGGTATAGAAGGCCCCCCTGTTGAGCTGCAGGAGTTGAAGAAAAAGAAGAGGAGAAGAAAGAAGAACAAGAAGAAGTCGAATGTTACGGATGACGAGCAAGTCAACAGCTCATTAATTCAGGTAAATGCAGATGATAAAGCTCCAGAAAGAAAGAAGCAGAAGAATAGTCCAGAGGGCACAGAGAACCCTGTATCAAACGTGACGGAGAGCAAACCTCAGCGAAGAATCAATAAGAACAAGTCATTCACAAAGAAGGTGCAGTTTTTCTCAGATGACGAGGATGAAGAAAGAGACACTGCGAAGAAAGAGTTTGCATCGTACCAGGACTTGAAAAATCGTGCAAACAATCTTCTACCAGTAAGGCGAACTTTGCCAGTTTACAAGGGCAAAGACAAAATCATGGCTCATTTACTCAAGAACAAAGTAACGGTTTTGATTGGTGAAACTGGTTCTGGTAAGTCAACGCAAATTCCGCAATTTTTGATGGCCCACAACAAAAGAGGTATTGCTGTCACTCAGCCCAGAAGGGTTGCAGCTATCAATTTGGCAGGAAGAGTGGCGGAGGAGCATGGATCGCGACTAGGAGACAAAGTCGGTTACTCTGTGCGGTTCGATAACAAAGCCCATAAGAATACGAAACTCAAGTACCTCACGGACGGGATGCTCCTAAGAGAGCTCATGGTGGATAAAGACCTCATGCAGTACTCCACCATCATCATAGATGAAGCCCACGAAAGAACAGTGCTTACGGATTTGTTGATGGGGTTTTTGAAGGACCTGTTGAGAAGAAGAGGTAAAGATAATGACGACGACTTCAGAGTGATTATCATGTCGGCCACATTGGACGCTGAAAAGTTTTCGAAGTTTTTTTTTGATAGTGAGATTCTCTTTGTGGAAGGGAAGATGTTCCCAGTGGAGAGATACTATTTGGATGACAAATCGGACGATATAATAGATAGCACCATCAATTGTGTTCTACAGGTGAACCAAGGGGAGGAAGAAGGGGATGTTTTGGTGTTTTTACCAGGCCAAGAAGAGATTGACAAAGTGTGCTCAACGTTGACGACTTTTGCTCCGATTTTACCAAGAGAGGCGCCTTTGATTGTCCCGTTGCCGTTGTATGCGGCCTTGCCTCCGGCACAGCAGTTGAAGGTGTTTGACAAAGTCAAGCCCCACGAGCGGAAAATCATTTTGGCCACGAACATTGCAGAGACTTCGATCACGGTTCCAGGGGTACGCTATGTGATTGACAGCGGCTTGCGGAAAGTGAAGGTCTGGAGACATCAGTTGGGGTTGTCAACGTTGCTTACTGTTCCTGTATCACAGGCCTCGGCCACCCAGAGAGCCGGAAGATCTGGGAGAGAAAGGAACGGGAAAACTTTCAGGTTGTACACCGAGCCAGACTACTTCAAGCTCCCCGCGCAGACGGAGCCCGAGATCATCCGGACCGACATTGCGCACTCCATTTTGATGTTGAAGAACATGGGCGTCGACGATGTCGTGGGCTGGAACTGGCTCGAACAGCCAACGAAGGAGTCTGTGTTCAGCGCCCTCAGCCAGCTCTACACGTTAAAGGCCCTTGACGACAATGGGAAGATCACGGATCTCGGGAAGCAAATGGCGATTCTTCCAGTGTCTCCGCACTTGGGTGCCGTTCTCATCAGCGCGCATCAGCTAGGAAGTCTAGCGCCTGTGATTGACATCATTGCGTGTTTGAGTGTTGACAACTTGATACTCAACCCGCCTTCTGAGAAAAGAGACGAGATCAATGAAAAGAGACGGCATTTGTGCAATTTTGCAAAGCAATACGGGGACTTGCTCATGTACAAGGAGTTTCTCGACTACTTTTTGGAGATCCGGTCAACAAGCGATAAGCGGCAATGGTGCAAGGAGTATCATCTCAACTTCAGGGGATTCAAAAACGTGCTACAGATCAGATCCCAGTTAAAGCAGTACATGAGAAACTTGTTGGGGTTAGAAAATGTCGAAAATGACGAGGAGTACTTTTACAGCGATGGAGAAGGAGAAGAGGAAAAGGAAGACTTGAATGTGAGATCTTTCAAGAACCAGCCCCTCGACGCTGAATCAGTATTGAAAAGTTTCTTGAAGGGCTTCATAATGAACACAGCATTGGGCTATCCGGACAGATCGTATCGAACTGTGTTTTCCGGACAGCTAATATCCATCCATCCATCCTCTTTTCTCTTCAGTAAAAAGTGTGATGCAATCATGTTCACTGAGTTTGTGTATACCACCAAAGGGTATGCGAGAAACGTGAGTGTGATAGATCCTGAGTGGTTAAAGGAGATTGCACCCCACGTTCTTGCCAGAAGAGAGGCGATAAATGGTTGAGTATATAATAATAGATGTATGATTATTTTTTTGTTTTTTTTCTCAAAAATTTTTCAATAATGTGATTCAAGGTAGAGAATCCACAAAGATCAATCATGCTCCCGAGAAGGTCGTTCACCACCATAATAAGGAGATTCAACTCCACGTTCCAGGTCAATAAAACCCTTTTACTCTCTGAGTTGCAGAATGATCTTCTAGTAAACCTCAAGCAGCGAGGTCTTGTCGAGTCAACCACTGCGAACTTGGACCCTTCTCGCAACAAGAGCCTCAAACTCTACTGCGGTGCAGACCCTTCAGCGTCGTCGTTGCATCTAGGCAACTTGCTCCCGTTGTTGATCTTGCTTCATTTCAACGTGCGGGGCCACAGCGTCGTGGGGCTTGTTGGCGGCGCCACTGGCCAAGTGGGCGACCCGTCAGGGCGGACCTCCGAGCGGAGCCCAATGGAGACCTCCCAACGGATGACCAACACCGAGCGAATTCAAGCACAATTGGGCCAGTTTTTCCAGGGCGCTAAGACGTACTCTGCGGCATTGGGGGTTCCTGTTGAGACCTTTGGGGAGGTGTCGGTGGAGAACAACTATACTTGGTGGAAGGACGTGGGGTTTTTGGAGTTTCTTGCGAAATACGGAAGCCTCATTAGGGTGAATTCCATGCTCGCAAGAGAGAGCATCAAGTTGAGGTTGGCGTCGGAAAACGGCATTGGGCTCAACGAGTTTGTGTACCAGGTGTTGCAGGCTTATGACTTCTGGCACTTGTTCAAGACATTTGGGGTGAATGTCCAAGTAGGGGGCAACGACCAATGGGGGAACATCACGGCGGGGATGGACTTTATCAACAGGATGAAAAATCAAAATCCGGTCTCCTCTGGGGAGAAAGGTAAGCAGACAGGTGATGCCGAGACGTTTGGAATCACTGCTCCATTGTTGACCACTGCGTCGGGCCAGAAGTTTGGGAAATCTATGGGGAACGCAGTTTTCATCGACAAGAACAGCACCCCGATTTTCGAAATGTACAACTATTTCATGCGGGCACACGACTCCGAGGTTGCAAAGTTGTTGAAGATCTTCACGTTGATTCCGGTGAAGCAGATTGAAGAGGAGATAATGCCGGAACACATGGCCAACCCGTCCAACAGAAGAGCACAGCGGATTCTTGCAGAACAAGTCGTTAGCTTGATTCATGGACGGCATGAGGTGCATGACGCCTCGGTGATTTCTTCCATTTTGTACCCTTTGCCTGACCAGCCGTTCCCGGAGTCGTTCAACGTTGATGATGTTATCAGCGTCTTCAGAAAGGCCAATCTTTTGACGTCTGTGAGCGGCGATGAGATTGTGGGCAAGAAAATGAGCGATGTTTTGGCAAAAGTGGTTCCCAAGTACTCAAAGACCGAGTGCCGCAAGATCGTGAAGAATGGTGGTCTTTACTTGGGAATCAACAGAGACAAAGTGGATGCACTGGATTTGATGACGTTGAATTACGAAATGTTGGTTGAGGGCAAGTTGTTGTTGCTCCGGCATGGGAAAGCCAAATATTTCGTTGTCGAAGTCAAATGAGAATCCACAACATGTAAATACAATTAATTGTTGATCAGTTAATATACAAGATAATAAACAATTAAAGAGCACCCACCCATAGGAAAAATTAAAAAGAATCAAAACAAGCTGAGAAAAAAAAGTAGAACAAAAGGTCAAACAAAGCAAAAATGAAAAACTAATAAACAGAAAGAGAATGATTAAGATAAAGAACTAAGCGTTCGCAATACCTTTGGCGTGACGGAATAGTTTCATTCCAACCCAAGATACAATGCACCATATCCAAAAGACTGCAGGACAAAGGATGATGACATAAGTGTAGTAGTTTTCAATGGGAAAATCACCAGTAACCTTAGGCTTGACATTGGGCACCAAGGGAGGACCAAACAAATCCCAAATGTGAAATAGTGAGCCCATGCATATTACAAAGTAGACAACAGTTCCAGCTATTAGCAGATACCCATAAAAGCCATATAATTTCAAGTCCTCTTCGCTATCTGGTTCCTCAGCTGGCTTTTCAGCAGGTTTTTCTAGTTGGAACAAGTGAGAACTTACACTGAGCCCGTTCTTGTAATCAGTGCCGTTTTGGCTGTTTATCTTCCCGTTCTTCTTCTTACTTTTCCTCTTTTTCTTTTGTTTCTTGTTCTCGATGCTGTTGTTATTATTATTGTTGTTGTGCACGTTATAGTCTGGTATGCTTTTGAGATAGGTGTCGTTTCTCCTTGTGGGCATTGTCAAAACCTCACTGTCCAGCAAAGACGACATGCTGTCATTGTTGAAGAATAGCGAGCCCACTAGGTTTTGAACTTTGACTTTGTCCTGATGAGAAAGCGAACGTTCCTGAGTAGTTTGTTGGTGCTGCTGCTGCTGCTGCTGCTGTCTTGGCAAGCCATTTTGCTCTATTGTCGAGGTGTGAGGGGAGGAAAATTGAAGCTGGGATTGGCTCTTTTGTCTTGAAACGGTGTTGGAAAAGCGGCCCTTCCGCAGTCTATAAGAAGACGTGTCTATATATTTGGATGAAAGGCTGGGTAAAGTAGGCTTGGGCGACGTGGGGAGATGGCGATCATAATCTTCTATAGATATTGAAATATTTGACATTTCAAGCAGGGAGTTCTAAAGCATTTCTTTGAGTGGATAAATACTGTCAAAGAGTTATGGGCTTCTATATGTTATTCTTTTTTTTTCCAGACCGCTCTTTCAGAAGGAGCCAGATATATCTGTATCTAGTTTCAAGGTTCAGATTAAACAGAAGGAAAAGGCTGGATGATGTTGAACTAGTTTTGTGGTTAATTTTTTTTTTTTTTTTATCTTTTTCCTCGTTTTAAATTTCCCTGTTTGTTGGACAGAATCGTATCAAAATGGCCAGTGTCGAGTAGAACCATTGCTGCCATGTGCAAGAGACACTCGTACTCAAAACAGTGTCAGGCCAGATAACGAGACACTTATACAATGCCCAAATGCACGTTTCCAGGCCTAGTCCCAACCCCACACAACATGTAGCCTTCAGCCTTTCTGCAGCGAGAGAGAGAGAGAGAGAGAGAGAGAGTCAGGAGCCCCTGCGTTTTCACGTGACCGCCTTCTCCCCCATTTCCAGAGCCAATCAAACACCGCAAAAAACTAATGGAGAAGAAGAAAAAAACAACCATCAAAAATTAAAAACCCCCCAAGGTAAAGGAAAGGCTTCACAGCAAACAACAGTATAACAGTAGTCCAATATGTCCGTTTCTTTGTGGAGAACATTCCAAAACGCCTACAGAACCGGTATCAAGCGTTATGCGTGGCAAATCGCCACTCTTGGTGATGCCAAATCTGGTGATCTTGTTGGCACCGATGATTTTGGCAACAAGTTTTACGAGACCAAGAACCCAGAAGAAATCCACTTGAGAACAAGATGGGTCGAATATCAAACATGGGACTACAACATGTCCCAGGTCGAGCCAGGCTGGCATTACTGGTTGGCCTACGGGACCAACACCCCACCAAATAAATTGTCTCCTGATCAGATATCCGAGCGAGCTTACCCAAAACCAGCAGTGCATCAAGTGCTGCACACAGGCACAACCGGGCGCTACGTGTGCTACAACACGGCAAAGCCAAAGTGTGAACTGTGGAATCCCCAGGTTGCCAGACGTGATTGATAAATAATGATAATTATATATATTTACAAGTTATAATTTTTGCATTTGATATCATGTTGTATGTTATGTTACTCCTTCTTTGCTGGGTTGACTTTGGCAAAGGTGGCACCAACGATCAAGGGGAACACCAAAGTGGCGTCTGCGTAAACTTTGACACTTGGGGCTTCAGCTTTGATTTTTCCCCACGAAACCGCTTCATCAGGACGGGCGCCTGCGTCACACCCGTCGAATTCCTGTCCGGTGTTGATGTACACTGCGTAGTCAGCACCGTTTCTCATCAAGCAAGCATTGGCAATATGATGCTTGATCAACCCGCCGCCCAAGATGATCATGCCTGCATGGCTGGCCTCCATGGACAAGGAATTGATTTTCCGAATGTCTGCCACCAAATCGACCCTCAATTGCTTAGGAGACGCTTTGAAAGTGTGGAAAAACAACATATCCCCAATGGAGCCATCGGTCAATGATGGACAAAACACAGGGATCTTGTTTTTGTGGGCCCAGTAAAGCACTGAGGACTCGTCGTTGATCTCCTTTCCCAAACGGTCAATAAACGTAGATGGGGTCCACACAAAGCTATCAGCATCAAAGGCACTGCCGTTTGTTTTCTTAGCTGCAGCTTGCTCTTGTTCCTCGAGCATGGTGTCCAAGATCGGAACAATCCACTCCTCAAACTTGCAGTAGTTGTCGTTTGGAACCAAAAGATTGCCGATTCTGTTCATGCCCTCGCTTCGGAGCTTGGCCCCAGCCAAGGCAAAGTCACCCAAGTACGTTGGTGCCAAGCATTTGATGAGATCCTCCTCAATACCACCAGCACTCGACACAAGGGCAGACACAAACTTGTACTGCACCAAGAAACGGATGGTTTCTCTCAAACCAGAGGAAATCAAGTTGGATGTGTACCCAAGAAATATCGTGGTTTTCTGAAATCCGTCGTCATCAAATTCTCCCTTTCTGTCGTGCTCTTCAAGTTCAGACTTGTTTTTCCCTCTCCAGGATCTCATGTCATCGATGATTTCACAGGCCCTTCCAAGCGCAGAACCTTGAAACCCCATGGTCTTCATGTTCTTGACCAATTCGCTTGCAGAAATGTCAAACGCATTATCTTTCGAGTAGTCGATCCCCTCACATTTCACAAAATCCTCTGGAACAGGAATGGACTTTACGAGCACAGAGTCGGCTGCCAAATCAGGAATAGACATTGTTCTCGGTTATACTTGTTGACTTATCCACTTGAGTCTGTGCTATAAAATTTTTCAGTGTGTGTTTGAGCTCGCTGAGATGGCTCGGATCTGAAATTTAAAATGCGGGGGCGCATAACCCAAGCAAGTAAATAAATAAGAGAAGAGGTAAAATGAATCATCATCATCATCATCGACTCTTGCTGAACATTTGCTGATCTTCCATATAACATGACAACTCTCTCCCCCTCTTTGAAACGCATTGACAACGCAAAAGTGATCACCCTTGCGTTTGGGTGTTTCTGGGGCTGCGAGCACATCTTCAACAAGATTTTCAAAGGCAAAGGATTGATTGACATCAAAGTTGGCTACGCCAACGGCAAGACCCCGGCAAATAGCACCAGAGGAGCCGCGCCAACTTACGAGGATGTATGCAAAGGAACCACGAATTTCGCAGAGTCCATTCAGATGTCGTACGATCCGGAAAAGTTGAGCTATAAAGAGATCCTAAGCTATTTCTTCAGAACCCACGATCCTACGCATTTGAACAGACAGGGCCCTGACGTGGGCACCCAGTATCGGTCTTCGATCTTCTACACAACCCAGGAAGAGAAAACCCAGGCAATTGAGGCAATGGAAGACGCACAGAAGAAGTGGTACCCCCACGACAAGATTGTTACCGAGATTGTTGAGTTGAAAAACTTTTACGATGCCGAGGAGTATCATCAGAAATACTTGGTGAAGAATCCATCCGGGTATGAATGCCCTACCCATTTCTTGAGAACAACGCCAAAATGAACTTGTGTTTTTGAATCTTCCAGAGCGAATCTTCCAGAGCGAAGCGATGGAAGTTGAGCTTTTACTGTTTACCAAGCTTTTATTGTTTATTCAGCTCTATCATATTACTCCTAGCGAAGGAACGCTCATCTTTCCTCGCTTCGCTCTGAAAGATTCGCTCTGAAAGATTCGCTCTGGAAGATTCGCCGGTTGATGCCATTTGACCATCCTCCGTGCAAGCAAAAAATAATATGCATGCACGTGAACTGAGGTGATGAAGGCAGCACATATATACATACATATATATATATATATCGATGCCCATATCACCACATACCGAGTAAAGCTTTGTAAAAATTTTCATCAACACCAAGCACTACTGTCAATTTCCCTAACATGTCCAAATACTCTGCTACTTTGAAGCGGCCGGAAGGGTCCGAGGTCGCTACGTTTGCCGGCGGCTGTTACTGGGGCATTGAAAGAATCTACATCAAGCAATTTGGCGAGGAAGAAGGGTTTTACGACATCAAGAGTGGGTTCAGCAACGGGGATTTCAAAAACTACGCCAACCCAAGCTACGAGACCGTGTGCTCCGGGGTGACGAATTACGCAGAAGCAGTTCAGATTTCGTTTGATCCTGTGAAGTTGCCATACAAGAAATTGGCAGATCTCTTTTTCAGAATGCACGATGCCACTCATTTGAATCACCAGGGCCATAATGAAGGCGTGCAGTACAGATCGGCCATCTTTGTCGACGACTCTGCCAAGGGCCAATTGGAGGACGCACAAAAGGCCTTCTCCGAGGCCCAGGACAAATGGTACCCAAACCACAAAGTGGTGACAGAGATTGAAAAATTGGAGACTTTCTACGACGCAGAGGAATACCATCAAAGATATTTTTTCAAGAACCCAGAAAAGTCTGGCTGCCCTACACATTTCATCAGAACCGAACCAAAGAAATAAACAAAACTTTGCTATTGAAGGAGCACAATTTGTATCTGTAAAATATTAAGCTCTCCTTACTCACATTGAAATATCTTCATTGTAGCTACTAGCAAAGTCCTCAAGAACGACGACATGCACATCGATGCGCAGGTGCGTTTTTTTCATTTTGTTCTAACGGATAAACTGCTCAACGACAATCTACAGTTGAGGACAAGGTTTGTTCTAAATTCACAGAAATGCTCGATGTCTTTCAAAGACTTTTGTCTTGATTAAGAAATCTTGAAGACCGTATCTCCATACATTGATACAGGGCTATACCATAGTTGTCAATCACACTCAGTGCAGCTGCCAGAAATCCATTAACAGTTACCAGAAACACATTTCCAGTTTCTCCCAGAAGGCCGGCAGCGTACACAGGCATGGGCCTGACTGCTTGCCCCCATCTTACAATCTTACAAACAGTCTGAGCCTGGACTCTGAAGTGAGTACCACCAAATCCTTCTCCCCCACGTGACAACCTGACAAATGGCTGACTTGGTCCAGCCATCCCGCTTTACAGAAACCTCGCCCTTGTTGATGGCACTCCTTCTTGATCTGTACACTGCCGCTCCATGGCACCGTTTCCGGTGGCTGTTTGATATATTTGGCAGTGTCTTGGTATGTATACGTGTATATGTTTCTGTGTACCGTGTCAGGATCGCTGCGGTGACTGTCCAAAGACAAACAAAATAAAATAAAATAATAAAAAATAAAAATAACTTCAAAACGATCTTAAATCTTATCAACATCTAAAAAATTTTTTATAATTTTCGGAATATCATTGCTATATAGGGAACAATTGGACGTCGCAGCGATTGTATTGTGAATTTCATTTGAGAACGGCGTTGTCACTTGTTTTGAGACTGGGATTATCACTGATAAAAGTGAAGGGATAAAGAGAGAAAGAAAGAAAGAAAGAAAGTATAAGCAAGAGAGCGAACTGAAGTATGTCAAACGTGGCCAAAGATAATAGCGAAAAGATTGATAACGCTCTCAGAGCATTGAAGAATAAAAAGAACCTTACTCAAAAGAAGGACTACTCAGTGGTAGAGTTTGAAGACAACGAGATTTCCACAAAAGAAAGAGTGATCAATAATTATCCGGCACCAATTGCAAAGAAGCCGAGCGATGAAGAAGTGTTTTTACTGAACGGATTGCCCAACCATGAGTTTTTGAAGAACCATTTTTTCTACGAGGGGAGATTGCAAGAGCATCAGATATTGAGGATCTTGCGAGATGCTACAAAATTGTTGCGATCTGAGCCAAATTTGTTGGATGTTCCTGCACCGGTCACAGTGTGTGGAGATGTGCACGGCCAATATTATGATTTGATGAGATTATTCGAGGTTGGCGGGCATCCCAAAAGCACATCCTACTTGTTTTTGGGTGATTAYGTKGACCGTGGTTGTTTCTCCATTGAGTGCTTGATTTACTTGTACAGTTTGAAGTTGAACTTCCACAAGACTTTTTGGATGCTTAGAGGGAACCATGAATGCAAACACTTGACTGACTATTTCACTTTCAAAATGGAGTGTTTGCACAAATACAATATCAAGGTGTACGAAGCGGCGTTGGACTCTTTCAATGCGTTGCCACTTGCAGCCATCATGAACAACCAGTTTTTCTGTGTTCATGGGGGGCTCAGTCCCGAGTTGAGAACGTTGGACGATTTGCGCAAGATTGATCGATTCAAAGAACCGCCAACCCGGGGCTTGATGTGCGATCTACTTTGGGCAGACCCGATCGAATCTTACGACGAGGACACCAACGAGAATTTGTTTGTGCCCAACACGGTCCGAGGCTGCTCCTATGCTTTCACATACAAGGCCTCGTGTGCTTTTCTTCAAAGAACGGGGTTACTCTCCATCATCAGAGCCCACGAGGCCCAAGACAGTGGCTACAGAATGTACAAGAGGACGCCACAAGTGGGGTTCATTTCCTTGTTGACAATGTTCAGTGCCCCCAACTACTTGGACAGTTATGGTAACAAGGCTGCGATCTTGAAGTACGAAAACAACGTCATGAACATCCGGCAATTCAACAGCTCGAAGCACCCGTACTGGTTGCCGAACTTCATGGACGTTTTCACCTGGTCGTTGCCGTTTGTTGGCGAGAAGGTCACCGACATGCTTGCTTCGATATTGAACATCTGTTCCGAGGAGGAGTTGGACGAGGAAACCCCGTTGGCGGCAGCGCCTGCTCAATCAATGGACGACGTGCCTTCGGCACCGGTTTCTCCAATAGGCGGGCCTGGCTACGCGCCTCAGCTTCCGCTCATTGCGTCTGCTATGGCGGAGCCTGCCGCATCGTCCGACGACGCCTCCGGGGCCGACGCCTCCATCGAGGCAAAGAAACAGGCCTTGCGCAAGAAGATCTTGGCCATCGGAAGAGTCGCAAGAATGTACCAGGTCTTGCGGGAGGAGTCGGAGAACGTGGAACAGTTGAAGTCCTTGACGGGGGGAAACTTGCCCAAGGGCACGTTGTTGAGCGGGGTCGAAGGGTTGAAGAAGTCCATCACCTCGTTCGAAGAAGCCAAGAAAGCAGACTTGGAAAACGAAGCCATTCCCCCAAGCGCTGCAGAATTGACCAGAAGAAGAAGCCAAAAAGAAGAAAGATTGAAGAAGAAAATCAGAGATTCCATGAGCTCCTTGGACGGGCATGAGTAAGAAAGAAGTATTAAGCATTGTCATCACGCCCAAACACACTACAAACGAAACTACTTCTTTTTTTTGAATACATATATTTTAATCATAGTTAAGAATCATCTTCCTTTTTTTTCTATTCCCATTCAGTTGCCTCTGTTATTAGTAAAGTAGGAAATCTGTTTCATCAAATTCGTAGCAACACCTTCGATGCTCGGTAATATACTAATTTCGGCAGCAGCAGCATCATCATCATTACCATCATCATTATCATTATCATTATTATCATTATCATTATCTCCATTACCATCATCATGTACAGCTGGACTTCGAGTCGTGCCAGAATCTGCGCGGTAATGCTTGAGTTTGAATATCTTGACATTCCTCTCATTGAATATCCTTCTATTAACAATCATTTGTTTCAAGTAATCGCTTTCCTTCACTTGCACCCCCTTGAATGGTGCCGTCACGCCGGCAAGTACCACGTAACTCATGCTTGTTGGCTCAACCAACGGCCCAGAAAAGAAAAAGCTCTTTGAGCTAATGGGACTGGTGGGCGACTTCAACATCAACCCAGTTAGGGTGTCCAAAATATTCGTCGAAATCATGGCCACGCTCTTCTCGATTGCTTCTTCATCATGAACGTCCGCTTCATTGCTGAAAATACGACCCCACAAGATACTCAAGTACCAGCCCAAGGACACCTCAGACCAAACAAACTTCAACGGTTTCAATTTGCGCGGCTGAACACTTGTCACTGACTTGACACTTTGTAGTTGATTGACCTCCTCTTTCAAGTTGGGAATCCCTGATATCTCATCAAGGGTTTTGTTCATAGCTTCTATCTTGTTTGTTGCTTCATTCAAAAATCGGATATTCACCACGTTGTGGCTTTCAATCAATTTGATAAAATCCAACAATGTCTCAACAGAAGTCAACCCAGACCATGTCTTCGATAACGGGGCATTTAGTGGAAGCTTCCCCTTGGCCTTTTCCGACATCCCAAGAGGTTGAGTTGATCTAAACGCGTTTGCAAAATCTTCCACCTCTTTTTTGTTCTCCTCTAGCAGATCACCATCTTCAACATCTTCTCCTTTCTCTTTTTCTTTGTTCTGCTCCTCCTCTCCATAACTTTGCTCAATTGCACCCCTGAAAACATCGGTTTTCTTCTGATCTAGAAATAAATCCATAATGGTGTTCATCACATTTTGGTAAATTCTCTTGTTTTTGACAACAACAAACATTAACAAACGCACCTGCCGGATTTTGTCAAGATTGAAGATAATGGCATTGACAATTGACCTTGTTAACAAGCTCAACAAATCCGGGTTGATATTTCTTCTTTGCAACATGACAGGAGAGCTCATTTTCACCACAAGCTGAGTGAGGATCGAACAACAGTGATAGCTCAAGCCACCAAAAAACAGTATTCTCAGCGTGGGCTCCTTCTCCTCTTCTTCCTCGACTGGCAACTCTTTTTCCAACAATTTATGAGCAGGGTGGTCGTTTTTCTTCATGAGGTCTGCAGGGGTTGGTGGGACCAAATTGTATAGAATCTCAAAAAACGTGGGGCTAAGTAAATCCATTGATAACTGATTGCCATGCACCAAGATAAAACAAAGTTTGTAAACAATGAGATCTCTATAAGTGACAATTAATGAATTTTCAAGCGACAGCTTTTTCAAAAACTGTTCCGGCACACATGATTCGTGAAATTTTATGCTAATCGGATGTAATAGGTTTCTGCAAACCGGCTCCATCGAGCTCAAATATAACGTAAGATAACTGGATATCCCCCTCAAATCTGTAAAATCGTTGGTGTTCGTTGCGACATGGTAAAATATGCACGTCATTAGCTCGTTCGAGTACAATTCCTTTGTGAGTTTGCTTCTTCCAGATACCAAGCACTTGACATAATTTTTGTTGCACTGGATAAACTCCCAAATGATCATCATGATCTCTGTGGTGCACACGGGAATCTTTGGCAAGTCCTGTAATTCTGCAGGAAAACTTGCGTTTAGCCTTGAAAATGGCATGGATTTTCGTTTCAATAACGGTATTTTCAAATATGACAAAAAGTTTGTCGTTATGTAAACCAATTCAGATGGTTTGTGAAGTTTGGACAAGTATAGTCGAACCAAATTATTTGGTGGGAAAATGGTGGCATTGCCATTATTCACATATTGTAATATTTTGTGATCTTTCAAAAAATCCGTGTCTTCTGAGGGAATGGGGTAACTGAAGGTCAAACAGACCATTTGAATTGAGTAACTGAATAACAAAAACCTCACTTCTCTCGCTTGCGTGGTATTTAAATTAGTGTTGTTCGACGATGGACCACAATCCCTTAAGGACAAGTTTAATAGGGAACAAATGAACGCCAAATGTTTGATTTTGGGGACTGCCGTTACTAGCACCGTCAAAAATCTGGAACCTTTCAGCACAATTTCTCTCAGCGGGCAGTATAGACATTTGGAACTCAAAGACATTAGCAATCTCAATATTTCCAACCTATTTGCATCAACTAATGAATTTGTTGCTTCATAGTTGCCATTCTGGCCAATACCAGGCTCCCAAACCACGAACTCGGTTCCCTTCACCAAAGAGCTTGCTTCAGGAAGGGTGAAATGCTTGGTGAACAAAAGATCAATGCACGCATATATGAGCTGCACCCCAAGAGGCGGTTCATATTTTAAATGCCTATTGTCCCCGTTTACCACCGCCTGAACAGACGAAGAAGCTGATGCTTTTTCCTGATGGATCTCCACATTCATGCTTCTTGTTTCATTGTCGATATTCGACAACGTGCTCGGGGCAGTGCCTGCACCCACGGTTGCCCAATTGGGCGAGTTTGACTCCGAGGAGGAGTGATTGAGATACTCTGTCTGCTCCAAATTGATGCTGGAGTTGGATCGCCAGAATATTTCAAGCTCTTCCTGCGAAGTCGTTGCGCTGTCGGAGAACAAAAATGGAAGAAACCTCGTCAAGAGACGCACACAATTGAGTAATCTCAACGTTGAGAATTGATGAATGTCCGGGAAGGTGGGGCTGTGCGCAATATGTACAATCTTTGTTGAGGCTACTCTGATGAACACGTTGAAATTCGTTGGGTTTCTCTGCTTAATGGCCTCTATGTCATTCGATGTCAATATGTTGAACACATCGTTCGGCTCAATTATGGTTTCATAAAGCAATTGATCCCAATATGGATCTTCTTCTGAAATAGGCGGAGGCTCCGCTAGGCGGAAGATCTTTCTCTTGAGTTTGAGCTTTTGATGTGCCACAGATACCATCGTTATCTCAGCATCATAAGTTCATTGAAGGTTCTTTGTCGTTCCGATTACTTTGACTGCCGGCTAGACACAAAAATAAAATCCATTGATAGTGCGAATAGCACTCGTGGCGCATGCACAGCAGGATCGAGTGTTTGGAGTCGTCTCATGCCAATCCCGCAGGCTAACTGGGAACATGACGTCTCCATAGCTTTTGAAACATTAAGGTTGGGTAAGGTTGAATCACAATGGAAGGTCACTGATTTGCAGTCTCGACAAATTATCAAGTTTTATCGTGAGTTTTGGCAACCGACTTTTCGTCAAAAATCGGTTTGTCATTCCTTCTGCTTTTCTGATATTAGCACTTTCATTAGCACAGGAAGACACTCTGCTACTCTACCATTTGCTTCTTTCGGAGATAGCCCCCCAATAATTCTCTGAAGAGAGTTTTCCAGATGTGCCCCAGGCTTCCACCACTGCGTAACCGTGCTACCGATAACGGACCAGGGCTGCAGCATTTTTTTCTTCTGTCCTCATCGATCGATCGCCCTTCATTTTTCCCGTATCGAGCACTAAAACTGACGCAAAATGCCTGATTTCTTTATCTATATCATCATTGATCTTCATTAGCCTGCTACACTGGAAAGCACATCAGCATGGACTTGCAGACTAGGTAAGCTCCCGTCGAGAAGCCTCGCTTCAATCTTTAATTGGGAAATAATTGATCACTAACAGCTTGCAGTTTGATGAATGCAGGATTCGACATAAACAGTACTTTGGGCGTGCTATACATTGACCAGTCAGACGGGCTCTGTTTAGCGTTCGATGGTTCGTATTTCAAGTTGAATGATCCAAATCACCAGTCGTATCAAATACATGCAATCATCAAAAAGAATAAGGCAGTCATTGACAGCGAAGGTTTTGGGTTGATAAAGTTCAAAGGGTTCGATGTTAATTTGTTCCACGATACAAAGCTGAATAGGGTACTAGCTGTTTACAGATGAATCAATATCTGCTATGACAACAAACGCATATAAAAGAAAAAGTTTCATTACCATCCATCTAATTTACATTCAAACTTCTCCTTGAGGTAACCCCAACCTTTCTCAAAATATTCAGTCTTCTCCACTCTTAGCTTCTTGTATAACGACTCATTCTCAGCAACCAATGTGTTGGCTCCTCTCCATGCATACGTGATGGGATCATTGGAATCGATCCCGATTCTAATATCCCACTCAACAGGTAATACTTTCTTCAACTCCATCTGTAGCCTTTCTTTGAAGCCCTTGAATTTGAAATTACCACCAACGCATATGATGTTGCTAGCGAGCAACGGTCTCACGAGCTCTGGACTGGTGTAAATGCTGTCGCATATCGTTTTGGTGAGCCCGTTTCTGTGCTTGATATTGGCTATAGCCGGATCGAAAAGCGTCTCCGGGATGCTGAACCTCTCATCATATATCTTCATTATCTGAAGCTCGCTCATATCTGGAGTGGATTTTCTAATGGCATCGGTCACTAAATATCCCTTTGTTGTAGTCTTGTAATCAGGCAATGCATACTCAACGATCATGCTTTTATCGTTTATAGCAGCAGCTGAACCCCGTTTCGATTTCTCCTTTTTGAGCTCTTCTAGCGAATCGGTGTAGTTCAAAGGAACAAAGCAGGTCTGCTCTTTGATATTATTGACCAAGATTGTTTCCTCTGTGACATCGTAGTATCTGAAAGAAATCAATTCTCTCAAAAAGCCCGACAACAATCTCCCGCCAATGTCCAACTTTTTAACACCAGCCCAATATACCACACCATATATGATGGGGACAACGTAGGTTGCATCGAATCCAGAATCTATCACTAGCTGGAAATCTTTGAACCCATTGGGAGCCACAACATTTTGCTGTGCTAACGGTCCATATAGCTGTTCATTTTGTTGCCAACTGAAGGGAACAAAAGAGGAAGGAATTGCCTTGTAATAACTGCTGAATCCATATTCTTCAAACACAACCTGGTCAGTGTTTTTAGCAATTCTCGGTAGTGTCAATGGCGCCTCTGTCAACACCAAGTCAGTCTCTACTGGGTCAACATGTAGGTTCAAGTCATCGGAGTTGAAGCAATAGTCCCATATGAGCTTCTCAGTTTCCCAGGAGGTTAGCTGCGATTTTTCGTATGGTCTTTTGAACACACAGCCACTGATATTCTGGTTCTCATCCACCAATTTCCCTAGAATCAATCTTCGATCTTTTGTCCGAACAATCGTATTGGGCACTATTGCAGGTCTATGGTTTGAGTCGTCCAAAGCGTACCCAATCTTGATACTGTACGACCCATTGTCCACTATTAGTGGTTGTGGCATGTTGACTAAAGGCTTTTGTTGAAATCAAGCAACTTTTCACAACTCAACAAAGAATTTCACTTCATCTGACAAGCTGAGGAAAATTACCGAAAAAAACAAAAAAAAACAACAACAAACAAACAAGCAAGCTAGCCAAGATGCGAAGATAATAAAGGAAAACGCGAGATCTACACCACCTAAAAAGGTTAGGCAATCGGAAAACATATAAACAGGCCAGCCTGATCAATCGTTTGAAACACTCGGAAAGAATAGAAAATGACAAATAAAGACTCGGAAAAGGGCAAACTGAAAGATAGAAGCAGCAAATCTCCCTCAAAGCACACAAAACATTCTTCCGAACAAGCGACTCCAGTGAGCTCCCGATTCAACAATTTCAAGAAATACCTTCAAAAGAAGCGTACTTTAGTGATCGTTCTCTCGGTCATTGTGTTGCTCACTAGTGTCTTTCTTGGTGCCAAGGAAACCGGGGTTGTGGAAATCCCTGATTTTGATTTTGATTTTGATTTTGACTTCACGGACTTTACCGACAGTTTACCCAAAAGCTTGATAACGGCTCTCAACGAAGCAAAAGGAGATGCTACATCAGGGAAAGCAGAAGCAGATGCCACCGATGATTTTGTGGTTGGAAGATACATGCTTGAAAACAATTTCACTCTGAACTTTCCAGTGATTATGGTTCCGGGTGTGATCAGTACAGGGTTGGAAAGTTGGGGATTGAAAGGTACTGCAGAATGTCCAAGTGAGCCCCACTTTCGGAAAAGACTCTGGGGTTCTTTTTACATGTTGAAGGCCATGTTTTTAAACAAGGCCTGTTGGCTACAACACATTATGCTCGATCCGGAAACAGGCCTCGATCCTCCTGATTTCAAAGTCAGAGCTGCACAAGGTTTCGAGGCAGCAGATTTCTTTATCACAGGGTACTGGATCTGGAACAAAATCGTCAGCAACTTGGCAGTGTTAGGATATGATCCAAATGAAATGTCGTTGGCAGCTTATGACTGGAGGTTGACATACATTGATTTGGAAAAACGTGATTTGTACTTCACCAAGCTCAAGCATTCCATCGAGGTCCAGTACAAGCAATCAGGGAAGAAATGCATTCTTGTGGGACACTCTATGGGCTCTCAGGTGGTTTTGTTTTTCATGAAGTGGGTCGAGGCATCCGGGAAAAACTTTGGTAATGGTGGCCCTGAGTGGGTCAACACCTATGTTGAGGCCGTGATTGACATTGCAGGATCTGTTTTGGGAACCCCCAAGGCATTGACGGCTTTGCTTTCTGGAGAAATGAAAGACACGATTCAGTTGAACGCTGTGGCAATTTATGGATTGGAGAAATTCTTCAGCAGAAAAGAAAGGGTTGACATGTTGAGAACGTTTGGTGGTGTGCCTAGTATGATCCCAAAAGGTGGTGAGCGTATTTGGGGGTCGTTGACAGACTCTCCCGATGATGCTTGGGTTAACAAGACTTCCAATGTCTCGTATGGATCCTTTATCAAGTTCAAGGATCACAATGGTAAATTCTCAGCAAATAACCTTACCATGGATGGGTCAATTGAGTTCTTGCTTAACAATTCTCCAGGCTGGTTCAAAGATAGGGTGCTCAGTAGTTATAGTTTTGGGATCACTACTGATAGAGAGCAACTTGAGTTGAACAATCATGATCCTTCCAAATGGAGCAACCCGCTTGAAGTTCAGCTACCAAACGCACCAGATTTGAAAATGTATTGCTTTTATGGCGTGGGAAATCCTACAGAGAGAAGTTACACTTATCAGGAAGAAAAAGACAAGTCCATATCAAAACTCAATATTTCCATGGCTTATGGGGAGAAAGATACCGTCACTTTGGGTGACGGTGACGGTACAGTGTCACTTCTTACGCACACAATGTGCCACAAATGGAAAGAAGAAAACTCTGTTTACAACCCGGGCAACATTCAAGTCAAGATTGTCGAGATGAAACATGAGCCTGAAAGATTCGATATGAGAGGCGGCTCAAAGACATCGGAACATGTGGATATATTAGGTTCCACGGAGTTGAACGAATTGATATTAAAAGTCGCAAGCGGCCATGGCGACGAAATAAAAGAAAGGGTCATCAGTCAGTTGCCAGAGTTCATCAAAAGAATGAACTGGGACTGAAATCTATTCCTTGTCTTGAAAACTTCCTCTACTCTCATTCAGCATACATATACATATTTTACACTATTAAGATCCTTTCCGTAATAAGCATATTTACCTACTTGCATTCCCTTTCTCAAACTTGACTCGATGTCTGCCTCGAAGAACTCACTCTGTGCTTTTGAAAGAAAGATATTCGGAGAGCCATATTTAGCAATTTGATTTTTATTTTTTTACCATACATTTGACACCACAAATGACAATAAATCGGAGGCAAAATCATCGCCAAACTAAAGATAACTTCATATCCTCATCAAACTCAATAACTATACCACGCCCAACTCGAAGATCGAAAGTAAAGATACATCATGCCAGACTCTCCCGTAACACCTGATTCACCCCTAAGTCCCATAGAGGCGACCGATGGGGCTGTCTCATCAACTACCCCCCGAGTCATCTCCCCTACAGCAACCTCCAATGAGAAATTCCCACTAGGCTGTTACAAGCTTCTATATGCTAAATGCAAGGTTTACGTACATCCCACGAGCAACAAGAAGGATAACGTTCCCGGGGTGCTATCTCTTGCAAAACCACAAGGCGCGGTAAACAAGGAGATCTTGATCTCATTTACACCAGAGTTTACGCTTCTGAAATCAGACTTAGAGATATTCAAAAAGTGTGATTTGCAATGCAATGCTCCAGATCTTGTCCTCGAGGGCTCTGCATCCGGCCCACATAAAGAGAAAGGCTTATTCATCAAGAAATCGTTGATTTCAGGATTCGGGTCGTACGCATTCAGCGTCACGATTGCCAATGTGTTTTCAATCCATTCACGGACCCCAAGCTTGGGGTGGTGGTGGGGAAGTATTGTCATAAATCTCAAGTCCTCTGACACGGAACGGCTTCCAGTGTTGTTCTTCCATGATGATGAATCAGAAAGTATGCAACAATATCAAGCGCTGAGAAATAAAAATTTCAGTCCGTTTTCCTCAGAAAATCCATCAGAGCTCTTTTACGGCGGAGATCAGTTCTTTGAGGCTTTGAAAAACTACTGTGTCGTTGAAAGATCAAGTCTCGAGAGCTCCATTTATCTCATCAATCCTTCTTCTGATGATCTCCGTGCATTTTCTCCATTGAACGTTGTTGAAGACAAGCCTGCTTTGGATCCTGTCCAGAAGCTCAACGGGTTCTTGACCGGGGCAAAGTGGACCGTCTTGGAAGGATTGGCGAAAATATCACAGCTTGCAAAGAGCAACGTGAACAACGTCATAAATGAGAGCCCTGATCTGGTCAAGAAGTTGTTACAACGGCCAGAGATCAAAAGAATAAACGATGAGTTTGACTCCGCAAATGTGTACTTGGCGAAGTGGGCTTTGAGTATACAAGAAGAAGCTGAGAAAAATAAAAAGAAGTACGTTTTGGATGACAGTTATCGAAACTTGTTGAACTCTGAGTTGGGTATCCCATCCATCGACACATTGAGCCCCAAGGAGATTGAAGAAAGCCAAAGAACAAAAGAAGTTTCTAAAATAGAATGGGATCTGTACTTTGATCATGCAGGTAGATTGTCATTGACTGCTAACGAAATCAAGGAAAGGATTTTCCATGGAGGCGTTTCTCCATCTGTCAGACCTGAAGCCTGGCTTTTTCTTTTGCGGGTATATCCTTGGGACAGCTCATTGTTTGAGAGAAAGCAAATTTTGAAAAGCTTGCAGCACGATTATACGGTTTACCGCAACAAGTGGAAAGATAATCTAACTGAGTTACAGCATGACAAATACTGGAAGGATCAGAAGTTTAGAATCGAAAAAGATGTGAACCGAAATGACAGAAATATTTTTCTTTACAAAAACACACAAGAAGGATCACTCAAAGATGACATTGGTGTTGAAGGCGATGATGATGATGGGTCTGTGATAAATCTCAATAACCCTCATTTGCTCAATTTGAGAGAAATTTTATTGACCTACAACCAGTACAATGTGAACCTTGGTTACGTTCAAGGCATGTGCGATTTGTTGTCAGTGGTGTACAGTATCTATCAAGATAAAAGCATTACATTTTGGTGTTTTGTCAAGTTTATGGATAGAATGGAGAGAAATTTTTTGAAAGATCAAAGTGGTATGAAGAATCAGATGGAGACATTGAATGAGCTAGTGTCCTTGATGCTACCCAAACTTTTTCTTCATTTGGAAAAATGCGAATCCATGAATTTGTTTTTCTTTTTCAGAATGTTGTTGGTTTGGTTCAAGAGAGAGTTTCTGTTTGAAGACATTATCCCTCTTTGGGAGAATTTTTTCACAGATTATTACTCTTCCCAGTTTCACTTGTTCTTCTGCTTGGCAATATTGTCAAAGCATGAAAGAATCATCATCGAGCACTTGAGTCGCTTTGATGAGGTCTTGAAATACATGAACGATCTCAGCTTGACGTTGGACAAGAATGATTTGTTGGTCAGAGCTGAATTGTTGTTTTTAAGATTCAAGAAGATGACGGAAATCATTGACAGAGGGGTGTTGAACGAGAATTTGAACAAAATCAGAGCTGATATTTTGAAAAACAACAAGGGCAGAAACAACCGTCAAATAGAATCATCTTTGCCACAAGCGTACGAAATCACTGACAATTTGAGACAGTTGTTGAGAAAAGATATCATTATGCAACACGAACAGCCTAGAAAAGAAGATGAGATGAGCTGCTAATTTTCAAAAGGTGAAATGCTAGTCACGATTTCTATCAAAAGTATTATATAGTAATGAATAACAAATTCTTTTCTATTGTATTCAGCCACCTTCTCAATCATTGTCAAAATCAGTCACAGGAAACCATCCATAATCGTACAATGCTACCTTTCCTTCACTGTTCATTTGAACTCCCTCCTCTTCTAGCAACTCTTTCTGTAGCCGTGTTCCTTGCGAGCGAGGCGAGATCTGCCCCTGGGCATTTATAACCCTCCACCAAGGCACGGTCTCGGTACTGTACAATGTCTTGTCAATTGCAGTGCTATTTGTTCCCAATAACTTGAGCGACTGTCCCACCTGCCGAGGATTTTGCGGCCGATCAATGAGTTTAGCAATATGGCCGTAAGTCGTCACTTTTCCATATGGAACCTTCTTGACCTCTTCGTACACCGAGTAGTGAAACCCCACAGCTTCTTCATTGGGCATCCTCACTCCGTTAAATATGGTTAAACACAACCCAACATGGGCGTAATGATTCAACCCAAACACAACGGCCAGAAATCCCTACACCACGCCCGAGGTAAGACAGAAAAAAAAATGGAGAGACCAACTTAACAATCCAATATGCACATGCTTTGGAACCTGCTCTCTCGTTAGACATGTCAGACACTCCACTTGCCGCAGCCGGACTGGGCAAAGCGTTGACTGTGTTCGATATCACCACAAATTTAGAGACATCTCTACAGGAATTGGTAAGTGATCTCCAGTCGTTCCGAATTTTCCTGGTGCATTGTACTGACCAATCCGGTGTAAAGCTCGAGAAGGTGAAGCAGTCAGATGAAGAAATGCAACAGACTGTGACCAAGTTGTCGCAAAAGTTGGACAAGCTCACAAATCAAAGCTCTGATAGCGACAGCTCCGATAGCGATGATAGCGACAGCGATGAATCGAGCTAATTACTTGTATGAACTACATTATGGCATCTGCATTGCACCAATCCTTTGTTGGAAATTATGTGAATGACGGTTTATAAGCTCAGTCTTTTGAAAAATTTGTAGGCTCACTTGATGTTCAACTTGTCTGCCAATGAGGCCTTCACATCAGCAGTCACCTTTTCAACAGGTTTATCGCAGCTCAACTTCACAACCTTGCCCTGTTTATCGAAATAGTCGACAACTGGCATGGATGTCTCGTAAAAAGTCTTGAATCTCTTCTTCAAGCTGTCAACGTTATCATCAGCTCTACCGCTAGTTTTGCCACGTTGGATGATTCTTTCAATCATAACAGATTCAGGGCATTCGAAGAACAAAGTAAAAGCACTCTTGGAAATCTGGCTTTCGAAAGATAATGCCTGATCCATCTTTCTTGGGAAACCATCAATCAAAAAGCGTTTGTTACCCTTGGCATAGTTTTCCTCGATAGCGTTCTTCAACAACTTGAGGGTGACTTCTTGAGGAACGATCACACCTTCGCGGATACACTTGGCAATCAATTCGCCAGTTTCCGAACCGGGTCTTTTTTGCTCTGCTCTCAACAAGTCGCCGGCGCTAAGGTGAACGAAATCAAAATCTCTCACCAATCTCGAACACTGAGTACCTTTACCCGAACCCGGCCCACCAAGAACGAAAATAACGGAGATATCACCAGGCTTGAACACTGGAGAAGCAGCAAGTTTGTTATCTTTCTTTTTGTTAGCTAGATAAATGTTTCTGTTAGTGCCGAATTCTTCAATATAAAATCAACTTTGATCCAAGAGCTCTGGAATGAGCGTACACTTACCTAACCATGATTGAACAGAAGAGAGACCAAAACCCGCAACCACACCCAAGATACCAACAATGACAAACGTCACTGGGGTAATTCTTCTCTTTGGTGGTTCAGGCTTTGGTGCGGATTCCTCTTCTGCACTGCTGGAGTAGAATCTTTTTTTGAGCGTCATGGCGTTGAAGGTTGCTATGCTGCTTGCTCTTGTCGAAGACAAAGAGCAAAAGTTAGCTCTGGCCCTCAAATTTCTAGACCCCAATTGAAAGGTTTTAGCAATTGAAAACATGATGTGTTTTCGTGACTTGAGCTGGCCTTGATCTTACTTGTGAAAATCGGTTTTTTGAAGTTTTGAAGATTTTCCTTGTTTTTTATATGTTGACTGGATATCGTGAAGAAAAAAAAGAGTAGATCAGATCTAGTTACAAACTGAAAATTAATAACGTCTATATTACAGAATTGTATATAGTGTCAAATTAGCATAGTATCTCCCGCTGGCGCTTTAGTTCCTCCGCAGTGACAACATCTGAAAAGCTTTCCAGATACTCAATCAACACGTCAGCAGTAAGCTTGTACTTGATAACAGCCTCTTTGAGACTCATTATAAAAATTTCAACGGAGTTCGTAGTAGAAGATACCCAGGTCTCGTCATTGTCAAAAGTCGATTCTCCAGATGGTGAGATCTCATATATCACCGGTTCGAAGAATTTGAAGATGCTCAACACAATCTTGAACAACTCAACCTCTCCATATAAACAGAAGATGAGATCCCACATCCTGAACAAAATGTCGCGAGGAAACACGCTTTCAAATAATGAGATGAACCAGCCAAAGAGACACGCGTTAAAGTTGAAATCTAGGTCACGGAGGAACTTGTAAAGCTTTGGAAGGGACTTCTTGAGGAACACATCAACTAATATCTTATTATTTGTGGCCGTCCACTTGAAAGGGTCCCTGAATAGCTCAGGATCAACAATGTTGATCAATATATTGTCGAGAAACTCAAATGTTTCGATCTCAGAGACAAATACAAACAAGAAGTTCGCTCCTAAAATATTCATTCCTTGCCAATATCCTAGCATCGGGTGCTTTCTTGCAAAAGCTGTCAAGACTCGCTGCAATTTGTCCACTCCTGGACCTTCTCCTTTTCTGAAAAATGGGTACTGCTTCATGGTCCTATTACAGTCAATCTCAATTTGTCGCTCTGATTTTATGATCTGCTGCTTTACCTCGACATCAGCCACATTAGCCATGAATTTGTCTGACATCAACCACTCATACTCACCTGGATAGCTTTCTAACTTGGCTCCGGAAGAATTGAGCCAAAGTTTTGACCTTAGATTCATAGGTATCCCTCCAAGCACCAATTTTTTGTACACGTTGTACATTGTTTCACCAAGAACACAGCCGAACTTCCCAATAACCTCGATCTCGAAATCAGGCTCTCCTTTGTTAGCCTTGATTTTCAAAAAATCTATATCTATCAAGAAATTTTCCCATCGAATTCTATTTTCTTTAGGCTCGTCCCATGCAACCTCATCAAAGTCAATAGAGTGGGAGTCAGACCTCAATGTTGGAGGGAGCTCACTGCTTGACGTCATGGATCCTAACTCAAGTGGAAGACTTTCGATGCTGGCATTATCAACAGCACCAAAAAGAGCCTCAGCTGCATCTGCAAGCCCATGCGAACCTCTCCCATCATTGTAATGTGGGGCCATAGAAGAGATTGATTTTCTTTGCTGTGGATTATTGAGTTTCTGATATACGCTATACACTATCAACAGTTGTTTGTCACGCCTCTGGATATTTTGAAAGCTCTGTAGACTGTTCGATAGCACCAGAGGCGACTCAGGATGATGATCATCATCTATATTGTTTAAAGGATGATGTGTTGTAGTTAAACGGATCAACGGATTTGGAAGGGATGTTGCCGATGATAAAGCAGATGACCTTCCGCTCAACGTCAGATCACCGTCACCATTGAAAGAACCTGTATCATTGTTAGCATCCTCACCACAATTGACCTTCACATCCATTGGGTCCTGATACAAGCCCCCAAACGAGCAAACCCTTCTCAAGGTAGAGTAAAAGGACGGACCATCGTTCTTGATCTGGGTTTGACCTGTCTTCAATTGTAGCGTGGATTGCTGTCTTCGCAACAATTGCTCCGCCTTATCTTTGCTACCATCATTAATGATATCCCCTTTAATTTCGACAGATCTTTCGGAGGAGATTGTTGCCAGACTTGGTCTTTCAGCCCAGAGAAGATTTATGTTCATGATTATGCATCTAAACCCGCCATTTTCCGCTCAATGTTGCAACCTAGGTTCCTATACGGCTACAGTTTGGATATCGATGATTTGAAATCGCACAAAAAGAACAAAAATACACCACCGCCACGGGACCATCGTACCTCGCTTAGAATTTTCAAGGGTTGATGATTTTTTCAGATCCGGTGTTCAGACAGTTACAGTCTTTGGCAAATAAACACTTTAGCACGTCTTTATGATGAAGAATGTTGTGTTGATGGGGTTGGCCCCCATTGCCATTTTCTACATCATGTGGACTACGTTCCACACATGGCTTCCTACCAACTACATTTTTGACCACAAAGAAATTCAAGAGATTTGCCAAGGTGCAATAAGTAGACAAGGAAGCAGCAACGACACATATGCCTTGTTCGAGGATATCAGATCTGAACTTGCCAAGAAATACGGCTCCAAGTATATCAACGAGTTGAACAACAAGGACTGGGTTTTCAACAACGCAGGGGGTGCCATGGGCCAAATGTTTATTCTTCATGCGTCCATTTCTGAGTATTTGATATTCTTTGGTTCGGCAACAGGCACCGAGGGCCACTCTGGAATCCATTTCAGTAATGATTACTTTACAATCTTGCAAGGAACTCAGTACGCTGCAGCTGCCAACGGGTTAAGCAGAGAAGTCTACCAGCCAGGTGACCAGAATTGGCTCAAGATGGGTAGTGTCAAACAATACGCCATGCCCCCAGAAAGTTTTGCTTTGGAATTGGCTCAAGGTTGGATTCCAAGTATGTTGTTTTTCGGTTTTGCAGATATGATCTGGAGCACTTTAGACTTTCTCAATCTCGGGCTCACCCTGTACTTGACCGCCAAGGACATGGGTAAAAACTTGTTCATAAACGGCAAGTTTTAATCAGAGCCTAAATTAGAAAGAACTTGACATTTTTGAATATAGATGAAAATTCAATAAACTGATATAAATAATATAAAAACTCTAATAATATACATTTCTTAGTAAATACATGAATAGCATCAAAAGGTGATTAACGTTCAAAGAAGTTCTTTCGAACCAAAGCCATTTTGGTCTTTCCCACTTTTACTGGAAGGTTCCGATGGTCTTTTACCGTTCTTGTCATTGACGCTTCTAACTTTAGATGAATTGGTTTTCGTTTCGGTATCATTTTTGTTCTTCAATGCCCTGTTTTTCTTTTCGTCAGTTGCATTGTCGGCAGGATTTTTTGGTTCTGATTTGCTGATGGGTTTGCTTGCACCGTTGATCTTTTTCTTTAGAGGGTGCTTCTTCTTTTTATCACTACCATTTTCAATGCTTTTGTTGGCTTTACTTTCTTTATGTTGTTTACGTTTCTTCTTAGAGGAACTTTTCAGACCATCTAATTCTCTCTGCACCCTTTGTGCTTCTTCTTCGAACCAGCGATTAAACTCCTCCTCTTGCTGGATTTCTGCCAAGGTCCGCGTGATTTTGGATTTTTCAACTTTCTCTTCTTTCCGAAGTTTTTCCTCCATCATGATCGCGGCTAGATCTAACGAATTCTTTTGCCTCACACGCGATTTTCCAGTTTGAAAGATCGAGAGAGAAGGAAATTCTTCCTCAACTGTCGGCTTCGAAGAAGCACTCACCCAAGAAGCACTAGCACCGGAGGATCCGCTGCTTCCCTTTATTGGGGAGAAAAATGCCGCCGCACCAATGCTTCCAGTTTCACCCCATGATGGTTGCTTGCTCAGGACGGGGTTTGAAGGTGAGTTGTCATCTCCAGCTTTTCCCCAGGGACTTGCTTTTGGCATTGCCGTTCCATTTTGCACCTTTTCAGGCTTACCTGACACCCTGCTGGAAAAAGGTGCAGGTGATTGACTGACGCTGGCTGTTTTCAACACATTTGTTAACGATATATTGAGCGCTGGTTTCCCAGGTGGCAAAGTAACCTTCTTCTTTTTTTTCAGTGCAGTAACAGATTCTGACAAGGACGGACCAAGAGCGCTTCTGTTGTCCAAACTTGGCCAAAGCAGTTTCAGTTCTTCCTCATTGACTGACACTTTTCTATTAGCCGGGCTTGCAAAAATTGTTTCTTGAAATGGTGCCGGTGATGGAGAAGGGGACGGAGAAGCGGAGGAGCTGAGAAGAATCTCCTTGCCATTTTTTGAGAGCCTGCGTGTCAGCAGAACTGATGACGAGCCTTCAAGAAGAATGGAAGGTCTCCTGAGATTACCGTTACTAGACCTAGCGCCTGAGAATCTTCTACCTTTGCCTCTAGAAACAGGAACGAAATCATCAACGGTTTCATCATCATCATCTATGGCAGATTCTTCCACTAACCCTTTACCTTTGAAGCCCAAGAAGGAGCTGGAGTTTGTAAAGGAAGCCAGCCTCATTAAATTCTCAAAACTCGTATCAACACCACTTTTGGAGCTGTTTCTCCGTTGACTCTCTTGAATGGAGACTTTCATGTTGAAAGCCTTATTGACCGTGGGTAACAAATCAAACAAAGGCTCAAATTGATTTCTCTCCGCCATATAATTCTGATTGAAGGTGCTGGTGGAGAACAAAAACTCATGGATGGTTTTGCCTGAATTTTTGATAGTGTAGGTATCTAATTTTTTAAAGTCTCCATCGTTCTCCATTGCATTCGGTCTGTGCATTTGCAATCCGTAGAAATATCTGAAATACTTGTTGATTCTTCTAGTGACAGACGAGTCTAAAGACTTGAACGAGAACTCGGATTGTTGCATGAGCACATCCAACAAATTGTTGAACAAAAACCAACAACATTCTTCGAATAGCTTTTTGGCATTAAGTTGCGTAGCTAATGTGATCAAAAGACAAACGTTTCGAGAATCAATAAGTTCGCAAATGTAATATTGAAAATAGTCTTTCAAATCGAGCATAAGAAGCTCATCACAAATCTCGATCATCTCTAAGGAGGTGTTGATAACAGTGTATTTGTCCTCATTTTCCGCAAACAAATCAAAGACATTTTTCCCGTAAAGATAACTCAAAATAAGCTTGAATTGTCGCATGGTGATGTGATCCAAATCCACAGTGAATCGCGAATCGTCATCAGCTCTTCTCCATTCTTCACTCAAACTTTTTTCAAAAAAGGCGGCTCTGGTGCGTAATAAGGTAGCAGAAGCCAAAATGTACCCATCTTTTAATTTGACTCTTGTGTCCAAAACTTTTGCAAACTTATTGTTATGCAAAATCAACTGATTCAAAGCATCAGGCAAATCTAGTTCGCATTTGAATTTTTGATTGGCACTGGTAATTTTCAAGAGTTTTCCTAATGTGAAAACTTGCTGTTTAACATTAGCAATGGAAGAAGGAGCTCCTGATCCAACTGGAAACTCTTCCCACACTCGCAACTCCTCTCCAGTATATGCATAATGAACCAAGATCAAGACTGCAAGGGGATTCACGTTGCGAGAGAACTCGATGCACCGATTCTTCGTCAGACAAGAAATAGTAAAGGTTCCAACATTTTCATTGTTTCTGCTGTCACAAGATAGAGAACTCGAGTTTTCAATGAGATGCAGGAATGTAGCAGATCTCGCCACCAATATCTCTGGAAGGACGTCTAATTCCATGTCACCGACTTTCAATATCCATTTTGACCGCTTTCTCTTGGTACCGGGCTTAAAATTAATACAGCTCTGAGATGTAAGGTGCGAGTTGAACTTGTGGTAATTTTTTTGCGCTGAATCAACATCACGCTTGTGAGAAGATTTCAGACTCTTATTGTACCAACGATTAACGTACAATTGGTAAAGATTGTCATTGGGATGTTCACCCAATTGTCTTTCATACTCATGATGGAGTTCTCCTTTGTGGTTGTTCATCAATAACTTAACAAGATCCTCTTCATCTTCATCGCCGTTGCCATCTTTGGTTGGAGGGTCGAATGGCAAGCTTTTCACATAATGATTGTAAACATATTGTTTATCCAGAGGTATTTGCCATTCTATACCATCAAGCAAAGGAGACAATTTACCTATATCAACGTGGAAGTTATTTTTCAATAATTTCAAAGGAAGAGCATCAACCTGGTCTATTAAAAATCCAAAAGTTGCGAATGAAGGATTACAGCACACTTTGACTGTTTGTTGTAAACTTGAAATTTGAACAGGTTTTGTGTTGTTTTTAATAACTTCGCCATGTGAGATGGACGCCTGCGAAGCTATTCTTTTGTATGTGTAACCATCGTAGGTAGTCAAAACAACTGATCCATCCACTGAAATGTCCATGTCAATTGCAGCCATGTTGGATGTTGAGGGTGACCAGCAAAGACTGTACTTGATGTTAGATTGCAAATTTGTGAACTGCTCACACAAATTGAACGTCAAAATATGCCCTGATTCAAATAAAAGGCCCACCATAGATCCCTTACCACAAAATTTTGTGATTTTCCTCGGCTTTGTGGTGAAACTCGGCTGGAAAAAATCAAAATTGCGATCTGTATTGGATTTGGACCCATCGTTGAGAAATTCAGACACACACGAAGGAGGATGAAATCTGAAGTGGTTGGAATTCATATAAACGTGAATTTCGTTGCTTTTGTCTGTCAAAACTAAGGTGGCAAAATCAAGAGCAACAACTGATTTTATTTTGGGCCCATAGTTGAAGGAAACACCTTGTGGAAATTGTTGAACAAAAGCTTTGCTGTAACCTTTGTATTTAACAAAAGATCCATTCCGATCCAGAATGGCAGAAGGCGCAACACCGAATTGACCAATGTTCAATCCCCAGATGTAGAGCTTATTATTGGTGTAAGCAACAGAATGAATCTTGGAGCAAGCAACTCCAATGAGTTGAGTCGAAAAATTGTCAATCGCAACTCTTTGCGGTTTATTACTGAACTGTATAACAGCCTTTGAGTTTTCTTGGGTTTCATACCCTAACTGCCCGTATTCGTTAGATCCCCAACTTAGACAATCACCATTAGAGTCCAAAGCAAGTGTGTGGTCATCACCTAACGCCACCACGTCAATATGAATTGACTCCAAAGATTTCAATTTTTCAAAGGAATGTTTGGGCAGTGCATCATTGGATCCGAGGCCTAGCTTACCATACTTGTTAGTGCCACACACGTATATGTTACCAATGTACTCTGTTGTTAGAGCAATCGAGTGGTGTTTAGAGATTTTAATGTCTTTGAAACGAAGCGAATATCTGTGGGGTATTCCCTCGAAGTGACCTAGATCGATTCTGACTGGGGAGGTAGAGCGATCTTCAGAGTCTCCAGTACCCATGTTCAAATTGGAATTGGATCCATAGGTCAATAAATCTTTAGCGCCCCGTAAAGAGCCAGTCCACCAGTTCTTCAAGTTGAGGATGGATCTTTTAATTTTGCCTTCCGATCCCGAATCATTTGCTCTTGAAGACTCAGGCTGAACTTCGGTTCCTCTGGTGGTGATATTGAAACCAATATGATCCGTCTTGAAGAAATCGCCTTCAAACCCGATGGATTCTGGAATTTGTGAGAGGGTTCTGAAATCACTCAACTTGCACCATAAATTGAAAGGTGTTAAACCTTCACGGTCTTTTGCGCTCAACATTATCTCCCTCACTTTGGAATCAATGTATTCTGAGTGGAGCAAAAGCTTGATGCAAGAAAAGCTCCCATGGTAAATAGCAATATGAAGACAATTGTAACCATTTTCCAAGTCATTGCTTGTCAATTGTGGAAGATTTTGATTATTTGATGATTTATTCAAAAAGTCGCGATGTTTCTTCAAGATCTTGAGCAAAACATCGTCCCTACCAGTTATGCAAAGCCAGTGAAGCAAGTTTCGCCCAAATACGTCTCTCTTCATCAAAAGGTAGGGATCTAGTGAGCCCAATTTGGCTGAAATTTCATGCTCATAATTTAGTACTGGGCTATCATTGATGCTTGTTCGAGCGTTAGCAGAATGAGCTCTGCCTGAAAAGGACAGAGATCTAAAAGTCAATTGTGCGGATGTGAATGTAAATGTAGAATTAGAACATGGCTGGGTTGTGAATTTTTATTCCATAAACAAGAAGAACAAGAAAGAATTCAATGAATGGGCGAGATTCTTGAGAAAAGTTCAAAAAATTTGGTATATTTTTTTTTCTTCGGGGTTGTTTGCCTTAGGCTCTGCTCTGTCTCCGTACCTTTTTAAGCTGCTGATATGATATCAAAACTTAGCAGCAACCATAGTGTGAGCTTCGGCACTGGATCCAAAGTGGCCAATAACCCACACAAGGCACCCATTCAAGGAGGCAGATCTGCGATCTCTATCCCCCAAGTAAAGTAACCAACCACTATGGAGAAGCAACCACAAAAGCCACGTGATTGTCGCCTTTGGCCGGGCGCTTGCCAAAATGGACCGAAATTGGGCAAAAAAACAGAGGGAAGAGGGAAAAACTAAAAATCGGTGGGGTTTCTTCCTGACTTGAGAACTTCTTCGTACTGTATACTCTGATCTAGAGAAACAAACTGCTTTCAACTCAGTCACGTACATGTTCGCTGATATTTGAACTATTTTATCAGGACTGGAATCAAGTTATTAATCAAATGGACTCTCATAAATCAACTCTGGGCGCGCCTGTGATACGCTCTTTGAACTTCAATCAAGATTTCTCTTGTATTGCGGTGGGTGGGGCAAATGACTACAAAATCTTCAATTGTGATCCCTTTGGCGAATGCTTTCAAAAAGATGATGATGGTGGTGCAAACATTATTGAAATGCTTTTTTCAACCTCGTTGATCGCTGTGGTTGGCACTGGCGATAAACCAAGTAACTCATCGCGCAGATTGAAGATCATAAACATCAAGCGAAAATCGGTGATTTGTGAATTGACCTTTCCGAGCGCGGTTTTGAATGTAAAGATGAATCGGAAAAGATTGGTGGTCACACTCATTGACCAGATCTTCATCTACGATGTGAGCTGTATGAAGTTGCTCCATACCATTGAAACCACTAGAAACAGTGCTGGGCTACTGGCGTTATCATTGAGCGATGAGTCTATTCTTGCATATCCGGCGCCAGCCTCAAACTTCAGCAGTATTGACTCTGCAGGTGGTTGGAGAGATGGAAGAAGAAGAAGCTCCCACGGTGGTAACGTTGGTGCAGATTTGAATGCTAATAACTCTTTGTTGGATGATATGTCTGCAGAGAGCGCGAACTCGAATAATAATGGTCATGGTGGACAGCACGATTGGGACAAGAAGGGCAACAGTGGAAACGGTGCGAGCGTGAATAACAATGGCGCAATTATAATCTATGATTGTATAAATTTGCAACCCATAAATGCTATAGTGGGCCACAAGACTGAAATCGCGACAATATCTTTAAACAGTGAGGGTGCCTTGGTGGCAACGGCATCAACAAAGGGTACAATCATCAGAGTTTTTGACACGAAAAACAGCAGGAAAATTGCTGAGTTCAGAAGGGGTATGGCTGGCACGTTGATTCATTCTTTAAACTTCAACTTGAACTCCACTTTGTTGTGCTCGAGCTCCAATAACCAAACGGTACACATTTTCCGGCTCGGTGGCAACAACAACAATAACGCCAATGGCCCTTTGAGTAACGGCAATAACAATGGGTTGGGTCGTGCTGATCCAGACTCAATAGAAGAAGGTGATGAACTTGTGCGTACTCATACAAGGACTTCATCAGTGTCAAGTGGTAAGTTAGAAGAGGGAACTGATTCCTCTATTGATGGAGACTCTTCACCATCTTCGCCTATTACCAGCAATATTGTTACTGATGACACCTTGATAAATAGCTTGTTGTCTTCAAAAAAGAGATCATCGTCAATATCTAATATTCTTTGGAACAAGTCCAAAAAGTTCTCAAACATTATCATCAACAATTACTTGCCACAGCAGATTACGTCTATGTTGGAACCGGTGCGTCATTTTGCTTTCATCAAGCTTCCCAAATCAAAAGCTAGTGTTGATCGATATGGAAATGAAATTGAGACTGTTCTGCCCGCAGCTACAAACATAAATGCCAACGGGAACAGCAATGGGAACAACTATAAAAGCATTGTGGCGATGAGCCATAACAGTAACTACGTCATGATAGCTACAAACGACGGCAGTTTCTATATATATAATGTGCCTTTAGAGAAAGGTGGCGAATGCGCTTTGATCAAGCAATATTCCTTGATTGACTGATATATAAATGTGGAGAATATGATTGTGTTCACTGGCATTTAATTTAGTAGAAAAATTAAAAACAAAAACTAAAAACATGGAATGATTGATATTAACCGAGCGATCAACTTTTAGCAACGATATTATGTACAATCGTCCCCCTCGGAACCTCGATGAGCTCCTCACGCGAATGGTAGGTATTCAATCACACTGATGTTGCTTGGAACTCTGTACTAACTAACTAGCTCTTGGAAAGCAAAGCGTTCCATCGAATGGTGCAGAGAATATACTGCCGAGTCAATGGGATCTCGTACCAACAGTACCTACACCCCGACGGAGCACCCTACAAGCCTACTATGAACTACATGATGTACACTCCTACGAAAGCTCACAAGTTCAAGGCGTACAGAGTGCTTTTCTTTGAGGAGCTCAGAAAAAGCTTCGGGCTTAAGCGGTAATCAATGACTGGAACACAATATCGCTTATTCAGTAGATATTTGTGGCTGGGAGATTTTGCTCAGTCGTTGGTTCGTGCTCGCCTATCACTATGGTTGCCTGGGAATTATTGATCAATAAGACAAGCCTCAGAAGCTCGTTAATGATACCACCATAAGATGCAGTTTCCTTGTTTGGAAGAAAAGCGAATATCTGCTTGCTCAATGAAGAGATTCTGCTTCAGAGCAGGTAGGCCCAGGCCGTCATCTAAATTACGCTATCCCGGGTCAACCTTCATCCAACATAAAGCACGCTTGAATCACAATTCACTCTGTGGCTAGTTATCAGCCGAGGCACTCTCCGATATTCAATCCCAGACACAAAGTTCAAGCTATGCTGCCTGTATTTGATTCTCGATTCGTAATATTGAGCTTCAAATTAATCTTTTACATTTACACGCATAAAGTGTTATTGTACATGATAAATATAAGGTACGTTTATTTCATAAAGGTTCAACTCAACTATATAAAAAGCAATGGAAATGAAAAAATTGTGAAAATGAAGAGCGGAGAGAGGTAGGGAAAAAACATTAAGAGAAAAGATATCGCGGAAAGGGGTAGCAGAGAAATTGAAAATGGAAAGGAAACAAGTAGAAAGGATCACAGAAATAAAAGTAGGCAAAATCAAAAGTCATCCGTCGAACGAAAAGATTCTCTAGTTGGTTTACGCAACTTGCGTCTATCGACAAGTTTGACGTCATTCGCAGTTGCAACAATAGCTTGTTTGTCGGAATTGTACTTGAAATGTTCCTCGACAACGTTGTTGTCGTATCTTTTGAACAAGTTTGGATTACTGTTACCTCTGAGCACGTCCTTCAAAGACCAAACAATCACAAAAGGACCAGTTGAAGCAATGATTGTTGTCTCTCTCTTGTCAACACCAGTGTTGAATCTAGCCACTGTAAAATCAATAGGCTTCTTAGTTGCCAATCTCACTTCAACTTCATGTTGTGACAGAAGTTTCAACATTGTAGGACATGGTTTGCTGTCCGCGCCAAAAGATCTTTGGAAACCAGTACTGCCAGAGTATTTCCCCTGCTTGATCTTTGCGTCAATCAACAAGATGAATTTGCTGCAAGTAGCCAAAATCCATCTACCGTCAGAAGAAACATCAAGCCCCTTGATCTTCTCCCCCAATCCAGGTAGACTTGTCTTTGCATTGATCCCAAGCCTGCTGTACAATTTAATTTCACCATCTTTGCCAGCAACGGCAACTCCACCATCTTCTGTTGAGGTTATGGAAGAGAATTGTGTCTTGGTTTTATATTGTTTCAGTTCATCGTCAACAACATTATTTCCTGATAGTCTGGTGTCTACTTTGAATACGCTTCTGTCTGCCAATCCCAAAAAGGTGCTGTCGCTGGTCATTTGGCCAAATTTGGTGGTTGGATTCATTTTCAAAACGTCTGTATCTGCTTCTTTGCCAATTTTATACTGTTCAACAACTTCTCCTCTGTTCAAGTCCATTTTGTACAAATTGCCGATCTTGGAAGGATCCTTCATAATCAATGCAGTATCACTATCGTGCAACATGATTTCTTGAGGCACAAAACTTTTACCATCCATGTTAGCAACACCATTGATAGCTGTTTTGAATTTCAAATCATTATCCTCATCAGTTTCGAAAACACCAATCTTATTACCTCTGATGACAAATGATTTTGCAGAACTGTATCCGACTGCCAAAGTCTTATTCTTGTCCTTGCCTGATTTGAATTTCAAGAATTCAGGATCATCCTCAATAGATGAATATTTGGCTGTGACCTTGCCTCTTCTTAAAGCACGCTGTTTCTCTTCTTCCTCTTCTTCCTCAGATTCTTCGTTTTCCTCAGATTCTTCAACGTCATGAGCATCGTCCTCATAATCACTGAGTTTCAAGTTACCAAAAGCCTCAACGACATAATCTTGCTCTTCCTGGGTTTTCTTTGCCCACGATGTTTTATTGAGATGTTGCCATAAAATGGTAGTAAACTTTGTTTGGAAAGTGTTCAATTCATCAAAAGAGGCGAATTTGCACAACCAACTATGACAATCTTCTTCCGCTTCATGAATTTCATTAAAAATAAAACTTGATTCATCATAGTTGAAGGCCGGACTCAAATCCTGGTTAACTTCCAAAGATAAAATAACATTCTTCTTTTCCTTCAAAACGAGAAAATATCTCCAATTACCAACATCGACTAAAGTGACATCAGCGCGAGAGATAATGTGTTTGAAATAGCCAACCTCCGCCTCATAAATGCATAACTCAGAAGTGGTAGAGTAGACAGTTTCCCCATCTGGTAATTTCTGTTTTATGGTGGCTGGAAATGATTGACGACTTTTTGATTTCTCTGGTGAACGAGCGTCGACAAATTCATCGTCTTCATCGCCATCCTCATCTTCGCTACTCCCCGTTGTTGCACTGTCTTCTCCACTATCCAATAGCTCCTGTTCATAAAATAAGGTCTTGGAAGGATTGTAAACAAACTCTTGCAAGTCACTTTCAGTCACAGAAATCGACGATTTTGCATACTTGTTTTCATACTCACATTTGTAAAGAATTGTCATGAAGTTATCAATGTCATTTTCAGAAATGGAGATGTCGCAAATGAATGCAAACTCGTCACCTTCGTCACCTGAGACGTCTTTCCAAACAATTGTGGTATTCCCACTTGAATTGATCTTTTTGTAAAAATTCAATCTTTCAGAGATCAAGAAAGTTCGTTCATCGCCTTGCTCTAAATCATCCAACAAAGAATCGTCACCTTCTGGATCTTCTTTCAACTGCTCTTCTCCTTCTTCAATTGCCTTCTGAATGACCAACTGGTAGTGGAACGGCGCTGTGGTTTGCCTAATTGAGGCTACAGCGTCGTTGTACAAACATTCGGATTCAGATTTCGGAGATGATGGGCTTCTAGATAACACTAACTGCCCCAACGGAATAGCAATCAAGGTGTCTTTCCTGTTTGCCCCTAAGATTTTCTTAAGGAAGTTCATTCTTTCCAAGAGAAAAAGAGTATCTTTTACTTGTTCCTGATGCTACTTTGAATCCAACAAACCTATCAACTAATTTTGCCACCAATTGTTTTCCTTTATTCTTTTAAATTTTTTTTTTTTGTTTATATTATTTAGATCATCTATTTTTTTATATTAATTGTTTGGAAATTTCCTAAAAGACACAAGGTGCGGTCGATGCAGTGGCGGATGACACTTTCCATTCCGGTGGATAGAGATGACCCGGAATAGGATTTTCGCAGAGCTGGAAAAAAAATTTAATGAGGAAGAAGCGATGGAGAAGCGATGAAGAAGACCTGGGTGATGGTTATTCAGTGGGCTGTCTAGAAGTCAATTAAGCGATGGTTATATCATGCTCCATGTTAAAAAAGTACGGCACAATATACAGCTGTAGCTCGATTCGCAGTGGGGGTGGTTTTCTTGAATTATATGCGAATTTATTCAGCGGGCAGAGATCAATGAGCAGTAGTAGGAGCTATTTATTTCACAATAATGATACAAAACCCAAGAACCCAATACTAGAGGTGGAAAAGAATACAGAAGCATCAGAGGAAGAAAACCCACGACCGAAGAAACTTGATCGATTCAAACTCGCGAGCTTGGCAACACAAAACCAAAGCGGTAAGCATTCAAAAGAGTTGTTCAAAGATCACACAGTGCCTGAGTGGAGAAAACAAAAAGAAGCATTGAGAATCAAGTTCGGTAAAGAGGGCTGGAACCCTAAAAAGAAGTTGTCCAGAGACGAAATGACTGCTATAAGAAAGATCAAGGAAAACGTACCCAGTATTAAAACCCGTGAACTATCGCAGTATTACCAGGTTTCGCCTGAGGCAATCAGAAGAATTCTCAAATCCAAGTGGGAGCCGAAAACAGAGGAAGAAATGGAAGATGTGGCGGCAAGATGGGTTCGCAGAGGAGAGAAGATAAAAGAAATGCTCAGGTCTTTGAAACCTGGCCAACAATCGATGCACGGCGATTCTGAGAATCTCAAACAAGGTACAGATAAAGATATTGGTTCAATCATCATCACAGCCGAAGATAGAGCATTAATATATGATAAAGACGAACGCTCGAAGAATCCGTCCATCAAGCAGCGAAAAATAGCAAAAAGATCCAAGAACAATAAATACTCATCTGCTTTAAATTACTCACTGATGAAGTTTTAAAGACAACTCACATACTTGCATACCATCTCTAACAATAACTGATCCATTACAGTTGAAACTTATAAATAGAATATATTGACTTATTAATTTGCATACCATATCTCATTGTAGTATGTAGTTCCCCAAAGCATCGACTTTCAAATCCTCCCCGTTCTTCAAAGCTTCTTTCACCTTCTCATCAAAGTCATCCTCTGATTCATCCTCTTCCTCTTCATCATCGTCGTCAAACTCGCTGTCATCATCATCATCATCATCATCATCATCATCATCATCATCATCCTCCGCTTGCTCCTCATCAACGAATTTGATTTCTTGAGTACGTAATGATCCCATCTCTTTTTCGAAATCTTTGTCAACCAATTTTCCTGCCCCATGTTGCTTCTTGAATCCGGATGCCTGTAGTAGAACATCTATGTTGTTCTCCCTCTTGACGTCCCTTGTAAAGTTAGGCTCAGTATACTTGTATCCATCCCCATATCCATCAGTATCCAACATTATTGAGTTCTTCTTTGGGGTGTAGTTGAATCTTCTTTGAAAAAATCTTTTGACGCAGGCCACATCCCTATTAAAGTAATCTTCGGCGTCTGCATGGTCAATCGATATGCTTTGAGGGAAATCAAGAACAACAAAGTCTTCAGCATATTCTCCAGATTCTCTTGATTCTGCATCCCTAATCATAATGTTGAACTCATTGAAATCACAATGAATCAACCCATAATTTCCCAATTTCACAATGAATTTCATCAACTGCGAATATAACTCTTTGTAATCTTCAAAGTCGTAAAGTTTTGTCATTGGAGCACCCTTGATCCATTCCATCAATATGCAATGACGACTGTAGTCATAGGTTTGTGGAACGTTGAAGCCATGTTCATGCAAAGTAGACAAAAATTGATATTCTTTGTTTGCGGCGATTTTTGATAGCTCCATCCAGTACATGCCACTACCTGTTTTCTTCAGATAATCTCTTTTGTTCTTGACAGTTCTGAAAGAAGTTCTTCCAAGACGATGAATTTTCAAAACTTTCCCCACCCTGTTCTTATCCTGTGTTGAGAAGATATCGGATTCTTTTCCCACCCCGATAGTGGTGCCTAAGTGGTTCATTGTGCCTCTTCTAATCATGGCTTCTATTGCAAGATAATCATGACCCAAGTAGGTAATCTTGTAACCATCATAACTCGCATTTCTAATTCTTGAAATGAGGTTAAACTTGGCCAAAGTGCTGATACTTTTGTTCACAGTGCTTGGGTTCATTTTACTGTATGATTTGATCATTGAGGTAGGCACCAAATTATGGTCTCGGGAACCATTTTCGACAGCGTTTAGGACCCTCAAGTCATCAGGCGTCAAATATTTCATACGCTCTATGTCTAGTTTCATCTTGAGTAGTAATTATGTGCTGGATAGATCGATGTAATGGCTAACAGATAGCGCCATCTCAACCACTCGAAAATTTTTTTGGAAATGCATACTGGAAAAAAAAATAGAGCTGTTCCAGCTACGAGGGTCATTGGACTTCAAGCCTCGTGGCCAGCAAATAGACTTAACTGCTTTACTTTACCTAGCAGGTTCTTACGGGGACAAAAGAGGTGTTTGAAATAGATTCTCTTGGATGAGTTGCAAAGGCTTGTGCCATGATCTGTATAAAGTGGCATGTTTTCGAATTCCGATGGCAGCGCCTTGCAAACAACTTTCAAAGCAAAGATAAACTTATTTAAAAAAACGAGCAAATCTCATGTCTAAAATAGCTTCCCAAGTCTTTCATTTGAAATGAGGGTTTACCTTTAAGATTGGACAAAACGGTTTGCAAAGCTTCGTATCTTTGGGTGGACGGAAGACACAATTTTTTAAGCCCAAAAAATTGACATTATTTCATGAAGTTACGTGATAGACCCAACTACAGCTGCACAAAGAGAAAGCATGATTATGAATATATTGACTGAGTAATACAACTTTGAATAAGCACTTCTACTCAGGGTAAACTCAGCATCGTATGGAAAGAAATGTAGGAGTGGCAATTATCCAGGATATGTGATGTGGCATTTTGCAACACGTAGTTCAGCTACTCTTGGCCTTTTCTTTGGTATTTGATGAAATGAAATGGTACACAAAGATTAAAGCAAAGGAAAGTAAGCCCAATGAGATTGCAAGAGTATTGAGTTGTTCGTCAGTAATCATTTCTGCTTCTGACTATGCTTTCTGTGTTAATCGTGTGGAACAAAGCTATCAAAGTAAGAGCAGATGGTGATCCTGCTGCCACTGCTTCTTTTTGGTTTTGATTTTTTTCAGAGTTTGAATTTTCATTTTCCACCACCGGGTACTATTTGTTAATCTTCACGATAGTTTGATTTCGATCTTTAATTTGTAATTCAGCAGCGACAAGTCCCAGGTGTCTCTTCAGATAGATAGATAAGTTACAAATATACTACGACAGGTACTGCATAGGAATGTGTTCCGTTAATTTGTGAAATGAGTAGATATGGGTGCGACCATGAGGGTCATTTGTTTGATGTACAAAGGGTTGGTGGTTGAAATGGAGCTTTTTTCAAACTCAATCATTCAGCTCATATACTTATTTGGACAAGCTCAACACCTTTGGTTCACTTTGGGTACCCTTTTCAAAAGTGGTGAATTTCACATCGGCTTCGTTACGCTTTTCGGCAACAAGTTTCAAGTCCTCCTTCAAAACAGAACGAACAGTTCTAGACGAGACAGCAACGTATTTGTTGAAACTATAAATGAGTTAGTATTGGATGAGAAAATGAAAGGGAGGAACAAATAGAAATGATGGTAACTGACTGCACATCGTCCATCGAATTGGCTGTTCAGACATTAACCCAGCTCTCGTCAGACTCGCAAAGCACTGCTTTTGGGATTGAGCAGGACTCTTGAGCACGTTTGAACCTTTGATGCGCTTCCACGACTGAAAAAAAGCTGGACTTTTTCACTTCCTGATTCAGTTCAACTTCAAGGTTTGCAGTAGGATAATTTATGCGAACGCTGGGCATTTCAAGAAATGTCGACATTCAGATTCGACTGTATACCAGCACAGCCACTGCACTCGATTCCTCCCATGAAATATAATTCTTCTTGGACTTTGATAAATTTTTGCAGCCCATATAAAACCATATTTCACTCACAACAGTCCCCGGTTGTTGATACCACAAACGATACTTACGTGAAACCGGCTTTTCTCCAGGCAGACATTTTTCTTCAGTTATTCGAATGATATTGAGACGACTTGGTATGATATGAATCTATATTCAAAAGGTTGTCTATGGCTCAAGAAAGTTTGTGCTCTGTACGTAATAATCAACACCCAAAAAAACTATTTTTTTTCCCTCGTTCAAATTTGTTATGGACGCTTCGGCCAATAGAACGACGGGAATAAAAGGGTTGTGCTGCCCTGTTTGTGACCAGCCGGGGCTGAATAACCAAAGGTTCCCCTCCATCATCCCATCGTTTCCTTCCCTTCGATATCCTTCCAGGGAACAATCGTCTGATCCAAGTTTGCGATTTTAGTCAAACATAACACGCTTGTTCGTTCATATCTGAAGAGGGATATCATGTCCATTGGGAGTTTATCACCACTACACGCGTCTTCCAATGGTGACTTTGTTGATAACACCGGAAGGAAAATAACGTTAAAAGGGATTAATATAGATGCTGGCAACAAGTTACCAGCAGATCCCTATATTCCTTCGTCTTTTCCGTCTTCGAACGATTTATTCTGGGACGGTGAGAACGTCTCTTTCGTGGGACGACCTTTCCCTGTATCGGAAGCCAAGTCTCATTTTGAAAGGATCAAGTCATGGGGCTACAATGTAATCAGATATGTTATTACCTGGGAAGCCATAGAACATGCAGGGCCAGGTAAATACGACCAGGGCTTTATCAGCTACACAGCAGACATTCTCAAAGTGATCGAGGAAGTTGGCGGATTATATGTCTTTATCGATCCACATCAAGACTGTTGGTCAAGATTTTCTGGTGGCAGTGGCGCGCCTTTGTGGACTTTCTATGCGGCTGGCTTAGATCCAACCAAATTCAGACACACTGGTGCTGCTATTCTCCATGGGGACTACTATGACGATGATAATGATCAAGACCCAGAACTCTACTCCAAGATGTTGTGGCCGTCAAACTATTTTAAATTGGCGTGCAGTACCATGTTTACGCTTTTTTTCTCGGGAAAATTGTTTGCTCCTAATGCTTTTATCCAAGATAGAGTTCACATTCAGGATTATTTGCAGTCCCATTTCATGGACTCATTTCAGTATTTGTTGAAGTCTGTTTATGAAAAATATCCACTGTTGTTTGATGCCGCACTTTTTGGGATTGAGCTTTTGAATGAACCGAATAATGGGCTTTATGGCAGAAAAGTGTTTGACAAACTACCAGAGGAGCAGAAGTTAAGAGTCGGACCAACTCCAACTTTTTTGCAGTGTCTAATTTTGGGTGAAGGTGGTAGGTGTGAGGTTGAAGAGTACAAGATTACAATCACTGGGCCAAGAAAGATTGGTAGTACAATAATTGATGCAAAGGGAACTGTTGCCTGGATTTCTCCTGAGAAAGCGCGGAAATTTGATGCGAGATATGGCTGGAACAGAAGTCCAAACTGGAAAATGGGGGAATGTTTATGGGGCCAGAACGGTTTCTGGGATGTCGCCAGCGGGACCATTCTCAAACCTCATTACTTCTCAAGATCCAAGAAGGGACACCATGATTTGTCAACTTTCATCAATGGTGAATTTGTTGATTACTTGAGAGACTTCAAAAACAAAATGAGAAGTGTTGTGAAGGATATTTTCATTTTGATTCATCCCATCGTGTTGGAAACCCCACCAAAATTAGTTAATATTCCAGAATTTGCAAATGATAACAGATTGATCTATGCACCACATTATTACGATGGGTTATCGTTGATGTCAAAATCTTGGAACAGATATTACAATGTTGACACACTAGGAATAGTGCGTGGGAGATATTTCAATCCAGTTTTTGCTATTGTCTTTGGTGAAACAAACATTCGCAACTGTATCAAGAAGCAGTTCATCGAGATCAAGAGTGAAGGCAGAAAATTACTTGGCAAACATATTCCTGTGCTAATGACAGAAACCGGCATGCCATTTGATATGGACAGCAAAAAGGCGTTTGACACAAACGACTACTCATCGCAAACCAGTGCGCTTGATGCTTTGGCGTACGCTTTGGAAGCCGCGGATATCTCTCACACTTGGTGGAGCTACTGCTCAACAAATAATCACAAGTGGGGCGATGCTTGGAACTGTGAGGACTTTTCGTTTTTTTCAAATGATGACGCGCACGAGCCGCCTTTGACGCCTAACAGTCGATCTGGTAGTAAAGCTAGCAGCAGGGCCACAAGCGCTGTAGAAACCAATGAGGGAAGTACGGACTCTAGTCAGAAGACAATAGGTAACAGCAACAACAGTCACCATAGTCATCATCATCATCATAATAACTACAAAAAAGATGAGGCCAACACTCCAGAACCAGGGGAATATGATGATGTGAACACTGCTACTCTATCTTTATCGCACTCGATGGAATCTTCCGAAATTGCTGATACTAGATGTGCAAACCAGCCTGCCAGTTCTGATGGTGTAAGGGCTGTCAACGCGGTTATCAGACCTTATGCTCGGAAGATTTATGGGTCTGGTATAAATGATTGCTCGTTTGATTTGAAACAACAAGAATATACTCTTACTATCAAATCGGCAAAGTCGAATTTCCCAAGAGATGAACTTAAGGACAATGCTACTGAGATTTTCTTGCCTAAACACCATTTTAACTTGAACTCTCTGGAAGACCAACTTGAGATACACATTACATCCGGTAGATTTTCCCTTGATGCACAATCAGAGACTTTGAAGTGGTACCACAACGCTGGGGAACAAACTATTACTATCAAAAACAGCAAAATTGAGGAATCTCAAGAACTTGCAGACCGCATTTGTTCTTTGGGAGGACTTCTCAGTTTGATGTGTTGATAGACTGGTGTTCCTCCAAGTCATCCCATCTAATCACATACATATTTTTATATATATTTATTTTTTGCTTGGTTTTCGGTTCTGGTGCTATTGTTTGCTTTTCATGATCACATTCTTTTTTTGTTTTCCGATTTTCATTATCACTATGGTTTTACAATCGCTTTATTGAGAGAGACTTATAAATGAGAGAAAATAAACGTTTTGTCATTTTAAACAATGTGAATCTTGTAGAGCGCGCGCTTCTTCTTTCTGGGGAAGAATTGCATGTTGGCGAACATTCTTTAGATGTGTATGCGCGTTGTCTTCCTGGTGTATAGAGTTTTGTTCAACCGGCAAATTGGTATAAATAACCCCAAGGATCCGTGCAAAAAAAAAATCAAAAAAATCCAATTTGGAGAAAAATCAAAAATTCACATCGAAACATACATAGTGGAGTGTTTCTCGTTTATAGAGGTAATCTTCTGCTCGATCATATCACCGCTCTTCACTCAAGTCGTTCCTTCCTTTGAAGAGTGGCTCCCTTTTTCAAACCGTTGAACGAAAAACAGCCCTCGATCTTCAATAGCAAAGAATTTATCCATTGAAGTAACTAAGAACCACAAAAATGTCCAGGCTTGATAGACTTGTATTACTCTTGGATACAGGGTCCTCGGTGTTTATCAGAACAACAGCGGCTGATCAATTAGCAGACTCCGCGAAATCTCATCCAGAGGAGATATTGAATATACTAGCAAGAGTCTATCCCTATCTCAAATCAAAGAAATGGGAAACCAGAATCGCTGCTGCAAGAGCCTTTGGGGGAATTGTCTCGTGCAGCCCTGCGTGGGACCCCAATAGCAGCGAAAACAACACAGCTGATAATGAAGAAGACAAAGCAAGTACTGAAGAAGCAAAGAAAGTTGAGGAGAAGGAAGTCAAGCAGGAGAATGGCGATTCCGATGAGCTGCAAATGGACGTTGACGAACCCACAATAAAGGTTGACCCAGAAGAACAGTTTAGAAAAATCAAAGAGGTTTTGTCTTCTTCGGATAACATCAAATTATCTGAGTTGGACTATGGAAAATTGATGAATGAGTGCCCAAAACTTGTGGCCAGTGGGACGCCTCTTCTAGACTTTGATAACAACCACAAGGACTTGATGGAGAACTTACAATTGGCCAAGCAGTTGCTCAATGCTCGCTTGGGCTACGGTGATAAGTCAATCTTAGTGAAACAAGAGCAAGAATATCAAAGAATGAAGTTTCTCAGCAATGAACAAGCGCGCCTCAAGAAAGAGAAGGAGGAAGAGGAACAAAGACGGAAAAGAAAGCTTGCAAATCCATCAGCGTTATCAGCGCCACCTCCTCAGAGTAAAGGGTCGGCGGCAAGACTTAAAGCAATGGCCAGAAGAAGAGCAAAGGTCGCTGCAAGCACACTGCTGAGCAAAACCTCTCCTGTCGATTTGTCGCAATCCTCCTTGTCGTCAACAGTTGACACCAATGAACCTACAGTAACCAAAAGTGAACCAACGAAATTCGAGCTCACATCGCAAGCAGATGCGAACACATTGGTGATAGAAACAAAAGTCTCCACAATAGCCTTTGATGAAAATGATGGCGTGGCTGACAAAGTTTGGAAGTTTCAAGGGCTTTATGAGTTGTTGGTCTTTGAGCTTTTCAATCCTAATTGGGAAGTGCGTCATGGCTCTGCGCTTGGATTGAAAGAGTTGATAAAAGATCATGCAAAGTCAATCAACAGAATTAAAGGTTACTCCAGGGAGGAGAATGATCAGCGAAACTTGGATGCCCTCGAAGATCTAGTGGCAAAAATTTTGGGTTTGATCGCTCTCGATAGATTTGGTGATTACGTTGGTGATAACGTTGTTGCTCCTGTTAGAGAATCTGCTGCTCAAGCTTTGGCTGCTCTTTTATTCAACATAGATGAAACCAAGCCTTCCCAAAGAGTGTTTTTGGAAAAAATCTTCAACAAATTAATAGAGCTTGTTACACAAGATCCTGAGATATTCCAAGTGGTTGTTGAGAAGCATAGAACTGTACAAAGTTGGGAAGCATCTCATGGGGCAATTCTTGGCTTAAAATATATCGTTTCAATAAAATCAGACTTCATTTTTTCGAACGAAAATGTTTTCCAAAGCGTCATTTCAGTTGTTCTCGATGGTCTTGCTAATCATGTGGAAGAAATACAATCAGAATCCGCAGCTTTAATAATTCCAATAATTGATCATATTTTGCCACACAAAGAATGGTTGGTGAAAATTCTCAAGACAATTTGGACTATTCTTGAGTCCATCAATGATGATTTGAAATCCTCCTTGAATAATATATTGAACCTCATATCATCTCTTTCCGAATATCCGGAAGTTTTGGAATTGATGAAAAAAATGTCAACAGAAAATGTGGATGATCAATTGGGGCACGAACAGCAATACTACTCATTCGAAAACTTGATTCCCAAATTGTATCCATTCTTACGTCATTCTATCTCCAACATTAGAAGATCAGTTTTCCAAACATTCTTGTCATTCTTGAATATCCGGGATGATTTTAACGATGTGAAATTTCATTGGTTTCAAGATCCTTTGTTATGCAGATTGATTTTCCAAAATATTTTGCTCGAACAACATGAAGACATTTTGCAGCTTTCTGAAGTGGTATTCCGCAAGATTGTGGACAAAAATCTCGAATACAAAAAAGTTTTCCCAAACACCAATAGAACCATTGAAAACATTTTCTCGCATCATTTCAATCCTGTATTGAATCTTATTTTGGTTCCTTTGGGGATAAACAGATTGAACTATCACATGAACTACAGTGATATTTTGAAACCAAATGGTCAGCCCTTGGATAACAACTTACTGAGCGGTAATGGTAGTACCAATGGCAACGTTAATGCAATGAATGGTGGTGCAAATCAAAAAAGAGGTAGAAAAAGAAAGTCCCCTCCAACCGATGGAAACGATAATGTTAACTTCAATAATGAAACAGAAGACGGTTTCATGGCTCCTTTAACTAGTGATCACGAATCAATGCCTACTGAGTCTGATTTACATGTCAATATTGATGTTCCTATCTTGAAAGGTGATATCTCTTTATTGGGTATTGATGTGTTTATACGAACAAGAATGGCTGCATCCAGAGCTTATGGTTATGTATTGGGCTCTGGTAGTTCTAACAACAGTGAGCTAATAATGAGTCTCTTTACGCGGTTGAAACAAGGTTTGAAATCATCTTTGTCCTCACCAAGAATCTTTTCGGCTTTGATTTTGGAGAATTATTTTGGAAGATTGACTGAACTCGGTGAGAATTCGCTGAATGAGGAGATCATAAGCATGGTTCATCCTATTTTACTCAAGTACTTGAATGAGCCTGAAAAACTACCATTTTACAGGGAGTTGGTGCCGTCCTTGAAAGCTTTGAGATCCATTTGTTCAGAATTGTTCCTTAGATTCGAAGAGAACGGTGGGGTTCCTCATAGCAAGATTCCGCTTCTCCCTGTAGTTGTTCAAGGTGAGAAACAGGCGGGTGCCAATGCATTCAGTGTTGCTGATGCCGAGAAAGTGGTCAATCATTATTATGGCAAGTTGTTTAAATTATTAACTGGTCCTTCCAAATTCACTGCCTCTGAAGCACTTGAAAGTTCAAAACAAACCACAATTAATGAAATTGAAAACATCAAACAATTAAAATCTAGCAGAAATGTCACTGTTTTGGCTAGTTATGCTTCTGCAGCTTTAAGAATCCATCTTTATCAAAATACATTGCCTCCAAAATTGAATCCATTCATTAGATGTCTAATGGAATCCATCAAATTAGATGGTGAGTTGTATCAATCAAACACCGCAGAAGCCGTTGCTTCCTTGATTTACAAATTGGTTGAATTGAGCAAAACAAAGATTTATGATAAAATTATCAAGAACTTGTGTTCTTACTTGAGTGTCCAATTTCCAGAGTTTGAGCCAAACAAGACATTGGTGGATGCAATCTTCTCATTAGAAATTCAAAAATCTGTTGCCAAGTTGAACAGTTATGAAAACGGTAATTCCTCCAAAGTACTTGGTGCCAAAACAACCTTGTACAAAATTATTGATCACTATGGCCCACTGATTTTTCAAAAACTACCGGTATTGCAATCGCTGGTGTTTGAATATCTGAAAAAACTCATTGAATTGGAAGATGAGGCCGAGATTGAGGATGGGAAAGTTGCGCAAGGAATTATAGATTCTATTGGTCTTACTGAGACTCTTACTCCGGTGCTTCCTGGAGACTTGTTGTTCGGCGAGAATTTGAACTTGGAGGTTTTGTTGAATGGTCTCAAGTCAAGATACTCCATCTTCAGATACTCTGCTTCCAAATGTTTGGCCATCCTATGTAAATACCATCCAATCAAGACGATAACATTTGTGGTGATGAAGATCTTGACTTTGTTGAAGAACTCTGGAAACTTGCATCATAGACAGGGTGCTATCGAAACAATTTACCACTTGTCTAACATCATGGGAGCTGATATTTTGCCATACGTCATATTCTTTATTGTTCCTGTTCTTGGTAGAATGAGCGACAGTGATCCGAATATCAGAGTTTTGGCAACCACTACATTTGCCTCTATTATCAAGCTTGTACCTTTGGAAGCCGGTATAGAGGATCCAAAAGACATGCCTAAGGAATTGTTGGAAGGCAGACAAAAGGAAAGAAGCTTCATCAGAGAGCTTATGAATCCAAATGAGATTCCAGATTATGATCTTCCAGTGGCGATCAAGGCAACTTTGAGAAGTTATCAAAAGTCTGGTGTCAACTGGTTACACTTCTTGAACAAGTATAACCTTCATGGTATTTTGTGTGATGACATGGGGTTGGGTAAGACTTTGCAGACCATTTGTATCGTTTCCAGTGATCATCATAGTAGAATGGTGAACTATGAAAAGACCCACCTGGATGAGTTCAAGAAATTGCCATCTTTGGTTGTGTGTCCGCCATCGGTGATGGGCCATTGGGAGCAAGAGATCAAGCAGTATGCGCCTTTCCTTTCTGTGAACATTTATAGTGGTCCACCATCGGTTAGAAATCCTCTCAGGCCACAATTTGACATTTGTGATATCATGATCACTTCCTATGATGTTATGAGAAATGATGTTGAGTTCATTGCTACAAAGAATTTCAATTACGCAGTGCTCGATGAGGGTCATATCATAAAGAATGCAAATTCCAAGTTGAGTAAGTCTGTGAAAAGAATCAGAGCAGAGCATCGCTTGATTTTGACGGGTACCCCAATTCAGAACAATGTTTTGGAGTTGTGGTCTTTGTTTGACTTTTTGATGCCTGGGTTTTTGGGTACCGAAAAGTATTTCCAAGAGAAATTTTCCAAACCCATTACTGCAAGCAGAAATGCCAAAATTTCTTCAAAAGAACAAGAAAAGGGAGCATTGGCATTGGAAGCTCTTCACAAGCAGGTTTTGCCCTTTATGTTGAGAAGATTGAAGTCTGAGGTGTTGAATGATTTACCACCAAAGATCATCCAGGATCGTTATTGTGAGTTAAGCGATATTCAAAAGGCCCTTTACAAAGATTATGTGAAGAAACAAAAGAGCGTTGTGGAAGAAGACTTGAAAAACGCAGTTGAGGGTGGTGGTTCTGGTATGGATGACCCAGAAAGTTCTGGAGGTGGGAAACAGCATGTCTTCCAAGCCTTGCAATACATGAGAAAATTATGCAACCATCCATCATTGGTTTTAAGCAAAGATCATCCAAACTACAATCAAGTCATGCAATACTTGAAAGATTCCAAATCTGATATCGACGATATCAGGAACGCACCTAAATTGTTGGACTTGAAGAACTTGTTGATTGAATGTGGCATTGGTCTTAACTCGCCAGGGGCTGGTAAAAAGAACCTTTCCGAAAAGCAACAACGTCAACAAGAGCAAGAGCAATTGCTTTCTGACGGTGTCATATCCCAGCATCGTTGCTTGATCTTCTGTCAGTTGAAGGAGATGTTGGATAAAGTCGAAAACGACTTGTTGAAGAAACATTTGCCAACAGTAAGTTACATGAGACTTGACGGTAGCACCGAACCTCGCATGAGACAGCAGTTGGTTACCAAGTTCAATTCCGATCCTTCAATTGATGTTTTACTATTGACCACTAGGGTTGGTGGTTTGGGATTGAACTTGACAGGAGCCGATACGGTTATCTTTGTTGAGCAAGACTGGAACCCAATGAATGATTTGCAAGCCATGGACAGAGCACATAGATTGGGCCAGACGAAAGCGGTCAATGTTTACAGATTGATTACCAGAAACACTCTTGAAGAGAAGATCATGTCATTGCAGCAGTTCAAAGTCAATGTTGCGTCTGCTGTTGTCAGTCAGCAAAATAACAACTTGAACTCAATGGACACCAACCAGTTATTGGACTTGTTCGATGTTGACGACAAAGAGTACAGTGAGTCTGGTTCTGGTTCTGGTGGGAATTCCGGAGCTGATGGCGGCAACGGAAGGAACGGAGGGCAAGGTGATGATGCACCGATTGATGATTTGGGCTTGGGAGGTAAAGCCAAAAAGGCGCTCGGATCGCTTGCCGAGATGTGGGACGATTCTCAATATCAAGACCAATTCAATGTTAAAAACTTTGTCAGCAGTTTGGGAAACGAAAAGAAGAAATGATGCGTTGATGATGATGATGATGATGATGATAATGATGATGATGATGATTGCTTATATTCTGTCATCTTTTGTACTACTAGTTTAGTAATGATAATTATTATTGTTATCTTGTTCTGTACTTTTGGGGGATAAACTGGTATTATTGTAGAGATAGAAAAAAATATTATTACCGCTTGTTATATTTATCGAGCCATTTCTTCATATAGTCCTTTGCGTACTCTTTGATCTTCTTTGTTTTTTCTTCTTTAAGTTCCTTAGGGGGTTTTTGCAACCCATGACGTTTGATTTCCTTTTCAGAAAGCTTTTGTACAATGTCCTTGGCGCAGGCTTTCAACTTGGTGCGGCCAATTTCCTTCTCGTAGCTCTTTACCATATTCGGCACATACAAGGCAAGAAGCTTGTTCCATAACTTCAAGCACATCTCCTCGGTCAAAGCCTTGGATGAGCTTTTCTCCAGCGACAGTTTCTTCTTCTTCTTCTTTTCCTCTGCTTTGCGTTTTTCTTCTTCGAGTTTCATTTTCGCAAGACTGGCTTTATTGGCCTCGTCAATGATCTTCGACATTGACTGCTTTTGCCGCTCTGCTTGTTCCATTTGGAGCTCCTTCAATCTGCGGTTTTCCAAGTTGATGCGCTTTTTGATATCCATCAACTTGAGGTCTCGCAGGTCGTACGGAGAATTGGAAGACAGGCCGCCGTTGCTGCTGTATTTTGGTCTCTTTGGCACACTTGAGAAATCAAAGCTTCCATCGGAACGTCTAGTACGAGAGCGATGATCGTCAGTAGCACCAGCACCACCAGCACCAGCGTTTGCTTCACGTGGACCACGAGGTAGGCCTTTCAACGGCTGTGGCAGCTGCAGCAGGTTCAGCAGCTGCAGATGTGTCTCTGATTTCACTTTATTGTTTGATGAATTGTCACCCTCGCCATCATCTTCATCATCTCCATCTCCTTCAAACTTGTTTCTTTGGAATTTGTACACAATGGCAGGGCCGTGTTCACTGTCGGTGGCTTTCCTTATGCGGAACGCCATTTGAAGCTTGTTCCACACCTCCATCAAGCGTTCTGTTTCCTGGTGAAGCCGCCTTAGCTTTGGATCGTTTTCACTGCTTCTTTCGCATTCACTTGAAATAGTCTTGACAACATCTTCAATTTGCGAACTGGTGATTTTGTTTTTGCTTTGTGCAGGCCACCTCAACAATATCTCCACCATTTGAATAAGAACACCGACCTGGGTGCCCTGGCTCCCCTGACTCCACAACTCCTTCATTATTGTTGCAAAGGATTGATACCCATGCATTCTGATCAAAAGCCTGTTGATATCATCTGCGTCTTCGGTGTTATCGGAGATGTAAATCCTTTCGATAAGACGTTTTATTATCAGAGGCTCCTGGTTAGGCAACATCAACGCAGCAGCAATCTTTGGAACATCGGGTTTCGTCAACGGTTTAATCTGCACAGTGGCAATGAAATCTTCATTGATGTTCGAATCATTGTTTTTCACTTTGAATTTTTTGTTCAGTTTCCGCTGTTCTTTTATCCACTCTTTCTCTTCGTTGGTAGTCACCCCCAAGGCATCTGCCAAAGCTTGAGGTAACAAGCTGGCGGAGTCCGTCTGGGTTTTGCCGCCCAAGAAGCCAATACAGTTTGGCTCATTGCAGTAGCATGGCTGGGCAGTGGCACCGTATCTATCCACATTGTAATCAAAGCAAACCTCCTCTCCGGGCTGAATGTCCCTCTTGGCAAAGATCCCCATTCTCAATTTGTTCCCAACAACCCACTTGTCCACATACGCGTTGGGGTTGCACGAGTGGTTGCAGAATCTTGCCAAACAGCCCTTTTTGGTGGCATCTATAAACTCGTTCTTCTGCAACATCATAAAGTAAAAATGCTTTATTCCCTGGTTATCATACGCCACCATTCGTTGCCTGAACGACGCCTCGTTGATCACCTCGCCAATGTACTCGTAAATGAACTCCCCCTGGGCAACAAGTTTGTCGGCTCGCACCCCGTAGCCCTTTTTCTCAGTTTGAAAAATGCTAATTTGAGCGTACTCTCTCTTTTGGAACCTCTGGTTCTGACAGTCGGGCCCACACGAGAAGCAGTGGTCGTCGATACACTCAACAGAGGTCAAGCGATTTATGCAGTCCGAGTCTTCGCCACAGGCAGTGTTCTTGCCATCTGCAAACAGTTTGGCACAGTCGCAGGTGATTGCTTCTTCCTGGCCACTGGAGCCAATCTGTTTGTTGGCATACAGACATTGCTTCAAGCACTCAAAAGCCTGCAAGGCCTCTTTTGTCTTGTCGGGCTCATTTGAGAAATCCTTTGACGATGGCTGTTTTGGTGTTGGTATCAGCATTTTTCAATGGACATTACTATTATTATATTATGTGTTGGAATTTCTAAATCGCCGAGGTTGGGTTATTTCTTATATTGTAGCTCAGAAATTTTAGGATGGGAATTTAAACTGAGACAAATGACTAAATTGCGAGACTGCTACCTGGGTATTTTCTGCAGCTGAGAAGCGTTCTATACAACCTTCTTGATGCTTTGACAAGGACAGTTCGCGAGCTCTGCTTTTCTTTGTGGCCTTTTTAATTTTTTTTATTTCTCGATTTTTTTTTTTTCACTTTCTCGCCTTGTTTGTACCTAACCCGCGACGCGTCTTCATGCACAGTGGGTGTGAATGCTGCATGGGATGTGACTTCTGCTTCTTCTACAAACCATCTAACCAAGTGTAAGTAAGAGCTTTTGAGTAATGTAACTTTATATATCATCGTTCTCCCCGAGCATTCTGAGGAGCAACTTCTGCAACTTTCTCTTGCCGTTGCTGTATCTCCAGATCTCGTTCCCGGCCTCCACAAGCACCCATTCGTTGTGGGCATTGTTGGACAACTTGGTCATGTCGCGTTGCCAGTTGCCCCAGTTTAGCGACTGCTTAATCAACAACTTGGAGCTGATTACAGAAACCTGCTTGTCTGCGTCTTTCAAGGAGTCTCTTGCCAACAGGATGTCGTTGTGTGAAAGAATGCTGGCCGAGACCTGTTCCTGCAATCTTGCCCGCAAGTACTTGCCCTGGCGGTGCATGTCCTTGCCGTAGATCCGCTCGCTGGAGCGGTATCTGTGGAAAACCAAGTCGTACACGTTCACCAAGTTTGCTGACGAGAACACCCCTTTGAGCCAGAGCTTGAAGCCGTATCTTCGATTGAGTTTTGGAATCTCCCGTGGGAGCTGGGTGTCCTTGTTTTTCGCCTGCTTGAAAGGGTTGGGCAAGAGCAACTGCTCCGACCACGGGTCCACAAGCAACAACGAGTGGATCAGGCCAATGTGGCGGTTTGCAAACACTCTGGAGTAAAGACTGCCAATCCCGTTGCTCACCACCAAGAAGGGGCCCGTAATGTTCTCCTTGCTCAAGGCAGAAGCCAACAAATCAGAGTTGATCCCCAAAGAGTATGGGGAAGGTGACGAGTCGGAAAACCCAAAGCCTGGGCGATCATAGATACAGTATCTATCCAACTTGTTCAACTGGTACAACTCCTGGATCCACACCCCAAACTCCTCACTCGACTCGTGCCCGGCTTCCACCAAGACAATTGGCTGGTCTCTGTCTTTGTCATCTCTATTTTCATTGTAGTAATTGTTGTTATTGTAGACATTTCCCTGGCAGTACAAGTGAATCCGGTACGCATTGTCGTCATCAGCGTACACCAACTTGCCCCACGGCTTCGACACCGCATAGTCAATGCACCTCAAGTAAATGTTCAAGCTCACGGCCGTGACGTAGACTATCAAAAGCGCTTTCAAGGCAAACTCCACCGACACCGACATGTGCTCCCACATGGTCTTTCTCGTCTCAACACGTCCCGTCAACCTCACCTCTTCCAGGCGTTTGGCACGCAAGACAAAGTCGTTTGCCACCAAGTTCACGCCAATGGAGAACAAGGAAAACACAATGGTGACGTACTCCAGCACCCCGTACAGCCTGCGCTGCTCGGGGAACACCGCAATCGCAATGAGATCCACGGCGATCATGCCAAAGCTCGCATAGTTCAACCAGTGGTCGATGCTCAAGTCGGACGGAACAAGGAAGAACATGTACGAGAGGAAGTTCACGTACAAGCTGATGAAGATGAAACTGAACTCGAAAAAGGACTTGCCGTGGCTGTCAAACCCGGGAATCGAAACAAAGTACGAGATCAAGGAAAGCAGAAGCCAGATGACGTTGAACACAAGAAGGAAGTTGAGGGCTGCGCGGAGAACCTTCACGTTGCGCACGTTCATGGGGGACACCCGGGGGTCGTCGGGCGAAAGCAATGGCTGGTGCTCGTTGGTCAAGTTGTTGATTTCTGCACTGGTGACGCTGGCCCCGTCATCGGAGTCGCCAGAGGGAGTGATGCCGTTGGCAGGGGCGGCAGCGACGCTGCCGCCAAGAACTCGCTCATGATGGGCGTTATCCGTAGAATTGTAGGACATTTCTAGCAAATTTCTTTCCAAGCTTGCTTGTTTAAGAGCAAGCCAGAAGGAGATTATGTTTTGGATAATAATATTGTTGATGGCAGTCCAGCTGCTGGCTGCATGAAATTCTGGGATCCATGGTTGCTCTATACCAGGTGCATGGTAATTAATACAATTTCAAAAAGATCTAATGAATAATGATAGTAAATAACAAACAATGAATTGAAAAAAGTGGTAATAATACAAGCCGGCTCAGTTCCTCAAGAGTAAGGAGCCGGTAGAGCTCTTTCCGGAGAGCTTCGACTTTGTGGAGCCGTCACGAGAGACATTCTTGATGCTGATGTTGATGGAACTGTGGGACAAATCACCCAAGGTGTAGTTCCCCGAGGCCAAGTTGACCTTTGAAGGGGAGTGTTTGCTGGCAGTGTTATTCTTGGAAACGCTGACCTTGATCTCGTTGCCCCCGATGAATGACCGCATGGAGATTGAGTCATTGGAGCGTTTACCAAAGGACCGCTCGCTGCCACTGTTGTGTCTGTGCATCTGCTCAGTGATGGCATTCAACTGTCGTCTGTGGTTTGATCTTCCGCTTTCGGAGCCTGACGAGGAAGAGGTGTTTTTAGGGTGGATTTGCGGAGTGCTTCTTCCGAATCCTGGGGACAACGTGCCAGATAAAATGTCAGTTTCACTGTTAAACCCCACACCACTGCCAGTGCCAGCGCCAGCACCAGCGCTGCTGCTGTTGCTGCTGCCGCTCTCACGGCCAATGATCTTGTTGTTGATTGGCAATCTTGTCAACAATTGTATGGATCTGTTCACAGTCTCGGCCACCAAACCTTCTGTCACCTCACTGTTCGCCGTCACATAACTGTGGGCGCTGCTGTTGGAAACGGTTCTTTCTGGGAACCCTCCCCCTGCTGAATGGCTTCTGTTGATAAAATTGACGTCATCATCATCAACGTCATCATCATCAACGTCAACGTTCTGGGTTAGTTCTTGCTCTTTTGAGCCACCACCGACACTACCCAACAAGCTGTTTTGCAATCTGTAACTGATCCGTTGGTTCACAATCCGCTTCATGTAGGAGCTCCACATCTCGTAGGACTGGGCAGGGGCCTCAGAAACCACATCCCCGGAACTTGATCCCGACCCAGAGCCCGAGTCCACAGTAGCACCGCCCTTTGTGATACCGTCTTGGTTGGCCACGCCAGCACTTGAGCCTGAGCCTGAAACTGAGCTAGACCCAATCAACGGGGTTATCATTGAAGGGCTCTGTCCCAAGTCAGAAGGAGAGTGATCTTGTTGTCCAAGCAACGATCTTTGGTGTTGTTGAAGAAGCTTTTGTTGAAGCCCACCTGGCGAAGAAGAAGAAGAAGATGCAAACCCGGCAGTTGGCACTGCTTCCGTGGTGGTGGCAGTCAACCCAACAGCAGGAATAGCTTGCATGGTGGGCAAAGAGCTGTAAAGGGCAGGAGAAGGCGATGGCAAGGATGAAAGAGAATTGCGTGGTCTGGAAGGATCCAGTGGGAACACTGGCATGTTGGAAGAAACTGAGGTGCTTGAGTTGCTTGGATTTGAGCCAGTGGCACCACTGTTCACCGGGGTATAATTCGGTGGTTTAATCGTTCTTTGACGAGAGGTGTTGTTGTTGTTGTTGTTGTTGAGTGGCATTCCAGCAGCCTGGGCAAGGGCAGCCGCCGTGGCAGCTGCTGCAGCAGTAAGGGCTTGATCAGTAACCCCAAAATCCTCATCATCATCATCTTTTTCAATGCCATCATCGTTATCTGCATGAGAAAATGGAGTGGCTTTGGTAGGTGACATCTTCTTTTTCCCCTCGCTGTTGCTATAGGTGTTCTTTTGGTCAATGAGGTTTCTTCTAGCATAAAACTTCTCCTTGGCTGACGACAAGCTCGATTGGGAGGAGTGAACAGAGTCCCGTTTGTAGCTGGATATTGGCATTTGCGGTGGTATCAAAGCACCAGCAGTAGGAGAGGAAGGAATGCCGTTGTCGTTGGCCAACTTTGCCTGGATCAACTCTTGGATCTTCTGAGGGTTGAAAGAGTTCAACTGTTTCTGCAACTCCTGCTCATCCTTGTCGCTGAAGGTGAAATCCGGATTGATCACCTTGTCCTTGTTTTTCTCGTACAAGTCTGAGTACCTCTTGTACTCTTCAGCTGAGATGTTGGTTATCTTGAGCGAGAGCTCGTTTTTGCTGCTGTTGTTGCTGTTGTCAGAAGCCCTCTTGACGGTTCCTTCGTGGATCGAGGAGTTGGTCTCAATGTTTTCCATCACTTGATCTTTGTTTGCCATGAACTGGTCGAATTTAGGAGGAGAAAGAACAGCAGGATCAACTGGGACTGGTTTCTTGGAAGCACGCTTTGCAGCGACATCAGGGACACCGGCAGATCCACCAGCAGCGACAGCAGCGACAGCAGCAGAGGCGCTAGATGAGTGGTAGGAAGATGACGAGCCTGAGCTGATGCCCAATCCACTGGAAACAGGCGCCAAATTTGAATTCTTGCTGTCAGTTGCTGCAGAGCCAGATGCTGGACCTGATTCTGCTGAAATGGCTCTGCTCTTGCGTTTTTGACTCTTGCCATTGGTACTGCTGCTAACCATAGAGTTTCTCTTGCTTGAACTGCTCTTCAACCCCATGGTACCACCACTGAACAACCCACTCAAGATCTTTCTCTTTTGCTTTTTTCGAACAGATTTCGCTTTTTCCATCAAGACTTGTTTCTCCAAAATGCCGGCGTTTCTCAAATGGGCATCCAAGTCGTGCGTGCCCGTCGAGTCCCGCTTGCCTCTGCTGAGTCTCTTTTTCTTTTGGCTGTGTTTGTTTGTGTCAAAGTCTTTGGCGTAACCAAAGGGAAGAATGTCAACGTCAGGAGAGTTGTTTTTGTCTTCGATATCAGAGAATCTGAAGTCGTTGCTTGCAGTGGTATTGGTGGCGGTACTTTTCATGGCTGTTGCAGTTGTTGCTGCAGCAGCAGCGGCAGCGATTGCACGACTGAACCCACCACCCACACCACCTGTTGCGCCCGCAACAGGGGTTCCTTCTAGTGAACCCAAGGTGTTATCACGGTGGACTACGGCACTGGTGCCGCTCATTCTCTTGGACGCCAAAGATAAGGTGTTAGTAACGTGTTCAATGGCTCTGGCGGAGATGAAGTTATTGGTTTGGGCTTGTCTTTGCTGATGTATTCTTGTATTGTGAAGATCAGCAGCAGAAGAAGTGGCAACTACTTGTGTTTGTTGGAAAGTCGAACGTAATGGAGATCTGGTAGGTAAGGCAACATCAATGGAAGGAGGAGGAGGAGCAGCAGCAGCAGCAGCAGCAGCATCATCAAGAGGTATTGGCTCAGGTGCCATTATTGGGATTTGAGGAACTGGAGGAGTATAGTATTGTTCATCGCCATTACTAGAACTGCTAATGACTGATTGTCTGACAAAAGCCCTGCGGTTAGCACTGGTGGAATTAGAAGACTCGGCATCGTTCTTTGTTCTTCGGGAGCTGGAAGGGCCCCCGATGCCTCTTGCAACGCCAGCAAAGCCAGTGGAGGTGGATCTGGAAAAATCATAGGTGATGGGGGAGTCGTAGTCTGTAATTGGCTTCGTAGGAGAGGTGATGGTTTGGGTAACGACTTTGCTTGTGGTTGATGCAGCCACTTGAGCAGGAATAGGAATTGGAATTGGAATTGGAATTTGAGTTTTCTTTGGAGTAGGGACCTCTTCTTCGTTTTCCTGCTTGATTGTTGAGAGCAAAGGTTGTGGAGGTATTGGCTCTTGATGAAGTGGTTCTGGTTCCTGGTCTCTGTTGAGTAATCTATTGTCTTGGAATGAAACTCTCTTGAACGAGGCTTTGCGGTTGTAGCCGTAGTTCAAGCCTTTGTTTTCAAAAGTTTCAAACTCTATTGACGGGGTTTTCAAGATCAAGTTGGCGTTGACAGGATCAAAGTCGGCACACTTGATTTGGGACTTTAATGATGGGTTCAAGCGCAAGAGCTGCAAGAAGATATTGCGGTTGTTGATGACACGAACGCTTTGCTTTTGCTTGATGGATGGGGATCTAAGCACTTTGGAGTTGGTGATGATTTGGACACTATAAGAGCTGGACTGGTCCTCAAGAATGTTTTCAATTTCCTGTTGGGATTTTGTGGACGATTGCTTGGAATGTTGGCGAGTGTGGGGGCTGATGGGCTTTTTAGACAAGTCCACAAGGTTTTTGAACTGGCTAGGGATTATGACTTCTTGATCGCTCAATTTTCTAATGTGGTGTTTCAAGATCTGTTTTCTTTGGCTTCTTGTAGGGGACGATGCAGATCTGTTGGTGGTGGTGGTGTTTTTTCTAAACAATCTAGCAAAAACAAATCTAGCTCTCTTTTTGGAGCGGACCTTTTGTCTGCCAATCAAGTGCTTTGGCTTGCCAGGACGCACTTTGGAAAGGGGTGGAGCAGCCATGCCGTAGTAGTGATGCAAGCTTTCTTGGGAAATGTTGTAGCCGAATTTCAAAATGTTTGGAGGGAGCACGTCTTTGAAAAGGGAAGGGTCTCTTCTCAAAGAGCTGAATTTGCGATGCAACTCTTTTTCAGAACGATAAGCGCCTTTGGAGACCTGGGGCCGATTGGTCTTTCTGAAGATGGCGTACTTGTATTTCTGCTGTTTTTGGAAAAGGAGCTGTTCATTGGTGAGGTTCAAGCGATTGACGGTGTGCTTGTGGTTTCTTGAAGCTTTGCGGTTCATGGAGTTCATTCTCGCAATGTTGTAGTGGTTGGACAAGGGGCCACCGACGTTGGCGCCGCCCGCAGCGCCCGCAGCAGCATGGTAGTTCCTGTTGATTGATTTCGAGTTTCTTCTGCTGGAATTGCTGAAGGACCTGTTCAACAAGGGGGTGTTTGTTCTTCCCTCGGTGGCGGTGTACAAGGAGCTGGAAGAGGAGGAGCTTGCGGCAGACGTTGGCGGGATGGCGGTAGCTTTTGCGTTGGCGGGATGGTGGTTTGGGGGCAGGGGTCTGGCAACGTCAAAGGACTTTTGCCGCACGCTGACAGAGGTGTAGGACAATGCGCTGTTGCGTTTGTCAGGAACAGGAGGGGTGTTGGGAGGAGGGGTTGTTGTCGAGATCACCGAGTTGTTTCGTAGATAGAGCTCGGGGACAGGGCGAGCGGTGTCGCTGGCGTCGCCTGAGAGCTTTGGGTCGGACATGGTTGAAGGCAATGAATGCAATGACTTGGAACCGCAAAATCTATCGATATCGGATATGTATATGTATATGTATATGTGTATATATATATATATATATATATATATATATATTTGTGATTGTAAACTTCTTTTTTTAACTTCTTGACGGGATGCTGTACACGGAAAAGGGATAACGGGCGGGCTGGTTGTCAATTAATGTGCGGGAAGGACAATAGTATATATATATTTCATTTCAAATTAGATATGAATCTATAATTATAACCAAGGTTTGATCTCTGTCAAAGGATGATAGTGGGAAGCTGGAACAGCAGGGGGAAATGGTGGGTAAACGGTGGGTAAACGGTGCTAGCACAAGGGCAGATTTCTGGTAATTTGGGTCTTCTGGCGCTCCCTCGCCGTGGGAGGAGGAGGAGTTAGAATTGATGAGTGCGGGAAGTAATCCATGAATTAATCACGTGTTTTTTTTTGGTCACGTGACAGGCTCTTTTTCTCTTGCCCCGCGGGTTCACCCCCTTGGGCGTTCGGCCAGGTCTCGTCCTTATTAGCTCAGTCGGTAGAGCGTTCGGCTTTTAAGCACAATAAGGAACCGAAATGTCCAGGGTTCGAGCCCCTGATGAGGAGGTCTTTTTTTTTGTTTCTCAATCTCTTGAATTTTCCATCATCTACAAGCTAACCACTCAGTCAGGATTTGGATTGAGTGGCAAGTGGCGCTTCTCGAATTGTCTCCGAACTAATTGTCTTTGAACTAATTGTCTTTGAACTCATATAATATATATATATATATATATATATATATATATATATATATGTAGGTATGTATGTTTGTTTGTATGTTTGTATTTATGCCACCCGGCCTGAGATATGAAAATTTTGAAAAAGGCAAACGGAGCTTTTTTGTTGTTGTTTTCCCGTATATTTATGATATATTTTATTTTTTTCAAAGTAGGATAATAATAATATTGGGGCAGATTGTCAAAAACGCGTTGCACCAGCCCACATTTCAAACACACAGCATGTCAGACACGGAAAAGGACCCTGAAGTCAAGCCTGAGGACGCGACCATGGAGAATGGCGAGGCGGTGGTAGAGCTGGCTGGGAAGGACGAGAAGGAGAAAGAAGCCCCAGAGGAGGTGAATGAGAAAGACACGGAACAGCTCCAGAAGGAGATGCTTGAGAAGGCAAGGCAGTTTCTTGCCAAGCAGACCCGGCCGGTGATCATGCCGTCGTTTGCCGCGTGGTTTGATCTCGACCTGGTGCACGAGATTGAAAAACGCTCCTTGCCCGAGTTCTTCAACACCACCAGCCGGTACAAGACCCCCGAGGTGTACCAGAGCTACCGGGACTTCATGGTGAACACCTACCGGTTGAACCCCATTGAGTATCTCACGGTGACGGCGTGCCGACGGAACTTGGCCGGCGACGTGGCCAGCATCATCAGGGTGCACGGGTTCTTGGAGCAGTGGGGGATCATCAATTATCAGATTGACCCGCGCACCAGGGCCTCGTTGACGGGGCCTCAGTACACAGGGCATTTCCAGGTTTCCTTGGACACCCCGGTGGGCATCCAGCCTTTCATCCCGCTGAAAGAGAAGGTGGTTGAAGGGCAAGAAGAAAGTTCTCTGGTGCTGCTATCGCAGCCAACAACACCTGCATTATCACTCAATCTCGAAGTTCGCAAAGACATTTTCGACTCATCACAAGACGCGCTTATCTTGAAGGAGAAAGACCGGCACATGTTGACGACGAGGGGAAACAAAATCTACATCTGCAACACGTGCGGCAACGACACCACCCAGGTGCGATACCACAACTTGCGGTCCAAGACAAGCGTGTGCACCGTTTGCTTTGAAGCCGGGCATTTTCCGTCCAACTTCCACGCCGCCGACTTTGTCAAGTTGGTGAACGAAGGGAGTTTGAAGGCCAATGGGCCCTGGACGGAGCAGGAGGTGTTGTTGTTGCTCGAAGGGGTCGAGTTGTTTCCTGAAGACTGGGACAAGGTTGCGAACCACGTGGCCACGAGAAACAAGCAGCAATGTGTGGCCAAGTTTATCCAGTTGCCAATCGAGGACCGGTACTTGAACAAGGTTATTTCCCGGAAAGAATTCAAGACGGTTAAAGAGGAGGTTAAGGAAAGTAGTGATTTGCATTTCAAGACAAGACAAACCGATGCTGTGTTGAGCACGGTGAAGTTTTTGATTGAGTCTGGGGCTGAGCCTAAATCTTTGCTGAAGTTGGAGGGCAAATCCAGTGATGAGATTGCCAGCGCTGCGCTTGAGGTGATATCGCAGAACTCGATCCAGGAGCAACTTTTGGAACTCAAAAGCGAGCAGAAAGTTCTTAACCAGATTGCCCAGTTGCAGATCAAGAAAGTTGACTTGAAGTTGAAAGGATTGGAGCAGTTTGAAAAAGCACTTGCTATTGAAAGAATGGAGCTAGAGAATGAGAAAAAGAGGTTGCTTATTGATAGATTGGCGCTCCGCAAGCATGCGTTGTCGGTGAAGGACAAGATCACCAGCGCGGTGCAGTTGGTCACGATGACCGACGCCGCCACTGGGATGATTCCGCAAGAGTCGATTGACAAATCTGCAGTGCTTCTCCAGGAGGCAATGGACAGCGTGAAAAAGCCAAGCAGAGAGGCCATTCTCTTGGAGGGTGCCGCGCAGGCCCAGGGTTCAAGTTCGGGTTCAATTTCGGGCTCTGCAGATAATGGAGGGAATCCCGAGGACAAAGTCATGGAAGGCGAGGCTGATTATGATGACGATGTGGAAGATGCCGAGGCTTTAAATGCAGGATTGAAACCTTTGTCGTTGGAAACCCCGCAAGCTTTTGCAGTTTGGAGTAACTGATGTTGTTGAATCTCTTTTACAGAACATGAAAAGGCCCAAGTAAATAAATAAATAAATAAAAGTTATAAATGAAAAATCAATGTGTAGATATATATATATATATATATATATATATATATATATATATAAAGCTAAGTAAGTACTCACTCAGTACGGGTTTTGGTTTTGGTTCATTTGGTCAAATGGATAGTTTGGATACTGTTGTTGGCCCGGCATGTGGTAGCCACCCATGTACGGTTGACCGCCAGGCTGGGCACCACGGTCAAGAGGCAATGGCTGCTGAGGAGGCTGATGTTGTTGTTGTTGTTGAGCTTGTGCTTGGGCTTGTGCTTGGGCCTGTGCTTGGGCCTGTGCTTGTGCTTGGGCCTGTGCTTGCGCTTGTGCTTGTTGCAGTTGCAGTGAGGCTGCAGTTGCCGGCGGGATCTCGTCCTCGTCATTGTCTTCGGACCCTTCCTCGGGAGCATTGAGACACGCTTGAATGAGGTTCTTGCCCTCGGCTTTAGTCACCAATGGTTGCAATTTAGGGGTGGTGAACGTGTACACCAACCCGGTTTCGGAAACCACCAACAAGAGCACCTGGGTGCCGGTCAACACCGACAACTCGTACGCTTTTTTCATGATGCCTGCTTTTCTCTTGGAAAAGGTAATGTGGCGTCTGGACTTGTCCTGGATAAACTTGATTTCAATCTTGCGGCGTTCTCTTCTGCCAGAGGTGGTGTCGTCTTCATCGTCCAAGTCGCCGCCAACTGCTTGGTCGTTTTTCAAGTCGGGTTCTTCGCCGTCTTCGAGCTTTGGGGTGCCAAGTTCAGACATTTGGGGTTTGTTCTATGTTGGTTGATTGATCGGGAGAGATAGATATATATATATATATATATATATATATATAAATATATATAAATATATGTTGGTTGAAGTACAACGAGAAAAGACGCGACAAAAATTCAAAAACAATGAATGGGCCACAACAAACGGGGGGGAAAAAAAACCAAATCAAAAAAAAGAGGTATGACTGGTTAACGTGAGCGTAGCAAGTGAGAAGAAGATGTGACTAGTAGCAGAACAGATGATAAATTGTTGATATATGATATAGAATGGATGGTGATGCTGGGACCTATATTGAATGGGGGAGAGTGTTTCCTAAAAGGGATGGAAGGTGATGTTGAAATGAAAAAACAAGAAAAAAATGAAAAAAACAAAAAAAAAACAAAAAAAAACAAAAAAAAAAGGGAAAAAAGGATCAAATGTGGTAATTCTACTTTTTTTGTAACTTTGGCAAAGGGAAAAAGGGAAAAAAGGGAGGAGCAAAATAAAAATTGCCACCCTCATGTAAAATATTATATTAATATTACATTTTATATATATATATATATTAAGTATACTCCCTATATCATATCTACCTTCTACTCCCACTCCCAATTCTGGCCCCGTGTTTGCCCTGTGTTTGCCCCGTGCTTGCCCTGTGTTTGCCCCGTGCCTGCCTTGGGCTTGCCATGCGAAAGACAACCGTCCGGATACTACCAACCTAGCTAGGAAGGATTGCCCAAACAGGAATCATTGCTCTTTCAGGTGGCCCTCTTCTCTTTGTTACGTAATGTATTTTTTTCATTTTTTGATTTGAACGTATATTACTGCCGGGTAGCCTTCACGATGAGACTACCAGCTCAAAAGTAGTGTCTTTCTTACGTAATGTATTATCTAATATATCTCAAGGAAGGGTAATATATATATCATCAGACAACTACATAGCCCTCCAACGGCTCCGGCACTGGACAGTCAGCGTATATCCTCTTGTGCACCTTCACCAACTTCTCCCGGCACTTGTCCCAGGCTTCGCCCTGCAAGTCGCTCCGCTTCAACAAGCTGTCGAGAATCGGCAACAAGTACACCCTGTTGGCCACCGACATGTAGATCTTGCCTGTGTGCTTCTTGAACTCAATCATCTTCTGCGCCATCTTGTCCATCTGCTCCACCTCCACTTCCCCCGCGCTTTTCAACACCTCGGGCGCCAATTTCCTTCTAATGTCCAACAAGAACCGAGTCTGCGCCTCCACTTCTCCCATCAATATTTTGGCGGCTCCCTTGTAGTCATTCACGTCTGACGAGATGCCCTCGCTCCAGTGCGATAAGTCCTTCAATTCCCGGTACTTTTCCTCGAGTTCTTTTATTTCTTCTTCTTCGTCTTCCTCTTCCTCTTCTTCCTCTTCTTCTTCTTCTTCTTCCTCCTCCTCCTCCTCCTCCTCCTCATCAATGTCAATGACATCTCCCTCCTCCTCACTTCCTGAACCACTCTCCACAGGTGAACCCTCTACTTTTTTTCGCGGTCTGGACTTCTTCGCCTTCCCTTCCTTCTCCACCTTCCCTTCCTTCTCTCCCTCTCCCTCTCCCTCCCCGTCCTTCTCGGCCTTCTCGGCAATCTCTGGCTCGCCATGGCTGCCATACGCAGCGTACTCGTGCATGTCCATATTCTTCTCAGCCACCTCGTACGCCGCAAGAAGCTTCTTGGAAATCCGCTTCTGCTTCAACTGGGCAATCATCTCCGCAGTGAGCGGGGTCAAATCGTTCCCCGTGAGCCAGAGGTACGTGTCGTCGTGGAAGAACTTCACCAAGTACACCTGCTCCACCTGGGTAGCACCAGCAGCCGCGCCAGCGGCGGCGGCGACATCTGATTTTCTCTTGTTGCGCGGCTTGGGTTTCCGCGACAAGATGTTCTCCGGGGCCAACGTCTCGGGCAACACCATCGACGGCCAGGGCGGGAACCCTTTCACTTTGCTCAACACGGTGTCTCCTGCTTTGAACTCCATTGTGCTGCGTTGCTTCAATGGTAATATTTCCCACCACGCGTTTTCAAATCATTTTTCACCATTTTTGGCGAAGGGCGTCCGTGGAGCAAAATACGAGTGGTGCTCACTTAAATGGATAATGCCCCAGGATTTAAGGGACTTTCCTTAACTTCCTATATAAGGCCCCTCCAGCCATGGCTTTCTCTTCTCTTACAGCTCAACTCAAAGTAATCTTCACAACCTGAAATAAACTTCAAGGTAAACCTCAAGGAAACTTTAAAGTTAAGTAAATATGAGCTTCGATTATTCAACTCCCTGGGGCTGGGTGTGCCACCAATGCCGCTACCAGAACGAAAAGAGAACCAAGCAAGAGCTCAGAAACGCTCTCTGCCGCGGCTGCTTGCACCGCTGCTGTCCCCACTGCTCGGTGCGTCCTAAGAAGCCTCGCAGATAGGTTTCTTCAAGAGCAGGATCAGTTTAAGTATCTATGTATTTTCTTTCAATAGTAAATCTGGCAAGATTTCAAAGGATAAGTCCATTTTCGGCACTCCTGTCTAGCCTTTACATTTAAGCCAATACATTGATAGATCTGCTCAGATTGTATAGAAGAATCACACTGCCGGCCCTCCAGTTCCTGATACTACGCAATGCGATCAACTTTTTTTTTTTTTTTTTTTTTTTTATGTTCTTTGAATAAAATATTTCTATATTCTTCCCCTTCCATCATTACATTCTCATCAAACATGTCCGATAGAAGGAGAATCACCGGCCCAGAGAACGCCCTCCCGTTGGTGTTTGCATCATCACTGAAGCAGCACCCTGAGACGTGCAAGCTCCTGGATCCGCCCCACTCCTTTTTCGCCCAGGTCAAGGTTGCCGAATCCGCCAATGGGTCCTGCTATCTTGAGGTGGGCGGCACCTCCATGATCGTATCGGTGTACGGGGCCAAGCCGATCCGGGGCTCCTCGCTCACGTCGGCGTCCTTGACCGTGAGCAGCAAGATCAACACGAAGGTGAAAAAGGAAGGGGAAGAAGAGGAAGGGCTCTTGAAGACGGCTCTCCCTGGAAAGACAGTGCTCTCCAGCACAGAGCAGCGGCTCTGCAAGTTCCTCCACACCGCGTTGCTCCCGGCGATCCTCTTGAACAAGTACCCGAAGTCGAGCATCGAGGTGTTTGTGAACGTGTTGACGTGGGAGGAGAAGGAGGGAACAGAAGGCGGGCTCATGGGGTTGCTCGCGTGGTGCTGCAACTGCGCGCTGTTGGCGTTGGCCGACTCGGGCATCGAGTTGAGCGACATGGTGAGCGCAGGGGTGGGCAGGGAGGAGCAGATGAGCGCGGCGGTGGCGTACATGTGCACCACAAACACCGTGGTGGGGATGATGGTTGCCGGGAACGAGAGCAAAGTGAGGGTGGATGCCTTGGAAAAGGTGATTGCGCAGTGCGGGGCCATGGCAAGGCAGGTAAGGAGCAACATGAACGGTCTTCTACAAGGAAATCATTAATATAAAAAATAAAGCTCTTACAATAAGTAAGTTTTCACGGCTTGTAAGCCCGGTATTTCGAAGGATCAGACTCGTAATATTAAAATCAAATCAAAACCCTGAGGTACTCAACAAGACACATCATGGCCATGGCCTGGCCGTACGGCATGGAGGTGATTGGGATGTCGTAGTACTCCTGCAAGGTGAACCCCACCGGGGTGCCGAAGGAGGTCTTGTCCAACTCGCCGCTTGGCAAGATGTTGGCAAGCACCCCTTGCACCGCCTTTTCGGCAACCGGCAAGTACTTGGCGTCAAGGTAGTTCTTGCGGATGCCCTTCAAGATCCCGTAAGCAAAACCAGCGGCAGCAGAGGCCTCCAAGTAGTTGTCCTTGTCATCTGGCTTGTCGATGATGGTGTACCAGAGCCCGGACTCCTTGTCTTGCCACTTGGCAAGGGCGGCAACCTGGGCGTCAAGCGTGTCCTCCACAAACGATCTGAAAAAGTCGTCCTTTGGCAAGTCCAACAAGTCCAAGACGTCCGGGAACACAATGGTGATCCAACTGTTGCCTCTTGCCCACTTGGCGTTGGCAAAGGCGTTGCCGTTGGTCTTGGCGGTGGCTGCTTCCTTTTCGTCGGTGAAGATCCACCCGTGGTTGAACAACCCAGACACGGGGTCAAACAAGTACTTGATGTGGGTCAACACCTGTTTCTTGGCCTCGTTGACGTACCCCTTGTTGTCAAAGAGCAAGCCCGCCTTGAGCAACGGCATCACCGACATCATCAAGGTGTCGTCCCAAAGCTGGCGCTCGTTTTCCGTCACGTAGGTAACGTGCTGGATCCCGCCGTATTTGGTGCGGGGGATCTTGGTGGCCACGTAGTCGACCCAGGACTCGATCCACGGCTTGTAAGCCCGGTATTTCGAAGGATCAGACTCGTAAACATAGAGCAAACTCAAGAAAACCGACACGGTGTTGACGTTCTTGGTGGTGCCCTTGGCAAACTGGGTTTCAAACCAGCCCAAAATGGTTTCAAGCACCTTGGGGTCGTTGTTCAACTCGTAAAACTGCCACATGCCGTAGAGACCAATGCCGTGGGTCCACTCCCAGCCGTTCCAGCCCTTGGTGTCGATGACTCTGCCGTCGTCGAGCCTCAAGAGAAACTTGCCGGTGTCGTCGTGGATGTTGACGAGATTGTCAATGAGCTTGAACACTCTGTCCGAGACTTTTGCGTATGGGGTGGTGGCCATTGTTAGAATGGTGAAAGATTTATTTTAGCTATTTCTTGTAGAAGACAAGAAGAAGAAATTCAGAGAAATCGTGGGGGAAAACCTTGATACTTATATAAGTAGAATATCTTTCAAGTTAAAATGTGTCCTCGAGAAAGAGTTTCGGAAAGCGAGCTCCCGAAGAAAACTAACTACCCCGGACAAAAAAAAATGACGACGACCCCATGGAAAAACACCCAAAGTCGGCCATTCAATGAGGGCATGCACCACAGCCGCGGGTGCTTGCCACGGTGTCGAGAAATACACACCTGTGCTGTACATTACTGTGATCATTTCTCATTTATTAAACTGTTTACGACTACTGGTACACGGAGAAGTGCTCTATTATAACAAGGCAAGGAACCCGCCGGCAATAACCATGGGCAAGCTGTAGTAGAACCCGTTGCCCACTGCCATGGCACTGGAGCTGCTGGAATTGCCCAGGCTGGAGGAGGAAGACGACGAGGCGCTTTCCACCGCTATTGAGGATGTCTGGTTGTCGGCGGCGCTCGTCGTTAGTGTTGAAAGAGTGGAGGAGGAGACAGAGGAGGAGGAGGAGGAGGAGGAGGAGGAGGAGGCTGACGGCAAATCACTGCTGCTACTACTACTGCTATTGGTATTGGAAAACGTGGAGATCGAGGTGGCAGTGACCACAGAGTTCTTGTAGTCATTGTTGCCCGACACCGTTGCAACCTCCAGGGCCAACGAGGCAATGTCGGTCAAGGAGCCCTCCAAAAAGTCCGAGCCATACACACTGGCCAAGGACACCAACGCAGAGGTGCCCTTGGCGTTTTCAAACTCGGACACCAACATCTTGAGGGTGCTGTCGGTGGCGGTGGCCAAGATGGACGAGATCACCGTCAAGTCCACGGGCAAGGAGTAGCTGAAAGACGAGGAGGAGTCTGCGTGGGCAAGACCTAGCAAGAGAAGCAAGATAGCAGAGTTCATGATTGTGAAATTTTTTTGTTGGATTTTCAATAATAGGGTTTGGGGAAAAAAAAAAAATTGGGTCAGGAACAGTAGCTTTATTTATATCCAAAGTGTCTGTCTGTCAAAGATAGAAACAAACGAGCCATTACCATTGAGCATGGCTTGAAATGAGTAAATAGACGTTGTGAATTGGGAAAATGTGGGTGGGGTCTAGCTCAAAGTGTGTGCCTGATAAAAAAGAGGTACATGATATACACAATGCCTGAGACAATACATCATACATGCAATATACAAAGGGCAGCCTAGTTCAAGGGAGGAGAACGAATGGGCAAATATAAGATCAAACTCCCAAACGGTTTGGGCACCACCCCAAAACTAGGGCCTAAGTTGCCACATTAGGTATCAGAAAGCTGCAACACTTTTGTGCATTACAAAATACTCAAAGAAGAAGAAATCAATAGACAGAATCCATGGGAAGCACAGAAGAAGATCTATGTGGATATTGCATTCAAACAGAGGTAGATTTAAAGCTTATTTCGTAAGGTACATTTTCTCACTTTCTGTTTTTCTTTTGTAGATTTAGTGAGTTTTAGGTACATCACCATAATAGCATGAAGCTAACGACGTGTGTGGTGTGGGCGTGTGCTTTGCAAATGTTGAGTGCTGAAGTTGGGCATTTCTACACAACCCGCCCACGATAGCAAAACGTGTAAAACAAATATCCATATACTTTAGTCTTGTGCCTTTACTGCACTTTTTGTTTTAGATTCTGCTTGTCTTTCTATGGTCATCATCATCATCATTATTATCCTCAAGGTGAACACTCTTAATTAGACCATGCGACATCGACTGAGTTGGCCCTTCCCCCCATCCTCCCATGGGGACGCTAACTTTATTCACTCCTTGAAACAAGAAAATTGTGAGTTGTTGAGTTATTTTTGTTGTTGTAATTGTACCTGGTACCTTTTTCACTTTCTCTTTTTTTTAGCGTGCAGCCAAAAAAAAAAAAAAGAGGCTAGTGAAAGAATGTAGGTGTATCGAGCAGCTGGAACAGATGGAACAGATGGGTGATCTATCTTGCACAGCTTAGGCTCTCTGCTACACACTTGCAACTTGTTTTTGTTTTTGTTGGGCAGCTTGCCGAGAATCTATATATGAATATATAGGAATATGTATGAATATAGCTTGAGTGATACTTGCATTTCAGTTCTCTTCAAGTTGTCTTCACTTCTTCACTTCTTCACTGGAAAAGGATACAGCAAAGGACACAGCAAAGGACACAGCAAAGGACACACCAAAAGAGAGGGTTGAGTTCTCCGATAATGAAATAGAATGGGAGAATAAAGAGGATCGATCCACCGTGGTGGAGTACCCCATCTTCCCAAATTTTTTTTTTCTTCGCGAGTTTCATTTTTTCAAGTTTTGTCACGTGTTATCATCAAAGATACGGGTAACGCATATCTTATCCCCCGATATATAACATTGTACACCATCATGGTGGATGTATACCACCGCTGAGGGTGATAAAAGGAGAGACGGGGTGTGTATGTTATCCAAGCGCCTGGTATACACCCCCTCCTCTTTTCCGCTCTTTTTTCATTTCAGTTCACACTGGGCAAAAAATTATTATCATTTTTCTATCATTTTGTTGTTTTTTTTTCTCCCTCCCCCAAAGAAAGAAAGGCTCAACTTCTCTTTTGTTGTTGATCACATTGCTTCACCCAAGGTGTTCTTTGATTCTCTTCATCACATTCCTATTCTCTTATTCCATTCGTGCACACAGCTTCTCCCAATTTTCCTTCTTCATCAGCCCATTTTTACATTTTATTCATTTATTCATTCATTCATTCATTGCACCGAGCCTTCATCCATCATCATCTTATCATTTCAAACAAAAGACCACTTTGACATCTCATCAATCTCCAGATGTCTGTCGTTCAATCAGAAGCCCCGCACTCCGCAGGATCTTCCTCCTCTGCCGTCTATGGCGGCCGCAGACTCAACATCGAAGATGCCTTGTCTTATCTAGACCAAGTAAAGTCCCAGTTCCAAAATAGCCCCAATGTCTACAACAACTTCTTGGATATAATGAAGGACTTCAACACACAGCGGATCGACACGCCTGGCGTGATTGAACGCGTCTCTTCCTTGTTCAGAGGTCACCCACTCTTGGTCGAGGGCTTCAACACTTTTCTCCCCCCCGGCTACAGCATTGAATGCTCCACAGACCCCAACGATCCCAACCCAATCAAAGTCACTACCCCAAGTGGCACCCTATCCACAAATAACATTGGCAGCATCACAGAAAACTCTTTAGATGGGAACCTGGCTCTAATCTCCTCGTCATCCTACTACTTGAATGGCAGAGATAACTCCAGCTCTTTGCCGCCCCAAAATCAAAATCAAAATCAAATGATGATATCAACAACAACATCCAGTTCATCTCCTCCTCCTCCTCCTCCCCCATTGCAGTCCCAGCATCTCCTCACTCAGGACCAACAATTTCCTCACCAACAGCACCAGCACCAGCACCAGCACCAGCAACAACAGCAGCAACAGCAGCAACAGCAGCCTCTGCAACAACAGCAACCCCCACCAGCTCAACAAATATCACGCGTTCAGGTTAACCAACTTTACGATGATGAAAAAGCTGACCAGGTCCCCGTGGAAATGGATGATGCTATTGGGTACGTGAATAAAATAAAAGTTCGTTTCACAAATGAGCCTCATATTTACAAAAATTTCTTGGATCTTCTTCAATCTTATAGAAAAGAACTGAGACCAATCCAAGAGGTTTATCAACAAGTGGCTTTGTTGTTCCAATCGGCTCCTGATTTGTTGGCTGATTTCAAAAAGTTTTTACCAGAAGCAGACTCATTCGATCTGTCATCAGCTTCGGTACAGGCACAAATTCAAGCATCAGCACCATTACAGAATGCACCCTCAGCGGCAGCAACAATAGCAACAACAACATTATCATCAACATCAACATCAACAACAACAGCAACATCCGGAGGAGCCCCTATACAACCATCGATGCATTTGCCACCTCCATCACATCAATCACCTTTGCTTCATCATGACCAGCAGCACCAACTACTCCCACAGCCCTCATCCTCTTTGCATTTGTACCATCATGGAACTGACCAAGAGTACCCTCCTCTGCAAAAAAATAACTTATCCCCAGTTAACACCCAAACTCTTCCCCCAATGTCCAAATTCACAAATGGCCATATTCAACAACAGGAAATTGATCTGCAGCATCATTTCCCGCACTATGGCAATTTCCAACCTCCGGCAAAGGCAGCAAAATCGCCCAAGCACAGATCCAAGGAGCACGAGTACGAATTCGCTTTCTCCAGTGAAAGGGACACTTTGAAGCCAGGAACACAACGGAAGCATCAATACAACTACCCACTTCAGCAGCATCAAGCAGTCAATACCAACGCTCCACCACCAACTTTGGAAGAACAACTGGGCACGGCGTCAAAGTTGGATGAACAGTTGCAATACTTTGACAAGATCAAGAAGCACGTTGGCAACAAGACTGTCTACAATCACTTTTTAAAATTGTTGCTGTTGTATTCTGGTGAAATTTTGGACAAGCGCCAACTTGTTGAAAGGGTGGAACACTACATTGGCGATTCTTTGGAGTTGTTCACTTGGTTCAAAAGTTTTGTTGGATTCAAGGACATTCCATATCATATTGAAAATATCAAAGAGTTCAAAAAGCACAGATTAGAACTTGGGTTGTGCAAAAGATATGGTCCTTCTTATCGTCAACTTCCCAAATCTGAAACCTATATGCCTTGTTCTGGTCGTGATGAAATGTGCTGGGAAGTTTTGAACGACGAATGGGTTGGCCATCCAACTTGGGATTCCGAAGAGAGTGGCTACATTGCTCATCGCAAGAACCAATATGAAGACAATTTGTTTCGCATTGAAGAAGAGCGTCACGAGTTTGACTTTTACATGGAAAACAATATGCGCACCATTCAAACTTTGGAAACCATTGCTCACAAATTGTCCACCATGACTCCTGAAGAAAAGGCCAACTTTAAGTTGAAAGAAGGCTTGGGTCATACCTCAAGAACCATTTATAAAAAAATTGTTCGCAAAATTTATGGTCGTGAAAAAGGTTTTAAAGTCATTGATGCTTTACACGAGGCTCCAGCAGTTGCAGTCCCCATTGTCTTGGGGAGATTAAAACAAAAGGATGAAGAATGGCGCAAAGATCATAACGAATGGTGCAAGTATTGGAGAGAGCAAGAGTTGAAAATTTTCTACAAATCCTTGGATCATTTGGGTTTAACTTTTAAGCAAACTGACAAGAAATTGCTAACAACAAAACAATTGATTTCTGGATTGAGCACCATCAAAGTGGACAACACAAATGGTGGAGGCAGCAGCGGTGCTGGCCATAACAATAACAGCAGCAAGCGCCTTATTCCTTTGGCTCCAAAGCCAAAAGAGCAACTTGAGTTTACTTTTAGTGATAAGCAACTTCTTGTGGATATTGGCAGTTTGGTGTTGACGTGGATCAATGTTAGTGGGTATTCTTCCAATGACAAGTACAAATTGAATGATTTTTTTAATTCTTTCTTGACGCTATTTTTCAATTTGGACGAGGAGATTTCCTCAAAATTGCCCAAGCTACCAGATGAAAATGGCGAATCTGCAAACACTCTTGGTAACGAAAATGACAATCCAGAGCACGAAAACGAGTTGAGTGGTGGCTTTCATGGGAATAATGATGAAAGTGACGGTAATAATAGCAGCGATGGCGGTTATTCTACAACTTCTTCATCAACTTTGATGGATCGCTCTTCTCTGTTGACCAATGGGAACTCCAAAAAGAGACACCATGAGCATGACTTGCTTAGAGATGTGCTTCGAAGAAACAAGAGAATGCACTTGAAAAAGGAAACTAACGAAGGCCAAGGTGCTGCCGTTTCTGCGTCTGCGTCTGCGTCTGCGTCTGCTTCTGCTTCTGCTGCCTCTGCTGCCTCTGCAGCCTCTGCTGCTGCCGTCACTGCTTCAGCTGCCAGCAAAGACGATTCATCAACCCTACTTCCATATTCCTCCTCCTCCTCCTCTTCTTCTTTGGTTCATCATGCTGGCGACGCTGGCGATGATTTTGGCGGGAGCAGAACCGATGACAGTTGGATCCAAACGATTTCAAAAGACAGCAACGATATCATCGAGCCGGAGAATGCGGTTCTTGAGAGCTCCAGCAAGAATGGCAGACGAACTTTGTACAACTTGTTCTGCAACACCACCGTGTATGTGTTTTTCCGGTACTTGCAAGTGTTGTATTTTCGGTTGCTTGAGTTGAAAGCGATGAATGAACAAGTTGAAAAAGAGATCAAGAACCGGTCTGAGGTGCCGTTTGCCAAAGACTTGGATTTGATTTCGCATCAGTTGGAAGAGATGGGGATCAACATCACCGCGGACGGATGCTATGATCAAGTGTTGAGCTTGTCGCACAAGTTAATCGAGGGCGAGATTGAGCACCAGTGGTTTGAGGAAACACTTCGTCAAACATACAGAAACCGCGCATTCAAGCTTTTCACAATTGACAAGGTGGTGCAAGGCTTGGTGAAGCACATGCACAACATTACCTCGGACCACAAGACCACGGATGCGATGCTCTTGTTTGAACAGGACAGGGTGTGCGAGGCCACCACCACGAGAAAGCAGATTTTGTACCGGATGAAAGTGCGTGAAACCATGGCGTCGGAGGAAAACATGTTTCGTATTGAGTTCAACGAGGCCAACGACACGGTGATTATTCAGTTTGTTGCGTTGGACGATTTGACCTTGAAGGACAAGCGCACCCCTGCCGAGCAGTACAACTACTACTTGACAAGCTACTTGATGAACCACCCCACAGAGGGGGTGCCGATTGCGAAGATCAACATTCCGTATGTGAAGTCGTCGTTGTTTTTGCTCAATGCGTCTGCTTCTGCGTCTGCGTCTGCATCCAGCGGGGGGTCGTCTTCCAAGAAGAAGCAGGAGTTGGAGAATACTGACAACAGCGAGGGCTCGGAGAAGAAGTCGTCGGACGAGGCGGACAAGGAGGACGAGAGCAGCCCTGCCAGCAATCTTGAAGGTTTTGTGGAGTCGCACATGCGGATGAACATTGACAAGGAGACGTACAAGTTGAGCTTTGAGGTTGGCGGTACCGACGAGTACACGCGGTACAGCGTGTACAATGTGCCGTTGGACAAGGAAGCGGTGGAGAGCGCTAGGGACGCCGACGTGTTCAGAAAGAAGATTCTCGATGGCGAGTTTGGATGGAAGAACGGGTTGGAGGAGTCGGAGTGGCAGGCGGGCGAGCAGAGCTACGAAAGGCTCATCAAAGGTGATGCCAAGCCTGAGGGTGAGGCCGAGGTCGACACCAAGCTCGAGGTCGACACCAAGCCCCAGGCAGAGCTTCAGGCAGAGCCCCAGGCAGAGCCCAAGACCGAGTAGTATTTAATCAAGTAATTACTTTCATGTATTTCAATCAGAGAATTCTACAGAGTAAGCGGTAAATCACATCCGGTCAATATCAATGGTAATGTCAAACTCCACTGCCCTGTAAGTGGGTGCCTCGTTTGCCAACATCACCTTGCGCACCGTGTGCACCACGTCTTGGCGGAGCACCCACTCGTCGTTGTCGGAGCCGCCGGACATCTTGATCTTCAAGAGCACCACCACGAGCCGGTGGCTGGCCTTGGCGATGATGATCTTGCCCACGGTGTAGTTCGACTTGAACGTGTCCAACTGCTCGAGCAGCGCCATGAGCTCGGCCCTGGTCTTGTGGTAGGTTTTCGCGCCGTAGGGGAAGCAGAGCAAGATCATCAAGCCGAGCCGCTGGATCATGTGCGACGCAAAGTAGAGAATAAGCGTCGCGGTGAGAAACGTCTGGGCCTCGTTGAGCCCCAGGGTGATGAGCTTTGTGATGGCCGGGTACACCACCAAGTACGCGAGAAAGATGCACGTTAGAAGCTTGATCGGGTCCGTCACCACGCTGTTGTTCTGCACCACCACCTGGATGCCGTGGATGAGCTTGTTGTAGGTGTGGTACTTGGCAGTCTTGTACATGTGCCAGAGCGACGCCCTGGAGGGGGTCTTTTCGGTAAAACTGCTGCCGCGGCGGCCGTAATGGTCGTCGTCATCATTATCATCATCACCGACGCCGCCACCGCCGCCGCTCGTGACCAGGGAGAGAAGATCTAGGTTGGACGCCTTGTAAGTGAGCCGGCTGTCGCTGGTTTCGTCATTGCCGCTCACCCCGGCTTCCGAGCGCCCCTTGAGCACTTTGTCGGAAACCAAGGTGATGCCGAGCCCGACAAACACAATGAACAAAAACGCGGCGTCGCTGAGCTGCTGGTGCTCGTCGTTGCTGTGGTGGTTGTGGTGGTTCTCGTGGTTGAAGTCCTGGTCAATCAAGCTCACCACAAACTCCTCCACCGAATGGGTGATCAAGTCAAACCCAGTGTAGAAAAGCGACACGCTCAAGGCAAAGCCAAACAACAACTCCACTCTGCTCAAGCCAAAGGGGAACCGCAAGGACGACTTTTCCCACACTTCAAAGTTCTTGAAAATGTCAACAATCGCCACCAAGATGTTGTTGATTGCATCGAAAAACACCAAATGCGAAAGCGTTGTCAAACACATCAAGGAGTAATGAAGCCCCGCAAGAAACACACACGACGCGTAGAAAAGATGCACCGCGCAAAACAAAAGCTTGAGTCTTTGCGAACGGCTCGACAGCTCAAGAAACTCCTGCACCGACGGAATGGGCAACGACAGCGGGATCGCCAACCTTGCTCTTTTCTTTGGCTCCTGGAACAAGTTCATGGACACCGAGGAGTGCTTGTATCGATGGCCCTTTCTATGGGCCGGCTTTTGCAATATGTTTTGATTGGGAACAGAAAGCAAAGGGTAGTTGAATGGATTGATGGTGTTTGAGGAAGACGAGTCTCTTCTCTTGGACGGGCTGCCACTGAGAGACGAGTTAGTTCCATTGTTGTTATTACTTGTACCACGAACCGGCGAGCCTGATCGAGAAGCATAGAAAATCTCGCTGCCGTTGGCACCATTGAGGCTGCCATTGAGGCTGCCATTGTCAAACTCGTTTCTAGAGCCTGAGCGAGAAAGCCCAGGCCCCAAAGAAGGCGGGGACAACACATAGGGGATCTTATTGTTATTGGTATTGGCGGATGACTTGTTCCACACCTTGCTGTTGCCTGGCGGAGGAGACAATTGGAAAAGCAGATCTGGCAGAGCAGCCAAACTGTTCAACGACGGGAGTCTTTGATGGTTGTTGTTGTTGTTGTTGTTATACTGGTAGGGCTGGCTGCTGTTAGAGTCAACAGAGTTCAATGATTCCTGGGATGGTTTCATTCTCAATGTGGGAGCTGTGTTGTTGATATACGAGTCCAAATCGGCGTACATGGAGCGAGGCCGTTGCTTTCTGTTTGATTTGAACAGGCCACTGGATGAAAACCCAGCCCTTGGTGGTGGGCCGTAGTCTGATGCCACAAACTCGCTTTTCAAGGGGGACCCCGTGAGGTCGGCCTTGGCGCTCGCCAGCGCGAGCTGCTCAGTCAATCTCGAGTGGTGGGGCGGCGTGGCACCTTGCAAGCCGCCATTGGAGACGTCCTTGAACGACATTGACGAGGGAGACCCCAAGCTGGACTGCGGTGACTCCAGGCCGTCTGGGCCATTGGAGTTGCTGGGAAAAGAGTATCTCGGGACGTACTGGACGTGCGGCTTGCCATTGAGCACCACTGTTTCCTTCTTTGCGTCTTCTGTCATCAAAGTGTTGCTTCTGCTGCCTCGTGGTGTTATCTAGTAGCACGCTGCTACATTGTTTACATGAAGAGAAATTTCTGGTTTGTTGAAAACGTAGCGGACACGTGATGCACAGCGTCGCATCGCATCGCCCATGGAATGGACACTTGGGAGGTTGATGCCAAGGTCGGCTTGAATCCCCTTCCAAGGCCCTTCCAAGGCCCTCTCAAAGATGGGGTCAGCCGGGGTCAGCCGGGGTCAGTCCGTTTACATTTGCGATGAGGGGTTCGCGGAAATTCCAGGATGGTCGCTGACGTTGCGAGATGCTCGCTGGAAAGCTCGCCCCAGGGTGGGCCCCCAGGGTGGGCCCCATGATGGGTATATAAGAACCCCAGATCTCGTGTGAATTCCATTGTGAGGCTGATCAACTACCAACTACCTATTCATTACTATTGTCTTCCTCTAAAATATGACTGCCGACACACAACCATGGTGGAAAAGCGCCATCATATACCAAGTATGGCCGGCGTCCTTTAAAGACTCCAACGGCGACGGTGTTGGGGATATCCCCGGGATTGTGTCCAAGTTGGACCACATCAAGTCTGTCGGGGCCAACATCATCTGGCTTTCGCCACACTATGCGTCGCCGCAGGACGACTGCGGGTACGACATCTCGGACTACCAAGCGATTTACGACAAGTTTGGCACGTTTGCCGACATGGAAACCTTGATCAGCGAGATCCACAAGCGCGGCATGAAGTTGATTTGCGACTTGGTGGTGAACCACACCTCCTCGGAGCACCGCTGGTTCAAGGAGTCCCGGTCCTCCAAGACCAACCCAAAGCGCGACTGGTACATTTGGAAGCCGCCAAAGTTTGACGCGGCTGGCAACAGACATCCTCCCAACAACTGGAAGTCGTGCTTTTCCGGGTCTGCTTGGGAGTACGACGAGACCACGGGCGAGTACTACTTGCGATTGTTTGCGAAAACCCAGCCGGATTTGAACTGGGAGAACGAAGAAACCAGAAGGGAAATTTACAACAACGCGGTGGAGTTCTGGTTCAAAAAGGGGGTGGACGGCTTCAGAATCGATACTGCTGGGTTGTATTCCAAAGACCAGAGATTCGAAGATGCACCAGTCACGGTTCGGGGTGAGGAGTTCCAGTTCCCAGTGAACGGGCAAACCCACAACGGGCCCAGAATCCACGAGTTCCACAAGGAAATGTACCGCACTGTCACCAGCAAGTACGACGTCATGACGGTTGGCGAGGTTGGCGGCGGGTCGAAAGAAGAGTGCTTGAAGTACACCAGCGCCAAAGAAAAGGAAATGAACATGATCTTCTTGTTTGATCTTGTTGATCTTGGGTCAAAAGTGGCGGGGGACAAGTTCAAGTACTCTGGCTGGGAGTTAAAAGACTTGAAAGAGGCCATCAAGAAGCAGTCCTTGTTTTTCCAAGGCACCGATGGCTGGTCAACCGTGTTTGCAGAAAACCATGATCAAGCACGAACCGTTAGCAGACTTGGAAATGACTCGACCCCTGAGCTTTGGGCAAAGTCTGCCAAGTTGGTTTCCATGATGCAAAGCACCTTGACGGGCACTTTGTTCATCTACCAAGGCCAGGAAATCGGCATGACCAATCTTCCAAAGGACTGGGACATTTCCGAGTACTTGGACATCAACACCATCAACTACTGGAACGAGTTCATGAAGTATCATCCGTCCCCAAAAGAGAAGGCAAAACTCATGGCAAACATCCAGTTGTTGTCCAGAGATCATGCGAGATCTCCTGTTCAATGGGATGACTCCGACCAAGCTGGGTTCACCACGGGCAAGCCATGGACAAGAGTCAACGACAACTACAAGGCAATCAACGTAAAGGCCCAAGTTGACGATCCAAACTCCATCTTGTCGTTTTACAAAAAAGCCTTGGGTCTTAGAAAAGCATACCCAGAGTTGTTCAACTTTGGCGATTACGAAGACGTTGATTACGGCAACAAGCAGGTTTACAGCTACTTGAAGAAGGGGCAAAGCAGCAGCAGCAGCGGCAGCAGCAGCAGCAAGTCCGCGTATGTTGTGTTGAACTTTGCCAACGAGCCCATAAGCTTTACCCCAGCAGTCTCGGGCACGCTTAAGTTGCTTTTGAGTAACGCTGACAAAGTGGTGGACTCGCAGTTGGGCCCGTACGAGGGGAGAGTGTACCTAGTTGCAGCTTAGATGCGCAAATATGAAGAGATGATATTGCTCCATTTGAAGATCTGTAAGAGGCGCACCGCACCGCACCGAGCAGGGTGGTGGGCGAAAAATGCGCATGTTCAGCCGCTTTTGTACAAAATGACTCGCTTTTGCTGCCGGGGGGAAAATTCTGCTCTCGTCGCCGTCGACATCGACAATGAAAAGCGTAGATTTGTATATATAAAGGGAGAATTGTAGACAAGAAGAGGAACTGGACTGGGTTCTTTCTTTAGCACTAATCATTTTCAGTCTTTCAAGATGGAAATGTCGCACACAACCTACAAGAAAGACCTCTTCGCCGAGGGCGTGTGGTGTCTCAAGGACATGGAAACACCAAAGTACCAGGACTTGATGGACAAATCGCAAGCCGCGGTGCCCTACACCTACCAGGCAAACTATCCCTTGTACTTTACCTACTTCTTGGTGGTGGTGTTCTTCTGCTGCTTTGTGAAGAGACTCCACTTTAGCTACGTGGACGACGAGGACCTCAAAAAGGCTGGCTTGGTGGAGGCCTACAACATTGGCAAGACCAGCAAGGCGCAGCGCCAGAGAAACTTCAAGCCTTCGGTCTTCAACAGGATCACCGCGTTGAACAGATACGTCTCTTACAGAAAGTTCTCCCAGCAGGTGTGCACGTTTGTGGGAGTGCCGTCGTCGGCGGGCAACACCTTGGTCATTGCCGGAAGCTGCTTGTACATGCTTTGCTACACTTTCATCCCCAAGGTGTGGTACCGGGCATGCCGGGGCTTTGGGTCGCCGCCGTTGGCTGTGCGCGCTGGCATGGAAACAATGGCGTTGGTTCCGTTTGTCTTGATTCTCTCGGGCAAGTGCAACTTGATCAGCTGGTTGACCGGGATTGGCTACGAGAAGATCAACGTGTACCACCGGTGGCTCTCGGTGATGTTGTACTTGTTGACCTGGGTCCACATTATTCCGTTTTACTACCAAGCGGTGCACGAAGGCGGGCTCGAGCGGCTCAAGTGGTTCCAGAACAACGAGCCCTTGTTTGTCAACGGCATCCCACCAACCGTGTTCCTTACATGGTTGACCTTTGCCAGCTACACTTCGATCCGCAACAAGTGGTACGAGCTCTTCTACCACATGCACTGGCTTTGCGGCCTTGGCTTCTTGATCAGCTTGTACATCCACGTCAACAAGCTCCTTGATTCGCAAAACTACGTTTACGCCACCGTGGGTTTCTGGGGGTCCCAGATCTTGTGGAGGCTTTTTGCAAAGACGGCATTGACCCCTAACAAGCGGTTCTTGAAGACAAGATCCACCATTGCTTCGAAATTCAAAGTCACGGGTGACAAATCAGATTATGCCAATGAAGTTTTCCAGATGATCATCGAGAACAGCAACGGCAGCAGCAATTTTAGCTGGAAAGCAGGCCAACACGTTTTCATCCGTATCCCCGGTTTGAGGATCTTGGACAACCATCCGTTCTCCATTTGCAACAGCCAAGAAGACAACGGCGCGGACATCAAGTTGATCATTAAGCCGAAAAAGGGTTTGACCAAGAAAATATACGAGCAAATTCCCGACAACATGGACAAGGAAATGAACGTTTTCCTCGACGGTCCGTATGGTGGAACAAGCAGAGACCACTTTGCCTTTACCAATCTCTACTTGTTCTCCACCGGCTCGGGGGTGACGGCGGTGTTGCCCTTTTTGATGGACGCCGCAAGTGCCATAACCAACAAGAGCCGCTTCTTGTCGTGCTTGCAGGTTGTCAGATTCGACTGGATGGTAAGGTCCCGCGAGGATGTGGAGTGGATTGCCCCCGAGTTGGAAAAATGCGTTGCTGGCCAGCTGGCCAACAGCCAGATTGTCATCAACATCTACTGCTGCCATGAGGACAGCGAGATGACTCTTGAGAAGAGCGGTCTTGAAAAATTGGCCAACGTGAACTTTATCAACTTCAAGCCCAACATCTCCGAGCTTTTGGCCAACGACGTTGCTCCGGCATTGGGTGCTAAGAACATGTTTGTGTGTTCTGGCTCGCACCAAATGATGACCGAAGTGGGTAACGGTGTTGCCTCAATGCAGTCCAATATATGGGGCGGCAACTCAGGAATCAAGGAGATCTACTTACACACAGAGAGCTTTGATTTCTGAATAATAAATGAAAGTAATTATAAAAAAAAAAAAAAAAAAAAAAAAGATGATGATGATGATGATGATGATGATATATGTAAGAAGTGTGAGAAAGATAAAGTATTACTACTTTCTCAAGTAGTTCAAGGACTCTTCCATGGACTCGACCGACTTGCTTGCAGCAGAGTTCAACTTCTTGATCTGTTCCTTCAACTCGTTCAAGCGCTCTTCAATCCGCTCGGTCTCGTATTCTCGATCGTCGTGCACAAGGTTGGATGGCTTTTCCGGAGCAGCGGCGGCGCCGCCACTGGTGTCGGTGGCAGCCGCCCCCTGGGAGCTCAAGAGCTCGTACAACGCCGAGCTGTGGTCGTTGAACAACTCGTCAAACGTGCCGGTCTCCACCATGTGCTTGTTCTTCAACACCACAATGCGGGTTGCCGACTTGATGGTGGAGATTCTGTGAGCAATGGAGATTGTCGTCAAGCCCTCAATGTTTCTTCTGTTGATGGTCTTGGTGATGGCAATCTCGGACTCTGCGTCCAAGGCGCTTGTGGCCTCGTCCAAAATCAATATCTTGGGCTTGAGAATCAACGCCCGCGCAAGGGCAATTCTCTGTTTCTGGCCCCCGGACAACTGGGCCCCCTTGGGCCCAATCATGGTCTGGAGCCCGTTGGGGAATGTCGACAAGAAATGGGTGCAGTTGGAAAGCTCGGCGGCGCGAAGCACCTCGTCTTTCGAAGCGTTCACGTACCCGTACTTGATGTTCTCCTCAACGGTGCCGCTGAATAAAAGCGGCTCCTGTTGAACAACCCCAATGATCCGTCGGTAGTTTTTCAAATTGTATTTCCGAATGTCAACCCCATCAAGCTTAACAGCCCCATGGGCAGGGTCGTAGAAACGGAGAAGCAAGTGCATGATGGTGGACTTCCCCGAGCCGCTAGGGCCCACAACACACACGTGCTCGCCCGGCAGAATCTTGAAGTCCAAGTCTTTGAAAACTGGTGCGTTGGGTCTGGTTGGGTAAAAGAAATCAATGTGCTCGAATGTCAACTCACCTCTCAAAGTTTCTGGGTTGATTTTCGCACCTTTTGTGGAATGTATCAACGGACGACGGTCATTAAGCTCAAACACACGCGACGCAGCACCCAATCCTTTCATCAACTCTGAGTAAAAGCTAGAAACTCCAAACATTGACGAGCCAGTGTACACCGCGTACATCATGAACGAGGTCAAATCGCCAACTGTGATTTCTCCATGGCGAACCATCGACGTCCCCACACTCAACAACACCAACAACGCACAGTTCCCAACAAACCCCGTTGTTCCAAAAAACAACCCAGTGTATTTGGCTTCCAAAAACCCAACGTTGAAAACACGCCGAACTTGGTTGGAGAAATTGCGAATCTCCGTGGCTTCCCCATTGAAACTTTGGATCGTCTTTGTGGATGACAAACTCTCTTCGGCTACTTTGGTAAGCAGGCCAACTTCCTCCTGCAATTTTCTAGAAATCTTGCGGACTTTCGAACCGTACACCCCGGCCCCAATGGCCAACGGTGGTGCTAAAAGCATCAAGTACCCAGTGAGCTTGATGGAGACCAAGCACATCATGGAGACCCCCACCACTCCACTGATCCCGGCCCTGATCCCATCAGACAAATTCTGTGTCACAGATCTCGTGATGATAAATGAGTCATTTGTCAAACGAGAAATCAAATCACCAACCTTGTTGAAGTCCAAAAACACTGCGTCCTGCTCCAAGGACTTTTTTAAGATGCGCACTCTCAATCTAGCAATCACTCTTTCACCAACGGTTTTCAACAATACAATGCGCGTTCCGTTGGCAATAGCACCCGCCAAAAACACCCCGCCCAAGGAGAAGAAAAACACATTCAATGGCATGCCAAACACGCGAACGTCCTCGTCGTCCTCGCCATCGCCGCCAACTAAGCTGCTGTTGCCCAGAAAGTTTGACTTGAACTTCTGAAACCAGGTCATATCATCATCACTCGAGGAAAGGTCACCCTTTTCATTGGGCCCCAGTTCACCGATTTTTTGTTGATTGTTCCCTGTATCCAAAAGCTTCCCAATCACCAACGGAATCAACATGCTGATGGCGGACGAGACCAACAAGCAGACCAACGCCACTATCAAGAACCGCATTTCCGGAATTGCCAACTTGAAAAGTTTTTTCAACGACTCGCCGTCGGGGTACTTACTTTGGTTTTCTGCAGATCGGTCGGTCAATCTTAACTCTGCAGGGTTGAACGCCGGCGACGTCTTGGCGTCTTTGTTTTCTTTGACAGGATGGTCCACATCGCCATCCTCCTTCTTGTTCTTCGAATGCTGTTGCTGTTCCTGGTCCGTTGGCGTATTAACATGTGCTGAGCTCGCAAACGACCGGCGGGAGCTCTTCGGTACGAGATTTGTGCACAACCTCGTCGCGATATTCAGGCTCAAGGCCCGTGAGAACGCCGGGGATGTTGGCACCACCGGCGGGCTTCGTAGAATGGAAGGCCGTATTGTGGTGAGCCCAAAACGAGGGACGAGCAACAGAAGCGTGGTGCTCCTCTTCGTCAAGGTATATCTAACAGAGCTATTCACAAATGATATCATGACTGTACTTCTTTCCCTGCTTCTGAAATGCAACTTAGGGAATGCCTATGAGATCAGTCGAGGATGTGTGTGGGGGGCGGATACTCCTTTGAAAAGATCTAGAGAACAGTCGGAGTAAAATACGTGAAGCCAGAGGGGGAAAGGTCTATTGTGTTTTGTAGAGCGCAAGTCCGACTTTGTTTCTTCCCTTTCTGCTTAACCACTCTGGTAAATTTCTCGATTTTTTTTTTTTTTTCTACAATTTTCTTGCAAAAACTCGACAAACGGGGGTGGGTGTTAGGATTTTACAGCCGTCAATTGGACGCCGACGCTTCACAGAGCATAGGAAATACATTAAAATTGGTAGATTAGGTGTGGAAAGGATCAAGTGTCATCGGTGGAAGCATCAACAAAGGTCTCGCTGCTGTTGCTGAGGGTGGGCTCCAATTTCTCGCCCATAGGCAGCGAAATAGAGTTAGAAGAAGAGGCGGCGGTGGGAGGTGCGCTGCCGCTGTTGCCTGCCAGCAGCTTTGGATCCAATGATTTTGGAAGATCCTCGGCAGCCGCAGCTAGCCTTGTGTCGGAAGACGAGGCTTTACGCATCGAAGCGGCAACCGGACTAGACACCGGACTCACCACGGTGATCGGGTCGCTCGAGTGTTCACTCAACTCCGGCTTCAAGGGCGAGGCTTTTAATCCGGGGATTTCCAACGGAATGACTCTATGGGCCAAGGGGCTGCCGGATTCTTGTTCGTCGTCTCCGGTAGTGGTGGCGCCGGTGGCAGCACGACTTCTAGATTTGGAAATAGGCGGTCTAAGTGGGCTGCCATTTTCATTGGTGAGGATCACTTCGTCGATTTTCCCTTCCAACTTTTCAGAGTCAAAAGAGCTGTTTGCGTTGTTGAAGACCAGCATGTCTTTCTTCTTGCTGGACGTGGAAGTGACGGTCGGTGCTGGGGAGTTCAAGGAGTTGGTTTCAGACCCGTTGGCAGAACCAAGGCTGGCACCGGACGCAGAGGCAGATCCAGGAGCAGACGCAGGGGCCGAGTTGCTAGAGCCCGAGGCAACGACAGCAGCTGCAGATGAAGCGCTGTTGGTGCCCCAGAAACTTCCAATAATACTGTTTCTGTTGCTGAAAATTCCGGTCGCCGATGTTTTGTTGTTGTTGTTATTGCTACTGGTAATGCTGACGCTGGCGCTGCTGCTGCTGCTGCTCTTAGTGATCACAGTAGTGGTGGTGGAGTTACTGTCGCTGTCAAGCTCAGCAGGCGTACTGAGTGGGGTGCCGCTGCCCGAAGCAGAGCTTTGGAAACTTCCAAAGTTTGTCATCACTGGGCTCGACAATCTCGACCCGTAGTTGCTAAAATACCCGCTGTTTCTAAAACCGTTTTGACCCACCGACAATCTGTTGCTATCGTACAGCTTTCCGGTAATCTGCCCCGCGCTGAATCCAAGCCCATTGTTATTCACCAAGTGCTGGACGCTCTCGATAATCCCGATTCTACTGTAGAAAACCTTTGTTCTTATTCTCACGCACTCGACCCAGTTCTTTTGGCAGTTGAGCTGGGTGTCGAACTTCCAAATCCCAGCCTTGATGCCTCTTAAAAAGGCAAACAACTCGCAAACAGATCTCACTCTGTGCAAACAGTACAGACACAACGGATACTGGTTGGCAATGTACTCGATGGTCACGGGTATCGTGTCTTTGTTGTTGTTGTTTGATACCAATTTGGAAAATGTGTTGGACGACGAGGAAGCAGCAGCAGAAGAAGAAGGCGACGACTTTGAACTGCCATCAACAGAGTCTCTCTTTTTTCTAACAGTCTTAGTGCCAATAACTTTCAAGATGTATAAACGGGAGTGATCCAAAGTATCATTTTGGCGTTCCCCACAAAGCGAACAGGGGTCTTCAAACGCCACAGGAGGTTCATTAACAGCAGGGCTTCCAGGAGTCGTGGTGGTTGTGGTCCCACTGACGTTTGGCGATGATAAAACTTTGGGGCTGCTGGTGACAACACTTTCGTTGCTCATGCTGTTCAAAACCACATCGGTCTTGTAGGATTCGTTCACTGAGGAGATTGGCTCTATGCTTACTTTGCCAGTCAACATGCTTGTGATCAAGTTTTTCTTTGTTAACCATGCAACTCCAGGGGCCTCGTCGAGCCGCAAGGCAGGTTCTATATCGTCATTCAAGAGTTTCTTGTAAAACTTGTATTCTTTGATCTCCAAATAGCTGCTTTTGCTATTACTTGTATGATGGCCAGCTTTGAAATCGTGATACAACTTCTCGCCAAATTCCTTGAACTGCAAGTACGACTTGATGTCGTATCTCATTGCCTGGACGGTTGGGGCGTAGATGAAGTTGGCATAATTTGAGGTAGCAGCTGCCACAGCACCACCACCACCACCAACACTCAAGCTGTTTCTCAAAGAAGAGGACGAGTGGTTTCTGGAGCCTAAGTTTCTCAATGCTTCTGTGCCTGGTAAGATCTTAGGAGACGACGACGATGGATATGGAATGACTTCGTCTGAAGATGGCCTTGCATCAATGCCACTATCCACCGATTCAAAGATTGGATCTTCTTCGTTGAAGACCTCGGTGTTCACCTGGTTGTCCTGGTTCTGGAGCAAGGTTTTCAAGTCCGACAACTGCGACTTTAACATGTGGATCATGTTATCCTTTTCATTGATTTCATTCTTCAACGTGTCGTTTGCCCTCTTTGTTTCAAAGGCCTCTTTTCTGGCTTTGGAAACCATGTTGTTTGCTTCGGAAAACAACTGGCTGGACAACTCCTCGGTTTCTTTTCTCAAGTTGGTGATCTCAATGTCAGAAAACTTTTTTTCATTCTCCAAGCTGTCATATTTACTAGATAGCTGGCTGTAGTCGTTTGACAAGTCCTCGAACTTGGATTTGTATATCTTCAACTCGCTGTTCTCGAATATCTGCTGATTGAGCTCGTTCTGGGCCTGCTGCAAGCTTTCCTTCAAGTGGGAAACCAAGCTGCTGTTGGTGTTTGCAAACGTTGGCGATCTCGGAGAAGCCAACCTGTCGGGGTGGCTTTGATTCTGGATGAACTCTGTGGTGCTCATTGTAGGCGAATCCATGGCAGCAAAGAGAGGTAGCAAAAGCGTAGATTGATTCTGTGTTGTTGGTGGGGTTTCCAAAAGTGTAGGTAAATTTTTTGTCTTTTTACCTGATTTGTCCTTTTTTGACTTTTCTTCCCTGCGCGCGCGCGCGCGTGCGCCGCCAGGCCCTCGTAACCAGGAAAATTGCTTGCAACTTCACAACGGCAACGGCGATGGGCGATGGTCGATGGGTCGATGGTCGATGGATGGCAAAACAGTTTGAAGCAGCCAGAAAAAGAACATGTCCGAGAGAAAAGCAATCAACAAATACTACGGCCCCGAGTTCGACAAGCTCAACAATCCAAAGGCGTTGAAGCTGCTTCGAAGAAAGCTCAAGCAGCCAACAAAGAACCCGGTGCAGGATGTACGATTGATGGCCCCCTTTTCGTTAAGGTGTCTACGATGCAACGAGTACATTGCGAAAAGCAGGAAGTTTAACGCAAAGAAGGAAACGTTGGCGAACGAAACGTACCTTGGCATCAAGATCTTCCGGTTCACCATCAAGTGTCCAAGATGCTCGAATCTGATTGTGTACAAGACCGATCCCAAGACCGCGGACTACATCACGGAGCTGGGGGCGGTGCGAAACTTTGTGGGCAGCGCGAGCCATGATGCCGAAAGATTGCAAGGAGAGAGCATCGAGGAGACGTTGGACCGGTTGGAGAAAGATGAGGTGGAGGCCAAGAAGAAAGAAGAGCAGCGCGAGAAGAACAAGGCAATGTTGGTGAACGGGGGTGAGAGTGGCCCCGTTGGGGCCCTGGAGGATGATAATGCGTTGGAACGACTTGAAAAGAGGTTGGAGCAGAACGAGCAACAGCAGAAAATGAACCTGGAGATTGAGCAAATTATGAGAAGAAACATTCAGCATGAACAAAGGGCTCTGCAGCTGCGCGTGGGGGCCATTGAAGATGGAAATGAGGAGGAGGTGGATGATGATGTTAAACTACAAGAGTTGGCTAAGCAAGCTTTTATGAATAAAAAAGCAAATGACTATGTTGAAATCAATGATGAAGAGTCGAGTGAAGCTTCACGCAAGATTATACAAATGGCGAAAGTTACTAAAGTGGTGAAGAAGAAGAGGAAAACTAAAGGCAAAAAGGTTGTGATCTAAGAAGACGTGGATGACGCAACAAGGGTGGAGTTCCCCAGAGAAGATAGTGGGCGGGTCAATGATGATGACGATGACTGTGTGTATGAAGTTTTGTTTGAGATGCTATTTGTATTTGGTTCGAACATTGAAGGCTGGAACTCGTTTTTCTTTCGGATTACTACTATGTTGTTGCCGCTATTTTCGGCCAATTTCATCCTATTCTTTGCTTGGCTATTGTTGAGTTGTTTGACAGTATGGTGATGCATTTGTTGTTGTTTTGACGCGTGGTCGATGGCAAAGTTGTTTTGCAAGTTTGCTAGCCTTTCGTTGGCGTTATCGAGCTGTTTGTTGATCATTGTCTGGTCAGCTGCAAACTTGCCAACGTTCATGTGGTGGTACACCTCAATATGTTTCTTCAATATTTTCTTTTTCAAGTTTGTAATCTCCAACTTTTGGCTGTTTAATGAGTTGTGCCAGTTTTTTTCAAAATCATTGAGCTCAACAATCATGTCACTCTTGGCTTGGTTCAAGCTGACAATCAAGCCCTGGATAATCGAGTTCAATCTGTCAATCTCTTCGTTGTAAAATTGTACATCGTGGCTAAGAGTTTTGATCTCCTGGGTCTTGACAATGTTGTTGTAGATGAGCTTGTTCTTGGTGGCCTTGTCAATTTCCTTATCCTTCACCAAGCCACCAGATTGAACGCTTGAAATGATGGTCTTGTTCAATTCATCAATCGTCTCATCCTTACTTTGAAGCTGGGCCGTGAGCTTCAACAACTCTTCATTTTTCAAGCTCAAGATCTTGGAGTTCTTCTCGATAATGTTTTTGAGAAGGCCAAGGTCGTTGTCCTCGCCCACGGGCTGCTTTTGCTGCTGCTGCTGCTGCTGGTTGTTTTGCGGGTGTCGTGATAGAAGCACCAATATGATGCAGCATAGTAGCACCATCAAACAGCTTTGGATCTCCAGGTACAAGTGGCTCATTTGGAGTTGAAAGCTGGAAGTGTTCTTCTGCAAAGAGTGGAAAATTAAAAAGCGCGAGAAGAAAGAGAGAAAAGATTCTTCAGGTATACTCCCAACTGACTACCTTTCTCCTCCTCCTGCCTCTTCACTTTCCAGGGTGGTGCTGCTCCCACCCCCCTCTATGTCATCCAGCCCACTAGTGTTTCACTGCAAAACCCACCGCCAGTGGGCTGAAATTTCTGACTTGTTTCCTAGATACCCCAATTAGTGCGCACACAATGGAAATGTATAAATAAGTATTGACCAAGTAATTGCAAACTAAAAAAATGCACCATCTTTGCCCTAGAACAATCCAATGCCTTTTAGTGAAGATCGCATGGCGGCCTGCTGTCATACGTCGTCAAGCTTAAATTGACTTTGTCACTACGGGCGCAGCAAATTCCCCTTGAAAACAAGTTGACTGACTGGCAATTCAAAGTTTGTAGCGGAGCAAATTTGTTGAAACAGTCTCTTTCCACTCGTGGATATGTACCAAGCCAGCCCTTCACTGGCAGAAAGTGTTTTCTGGCTTTCCATTAATATGCCTTAGTCCAGAATTAAAGTCCATATGTAGTAAAATACCTACAGCTCATCATAAACTACTTGAACCGTTCTAACTTAAAAACATTAATTATCGCTTTGTTCTTTGAGCTCACTCAAGGAAACCGGCAAGGGAAAAGCTTTTTCTCTGCTAAAACACTGGCATTCTCTAGCCACCCTCCAGGCCCCATCGACAAACTCCCTGTCTGTGTTATTCCAGCGGCGCATGGGCAGTGGGCCCCAAGTTGGAATATAGCAAATCAGATCGGCAGGGCACTTTTCGCGGCACTCGGTGTCAATGGTCCAGTCCAACGTTTTGATCAAGGCTTGAAGTCTGTTGTGCGAGGCGGTGATGTTGTCCCCTTGTTTTGTTATCATGCCTGTGGTGAGCTTCTCGTGGACCATGTTGCGGCCCATTTGAAATTGGAGATTGAGCTCAAGCGCAAGCAGGCGCACCACTTTTGCAAGTGAGGCCCAGATCAACACATCGCCGTTGCTCTGGAGCGGCTTTTGAGGGGCAGTGTACTCCCAGACCGCATGCTGAAGTGCAAAAGCGTCGCCAGCAGGGGTTTCGGAACGATGGTATCTTTTGTAGAAATTGTACGTGGTCACGGAGACGTTCATGGCAAGATGAAATTGGGCACTACGCTGCTCCTCCGGTTCTGCAAGACTCGTCTCATGGTAGACGGTGTAGGTTCTGTTCAAAGCCTGTAAAATAGGGTGGAAGTAGGCAATGATGTGGCGGGTGTATATCTGCCAGTCGTTGCCGTCCCAGGGGTTGATCAAGCCTGCGTTGACGCTGAACAAGTGCTCCAACGCGGCCACCACCAGCTCTTGAACCAGCGGGGGGGTGTTGCGAAGCCGGCGAAAGTATGTATCGGGATCAAGGTAGGTTTTGTTCAAGGCGGTGGTGAAACCACGGTAATCAATCTTGATTCGGGGTTCGGGCTCGTAGTGGCGCATGTAGTTGTCCCATGCGCGGGCGGATGGGAGGTAGGAGAGCAAATCATCTGAAAGGTGGTGGTGGTGGTAGGGGGATTGGATGGAGTCGTCTTGCAACACCGCTTGACCGCTGTTTGCTTCCTCCATGGCACCACCAGCATACGGGTCTTTATAGGGAACTCCAAATAGCTCTGCGTCGGAAATAAAGGTATCGTTTGCCACCACCTCCAAGTCTTCTCTTTGGAAGTCGCACAAGATCACCTCGAAACCAACTTCCATGCGGACGATTGCGTCCAACCCGCCATAGCGCAGTTTCCCAAGGGCGCAAATGTCGTGAACAAGGGCGCGCTCGTTGACGTAGTAGGATGAATTGTCGGTGTACGCAGAGCGCCCAAGCACATTGTGCATGTCCATGGTGCCGTCGTTGGCCTTTTTCGCACTGGCGCCTTCAAGAACAACGACTTTTGTAAAAGGCTTTGTGTTGGTGAAGGTGAGGAGATGCGGGTTGTCGGCACGTCTTCGTGGGTGGTCTGAGATGCTGCTGTTTTTCGGTCTTCCGCCATTATTCCCAAAGGCAAAGCTGTATTGCCAATGCATTGCTACCCATTCCTCGCCCTCGGGGACCAACCCCATTCCATCGAACCCCGAGTGGTAAAACATGGTGCCTTCAGGAATGTACCCTGTGAACACGGAGACACCGTTGGGCTGGATGGTGCCTGCGGGTCCATCGAGCACACTGTTGATCGAGTTGAACACCGCCGATGCGTTTAAAAGGTCAACGGGGGGGAGCACCTTTGGGTAAGAATGGAGCAGGAGCTGCGGGCGAGTGTAACGAGATGGATCAAATTGGAGGTTTCCCAGATATGTTGTGGTGTTGGTGAGGGGCACTACTTTCTCAACGTGTCCTCCTCCAAATTGGTCAATCTGGGAAAGAAAGGTCATGATGAGATACGCTGCCGTAACCGAGGCGAAAAGTAGATTTACCATGGCGTTTTCCGATCTGATGATCTCGGACTACAATAAGAGATCGGGAGCTGGCCCTTCTTGGCCCTGGCCCTACCTTTAAATAGCTAATTTTTTAACAATGCGATCCGATACGATGAGCGGACACACTAGCTTATTTCCCAATCTGGCGGCAGCCTGCGGAAATGACGATGCGCCCCTGGGGGGTGTTGTGGTGCTGTAACAATTCAAGTGTTTGGAGGTGCAACTTTTTGAGATGGCCGTCGTGGGGTTTGTTGTAGAACTGAACCTCTAGCAAACTAAGGGTTTCGCTATCGTTTAGAAGCTCTTGGAACATGATAAGGAGATCCTGTGAGGGCAAAATCCCAAAGAATTTTAGGTGGCGCATTTGACGTAACGCCGCCATGGACACATGGGTCTCAAAGCTAAGGAACCTGATGGAGTCCGGCTCCAGCACCCGAGACAAATCAAGCTTGAAAGTGTGGAAACCTTTGCCCGTCAGCTGGAAACTGTCGAGATGGCAGAGTAAGTTTCGAAGCCGCTCGCTTTGGAGAAAAGGTGCAGACCCGCTGTACACCAATTCGAGCGACTGAAGGGTGTGCTTGGTGTTGAACAAATCGAGGCAGAACGGGTAGTCCCAAACACAGTCCACAAGCTTTAGGTTGAGCACAATGGTGGTGGCAGCTGTAGCAGCTGTAGCACTGTCGGTATTGTTGAAATTCGTACTGCTAAACCGGAAATTGCGTAGCACCAAGGAGGAAATCTGGGTAAACTGATGGAGGTGTTTCAAGCTGAAAATTGGGAGATTGGGGAGCTCGTGCTGCTCAAAAAACAAGAGTTTCCCAGCCGGCTGGCGCATGATCTCTAGCTCTTTGATTGAGCAGGATGAACAGGTGGTGGTGCTCGCAGGGCTGAACAGAAAATAGCTCAAGCACGAGGAAGAGGATCCGGTGGAGAGGTTGACTGTGAGCCGCAGGAGATGCGGAAGCTTGGAAACAATAGAGTCAATAACATCATACGAGTGCCACTCAAGTGGATTTATCGGTTGCGCAGGCTGGGTGATGGACAAGTGGTGCACATGTCCTAGAAGCCGGCTTTCGCCTGGGTCTGGGTCTGGTTTCACGTACTTGGTGCTGAACTCAGAAAGCCGGGCCCAGGGAATGTAAATGGCATTGAAAATAAACCTCAGAAGCCTCGTTCGGTGATTTCTGGAGATTAGCGAGAGCTCAATGATGTCATGCTTGGTGAGATGGGAGACCACAATCGCAAGAACCTCTGCGGGCAAGGAGAGCAAGGTGGACATTGGTTGCTTCTTGCGTCTTTTGTCAACTTCTTGCAATCGCTCCATCCATCAGTGAGCCAGAAAACAGTGTTTTGAATGAGACCCACCGGGGTGGTGCCCGTGTCTTTCTACAAAAATGAAATTAAATCAGCCCGAAGTAATAATCGGAATACACTTAAGCCAAAGTTCATTCAAAGCCTGATTCTGATGGCGGTTGATAAGGGCAATTCGGATAAAATCAGACAATCCAAGATCCTGTTATAGTAGAGTTCAAGAAACCTTAATCTTCTCATGTTTTTCAAGGATTGCGGAAGCTTGACGATCTTATTGTTCGACAAATCTAGGTGTTCCAATCTGAGTAACTGGGTGATTTCACTAATCTCAGCAATAAAATTRTGTGCCAAGTTCAAATGCTGAAGACCTTTGAGTGAGGCGATGCCYGTTAAKTCAACAATCCTATTAAAACTCAAATCCAATTTTCTCAAGCACGGAAGATTCCAGTCTGTATRAATTGTGTGGAGTTCRTTGKSAGATAGATCCAACTCTTCAAGAAAGGGCAGTCTGGGGAAAGTCAAGGCCAGTTTGGATATTCCAGAATTATATAATACAATCAGCTTCAACGGGATAGCCTGAAGTGGGTCGATGCTCTTGAAAAATGATGGGTAATGATCGACTCTAGGGAGCGAGCCTATAAAATCCTGCAAACGGGGCAATTTAGCAATGAACAGAAAGTCAGGTAGAGTCTTTGAATGTATGTACAAACGCTCGAGGGTTTTGAAGTTTTCAAGAAAAGCGTAATCATTCGAGTAATCAAGATGCAACAGTAACAGGCGCAATTTAGAATGATAATTCAAATATCTGAAGTTGTCCAACTCGAAACTGTAGATTCCCAACGAGCGAAGATGATCTCGCCGGACGTCGGACTTGGAGTCTYTCCAGTCAACTAGGGTGAGATTTGTGCAGTGAAACCTGAAACCTGAAACTTCAAACTTCTGTAATAAAGGAACCGCGTCGCTTGCTAAAAAGTCACTTACCATCGACAATGGATGTTCNTCCAGTCAACTAGGGTGAGATTTGTGCAGTGAAACCTGAAACCTGAAACTTCAAACTTCTGTAATAAAGGAACCGCGTCGCTTGCTAAAAAGTCACTTACCATCGACAATGGATGTTCYYCCGTTCGAGARRCGCGAGGAATCCRTACCTTYAARCACTTCAAGTTGTTGAATGTTTTTCTTTTGTGTTTCCAAGCGTTGTTCATAGTGGCAAAGCTATGCTCCAGTGACGATAATGACAAATCCAACGTTTCTAACATCGGATACATCTCGGAATTTATGACTATGCCCTGTGCCACGTCTTCAGATACCCGAAGGCTTTTCAAATTGGCAAACCGTATACAAAGGAATTCATTCCAGTCCTTTTGGTTTGCCCATAAAATTTCAAGATGTTCCAACTGATTGCACACTCCTTTTATGTGGGCCACGTCAAGAAAGTTCATGTCGTATTCCAAAGATGTCAAGTTTGAGAATAATTTTGAAAACTGCAACGTTTGTATGGSYAGTTTTGTTTCAGGTACCAAAGGTGRTTTCAAGGATTTTATAAAGCCCCCAATGGGYTCAAGTTCTCTCATTTTCATGCTTGGGTCTAGCATTACGCCTGTGCCATGCCAAAAACTCATGACGGATAACCGCGTGCCTTCATATAAATGAAACTTGGGGCCTGGATGTTCATYSAAGTGACAAAGCCAGACATCCTGGAAAACAACGGAATCAATTACGAATCGAGGAACGATTGGAGCAAAGATCATGAGTCGTTGTATTGGATAATAATCATTTCCGTATTGGGACTTCAAATTGTGTCGATAAAAGTATTCAAAACATTTCTGTATCAATTCAGTGGGCAAGTCCTGAAACCTCATGGCTGTATAATGGTGATGCTTCTTTATGGCTACAACTCTTTTCCAACGATTCTTTGTTTTATTATACATTATATTTTATATTATTTTCCTGACTATGTAGTCAAGAATTCCAAGGACTTTGTCTGTGGCCATTTCGATATCAACATCGGCCGCTTTCGTTTATCAAAATGTCAAAGCAGGCCGATCCAGTGGTTGATTATGATCTCCATCAGTTGTTTGTACCTTTTTGTGTAGCAGTTGGGCTGATTGCATCTTCCCAAGACTTCACGAACGAGTGTTCTGAGGTTCTGAGGGCTACGCAGGCGTGGATAATACATTGATTACATAATACACGAGTAATCAATCGCTCGGTGGGAGAAAAAATGAAAATTTTCCTCACAGAAGGCAACAAACAAACAAAAAACAAACAAAACAAAAAAAAGAGGGAAAAAAAAAATTAAGTGAAGAAAAAAAAAAAAACTCAAAAAATATTTTCTACAGTTGGATAATGTTTCTATTTCCTCCTTTGCCTTTTAATTTTTCCCAGGAATATTGTTATAACCATCAATCATCTTTCATATCAACAACATTTTGATTACAGTTCTCATCACAAATTCTGTTTGACTGGATTCCTCGTTTTATTTCTCATTGAATTGAACGTTTTCTTTCACTTTCTTTTGCACCTTATTATTATTACTATATTACTACTAATATATACTCAAAATTTTTCATTTTCAAAAAAAAAAAATTCAATTTCCTGACATTTTTCAAACGAGAAAATTTTTTTTCTCTGCTTCTTTTGCCCATTTTGCCAATCTTTCATTCCAAACTGAAAATCCCCTCAAGATTCTTCTCAGGACTTCACTGTTTGATTACCAATTGAACTGCTCATTGATTGTTTGAAATGTCTGCTCCCATCTCCTATGCCAATGTTGTTGCTGGCAAAGTAGAAGCTTCTGCCCCACTTTCTGATCCAAAAGCAAAGAATTCCATTCCTTCTTCATCTAACTCAACCTCTTCGGCCCCATCTTCTGGCCCCGCTTCATCTGTTTCATCTTCGTCCTCTTCATTCACTGCCGCCACCGCCTCCAATATCCCCCTTGACGATCATGCAAAGGCCTCTGCAAAGTCCAATGGGATTGCCAAGCCAACTGACTTGAAAAACATCAAGTCTGACTCTAAATCAGAAATCACCAACAAACAGGATACCCATTCGTCTTCTTCCAATAAACCAAAGAAAACCGATGTCAAACCCGACTTGAAAGATGCAAAGACAAACAAAAAGTCCTCTTCTGCTTCTGGTTCTGCTTCCCCAGCTCCTAAAGTTGTGAAAAAGCAAAACCTTGCTCCTGCTCCGGTACCAACTACCAGCGCATGGGGTAACAAGCCCTCTTCCACTTTTGCACCCTCCGGCAACTCGGCCAACGAAATTAGTCCGCTTGCTGAAAGCATCAAGATATCTTCTGAGTCTCTCAATAACAATACCAAAAAACCGGTGGTGGCCAAAATTTCTGGCAAGGAAAAATGGCGTCCATTGGAAGCCTCAGTTGTGATATCAACTGGCTCCAATTCCAACAATAATGACATTAATGGAAAGTCTTCGAAATCACACAAGAGAACAAACAGAAAGAAGAACGACAAGCACGTTTCAAATAACACATCCAGCAACAATAACACCAATGCTATCAACAGCAAAAATGCAAAGCCTGCAAAGCGTACTGTTTCTACGTCCTCTCCTGCTCCTACTCCTGCTGCCGCTGCTGCTGCTGCTACTCCTTCATCTTCCTTTTCAACTACCCCTGCACATAATACTAAAGCTGACAAGAAGGAAGAATCAACAATACCATCATCAACATCGCTTTCTCAGAGTTCAAAGACAAACACTTCTGTCTCTAACGATAAGCCAAAGGAAGTTTCCAAGACACCGGCAGATGCTTCTACGTTGGCTGAGCCAAGCGATACCACCGCTACCGCTCCTTCTTCTGCCAATGACGTTGCTCCTTCCACTGTAACTTCAAATGAGAAACCCAATGGTTTCCACCACCAACATCAACATCACCACAACAACAGCAACTTCACTAATAACAACAACAACAACAACAACAACAACAACAATTCACAACACTTTATCAGAAACGCACGGTACATTAGATCAAACTACAATCCCCCATACAAAAACAACAAATCTCACAATAACAACAAGCACTATCAAAACAATAGTTCAATACCAGGCAATGGGCCTCAGCAAAACGGTGACTTTAAGAATAACTACCATCACCATCCTCATCACCACCAACAACAACAACAACAACAGCAACAACTGCAACTGCAACAATCTAATAATGGGTTTGCCCCTTTCAAACACCAGCAAAACATGAATGTGCCATTTGTTCCAACTTTTATTCCACACCAACACGGTTACAAGCTGATGACTCCATTTGTCCCCTTCTTTTCCAATTTTGGAACAGATTACTACAATAACGGCCAACAACACCAACAGCAGAGCGGTAGTGCGCCTTCCTCACCTAGCAAAAATAGTAAAAACGGTCTGGCATTTAACGGCCAACCTCAGCAGCACTACTTCAACCAAAACAGCCACGAATTTGTTCCTGCTGGTGCAAACGGAGGTCTTCCGGTGTCGTCAATGCCACCACCACCACCACCAATGGCCATGGCTGCTGGCGGGTTCGCTCCTATTCCTCCACCACATGCATCCATGATGATGGGTCCTGTGCCAATGATGCTTCCGCCGCTCATGGCGTTGATTGAACAGATTAGCTACTACTTTTCGGAAAACAATTTGGTTGGCGACCCTTATTTGCGCCGCCAAATGAACTCAAACGGCTTCTTGCCAATCGGTGTGATTGCAAGCTTCCGCAGGGTTCGGATGTTATCGAACGGTGATTACAGCATGGTCCGTGAAGCGCTAGAGCAAATCCCAGATGTGGAGGTCAAGGGCGAAAAAGTCAGATTGGCCCAAGACTTTGAAAAATGGGTCTTGCCATTTGCCTCGAGAGACCAAAACGGCAAGGAAGAGGATTTCACAGATAAGGTTGAAGAGGAAAACAATGCTGTGCTGCTGCTGCTGCTGCTGCTGCTGTCTTCCGAGTCCATCAAGCCTGTCCAACAAGTGGCAGCATAAAATCAATTTCTATATATATAACCACCATCACCAAAAAACCAAAAACATCTTGAAAAATCTCGAAAATCACCAAAAAAATACATAAAAGATCAAAAAAAAGTCAAAAAAAAGTCACTCATTCTGCCAACATCTCGTCTGTTATCTTGTCCAACTTCTTATTCTTCAATTCCCATTCAATTGTCATTTCATATCTAGTCTCAAAAGTACATATCTTAATTCATCTTTTTTTTTTACTACTACTATATATTCACTGTATTGGATTGCGATTGATATCTTACGAATGGACGGTTTTTCCACCTCTGCCCAACACTGCCTGCCGTGCTAAGGCATATCTGATGAGCCCCAGCTTCCTGGCCAAATCATCGTTGTCGTCCGCTCAGCTCAGCATCTTTGGAATTCCCGCCCGGCAACAACTCTCCGGGCCGGCGCTCGAAAATTTTCAGGAATTTTTCTTGCCAGGAAACGGCAACAAAGTGCGACCAGACCTTTCCTCCACCACGAACAGCAACACACATCCATTTGCACCCGTTCTCGACTCTATACATGCTCCAACATAGAGTCTCCGCGAGATTATTGAGGCGCCCCGGCAGGCCCCCATGGGCCTGTCTTTCAGGCGGCAGCAGCCGGTCTTACTGGCGGCCTCTTGCCACCGCCGGCACCACATCTTTCTTCAACAAAAGACAGTTCAGCTTGGCCAGCACCAGCCAGCACCAGCAATGGAGCGATTTCTGGAGCAGGAGCAGCAACAGTGTATACAAGTTCAGTGGGTCGTTCAGCAAATTGAACAAACTGCAGCACCAGCAACCGGATGAAAAATCGGGATCTCCACCACCACCGCCACCACCACCACCAGATGACAAAGGCAAGGAGGATGAGAACCAGAAAAAGAAATCCAAGAAGGACCCCCAGCAGCCAACGGTGATAACTGCTCGGATCAGCTTGCCCAACCTTTTGTTCATGTGTCTTTTCATCTACCTCTTGTTGAACGGGTCTCTGGGCGGGGCAGGGTCGGGCAGCAAAGAGCTCAGTTACCAAGAGTTCCGCAAAGACTTTTTGGACAAGAATCTTGTGAAGAGCGTTGTGGTGGTGAACAAGACCACGGCCAGAGTTGTCTTGAACGACAACGGGGTGCAGCAGCACGGGAGCGGCTCGACGTACTACTTCAACATTGGGTCGGTGGAGTCGTTTGAGCGCAACTTGAACAACGACCAGGCCGACGCAGGGGTGCCTGACGACGCAATGATTCCTGTGGTCTACGTGCAAGAGGGCAACATCAGCAATGCGTTGTGGCAGTTTGTGCCAACGTTGCTCATGATTGCAGGGTTGATTTGGTTGATGAGAAGAAACATGGGGGGTGCCGGCGGCGGCGGCGGTGCTGGAGGAGGGGCTGGAGGTGGTCCTGGCGGGATGTTTGGAATTGGCAAGTCCAAAGCCAAGAAGTTCAACATGGACACCGATGTGAAGATCAAGTTCAAAGACGTTGCCGGGTGTGATGAAGCGAAAGAAGAGATTATGGAGTTTGTTAATTTTTTGAAGCACCCTGCCAAGTATGAAAAGTTGGGGGTGAAGATCCCAAGGGGGGCCATTCTTTCGGGGCCTCCAGGAACGGGGAAAACTTTGTTGGCCAAGGCCACTGCGGGGGAATCGGGAGTGCCTTTTTACTCTGTTAGTGGGTCTGAGTTTGTGGAGATGTTTGTTGGGGTGGGTGCTCTGAGAGTGCGTGATTTGTTCAAGACTGCCAGGGCCAATGCCCCGCTGATCATCTTTGTTGATGAAATTGATGCCATTGGGAAGAGCAGAAGCAAGGGGAACATGACCAGCGCCAACGATGAGCGGGAAACCACGTTGAACCAGTTGCTTGTCGAAATGGATGGGTTTGACACTACGGACCACGTTGTTGTGCTAGCCGGGACCAACAGACCCGAGGTCTTGGACGCCGCCTTGCTTAGACCGGGGAGATTCGATCGCCACATTTCGTTGGACAATCCCGAATTGGAAGGCCGCAAGGATATTTTCAAAGTTCATTTGAGCAGCTTGAAGCTTGCCGACAACATCAACGACATCAATGGCAAATTGGCGGCGTTGACCCCGGGGTTTTCAGGGGCAGACATTGCCAATGTTTGCAACGAAGCAGCGTTGATTGCCGCCCGGTACGACTCGGACCAGGTTGAAATCAAGCATTTTGAACAAGCCATTGAAAGAGTCATTGGGGGCATTGAAAAAAAAAGCAAGTTGTTGTCCCCGGATGAAAAGAAAACCGTGGCTTATCATGAAGCGGGCCATGCCATTTGTGGGTGGTACTTGCAGTACGCGGACCCGTTGTTGAAAGTGAGCATTATTCCAAGAGGACAAGGTGCGTTGGGGTACGCGCAGTACTTGCCGCCCGACATTTACTTGATGTCGGTGGAGCAGTTGCTGGACCGCATGACCATGGCGCTTGGCGGGCGGGTTCTGGAGGAGTTGCATTTCTCCTCGGTGACCAGTGGCGCCAGCGACGATTTCAAAAAAGTCACCCGCATGGCCCTGGCCATGGTGACGTCTCTTGGGATGAGCGAGAAGCTTGGGTACATTAACTACGAGCGCAAGGACGACAACGACTTGACCAAGCCGTTCAGCGAGCACACGGGCGAGTTGATTGATCTGGAGATTCGCCGCATTGTGAACGAATGCTACGTGCGGTGCAAAAAGCTTCTCCAGGAGAAGGCGCCTGAGTTGGAGCTTGTTGCCCAGGAGTTGTTGCACAAGGAGGTGATCACTAGAGAAGACATGATCCGCTTGTTGGGCAAGAGACCGTTCCCTGAGCAAAGCGATGCGTTTGACAAGTACTTGGACGAGGCTGTCAAGAGCTGATCGATCTGTATATATATATATATGTATGACAAGAAGGACCTCGCCTGGCTTGCCATCAACCCACAGTGAATAAATATGAATACTACTACTACTACTACATCATCGACCATGGCCAGCATCAAAGTTGGGCCGTAGTTGTAAGCGATGTTACCCGACCTCGCCAGTCTGAGGTGTTCTTTTCCCCTTGCAAGGGCCAGCAGTGCGGGCCTCGGTGGTGAAGCCCCGTGTCATCTGGCCAATGTTGTACTATAGCCTTGTCCTGCCCCTTTCACTGCTTCGGCCCCATGCCGACAGCCTCTTGAGAAGCTCCTACACTCCCACCACCGCCAGCTGCCACGACAACACCGTATTATTACTACCATTTGATGCCAGCAGAATTTTTTCTTCTGTTTTTTTTTTTTTTTTTTTTTTTTTATTTTCCCAAACGTCTCTCCTTTTCTGTCGTCTTTTTCTTCTCTCTATCCACAGTCAATCTCTATCAAACAATTCGTCCAAGAACAAGAAGAAGAACAAGAAGAACAAGAAGAACCAGAAGAAAAGGAAATTAAAAAGTCTCTGTGTATTCCCAAACCCTTTTTAGTGTCCTTTACCCTTTTGATATATCCCATCACTGTCCCCCCACCCCCTCAGCTAGATCTTCTTTACTCGTTGCACCATGTCCGAAACTGCCACTGACGATTTCTCCTACGATTACGAGTATCTTTTCAAGAGTAAGTCGAGCAAACTTGTTTGTGTTAATGTTGAAGCTCTTTACTAACCATACGTGCCCCCTCTTTTTTTTTTTAGTCGTTCTTATTGGTGACTCTGGTGTTGGGAAGTCCAATTTGTTGTCCCGTTTCACAAGAAACGAATTCAATATCGAGTCACGATCCACCATTGGCGTCGAGTTTGCCACAAGAACCGTGGAAATTGACGGCAAGAGAGTCAAGGCCCAAATCTGGGACACTGCCGGCCAAGAACGGTACAGGGCCATCACCAGCGCCTACTACCGGGGAGCGGTTGGCGCCCTTGTGGTGTACGACATTTCCAAGTCCGAAAGTTACGAAAGCGTTTCAAGATGGTTGAAGGAGTTGAAAGAGCACGCGGACGCCAACATCATCATCGAGTTGGTGGGCAACAAATCCGACTTGGACCATCTCAGAGCAGTGCCTACTGATGAGTCCAAGCATTTTGCCGCAGAAAACCAGTTACTTTTCACCGAGGCGTCTGCCTTGAGTGCTGAGAACGTTGATTTGTCGTTCCACCAGTTATTGAAGAGCATCTACGAGATGGTGAGCAAGCATCAGTTTGACTCAAACGACTACAGCGGGCCAAAGCCAAGCGACGGCCGCACCATCAGCTTGACACCAAAGCCAGGTGACGCAAAGCCAACAAAATCAAACGGGTGTTGTTGAGTTGGTGACAGTAAAGAAGGAAAGAAAGAAGATACATATAAAACACATGAATGATTCAATTGCTCGAAACGACCCTTCAGCATTTTATTAATCAATCACATCCTGCTACAACTCAGCCGTCACCCCTTGTTCTTTACCACTTTTTTATTTTATCTTTCATAATTTTGTTTTCCGCTTTGTATATCGAGGTTGTTTTATTATTCATTTCTACAAAGATTGTTTCATCATTATATTGTACAACTAGCAGGGACCCGTTGTCTACTCTGGCTTGAAGTCCTCGTCGTCTTCGTCCTCGTCGTCTTCATTGCCAGCGCTTGACCCACTGCCCTTGTTCAGCTCCTGCTTCAACTTCTCAGCAGTCTTTGCAAAGTCGATTTTCTTGCCCCGGGTTCTCGAGCCCAGAATGATGTTGGTGGTGTCAATCTCGTTCAAGTCATCTTCCAAATCGTCGTCGTTGGCCTCTTCATTGGCGAATTCTTCTTTTTCATCGTAGTCGTCGTCGTCGTCGTCATCTTCACCATCTTCACCATCTTCACCGCCATTTCCTGCCGCTCCGGCGGGCTTGTCATCCTCATCAGGCGGGGCGTCGTCGTAGTTTCGTCTGTGTCTTTTCTTCTTGGACGTCTTGCTGGTCGACAGTCTTTTGGAGGCTTCGTTCCCATTCTTTTCCTCAGGGGCTTGTTTCTCCTCCTTGAGACTTGGGCTCTCCTTCACTGGGCTCTCCTTCACTGGGCTTTCATTCACTGGGCTTTCTTTGGGTTCAGACATCGCTGCAGGCAGTTTGATATTGAGTAAAGGCGTCGAGGTAGAAGAAGGAAAACAAAGCAAGCTGCTAATTTTTCACGTATGTCCAAAAAGGCGCGTTTAAAAAATTAAATGTTTCGCGGCCGTCTACTTCTCTTGCTGGGCTTCCCGCCACAACTGGAAGGAGCACTTAAGAAGAGCACTCAAGAAGAGCACTAAGAAGAGCACTCAAGAAGAGCACTCAAGAAGAGCACTCAAGAAGAGCACTCAACTCAAGGGAAAGGCCCTGACCTGATGATAGACAGACAGTAGTGGTAGCAGTAGTACTCTAGCAATCATCAGTGGTGAGAAAAATGGCTCGTGCAACATGGAAATACACCCCTTTGGGTAAGAAGGTCGGCAATGGCGGGTGTGGCACAACCCACTTCTCATCTAAAGCCCTATCTCTATCTATCCTACAACTAAATAACAACATATCAATTCAATCAATGCTTTGCAAATTAAAAAAACAACTTCTTGTCAACCTATATATATATACTTCATATTTATTTCTTACCAGCAAGTTCGGCCATTCTGTTCAATGCAGAACCGGCTCTGAACCAGCCAATTTGCTCCTCGTTAAACGTGTGGGTCAACTCAGATCTCCACTTCTTGCCCTCTGGGGTGGTGACTTCATAAGTCAAGTTCTTGCCTGGGGCAAAGTCCTTCAACCCAAGAATGGAAATCTTGTCATTGACACCAATCTTGTCATAGTCTTCAGGGTGGGCAAAGTTCAATGGCAACAAACCTTGCTTCTTCAAGTTGGTTTCGTGGATACGAGCAAAAGACTTGGTGATAATGGCAAACCCACCAAGGAATCTTGGTTCAAGAGCAGCGTGTTCTCTAGAAGAACCTTCACCCATGTTTTCAGCACCAACAACAACCCACTTGATACCATGGTCTCTGTAGTACTTGGCAGTGTCTGGAACACCAGCCCATTCACCAGTAATCTTGTTTTGAACAAGGTTGGCCTTGTCGTTTTCACAGTTGATGGCACCAATCATGTAGTTGTTGGAAATGTTTTCCAAGTGACCTCTGTATTTCAACCAAGGACCGGCCATGGAAATATGGTCGGTGGTGGTCTTACCTTTGGCCTTGATCAAAATTGGCATTTCAATTGCATCTTTACCATCCCATTTCTTGAATGGAGTCAAAAGTTGCAAACGGTCAGAAGTTGGGGAAACAGCAACAGAAACAGCAGACTTGTCGGCTGGTGGGGCTTGATAAGTGTTAACACCAGCATCGTAACCATTTGGTGGCAAACCAACACCACTTGGTGGGGCCAACAAAAATTCATTACCATCCTTGTCCTTCAACTTGTCAGTAAGTGGGTTAAATCTCAAATCACCAGCAATGGCATAAGCAGTAACCATTTCTGGAGAGGCAACAAAAGCATGAGTAGCTGGGTTACCATCATTTCTTGCAGTGAAATTTCTGTTAAACGAAGAAACAATGGTGTTTTTCTCACCCTTTTTGATGTCTCTTCTGTCCCATTGACCAATACATGGACCACAAGCATTGGCAAGAACAACACCACCAAATTCTTCAAAAGTGGCAATTTGACCATCTCTTTCAATAGTGGCTCTCACTTGTTCAGAACCTGGGGTAACAGTAAAAATAGATTTGGCTTTCAAACCGTGGGTGGCTGCATCTTTGATGATGGATGCAGATCTGGTCATGTCTTCATAAGAAGAATTGGTACAAGAACCAATCAAACCAACCTTCACTTCAAATGGCCAGTCGTTCTTGGCAGCAACATCCTTCATCTTGGACACTGGAGTGGCCAAATCTGGGGTAAATGGACCATTGACATATGGCTCAAGAGTGTTCAAGTCAATTTCGTAATGCTCATCGTATTCACAACCTTCATCGGCAGACAAGAAAGTGTCCTTGTAAACCTTAGCAAAGTCAGCAACATCATTTCTCTTGGTGGCATTCAAATAATCAACCATAGAGTTGTTGAATGGGAAAACAGAGGTGGTAGCACCAATTTCAGCACCCATATTACAAATAGTACCCATACCAGTACAAGAAAAGGTTTCAACACCATCACCATAGTACTCAACAATCTTACCAGTACCACCTTTAACAGTAGTCATACCGGCCAATTTCAAAATGATATCCTTTGGAGAAGCCCAACCACTCATCTTACCAGTCAATTTGACACCCATAATTTTTGGTGCCTTCAATTCCCATGGCAAACCGGACATGACATCAACGGCATCAGCACCACCAACACCAATAGCCAATTGACCAAGACCACCAGCATTTGGAGTGTGAGAATCAGTACCAATGATCAAAGCACCTGGGAAAGCATAGTTTTCCAAGACAATTTGATGAATAATACCAGAACCTGGTTTCCAGAAACCAATATTGTATTTGGCACAAGCAGTGGCAAGGAAATCATAAACTTCCTTGTTCAAGTTGATGGCTCTGGTCAAATCTTCAGCACCACCAATTTGGGCTTGAATCAAGTGATCACAGTGAACAGTAACTGGGGTGGCAACTTCTGGCAAACCGGCAGACATGAATTGCAAAATGGCCATTTGAGCAGTGGCATCTTGACAAGCAACTCTGTCTGGTCTTAATTTCAAGTAGGAAACACCTCTTTCAATTTCTTGGGACTCTGGCTTGTCCAAATGACCATATAACAACTTTTCAGCATAAGTCAAAGGTCTTTGTAATCTTTCCTTGACAATGTTGACGTTTTCCAAGTTCTTTTTGTAGTTAAGAAAAGAAAAATCTTCAACCAAGTTTTGGTTAACTTTGGAGTCTGGGGTGAATTTGCTTGACACAGAAGCAAACCCACGACGTTGGGACGAGAGTAATCTCTTTGAATAAGTTCTAGCACCGAGCATCCTTAATACTTTTCCAATACTTGTATGGGAAGGGTTATGTATGAAGAGAAGTCGAAAAGAAAACAAAGGGGGAGAAAAGGATAATTTAAATATAAAATGTTAAAAAAAAAAAAAAATTTTATTTCTAATTTTTTTTGAAAATAAAATAGGAACAAAATAATATAATAAATATAATATATATATATATAATGATAATAATTAACGATAATATACATATGTAGTAAGTATATTATTTACTTGAGTAGGGAGAAAACGATGAATCTGCTCTATAAATTCAGATTTGTAAGGAGTTTACCTAGTAAACTTGGTAAAATGGTCATATCTGCGGCAGCGACACACCGATCCATTCACCGTTCAACATCACAGACACTTGACGCTTGCCCTGACGCTTGAGCCAATAAGGTCAGGGAAAAATATAAGCAGGTGCCGGAGTCGGGAAACCCCAGGATTTTCATTATTTTTGCATTTCCCGGGCCGGTGCAGGACGGTGCCGGTGGCGGCGGCGTGATAGGCACGTATATGCACTTATGCGCATTCATATGCATCATCTCGTGCTCGTCCACCAAATCACGTGATCCTCGCTCTTCATTCTACAGTTTATTATTACTATTATTATTATAATTACATTACATTACATTATACCTGGAAAATTCTCACTTCTTGAATCCTGGCGGCGGCTGGAACCGTCTCACGCCACCCTCACCGGCCCCCACAGTCCTCATTGGGGCTTTCAACGCACTGGCCAACACCTTGTTCACGTTGTCCTTCTTGGCACCTCCTGCCTTATCACCCGCAGCCTTGGGCTTCATCACCCCTCTTGCGGCGTTTTCCTTCAATTTCGTAATGCCCATCCGCACAGATTTGTCCACCGGGGGCTTCGACTCGATCGTCACTCCCACCACATTCACCCCTCGAAGAATAATCAATCCAAGCGCACGCTTGCTTTCGTCCACCAACTCCTCTGTGTTGAGCTGGCCCTTGCGTTTGGCGTCCTTGATGGCATACTTTGACTTGTTGGTCAACCGGAACTCCTCACAGTCGGCTAGCACAAGATTCATGTATTTGTCAAACGCCAAAAGTTCACCAATAACGTTGCGCCCATCCAATGTTGTAACCTTGATGCGGAAATGTACTAGATCGGCTAATTTTGTTCTTCTGGAAGCTTGGACCATATCGACAAATAACAAAAAAGGTCAATGGATATCAATCAACTCAATGATCTTTCTCCTCTACGAAAGATTATCATTTTGATGACTTCTCGTTGATTTTTTTTTTCTCTTTGATATTTTTTTTTTGTTGTTGTTGCCCTCATGTACGGTTATGTTGCCCCTCTCTATCCCTTTCTCCCTGATTGAGTGTTGCCTGCATTTTTCAACTCCTTCTTGATCAACATCCAACATCAGTTGCCCCAACTCGCAGCAAAGAAAGTTCCAAAACTACGTCTTTAAACACAACGCGATGGATTTCACCGCCAACAGAGGTCCAACTGGCAATGCAAAATGATAAAACGGGAACTCGCCAAGAAGGCAAAAAGAGTCGTACTCATGCATGTTTTTCGCTATCAAACATAGTCAGGAAAATCATGAGTTTTGATAAAACAAATAATCGGTGGAAAAGAGTTGTAGCCATAAAGAAGAATCACCATTATACAGCCATGAGGTTTCAGGACTTGCCCACTGAATTGATACAGAAATGTTTTGAATACTTTTATCGACACAATTTGAAGTCCGAATACGGAAATGATTATTATCCAATACAGCGACTCATGATCTTTGCTCCAATTGTTCCTCGATTCGTAATTGATTCCGTTGTTTTCCACGATGTCTGGCTTTGTCGCTTCGATGAACATCCAGGCCCCAAGCTTCATTTATATGAAGGCACGCGGTTATCCGTCATGAGTTTTTGGCATGGCACAGCCGTAATGCTAGACCCAAGCATGAAAATGAGAGAACTTGAACCCATTGGGGGCTTTATAAAATCCTTGAATTTACCTTACGAATCCAAAACAAAACTAGCCATACAAACGTTGCAGTTTTCAAACTTATTCTCAAACTTGATATCTTTGGAATACGACATGAGATTTCTTGACGTGGCCCAGATAAAAGGAGTGCGCAATCAGTTGGAACATCTTGAAATTTCGTGGGCAAACCAAAAGGGCTGGAATGAATTCCTTTGTATACGGTTTGCCAATTTGAAAAGCCTTCGGGTAGTATCTTTCGGCAAGGTCCGAAGCATAGTCATAAATTCCGAGATGTATCCGATGTTAGAAACGTTGGATTTGTCATTATCGTCACTGCTACATTTCCTTCAAACTGTCAACAACGCTTGGAAACACAAAAGAAAAACATTCAACAACTTGAAGTGCTTAAAGGTACGGATTCCTCGCGTTTCTCGAACGGAAGAACATCCATTGTCGATGGTAAGTGACTTTTTAGCAAGCGACGCGGTTCCTTTATTACAGAAGTTTGAAGTTTCAGGTTTCAGGTTTCACTGCACAAATCTCACCCTAGTTGACTGGAAAGACTCCAAGTCCGACGTCCGGCGAGATCATCTTCGCTCGTTGGGAATCTACAGTTTCGAGTTGGACAACTTCAGATATTTGAATTATCATTCTAAATTGCGCCTGTTACTGTTGCATCTTGATTACTCGAATGATTACGCTTTTCTTGAAAACTTCAAAACCCTCGAGCGTTTGTACATACATTCAAAGACTCTACCTGACTTTCTGTTCATTGCTAAATTGCCCCGTTTGCAGGATTTTATAGGCTCGCTCCCTAGAGTCGATCATTACCCATCATTTTTCAAGAGCATCGACCCACTTCAGGCTATCCCGTTGAAGCTGATTGTATTATATAATTCTGGAATATCCAAACTGGCCTTGACTTTCCCCAGACTGCCCTTTCTTGAAGAGTTGGATCTATCTSMCAAYGAACTCCACACAATTYATACAGACTGGAATCTTCCGTGCTTGAGAAAATTGGATTTGAGTTTTAATAGGATTGTTGAATTAACGGGCATCGCCTCACTCAAAGGTCTTCAGCATTTGAACTTGGCACAYAATTTTATTGCTGAGATTAGTGAAATCACCCAGTTACTCAGATTGGAACACCTAGATTTGTCGAACAATAAGATCGTCAAGCTTCCGCAATCCTTGAAGAACATGAGAAGATTAAGGTTTCTTGAACTCTACTATAACAGGATCTTGGATTATCTGATTTTATCCGAATTGCCCTTCTCAACCGCCATCAGAATCAGGCTTTGAATGAACTTTGGTCTGTGTGTTTGTATCAAGGTGATGAGCACCTTTCGTGTGGATATGGTTATGCTGCCCTTTTACACGGAAGGAAATGTCTGAACAAAAATTCAAAAAATTAAAAATCAGGCAAGGTGAAATGGAAGATGGGAGGGAGATCATTTGAACCCTAGTGTTTCAACACCAGAGGGCACAGACATTGGATGGGGATCATAATCGCTGGGAAAGGGTTGCTTTGACAGACGGTGACCAAGAGTGGTTGGCGGTGTTACGGAGTGGTAGTTCTGCTTTGCATATGCCATCGACGAACAGTCCAGTCTGCTTTGCCTGAAGAAATTTTTGACCATACTGAAAGGCTAGTCATATTCCTTCGATAGCTGGTTCTTTCTGATGTCTGTCCTGCCCATCTCCCCTACTAAGGAATGACCCGTCTAATGCATGTCCCCCCTCCCCCAAGGAAAGCTCCTTTGAATACTACTCAATTTGTATGAGGTCAAGCTTGCAAAACAGAAGCGTGTGTGGGGAGTAATGATAAGCATTGAGACCAGATATGCTTTTTTAGCTTTGAGTTTACCACCTGACTTGAGAAGACTGATAGAGGAAGGAATATTGGGCTGTCTATTGTCTCACTTTGAGATATGCTCTGCCATTCTATCATCGGGATCCTAGCCAACAGCTAAGGTCTTCCCACACTGTGATATGATACACATTGAAGTCAGTGGTTTTTCTGGTTGGGATACATGAAGGGAAGGGAAAGTTTCTCTCCTCAAGAACATAGAGAGTGCTCCAGTCATGTTTCGAGACTGGCTCAGCGAAAATATGCATCATGCCCATCTGGCCTGCATGAGCTTTTTTTGTGACAATGATTTTATAGAGATCATATTTATTTTTGTGGTTTCTCATGTTACATCGTGTGTCTTACCAACATCAAATCCACCAAGAAAACAACAAACCCTGGCCCTTTTGAACATTGGGACGGCATGACTGACAATGCTGTGCACTCCAGGGGTGCTTCCATGGAATCTATTGGGTCTGTTCGTCTAGTTCTTGAACTCAGCGACTTTCAGATGAGGGCGCTTTTAGGCGCGCTAAAAACTTGCAGTTCGTCAAAGTATAAGACTACTACAGATGATTTGCACGATTATATTCTTGAAAATGGGAATACCTCCACACTTGAAGAAGCCCAAGAAAATGCTACGGCTACAGCCGATTCTATCGTGTCTGATGGTGACAGTGGAACGTCCACTGGCGGCATCCGTTCATTTCATACTGCAAATGAAGGCGGTACCGGCTATTTATCTTTTAATGATGTTTTTCAGGGGACAGCAGACGTTGAAAAGCGGTCTCTTTCAAAAGCCGAGGAGAAGGAGGAAACAATGGAAGAAGCGCGTGAAAAAGCGAAAGAATGGCTGAAGGACAACAGAAACTCAAATTTTGAACGGTATCGCCTCGAGGAGGCCTTGAACAGGAGCATTACTGAGGAGGATGTGAAGATCAGACTATTTGGCAACGGCCTATACGCTAAGCTTAAGGAGATCTATTGGGAACACGGTGGGGATGTCCGTTTCTATCTTGAGATGAATCGGGGCGGTTATGTTCCTGACTTGGTGATTGGCGTCGTGGATATACATGCGGGATTCATTGAGTTCAAAGCGAACATTGCCCGTACAATCAAGAGATGGTTGGCGCGTTTGATAGATAGACATCATCATTCTGCGGCAACAATCATCGGTGGGGTACCCGTTATGAGGCAATGTGTTGGTTATTCTATTGCTTTCATGGCCGAGGATTTTATTACCATTGACAGACATATTGCCGTTTTCTTGACCTTGGTGCTTTCAGATGGCACAGATGGAACATTCAGGGAGATTCTCTCAAAGTTGTTACAAGAGAAAACAGTTGAAGAATTGGTTAAGATCTTGGAGAAGACAATGAGAGAAAGCAATGACAACAACTCAGGCTCGCTGAGCAATCTTAGTTGCAAGTTTGAACATCGCGAATTGGAATCTAACGAAGATGTGGCTGCTGCTGTTCGCATTATGATTAAAAAAGCATATGTTTCATTGCGAAAGATGCCCAAATCAAGCAATGGTGAATTTGACTTGAATGTATTGAAATCTCCTTCGGCAGCCTTGAGAACTAAAAGAAAATGGAATCCGAAAAAGAAGAAAACCGAAGTCAATGCAAATGAAAACGAAGCCGTTGCAACTGAAAACGAAGACCGAAAGATGAGCACTCCGTCCTCATGAGAATTTTCATTCCATAGTCAGGAAAACAATATAAAATATAATATATAATAAAAAAAAAAAAAAAAAAATTGGTGGAAAAGAGTTGTAGCCATAAAGAAGCATCACCATTATACAGCCATGAGGTTTCAGGACTTGCCCACTGAATTGATACAGAAATGTTTTGAATACTTTTATCGACACAATTTGAAGTCCCAATACGGAAATGATTATTATCCAATACAACGACTCATGATCTTTGCTCCAATTGTTCCTCGATTGGTAATTGATTCCGTTGTTTTCCACGATGTCTGGCTTTGTCACTTCGATGAACATCCAGGCCCCAAGTTTCATTTATATGAAGGCACGCGGTTATCCGTCATGAGTTTTTGGCATGGCACAGGCGTAATGCTAGACCCAAGCATGAAAATGAGAGAACTTGAACCCATTGGGGGCTTTATAAAATCCTTGAAACCACCTTTGGTACCTGAAACAAAACTAGCCATACAAACGTTGCAGTTTTCAAAATTATTCTCAAACTTGACATCTTTGGAATACGACATGAACTTTCTTGACGTGGCCCACATAAAAGGAGTGTGCAATCAGTTGGAACATCTTGAAATTTTATGGGCAAACCAAAAGGACTGGAATGAATTCCTTTGTATACGGTTTGCCAATTTGAAAAGCCTTCGGGTATCTGAAGACGTGGCACAGGGCATAGTCATAAATTCCGAGATGTATCCGATGTTAGAAACGTTGGATTTGTCATTATCGTCACTGCTACATTTCCTTCAAACTGTCAACAACGCTTGGAAACACAAAAGAAAAACATTCAACAACTTGAAGTGCTTAAAGGTACGGATTCCTCGCGTTTCTCGAACGGAAGAACATCCATTGTCGATGGTAAGTGACTTTTTAGCAAGCGACGCGGTTCCTTTATTACAGAAGTTTGAAGTTTCAGGTTTCAGGTTTCACTGCACAAATCTCACCCTAGTTGACTGGAAAGACTCCAAGTCCGACGTCCGGCGAGATCATCTTCGCTCGTTGGGAATCTACAGTTTCAAGTTGGACAACTTCAGATATTTGAATTATCATTCCAAATTGCGCCTGTTACTGTTGCATCTTGATTACTCGAATGATTACGCTTTTCTTGAAAACTTCAAAACCCTCGAGTGTTTGCGCTTAGATTCAAAGACTCTATCTGACCTTCTGTTCATTGCTAAATTGCCCCGTTTGCAGGATTTTATAGGCTTGCTCTCCAGAGTCGACTATTACCCATCATTTTTCGAAAACGTCGACCCACTTCAGGCTATCCCGTTGAAGCTGCTTGCATTACATGATTCTGGAATATCCAAACTGGCGTTGACTTTCCCCAGACTGCCCTTTCTTGAAGAGTTGGATCTATCTGCCAACAAACTCCACACAATTCATACAGACTGGAATCTTCCGTGCTTGAGAAAATTGGATTTGACTTTTAATAGGATTGTTGACTTAACAGGCATCGCCTCACTCAAAGGTCTTCAGCATTTGAACTTGGCACACAATTTTATTGCTGAGATTAGTGAAATCACCCAGTTACTCAGATTGGAACACCTAGATTTGTCGAACAATAAGATCGTCAAACTTCCGCAATCCTTGAAAAACATGAGACGATTAAGGTTTCTTGAACTCTACGGTAACAGGATCTTGGATTGTCTGATTTTATCCGAATTGCCCTTCTCAACCGCCATCAGAATAAGGCTTTGAATGAACTTGCATTACAATGGTGTTACATAATACATTACGTAATCGCGGGAGCGGCGTGTGTTGGGGTTGGAGTGGATGTGGGCGGCAGCGGGCAGCATCGACTCGCCGTTTTTGTTTGTTTTTGTATCCAGCTTTCGGGGGGTTGTAAGGAGCTGGGCAGCATCATCAACACCTTTTTTGTTTGTGTGGCCATGTTGCCCCTCTCGAGGCACAACTCCTTCCAGCCTTTTTTCTTTGCTGCTTTATTTACTTTTTTGAATATTGTTCACATTGCAGGGAGTCACTCAACTCAGCCTATGACCCAAAACCCCACACTGGTTTAACCTTGTCGACTTGAAGGAGTCCGATGTGGTGGTTGTAGAATTGGCGTATATATATATATATATTCCTTCGTGATGAAACTAACTCATCATCTTTTCCAATATCAAAGCCAAAACAAAGCAGTCAGTAATTAATAACAACGAAAATGTCTGCCGACTCTGTTCTTCAAAAATACACCGACCCTTCTCTTGAGAACCACCTTCCTATGATCATTGCTGGTGCAGTCACCCTGGACAAAGGATTGGTGTATCTCAATGCTGCAGGCGTCAACGATGTCAGCAACCCATCCAAGAAAACCACCACCGACACTACTGTTGCTTTTTACTCCACATCCAAGGCCATCACCACCACTGCTCTTTTGATTCTTCTTGACCAGGGCAAGATCAAATCGATTGACGATCTTGTTGAGACTTATGTTCCTGAGATCAAGAACACAAAAGTTCTCACTGGCTTTGACAAGAAGGACGGCAAGACCCCGATCTTGAAGACCCCCAACACCAAGCCAACCATTCGCCATTTGTTGACCCACACTGCAGGGTTTTCCTATTTCTTTTTTTCGTCTGCCTACAAGAAAATCATTGACACCACGGGGGTTGGCAACATTTTGGCCTCGAATTGGGAAGAGTTTAAAGACAGCCCACTTCTTTTTGAGCCTGGCACCAAATGGCACTATGGGATCAACATTGACTGGATTGGCCGTGTTATTTACAGTGTTTCGGGCACAAGTTTGAATGATTTCTGCACCACTTATATCTTCAAGCCCTTGGGGGCCCTGAGCTTGTCGTTTGTGCGCTCCAAGGAGCAAATTGACAACCAGGCTGAGATTCATCAACGGGAGTTCAACACCCACGGGAAACTCATTCCTTTGAAGGGCATTCACCCAGAGGTGCCAAGCTTCCACGCAGGTGGCCACGGTGTCTGGGGTAAAGTTGAGGATTATCTCAAGTTTTTGGAGATTTTTTTGCACGAAGGGAAATCGCCGGAAACCGGGGCTGTTATCTTGAAGCCGGAAACCGTGAGAGAGTACTCGTTGGGGAACATTTTACCAGAAGGGGTGGAAATTGGCCCTACTTTGGAGTTTCCCGAGGCAAAGTTTTCTAACCCGGTGACCATGTTGGAGGAGCTTCCAGGAAATGCCCAAGGCTGGTCCGCAAGCTTTCAAATTATCAATGTTGAGTTGCCAACAGGGCGTAGCGCAGGCTCTTACACCTGGTGTGGGTTGCCAAACTTGTATTACTGGGTCGATGTCAAGAAAGGCATTGCAGGGATGTTTGCCACTCAGTTGTTCCCATTCTACGACAAGACCGCCTTGGAAGCTTCTGCCGAGTTTGAATCCAGCATCTACAAGAAGTTTACCTAGTCTCAATAATGCTACGCGAATCAAGCTATCGCTTAATCTATATCAGGATTATTATTTATGTCAAAAAACCCTTCTGTATTTTTTTTTTTCATGTGATGGATGGATGGATGTACTGTAATATTTCAAGAAAAAAAAAATTATCGAATATTGAAAATTCAAAGAGAGAGATTATCATCGAAATCATATATATATATAGTAGGCAACACACATGAACCAGTCACTCCCGAATACGCTCAACGAGGTTTTAAATCTCTCGAAAGTAGCTCCTCTTTCTCCTCAGGAAGTCGAGTACCTTTGGATCTCAAAAGCAGCTGACGAGCCTTCCGCTGCCGCCGCCTCCTCCTCCTACTCGACCCACAAACTTTCGTCTGTGATTCCAGCTCTGAAATTTGCGCTTCTTGAGCATCTCACCCGTGAAAACAAACAGTTTGTTCTCCCTGTTACCAACCCAGCCACAAAGCAACTCGATATCCAATACTTGCAGTGGCAGACGCCCTCAGACACAAGGGGCAACACTCTTCAATTGGTGGTGACGCATCTTGCAGACTTCCAGGCCCGCGGGCTTGCCCTGAGCCCTCATACCGTGATATACTTTTACAAAGACTTGCAAAAAGAGCCACAAGTCAATAGCACCGAAGCAAGCTTGGACAAAGGGTTGGTGCTAATGAAAGGGGAAATCTTGGAGCCAGAGAAAATCTCGGTTGAGCAGATACAGTTTTTGTTGTTGAACATTCAAAAGTTTTATGGCGTGTTGGATGAAAAAGATAGTGGGTTGAAGAACCAGAGATTGAAGTTGCTAGTTGGGTTTAACAAGGGGGATCCTTCTTTTGACTTTAACAAGTTGATTGAGCTAGCAATGAATGTTCAATAATAGTTCAATTCAAACCCAGATTATTTGTACTTGTCCAAACTTACTCCATTCCCGGAGAGTTCTTCCTTGTAATGTTTTCCTTGTAAGCATGAAATCCATCTTCATCATCCAAGGGCAGCGTAACCGTTACTCTCGGTGCAAAGCAAGTAGGAGACAGAGAGAGAAAGAGAGAGAAAGAGAGAGGGGATGGTAAAGTACAAGTGCAGCCGAAAGAGAAGTGGTGGGGAGGGGCGCCCCATCGAGGGGGCTGGAGGTGGGGGCGGGGTTGGAGGTGGGGAGCGGGCGGCGACAGTGGTGCGATTACATAATAACTTAGGTAAGAGAGCAACCCTTGGCGTTTGTTTTGTAAACAGAAGTCACAATGCTGCAAATGCTGCAAATGCTGCAATGCTGCTCCCTGCACCCCGTGCATATTGTAGCTACACAATAATACAATAATACGATGATCATGCATACACAACAACAAAACTCTTCTTGCTCAACATTCACTCTTTTTTTATCCAATTCTGTTTGTAGAAAATCCAGCCCTATTTTCTTTTCTGTCTTTCCCTTCGTTCGGACACCTATTTTCGAATGACCACTTTATTGTTCTTTCCTTGTTTGATATATACTCTTTTTCGTATGTCCATCCTAAACCGAGAATAAAATAGTAAAATAGTCATCAATCACAGTTTACGACTGGAAATTCTCGTTCTTCATCTATGTGAATGACAGAACTATAAATAACAGCTTTCCAACCATCTATTTTTTTTTGCCATACCATTTATTGTTTCCATCTTTTCTACTTATCTCCATCTCTTCCTATTATTATTATTATATCTTCATCTTTATCATCTTCTAATCATTTGATTACAGTATTTACCCTTTCTTCCCGTTGAAAATGCCTGCTCCTGTTGAATCTAAAAAAGTGCCATTTTACGAAATTGGTGGCCTCGGTGCCGGCTTCTCTGGCATCACCGCCATTTGCGAAGCCAGAAAGCGGGGTCTATCTGTCCATTTTTTTGAAAAACAGTCGGACTTGGGCGGTACCTGGATGCAAAACAGATATCCTGGTGCCCGTGTTGACTCTGCTGTGCCTGTTTATGAGTTGAGCATTCCCGAACTTTACGAAACCTGGAACTGGTCTGTCAAGTACCCAGACTGGCGTGAGTTGAAGAAGTACTTTGCCCATGTTGAGAAAGTTTTGAATGTCAAGAGAGACATTACATTCAACTCTGCTGTCACAAAGGCCACCTTTGATGAAAACAAAGGGTTGTGGTTGTTGGAGGACGCTAACGGTCCGGTTTGCCAATGCAGGGTGTTTCTCCCATGTGTCGGCTTTGCTTCGAAAAAATATGTTCCACCATACCCAGGTATTGAGAAATTCAAGGGCGAGATTATCCACTCAACCTCTTGGCCAGAAGAGTCTGACGACGACTATGGCATTTTGAAGAACAAGCGCATTGGCATTATTGGAACCGGTTCTACTGGGGTGCAAATTATCCAAGAGTCTGGTCCAAGATGCAAGGAGTTGTATGTGTTTCAAAGAACCCCAAACTTGTGTTTGCCAATGAATCAAGGCACCCCTAACCAGGACAAGTCTAAGTACAAGTCGTGGTATGCCACGAGAAAGTACAATCCTGGTGGTTTTTTGCGTGGGCCATGCCATGTCAAGACCTTTGATGTTTCTCCTGAAGAGCGCAAGCAATTCTGGGACTCTTTGTACGAGGAAGGGGGCTTTGCCTTTTGGATTCACAATTTTGCCGACCTCTTTTTGGACCAGCGGGCCAACGACGAGGCGTACAAGTATTGGAGAATGAGAGCCCTTGAGCGCATCAAGGACCCCAAACTTGGCGAGCTCTTGGCCCCAGAAAAGCCTCCCCACCCATTTGGCACCAAGCGCCCATCTCTTGAGCAAAACTACTTTGAGCAGTACGCCCGCCCCAATGTCCACTTGGTGGACTGGAAAACCAACCCGATTGTCGAGATTGTTGAGGACGGGGTCATCACCGCCGACGGCGACAAGAAGCAGCTCGACTTGTTGATTCTTGCCACGGGCTTTGACTCGTTGATTGGCTCTTTTAAAACAGTGCAGATTTACAACAAGGACAAGACCACCACCCTTGCCGAGGAGTGGTCCAGACCCGAAGGGTGCTTTACCTTTTTTGGCATTTCCACCGCGGGCTATCCAAACTTGTTTTTCACCTATGGGCCTCAAGCCCCCACTGCGTTTGCCAATGGTCCTTCGTGCGTTGAGTTGCAAATGGAGTATATTTTTGACTTGTTGGACAAGTTTTACAAGGGCGGGTACAAGTATGTGGACACGGATAAGAAGTTCCAGGAGGCGTACCGTAAAAGGGTTGACGATTTTGCAAACGCCAGCTTGTTCCCCAAAGCTGCCAGCTGGTATATGAATGCCAACATCCCCGGCAGAAAGCCTCAGATGTTGAACTTTGCCGAGGGGGTGCCTGCCTATTTTGAGTTGGTTGACAAGAACGTCAAGGCTGACTTTGAAGGGTACAACTTCCACAAGTGAGTCAATTTCAATCTTGATCTCAATCTTGATCTCAATCTTGATCTTGATCTTAGATGTTATTTATTATTATGTAGTGAATTGAAAATACAAATGGAAATCTGCTTTGCGCCCGCGCACGTATTTTTGTTTTGTTTGTTTACGTAACATCCCTTTTAAGCATCAACCAGTTCCCAAAAAAACCAAAAAACTGTACAAAAAAAAACAAAAAAACAACAGTGTTAGGCATTTTTTTTCCAATGACATCCAAGCTTTCCCCTTATAAGGAATAAACTAAGGCACCTTTTTCAAAATCCACTGGAAACAGAAGATCTATCTTTCGTTTTGGGCCCCCCTTCCACTACCCCCTCCACAGTCACCATGTCAGAGCTCAATCTTGCAAAGATCTTCTACAGGACCAACACCGTGGACCCCCGCACAAGGCTCCCCTTGTATGTTCTTGACACCACAGCACTTCCAAACCCTCAAACATGCGACTTTCTTCTGGTGATCAAGCTCTTGGTCGACAGAATCCCGCACTCAAACTACTCGTTGATATTCTTTACCGCAGGGCTCTCCAACGATCCAAACTTTGCAATCTCGAAAGCCGCAAACAAGGAGAATAATAATAACCAGGAAGGCGGTGCTGGTGTTACTGCCAACACAAATAACGACGAAGACGCCCAGTCCATCAAGTTCAGTTGGGTGTGGGGCGTGAAAACGTTCCTGCTCATCCCGGTGGACAAGCGCAAATTCTTGCGCAAGCTATACATTGTTCACGAGTCCTGGTGGATCAGAGCCGTTATAGAGGTTTTGAAAAACTTGGTGAGCTCAAAGTTTCTAAACAAGGTCATACACGTCAACAACCTCAGCCAATTGTCCCAGTTTGTCGACATCACCAAGATCAACATCAGTTTGGAGAACTACAACTACGAGTACTTGAAGATCACCGCAGGAGAACAGAAAGAGCCAAAACTCAAGGCAAAATCATCAAACATATTGAAAAACATCGGCAACAACGCCAACATCCCAATAAGACCTCCAAAAAAGCAGGCAGCAGATGCTGAAACCTCCGTGTTCCCAGCTGCGGCCTCTTACAACTCACCGAAAATCGTGATACCCATCCACACTCCTCCCATATTTGGGGTGCCGCTCCGCAAAGGCGATGCTCCCTACTACTACTTTCAGCTTCTTTTTATAAAACTCATGCAGACATATTATTTCGATGCCTCGGCGTCCCGGAACTTGCTCTTGTTCAACAACAGCACCCAGACTGTGTCGCTTCGCACCAACATTTTGCACGATGCGATTTCTCGCAACCAGTTGATCACCTTGGACCAATTTGAGTTGCCCACCATCTTCAACACGTGGAAGCTCTTCCTCAAGCGACAAACCGGCAACGCGGCCCTAATACCGATCAAGAGTTACCCAGAGCAAACGTCCTTGCAGCAGTGCAATCTTACAATGCAGCTGATTGTCGAAGCCAACGGCTGCGCCGACGTTCTCAACCAGATAATGAACTTCTGGGTCATTCCAATGGTCTTGAACGACCTCGTACACTTGTATTCCAAGCTGGGCGGCGCCTCGTCTTCCAGCAGCAGCAGCAGCAGCAGCAGCAGCAGCCCAAACAGCCTCGTCAACAACTACCTCAACAAGGCCTGCCGGTTGCTTATGCAGTTCATGGCCGGCATCCTCGTCAACCACGAGGACCCCGAGCGGTCTTCGGTGGCCGCTTTCATCAAGCAGTTGATTGTTCACTGGCCGTTTCTCGATGTGAACCAGCACAAGATCAAGAGCGTGCCAACCCGGCCTGCATCCCGCAAGCAGCAAGCCACCGACGATAACTACAACAGCAAACAAGTGCTACAGCTCAGAGTCGCCCCTACCGGTAATGTCGCCTCCAGCGATTTGGTCAAACTGCTCACCAATTATCTCAAAATGACCGACTTGATCAACATCAACTGCAAGTTTTTGAACGACAAAAATGCAATCCTCAACCTGTTGCAGCACGAGAACATCAACAATTTCAACGTCCTACAGTTCCTTTGTGAGAATGAAAATCTCGACATTATCAACTTGCAGGCCTTGCCAAACGAAGTTGTCGTTGAGAAAAAAGCAGACATCAATGGACAGTTGAAGAACATCAACGAGAAGATCAAATCGAACTTCAAGACCTTCATGAAAGGGACCTCAACATCAATTTCGATCTCCACCACTAGCACCTCCTCTTCATCGCAAGAAACATTGACGAAGCTCCAACCTGCTCCTAGATTCACCAATACTGCTATGCACCCACCGCCATTACCCCCACGAAGCGGCTCCAACAACTCATCCACCGAGACGTTATCTGTACCAGGCGTAAGTGGCGGCGGCAGCACAACCGAGGGCACCAACTTTTCAAGCTTTGCACCTCCGGTGCCAAGCCCGCGGACCATGGCCAATCTGTTCAGCGCGCCATCCTCGCCGGCAATCAGCCTCAAGCCTTCGAATTCAAGCATTGCCGAGACCTACTCCATTGCCACCTCCACTGCGCCTCTGGGGATCAACAGAATGCCGTCCACGATGTCGTTTTCCTCCAGCATCAGCAGCAGCCACAGCGGGGCCAGTCTAAGCAACAAGCCGTCCATTGCGAAGTTGCGCAAACCGGTGGAGCAGGAGTTCATCTCCGCCAACAAAAAAAAGTACGCGGGCATTGAAAACGGCAAGGTGGTGAAGTTGGCGCAGTTGTTCGAGGAAAGATTGGAAGGCTTCGAGATCTTGACTGAGTTGCGGGCTGACTGAAAAGGTCTGTCTATTTACTACTATACTTATACATTATAACATCACTTTTTATTGTAGCAGAATATCGCGATATTGGGGTGCATATGCATGCTGGGAAAAAAGGGTATTTTTTACAACAAAAGAACAACCGTTTCGAGCCCGGGCAATGAGACAAAAGCAAACTCCTTACTTTCTTAAAAATCAAGCCACCGATGCTCATTTCTTGTCAGATTCCCTCGCCATCAATCTCGAGTTGACACAATGACAAAGAGCAAGATTACAAAACCGACGTTCGATGGGCTTTCTGTGGTGGCGACAAAGTCAAATGCCCAGATGTACAAGAATCTCGACAAGCTAGAGCTTGTCAACTTGATGCTCCAATCATTGAATGACATGGGGTTCACCAAGACATGCAAGGTGCTAAAAGAGGAGAGCCAGACATTGCTACAGACGGAATCCCTGTCCAGCGTCGCAGCACAGTTTGAGGTGATTGAGCAACTTTCAGGGGCAATAGCGGGCGGGGAGTACGAAGCGGCGGAGAAGTTGGTGCCCCAGCTTGAATTGAGGTCCGACAGGGACGTTGCCTTTGACGCGGAGACCGGGGACCGCGTGTACAGTCTGTTTGTTGATATCGAGAAGATCAACGAGTATCCAAGCGACTCGATCGAGACTGATGTCGACGGGAAGGGAAATTTTTCTTTGTCGCTGGATTCCATGCAAAAGGAAGTGGTTTTCGCCATCAAGGCTCAGCATTTCGTCGAGAGCTTCCACCTTGAGAAAAACTTGCAAAAGTCGATGAAATTGTTGAAGCAGCTTTCGGAGTGCGTGGATCTGATGACGGATGAGCTACAGAAGGCTTCCAAGCAGAAGGAAGTGGATGAGCTCTCGCATTTGTTTCTCAATGAGCTGGACAACAACAACCCGGAGTTGTATGCCAAACATGGGATCATCAAAGAAGACAGCCAGAACAACACTCAAAGCTTGCGGGGCTTCCTAATAAACCGGATCGTAGGGTACTTGAAGCCGGGATACATGTTGCCGCCCCACCGGCTAATCACCCTACTTGAACAGTCGCGGAAATACCAAGAAAGCATGAACTTGTTCCCCTTGGGTGCTTCCGATTGGTCGCTCTACGAAAACTACAAGTTCTCAGCTCAGCGGTTCCCTTGCAAGATTTTGCAGAGCGTGGAGCTTTCGCACAAGCAAATCTGGTTTGCTAGGTTCTCGCACGATGGGAAAAAGCTTGTGGTGGTCCCCAATGACGGCTCGATTCTCCTATACTCTGTTGGAAGTGCCACCTCAAACTACGAGTTGAAGAAGGCAAGGATATTGAGACCGCACTCCAAGCCGGTGTTGTACTGTTCATGGAGCCCCGATGACCTGAAGTTGTTGTCGTGCGGGTTTGACTCGAATGTCAAGATGTGGGATGTGGCGAGTGGCGACATGATCAAATCAGTGCTGATTATGCCGGCGTCGTCATCGCAGAAGAAATCAGATGATAATAATATTAATAATGCCCCAAGTGGCGGTGGTAGTGGCGCAGTGGCAAGTCCCACGGTGAAAGTGTGCGAGTGGATCCCCAATGGGAGCGGCTTTGTTGCAGGGTCTCCAGAAAAGGAGTTGGTGTATTTTGACTCCAACAGTGAAGAAGTTTTCCGTTGGGGCGGCATCCGGGTGTTTGACTTGCAAATAACGCCAGACTCGCGATACTTGTTGGCAATCTCCAAGATGAAGTTACATGTTTTTGATCTACAAGAGTGCCACAAAGTCAAGGAGATTTATATATCGGCAAGCAACAGCTCAATGCGGTTGTCAGAACAGCATCCTAACCAGGTGTTGATCCATGTGATTCCGGATTCCATTGAGCTCTGGGATTGGAAGTCCGGGATGATTGTGAAGAAGTTCTTGGGACAGAGACAGTCCAACTACGTTTTGAGATCGTGTTTTTCAAAAAGCAGAGTTGGCAGCGAGACCAACCCAAGAGTCGAGGAGAACATTGTGATATCCGGGTCGGAGCAAGGAAGAATATACATGTGGAACCGGAAGTTTTCGTCGTTGGTTCTTGGCTTGAAAGCCCACCTGAGTGTTGTTAACTGCGTCGATTACAACCCCGTGATTCCATGGATGTTTGTCAGTGTGGGGGACGACTCCACCATAAAAGTGTGGGGGCCAAACGAGGAGTTGGGTGAGAAATGAATGAATGACACCTTTAATTATTGTTGTTGAATAGGAAGCTGGACAAGGAATCCCACGTTCGATCTGTGTAAATGTAGTCCATGGAGCCAAGCATTGATGAATTCAAAACGTCTCTGTTGATGCTCCACAACACCATGACAGAAGCCCAGCTTCCGGCAGACACCAAGTTCCAGGACCAGGTGCTCAAGGATTTGTAAACGTTGGCAGCATCGTTGGCGCTCTTACCAGAGGCGGCCCACCGGCTGGCGGCCCACCGACTGGCAAAGGCCTTGCCCACAAGCCGGGCAACCCCCAACACCACCCGAGCAAACACGTACAAGGTGATCTGCTGCGATATCCCGTTTGAGAAGAACTTGATCTGGTTGCCAAACACAATGTACCCGGCAATGAACCCGCTGAGGAAATGGCGTCTTGATGGGCCGCTGCCCACGGGGCTGCTGCCTGCTGCTGCGGGACCGCCGGCGAGAAACCTTGCCTTGCCCTGGTTTGCGCCAAGCAAGGCAAACACCGCCTTGTACAAGCCGGCAAACGTCGCCAAAGCAATGCCATGTTTCTGAGAGTTTTTCACTGCCTGGACAAAACGACGTTGCAAGTCTGCCACGGAGCGGACTTTGGCAAATATTATCAATAGCGTGAGCGAATGGGCAAGGCGCAACCTCAGACCGTACAAGTAGCCGTTTCTGGAACTGTTAAGCACCTGTAAAAGAGAGGACACGCCTCGATTGGAGGCAACCAGCCTCTGGAAGGCTTCCTGGGACTGGAGGGCTTCCAACAATTTGTTCATAATAATGCTATCTTCACTTGGCAGAAGAAGAAGAACAAGAAGAAGAAGAAGAAGAAGAAGAAGAAGAAGAGCAGAATTGTAGAAATTGTTAGTTTTTTGTGGGGTCTGGTATTATTGTAGATCGTTGGACACCACCACAAACGCAGTACATCGCTAGGAAACAGACATACTTCTTCCAAGTGTATATGATTGTGTTTATATATACGCCCTGGACAGGCTAGTACTACACAGACAAAGTCTCCCCTCTTGTTGAAGCCTCGAACGGTTCTCCAGGTTTCACGTGCCACTCACCTCCCCCTGATATTTTTTCTCTCTAGTAAGAAATAATCCCACACACAAATAGAATAGAATAGAATAGTATTCAAGGCACTTCAACTTGTACCCACCATGGACCACACCCATCTTGTGAAAAGAGCAGATCCTCCGAAGATAACAGTACCCAGCAGTGCAAACAACCCGTTCATTTACAGATCATCCCATCCGTCAGGAACGATCTTCATAGTGTTTGGGGCGTTGTTCGGCACCGGCTTGATTGTGATGCTGTTGATGTGGATAGTTGCCACGATTTCAAACAGGAATAGCACAAAGAAAGGGCTCATCCGCAATCACTCGCTTTCTGCTGAAAAAGATTACAGCTCGATGATCCCAAGAGACACCAGCTATGCCACGCTAGGGGCAAGAAGCATTGGCGAGCCTTCGATCTTCCATAATCCGTTCTACGCCACAACCACCAATGTGGTTTCCACAGCCTCGCCCCACCACTCCAGAAGCAACTCCCAGCTCGGCTTGGACATTGAGCCCACATCAACAAAGATCTCGTTCATGCAGAATAGAAGCAAAAGACTGAGCATGATATCGATGGATGGCTTGTTGCTAGGAGACGAAGCCAACAACAACAGCAACAACCACAATGGCCACCTCAATAACAACAACGGCAGCAGTGGAGATTTATTGGACTTTGATGCAAGCAGAAACAGCTTGATTGTGTCTCCAACTGCCACTTTGTTGGAAGCCAAAAGAAAAAGTACCGATGCTTTGGTGCCGATCGAGTCCGATTTGAGACTTGCCCCACCAACCTCAAACATCACAATGCCTGCAAAAGCCGACTTTGGCGGCATCAGCAGGAAGCCGAAAACCATTCCTAGTGTGCACTTGGACGAGATGTTCAACGACAGCTAGCTATTGACTGCTAGCTATTAAAGGAACGGTGCTCGTAACATTTTTTTCCCGACTAAAGTCATGAGTTGACGAAAGCCATGATATAGATGATATAGATGATATAGATGATATAGATGATATAGAAGACAATTCAATCACTATGGAGAAGTTCACAGAATGGAGAGACCCGGGGACAGGGATATCGCCCTTCATGCCTGTTGCTTCTCGATCCAGGAAGAGTAGTCCCTTCAGCAACATTGGCGAAACTATTTTAAATGGAATGAAGCTTTTGTTGGCCATTGTTCGAGGGATTCCCTCTTTGATTCTCGTTTCATTCTTCTTGCTAATACCAGTTGATGCTGTAAGAGTGCTTGTTATCAAAGCGTTTCTTGCCATCATCTTGTTTTCCCCAACAAGTCCTGAAGTATCTGTGGAAGGAGTGAAAAGAACCAATACGAAGTTGATCAAGCTGAACATGCCTCAGGTGGGGGACTTTATCTTTGTGAACCACACGTCTCCCTTCGATGTGATATACATGTATTTGATGAACCCAAAGTGCGTGTTTGTCACGTTTGCGTCTAGGTCAACCAAGGGGAGCACCAGCAAATACGTTGAGGTTTCCTTGATCCAAGCCATTCAAAATTCCATTGCAAACGTGTCGTTTGCACAGGGGGGGAAACCAATCACGTCCTCGAGTTTCTCTGCCTTCAGCCGCACCAAAGTGGTGTATTTCTTTGCCGAGGGAACAACGTCGAACGGAAAGGCTGTTCTTCCATTCAACACCAGTGACGCCAAGTTGGACATTCACGGCGACGATGTGAAATTCAAGTACAAAATTCTTGGGTTGAAGTTGGCCCCGAGTGAGTACACCACGCCCGTGCCAAACTCTTTGGTTGGGTATTTCATCTTATTGTTACATGCGTTCCATCGGATCAAGATGAAGATGAGGGTGAAGTTGTTGGACCTGAAGTTGGAGAGCCTAGCTACGATTAGAAACCAGATGGCGGAGATGGCCCGGGTCAGGCTAGTGGGCAAGGAGTTGACGTTAGCACTGAAGCAGGATTTCGTGAGGGTGTTCAACAAGTACAAGGTGTTGTCGTGAGTTGACCCACTGTCATGAGATGACCCGCTGTCATGTTAGGCATGTTGAGCATTAGGAAAGATAGCCATAGCCCTCTTTTGTAAGCGCTGACTAAAATCTGGATTTTTTTTTTCTTGGGAGGGGCTAGCCACTAAGTGGGCTAGCGGCCTAGAAGCGGCCTAGGAGCCCAGAAGTGGCCTAGAAGCGGTCTAGCTTAGCGGGCGTGTTCCACATGTTCCACAGCTGATCCATACAAGCAGATTGACTGCTTCAACGATAATCGGTGATATATTTCCTCTATATGGTAGTATCACTATATGCCATTCATTATATACTATCATATTCAATCATCTCTACTACTCTCCATTACTAATACATTTCGCACTGACCCCATTTCCTGCGCATCTTCAGCGCATCCACTAAGCCTTTGTCAGTGAACACCTAACAAAAACCAAAAGAGAAGAAAAAATCACAGAAGAAGAACAAAAAAAACTAGAAAAAAAAAATCAATCAAATCGTCAAATAAAACACAACACACACTCCATTTTTGCTACTTCAAACATATATATACACTGAAAAATGCCCTTGTGTGGAAGCGACCAAAAGCCAAGTATGTTCTACTTTCACAATGTCTTCATTCTCTCTTCATACTAACAGTCTCGCTTTTCAGTACAACGTAAAATCGTCATTTTGGGTGATGGTGCGTGTGGTAAGACTTCCTTGTTGAATGTGTTCACCAGAGGCTATTTCCCCCAGGTGTACGAACCAACAGTGTTCGAGAACTACGTGCATGATATCTTTGTTGATGGCCAGGCTGTTCAATTGTCTCTTTGGGATACTGCTGGCCAGGAAGAGTTTGACAGATTGAGATCGTTGAGTTACAGTGATACACATACCATTATGCTTTGTTACAGTGTTGACTCTCCCGACTCTTTGGAAAACGTTGAAAGCAAGTGGGTTGGCGAAATCGCAGAACATTGCCAAGGCGTGAGTCTTGTTCTTGTTGCTTTGAAGTGCGATTTGAGAAATAACGAAGACGTTGACGAAGCCCACAAATCTGGTAGAAACTTGATTTCATACGAAGCGGGCTTGGACGTTGCCAAAAAAATTGGGGCATTGAAATACTTGGAATGCAGTGCCAAAAAAAACAGAGGGGTCAATGAAGCCTTCACCGAGGCTGCCAGATGTGCTTTGACTGCCAAGCCCAAGGGAGCTGCTGAAGACGCTGAAGCCAGTTCAAAGTCAAGTTGTGTCATTATGTGAAAAGTTCTTTTCTCTCCTAGTTTTTATAAAATATTTGCTATTATCATTATTTTCACCTTTTTTTTTTATCATAATACTTACTCACTTTACAGCTTTATCTTATTAATCTCCTTTTATTGTTTTAATCATCTTCTCTATATCCCTTCAGGTCTCTCCTTACTTAGTAAAACTCATCAATGAGTCCAAAGACGAACCATTTTGTCTTTGCCGGCACTGACCACCTTCTGTCCGTCAACACTCCAATCCACTGCAAACACCTCATCTTTGTGACCTGGCAAATCAACACTCAACTTCTTGGTCTTGATGTCCCACACCTTCACGGTGGTGTCTTTGGAACCGCTCACTAATAAGCGGTTATCGCTACTCCAACAAACTTGATAAACAGGCCCCACATGGCCTCTGAACGTGGAGATGAACTTCCCGGTCTTACCGTCCCACAACTTGATGGAATTGTCAAAGGAAGCACTGACAATGTATCTTCCGTCTGGGGAAAACGCAACATGATTAACGAGTTTCTGATGACCATGCATTCTGGCCACAGGCTTGCCTTGCTTGGAAAGCTCCCACAAGTACATTGTAAAGTCATCTGATGCAGTGACCATTCTTTCAAGTGTGCCCTGCAGGGCATATATCTTCTTTGCAATCTGGATTTGCTCTCCCAAGGGCATTTTGAAAACCGCTTGGTTTTGGCGTGCGTCATGTGTGTAACATCCTTTCCTCAAAATGTAATCTGTGCTCAACGACAAATGATTGATCCAGTGCGCGTGGTGATTCTTCAAATTTGTCTTCATTTCTCCGGTCGCAGGGTCCCATATCTTGATGGTTTTATCATGACTTGCAGAATATACCACATCGCTGCCGCTCCACTTCACACACGACACCGTCTGGGTGTGCCCACTCAAATTCCAACTGCACGTTCTGGACCCCACGTTCCACACTCTGACTGTTCCGTCCTTGGAGCCCGAACAAAGCATCATGCTTCCGTCTTTTGCGTCCACCAAGTGCAACGGCTTCCAACTGAGACTGGTGATCCACTTGTCGTGGCCAACAAGCGTGCCCAAAAGCTCCCCCGTTTGCCCATCCCATATGATGATGTTGTTGTCCATGGACCCCGTGGCAATGTATTTCCCGTCTGGCGAGTACTCTGCCACAAGAACCCAGTCTCCGTGGCCCACAAGCGTCTTGAACGGCGTCATTGTCGTGCAGTCCCAGATCTTTGCGGTGCTGTCTCCGCTCCCCGTCACCATGCGGCTGCTACTCACGGGCGAGAACTTCGCAGTAAGCACCGTGGCTCCATGGCCCGCCATGGCAGCAGAGGACCGCGTGATCGGCTTCACTTTGAAAACAGCCTGGGGCGTGTACAACACCGTCAAATGGTCCTCGGTCGTCTTCTTGCCCGGCTTGATGATCGAGTCGTAAATCGTCCCCTTGACATTTTCACTCTCTTCTTCTTTCTCGTCCAAAACAACCGCAAACTCGTACGGCAACGGATCTTCCCCATTGTTCTGGAGCTGATTCACCAACTGCTCAAGCTGTTTCTCGCTGATGTTGCAAGGAACCCGAATACTGTTCCCCAAAGCATCGCCAGTTTCCGAGGACTTGAACGAGACGGTGATATGCGTCAACTGCTGCTGTCTTTCCGCACTGTTGTCGATCTCGCTGGGATTGTTGTGCTGCTGGAGCTCTTTCTTCTGCTTTTTGGAGGGAGGCGGGAGAAGCGTGGACATGATCTACTTGTATGCCGTTGTAGTTATAATATAATAACTCTTTAAACATGGAAAATTTTCAGTGAGATGAAAATAAATCGTAATAGAATAAAAAAAAATATTACTGAGATGAGGCACCACCACCATGGAACCAACCCCAATGGGGCAGCCTTCCATGCACATCGTCCACAAAGAGCTTCATCAGGGGCCTGCCATATCATTATACTCGTAGTGAACGTTGCACAACGAGAGATTCAGTTGCCATGGCTAGCTTTCACCTCAAGGCCCATTCCTTGCTGGCTCTTAGGCTGCCTCCTGACACATGTGGGCATCGCTGCAATTCCAACGCTTCCCAACGAGTGATACCAAGCAGAACCTCAAGACGAAACAGTCAAACCTCAACAAGAATAACCACCACCTGGCTATTTGCAGGCCTCTTTAGAACACTCGCTAAAAGCGACTATTCCAGGCATGTTGAAAAAAGGCCCCCGGGTAACGCCGTATTTCTTTCTGGGCGCCAAACCGAAGCAGAAGAAGAAAAAAACATGGCAAAACAAGAAACAAAGGTCAATCATCACTCCAAGCATAATACAAGATACAGAGATAAATTACTTGGGTACCCACCGGTTGAGCAGACATCCCAACGATATCACCACTATACCCGTTTCCAACAAAGACAGGAAGCACTACTAGCAATTGTTTTTTTTCTTCCGCCATTTAAACTTTCATTCAAGATTCTGTTTTGTGCTCAAGCTAAAGCTCCCCAACTGGTTATCTTCATCGATACAAACAAATCTCACTCTCAGTGTCCCTCTCATTCGTCACACATTGAAACCAGCTTACCTACGGATAATAAACCCTTCTTTCAAACACTTTCTCACAAATACCAAAACTAACCATAATGGACAAGAACAAAACATCATCAGCTCCTCTGGAAGGCAACGATAGTGATGATCCGCAAAAGTCATCCAAGTCGGATAAAAAACCAGATAATGCCCTGCCAGTTCCTGACTCTGACTCTGACTCGTTGGCTACATTCAAAGCCACTCCTGCTATGCAACCAGCAATAAAGCCCAGCCTCGGAAGATCACAGAGTTTATTCAGCACACTTCCTCCCAAAACTCATCAGCAGGGTGGCCTAACAAAACATGAACCAGTCTCCTCACACAACTTGACCTCTGCAGGTGCAGACCTCATGACCGCTTCCAAGAGAACCTCTCCAACATCAACTGTACATCTTCAAGGAAGTGCAAAATCACAAAGATACCCAGCAGCAGCAACAAAACAGGGAATTATGCGCAGAAAATCTCTCAGCAATAGATTGCAAAAGAAACCCCCTGGCTCATTGCCTTCCTCCTCTGGCTCCATAATATCTTTGCCGCCTTCTCCTTTATCTTCCATTCAGTCATCCAGCAATTCAAGCTTGAATGGCGGGGTTGGTGGCGGATCTTCTCCTTCTTCATCCATGCCCCTTGGGCCAAGAGGCATAATGTCAGAGCAGCACAAGGCTAGGTACATCAACCAAGAAAAGGCGTACATCAGCAAAATGCACAATGAGTTCACAGATGACTACACTACCAAGGCTATAGATTCCAAAAATAACTATTTAGATATCGGGGAAGATGAATCTGATGCAGAATCTGAAGACAATGAAGAGGACGTTTATTACGAACTGGATTTGGGCTACAACACTGAGAATTTCGGGTTTGACTTTTCTTCAATGACTGATGACGCCAGATCTCCTCAGTCGGTGCAAGCTGCAACAATTCCACCAAGGCTTGAGAAATCCATCACATTGCCAGATATCACTGCTTTCTCAAGCTCACCTTCAAACTCACACTCTGGCCTGGAATCTTATGCTTTGTTCAACACTTCCTCGCCTGCTCAACAAAAGACACAACAACCTCAATCACTCCCACTGTCGGAACCTCAGCAAAAGCAACGCACTCATTCACTGCCGCACATTCATCCAGTTGTGTATTCTGACTTGACATCAGATCAAAGCTCTACTCACGAGAGCTCCCGTAACAAACAAAAACATTTTAGCAGTGACTTTCAAAAATCTCCTCAATCACCGTTCAATTTGTCAGCGTTACCACCCCCTTCGCCCACGGCGTTTGTCACTTTGTCCAGTGTCCAGGGAAAAATGATTAATGAGGATTCTGTGGGACCATTGGAAGAGAGACAATTTGAGGTGCGGCCTCCAAGCGCAGCGCAAAACTACGGAGAATTGTCTCGAGCCTATCAAGAAGATGACAGCAACGAGGAGGACATGGAAGATGATGGAGAAGAAGACGAGGAAGATGAAGACAAAGAACAACCACTACAGAGGAAGGTCTCGCGAAATGCAAGAGACAGACGTTCATTGCAAAGAAAGCGGGCACCAGCAGCTCAGGCAGATCAGACTTTAACATCTTCAACAGCCCAACAATCAGTAACAGCTGCAGCATCAACAGCTGCAGCTGTTGATGCTGAAGCACCAGCACAAGAATCGTTGGAAAACCCCCGCAAAGATTCTCCTCAAAGTGCTAATTTACAATCTCCAATCACATCTGAGCGGTTTTCTACACCTAATGACGGAACTGGCTCTCCAGAGGTGGACAGCACTGAAAGAAGATCCTCTTCCTATGCAGGTCACATTGCTCAACGATCCAACTCCCCTTTGGTCACCGAAAGAAGACCTTTGTCCTCCGGGGTTGTTGATGAGCGTGCGTTCACCTCTTTTTCGTCGCATAATCTCACCCACATAGCACTGAAGCCATCTATTTCTGATTCCAAAATCAGTTATGATGCCGATACCAATACGCGCAATCCTGAATACCAGCGTTTGTTTGGTGAATACGAAGGAGAAGAAGAGGAAGACATGAACATGGCTTATGCAGCACAATTTGCCAAAATCGAAGACGAAGATGACAGTTTCCGTATTAGTGATGATATTATGCTTCCAATGGTCAAGCCAAGTCTCGGACCTCAATTGATTACCGATAATGAATTCTTGGAAAGATTTGAATGGCAAGAAATGTTGCGGGTTGTTGTGAAGAGTGATATTGTTACTGATGAAAAGAAAAGAATGATGCAGAAGCTCAATTTTGGCCTTTCAGAGGAAAACAGAAAGTTCACTAACACTCATGGTGATTCTGTATCATTGAACTTGGTATCTAACCAATACAAGCACAACTTGTGGTTGGAGTTGAAAGCACATCGTTACGGGCACACTGTGAGTGAACACTTTAGATATTTAAAAGTGTCAAGAAGTTTGATGGATGAAGTGATTGAAGAAATTAGAACTTTCAAGTTTGATCAAGAAAAAGTCACCAAGAAGTTTTATGCAAAATTGATTGCCACCGAAGTATTTGGTAAAGATGTCACTGCTGAAATTTTTGATTCTGAAGATTACAAGAAAAAGTTGCCATTATCTGCTAGTCAAACTCATGCTTTGAACACTTTGATTTTCGAGTACGCTTATGATAATGTATCTGATCTTTTGCAAAGGTTCGACAGCTGTGAGCAACTTTGGATCAACCACAAGGAGATGTCTAATGCAAAGCCTTCGGTTGCTACTGAAGAATTCTTGCAAAAATTGGAGACTTTGATTGGCTGGTCTAATGTTGTTAGAAATTTGTACAATGAAAAGGCTTCATTGATCAAATGGTTCAAAAACCAAACCTACTATAGAACGAATATCGAACAAGGTGGTATTGGTGGTGCGAGCCGTTCTTCCTCTAGTGCTTCCTTTTCGACAAATAACAGTGTTGACACTCTTGATGCTTCCAGACACACTGAGCGTTCATCAAGTCGTTCAAGTCACTCTTCTGTAAATCAAGGTGATCATCAGAACGGTGGTGGAGAAGGGGGTTCGTCTCCTCCTCCTGTTTATAAATCTTCATCATCTTTTTCAAAAGCTAATGACGATGACGGGGATGTTGTTGATGATGACACCATCAAGGCTGCACACTTCCAAGGCGGGGCAGGCGTTTCCACTGGAGCGTTTGACGAAGAAGTGTTTTATTTCGAAAGACCTCCAAGCAGTAGTGGTCGTACCGAAGAACACATTGATTTTGAAAATATCGATATCGCTAAAAAGGAACTTTATACAACTGAAGATGCGCAAAAAATGGCAAAGTTGTATAATATCAATGATCTTGGAATATCACTGTTTGCTGAGAATCTTTTGGCTTATAAGAATTTGTCTAAAGTAATGAACAAGAATGTGTTTAGCGTGATTATCCCATGGTGCAATAAAGCAAGAGAATCATTTTTGAAAATCAATGAAACCTGTGAAAAATTGGGCTTACCTTCTTTCTTGCCCTTAATTTTGGAACTTTTGAAGTTTCCTACAGCATTAATCAAAGAGGTGATTCGGATCAGATTGAGATATGCTCAAAGTGTGAACAAACAAACATTGATGGGTATTGATCAAACCATTTATGATTTCAAAGTCATTATAAAGCTTTATTGTCGGGTTAAAGAATCCACCTGCAATTTTCTTGGCAAAATCCCAGATTTCCCGCTAAAGAAACTAGAGGAAGACTTTGAACAAACTGATAAAATGTTATTGGACTTGGTTGACTATTTGTTGGTTTTGCTTTATAGAAAGTTGTTGGATAGCTCCAAGAACAATCACTCTTTCACCACTTACAAAGAAGCAGAAGGGTTGCAAAAAGAATGGATGTTTTTGAAAAATTTGAGTTACTTTTTGGGCTCTAATCCTGGTTTCAATGTTTCAAGAAGTGTTTTGTTTTTACTATCCAACTTGATTACCAGATTGGTAAACTACATGGACCATCAGTTGGATTATGGGAAAAACAACTCTGGGGTCTCGTTTTGGAAATGGTTCACCTCGACTTTTGACAATTACAGTAATGTGAAGAGAAGTCTTACAAATTTGACTAATCTCACCTTGAAAATGTCGCAAAACTCTTTGTTGTTGCATACAAATCCCCAGAGAGAGTATCCTGCTGCTTTGGCACTTCGGGATTTTATTATTGGCGCAAAGTTTGTAATGATCACCATTGACGGGGATGCAAATTTGTTTAATCTCATTTACAATAAGGACAAATCTTCACAACAACAACAACATCAGCGCCAGCAACAACAACAGCAACAACAGCAGTCAGGTAAACCGTATGATTCCAATGCCAAATCGAAAAGAAACTACTCCATTTATCTTTTTGGAAGTCCAGAGATTATGAATTTGACAGATCAGGAAATCATTGATTCTCTTCAAGGAGCAAAGTTGGGAGCTGATTTGGAGAAGCCTACATTTGCAAGCTTGAAGATTGATGAGGGAAGCAAGTTGCACGTATTTGGTGATGGCTCAGATGATAGTTCTGAGCCGGGTCAAATGTTGGACCAACTTATTGATGATGATGATGACGATGAAGCCGAAACTTTTGGTGTTGGTAGTAAGAAAAAGAAGGAATCATCAGGATTCGAACATGGATTTGGCAGAAGCAATAATAATAACAACAACAATACTCATCATCCACATGACGATGGTAGCAGCTCAAAGCGTCCATCCGACCTTTCAGTGGATGATGACGTTGCCAGGCAAATTGAGATGGCTCAAGAGGCGGAAAAGAAACGCAAAGGGTTTTTCCTTTTGATTCCGATTCACCGGAAATTTGAATGGAAATTCAAGACTCGTAACATTGAAATTTCAAAACAAACGCGGTCTCGTTTCCCTAAATACGTTTGGTTGAAGTACGGTAACTCTTTATTGATTACCGTAGGTTCGCCTTTGACTTTGGTGTCGTCAAAGGCAACATTGATGAAAATGATGAAGAAATATGTGGTTGAGCGCTCCAATATACCGAAGAACGTGTTGATAAAATATGAAAATTTGAAAGGGACTTTGGACTATTATGCAAAGTTGTATGATAAAATTCCAATAGAGGACTTGGAGGTTACAGAAACACAAACATTGAGCGCTGCTGATATTTCCAGAAGAAAGCACAGGGACAGCATCCGAGTTTTGATTGAATCAGTGATGATGGAACGCACTTGTTGTTTATTACCTATTCAAAGACAGTTGTTGAACATTGCCAGAGGGTACAATAAGTTGGCTTTCATTGTTGTTGAGAAAGGGTTGAAACTCAAGGATGAAATGATTGAGATGAACAGGGCAGATACGGAAGGTGACACTGTTTTAGACTTGATCAATGATTTGTTTTTCGTCATGCGTGATACCAGTCTCACAGCGTTGAAGTCTATCGACGTTAAGGAAAGATCGTGGTTTTTCCAATTGATGATTCAAATCAGTATCGAGTGGATAACATTTATTGTTGACGAATGTAAAGAAAGTCACAAAAAGACTTTTAGATGGTGTGTTTCTGCTTTGGAGTTCTCGGTGTTGATTTTCCAGAAATTCAACATGTTGTTGTTGACAAAAGAGCAGTTTTCTATCTTGAAGGTGAAAGTTGGTGGCTGTTTAAGACTTTTGATTTCACATTTTGATATTATGGGAGCACGTTCCAATTTAGCAGATAAAGAGTTGTTGTCCTATTCCAAATTACAAAAGAAAGTTATTCAAAAGGAGACCTCGTTGGCCTTGAGCAAACGATCAGAGATAACTGAGAAAATTGCGTTGTTGGAGCAGATGTTGGATGAAAGAGCTCATAATAACAAAGGAGCTGGTAGAGTCTTGGATGACAAAAAATCCGAAAACAAATTTTTGAAGTACTTGTCTGTCACTTTTTCGAGATTTTCATCAAAATGGCAAAAGGGCTACTATTTGGGGGGCGGAACGTTTGGTTCAGTGTATACAGCTACTGATTTGACGAATGGGAATGTGATGGCTGTGAAAGAAGTGAAGTTCCCCAACAGCCGAGCTGTTACAGATGTGGGGAAGATTATCAAGGATGAAATGACAGTTTTGGAAAGATTGGATCACCCGAATGTCGTTAACTACTACGGGGTTGAGGTGCACAGTGATAAAGTGTACTTGTTCATGGAGTATTGTGATGGTGGATCGCTAGCCAGTCTATTGCGCCAAGGTAGAATTGAGGAAGAGGCAATATTGCAGTTTTATTCTTTCCAGCTTGTTGAAGGGTTGTCTTATTTGCATATGAATAACATTGTTCATCGGGACATTAAGCCCGAAAACATTTTGCTCAACAACAAGGGGGTTGTGAAATTTGTGGACTTTGGTGCAGCAAAGATTATTGCTGTGACTGGCCGGTCTAGAAGTTTGAGACCTGCAGGAGATGAGAAGAGTGTTGGTACACCAATGTACATGTCGCCTGAACTGATTACCGAACAAGCCATTGACAATGCTGCGCCTGCAGACATATGGGCCTTGGGGTGCTGCGTCTTGGAGATGAGCACGGGCCATAGACCGTGGTCGAATGTCGACAACGAGTACGCGTTGATGTTCCACATTGCCAAGGGGAACAAGCCCGAGTTGCCGCATGTAACTGACTTGAGCGAGCTGGGGATTGAGTTCTTGAAGAGATGCTTTGAAATACGGCCTGAAAACCGTGCCACTGCCGAGGACTTGCTCCACGATCCGTGGTTCGACATTGTGAGAAGCTACTACGGGGGGACCATCGATAGCACTCCCGAGTGAGACTCTATATCCTTACTTTCAATTCGAGAGAAGAAAAGATGACTTTAGATGACTTTGAACTTGTAGCCGCCATAGCCATGCAGACCCATGCAGACCCATGCAACGTCATGCAGGATACACGCTTTTGGGGCTCGAGGATGTTTTGCCAAACTTGCTTTCAAAAAACTGGATTTCTGGCACTAAAAAATGTTTAGCATGGATTTTTTTAACGAAAATTTTTTACCTTCTTTGACTTTTCTTCTTCTTGGCTGCTGTTTCCTGAGAGGATCATTGCTGTCTTCTTTGTAATTGATATAGAATAGGGCGACCGTTCAAAAAGACCCTGCCCCGGTGAACAGAAAGAACCACAATACAGGAAGAGAGAAGAATGATTGACGATTTTGCTGCACCACCCTCGCCTGTGGTGTTGAATGCTCAAGCTGTCAGTGGGATACTAGGGTAAGTGTTGTTTCGACTCGACTTGATGGCAACAGACCTCGTTGGCGGGCTCCAAGTGGACGCCTGGGAACAACAGCCGGCCAGCCAGCCAGCATCTGGAAACTGGCTGGCCCTGTACATTGATACAGTCAGTCATACTTGAATTTTTAAGCGAGAAAAAAAAAAAAAAAAAAAAAAAACTCCCCCGGACGCATATACTAACAAATTGCACAGATCGATATCGATTGCTTGTTGGATCATAGTCTTTGGGCCACAGATATACGAGAACTTCACCCGCAAAAGCGCGGAAGGGTTGTCCTTGCTCTTTGTCATACTCTGGCTCATTGGGGACATATTCAATGTGATTGGGTCCATTGCCCAGAACGTGTTGCCCACGATGTTGATTCTTGCGATTTACTACACCTTGGCCGACATTGTGTTGTTGATCCAGTGCTTGATGTACGGCAGAAAGAACCACCACAAGATCGATCCTATCCACTTGTCCCCGGCAAACCCCTTGTCCGAGGACGTGCTCGACGAGATGATCAACAGCAGCACCAGCACCAGCACCAGCAACACCAACAATATTCTCGACGAGGACGAGGTCACGATCACGGAGAACGACCGGTTGTTGGGCGACGACGAGGAGCAGCAGCGATACACGGATGGCGGTTCCGTGGCGAAGAGCAGTGGAAATAAAGGCGTTGTTGTTGGCGCAGAACCAAAGTGGAAAACAGAAATGTACAATGGGATTTTGGTGTCGTTGGTTTTGATTGCAGGCATTGGCGGGTGGTACATCTCGTACGTCCGCTCTGCAAAACACGATGCCGACACCCCACCGGACCACAACCACGACAATGACGATGACTTGGAGATTGACTTCATTGGCCAGGTGTTTGGATACTTGTGCGCTGTGTTCTACTTGGGCAGCAGGGTGCCCCAGATCTTGCTCAACTACAAGCGCAAGTCGTGCGACGGGATCTCCTTTATGTTTTTCTTCTTTGCCTGCATGGGCAACCTCACCTATGTGTTGAGTATCTTGAGCATAGGGGTGACGTGGAAGTACTTGGTGATAAACATGAGCTGGTTGTTGGGCAGTGTGGGCACTTTGGGCTTGGACATTGTTATCTTTTTGCAGTTCTTCATATACAATGAGAGCGACGAAGCCGATGATGATGACAGTATAGATGACGAGGAGGAATACCCCTGATCAGATCTCCCGTTTTGGTCACTGGTATATATATTATGGAGTTACGTTTTGTTTTTTTGAAAAGTTTTTGTTATTTTTGATTTTTAGGAAAGAGACTCATTGTAAGCTTCCATAAGTAGCTGGAAATGCTGCTTCTCCTCATTTGCAAGTGGGCCCTCGCATTGTGAGGTGGACGAATACAACAATAGATAGTTGTTGTACAAGAACATCTCCCTTTTCTTGCTGCTTGCAGAGTTGCTTTTGCCCACGAGCATGGCACTGAGCTTGTTCATCACATTTTCGTATTCGTTTCTGAGCCTTGGAATGCTTGTTGAAAGGGGCTCTGTTTCGCGGAACGGGCCTTGATCTTTCTGCTGATCTTCCAAACTCAGCTTCAGTCTCAGCCTCTTGTGCGAGCTGGAAATCACAGTCTCTTGGTCGTCATTGGCCCGGGCCTCTTCTTCCACCGCCTCGGTGAACTCCGCAATCAAAGACGAGTTTGATGTGTCGATGGCGGCTATTTTGAGTAAAGAGCAGAACATTGCTGAAAACTGCTGGGTGATTGGATGCGCGTGATGAAGCATCTGTTCTGAGTTGAGGGACTTGAAAATGTCATTACTGCTCAAGCCCACATGCGCAGTGTTTTCCAAAAATGAGGTCAAGTACGATCCTGCAGAAGATGCACTGGTGCTCTTTAGTAAGATTTTTTTCAAGTTGTTGCAGTTTGCATCAACAATGATTTGATATTTCGGCCACAAGGTCATGATTTGCGAGTTCAAGTAGTTTTCCATAACCGGGATTTTGCGGTGTTGTAACTTGAATAGAAAGATTTGCGTCAATTTGATGCAGATCAAAATGCCAAACAAGTCATAGTTGTGGGGGCTTGCCAAGTAAAGCTTTGTGTAGTTTGTGCCAATTTGGAATACTTTTTCAAAAATGTCTTGGAACACAACTGACAACTCATGCGGGTTTGTGATTCTGAAAAACTCATTCAAAAACAAGTATTCCACCGTACCGTTATCTGTGATGGCCAAGTTGAAACACTTGTAAGGCGTTTCTGCCCAGAATGTCAAGGGGTTGGTTTCCGCAATCTGGGCAGGGATGATTCCTGTTGTTTGCAGCTCTTGCGAGTTCTGCTTTGTTTCTTCGTTTATGATGTTCAATCTATCGCTTACTTGAAGATAGTCATGGAAGCTGACAGTCGCAGGGACTTTGGAGCCAGATGAGAACGAACCGTTGTTGAAAGAGGGGCTTGTAGGGGAGGTTGCAGATGAAAAAGGCGTGAGCCAAGTTTTCCTTTGTGGTGCTGCGCTTGATTCCTTTGTAGACCCATGGTTTGGGTTTGCCGTGGCCGCCATTGAAGCTTCCAAATCATCTGATAAGTTTCCCAACAAGTAGTTCTTATCAATGTTGTACAACTTCATCTTCTCCAAAGAATACAAGTACTTGCCAAAGTTTTTGTAGTAGTACCACTTGACGGTCAAAATGTACGCCTTGCGAAGGTCCAACGCCAATGGTTTGTTGTGTATCACCAAAAACTGGAAGATTGGTTTCATTCTTAACAAGTTCCTCTGCAACACCTGCAACACATAATTTTTGCTATATCTGACCAACTTTATCTTGTGCACCAAGTAGTCCTTGATTCTTTCAACTGCCTTCAATATGCAAAGATCAATCAACTCCTTCATCTCTTTCAAGAAACTCACCAAGTTGCGTGGGTCGATCTCGTCCTTGCTCAACACCTTATCCTGCTCGAACTTGTCAATGTCGGCCCTGTACTTGCCGTAAATCTCAAGCTTCAAGTTGATGTAGCTCAAATTGTCGCACCAGTTGGCGCTGATTTTGTCTTTCAAGATGGAGTTGATGATGTTGGGCGAGATGATCAAGTCCGTGACAATGGGCACCAACTTCTCCTCGAACTTCGAGCTCACCAGTAGCTGGTTGTTCAACTCCTCAGATTGGCTTTTCAAGTTATTCATTTGGTTTGACAAATTCGACAAGTTCTTTTCGAAATCGCTGAGGTACACAATGAGGCTGTTCACAATCTTCTTGGACGCGTCAATGTTTTTCCGTGTCTTGTAGAACTTCTTGAGCTGATCGTTGTAGTACGTTTTGTCCAACAACCTCAAATCAACAGAATTCACAGCGGCGAGAAAGTCTGTTTCGTTTTCATCCTCTTGCAATAGTTCTGCCTCGGTATTGATAGTGGGCTCCTCTGGGGCATTCTCGAACTCAAACTTGACGTCGTCGTCGGTGCCAAGAATCCTTTTGAGCTTGTCCAACGGAGAGACCTCCAGGGACTGTTCTGTCGTTGCCATTTCAAGCTGATGTTCCACGTAAGGTGGTGAAACCTTTTTGACTTTTTTTTTAATTTTTATTTTCATTTTATATTTCAGTTTATTATTTATTCAGTTGACATCTATCTCCCTCTCGGCACACACAGACACACACAACATGAACGAGCTGTCCAGCATTGTCCTCTCTGAGGTGTTACAAAACAGCTTCTCTCACAGCGGCGATGCAAACGCCATAATTTTCAACGACATCGACCAGCGGCTCATTGCAAGCTCGTGCTGGAACACCAGCAACAGCATTCTCGTGCTTGGCACCCAGGATGGAAGAATCATAACATTGACTCCCTTGAGGCTTGTCTCCAGCGAGGAGGAACTACAGAGCAAGTACACGCTCCCATCAGAGTTCCAAAAGCAGTTTATCTTCGAGAAAACGGTGATCGACTTGAACCCCAACTTTCCATTTCCTATTGATTTCTTGAGGTTCAACGACAAGTACATATTGGCAGGGTCCCTGAGCAGCCCGACGCTTTTGTTGATCAATCACCTTGAGAAGAAACAGGGATCCCAGGCTGGTGGTGTGTTGAAGTTGGACGACTTGACCTTTGATGTGCTTGCGACCGGAATCGAAGACGGCTTCATCAATGACGTTGAGCTTGGGGAGGATGGAATGGTTGCGGTGGTGACCGATTCCAAAGAATGCTGGATGTTCTCAGTGAGTGGGGCAAAGAAAGTGGTGAGATTGGCCAACGTTGGGGAGAAGGTGAAGTTCATGCAGGTGAAGCAGGGAAACGAGCTCGAGGAAACGACGGCGGTGGTGGTGCTCGAGGTGACAAGCGTCATCAGGATCATCAACACCAGCAACGGCAAAATCTTGCGCACGATATACCCGGTGGTGTACGACCATTTGAACTGCAAGCCCGACGTTGCAGACTTTTTGATCAACTCGCACACCATGGAGATTGCGGTGATAGGAAACAACGGCTGGTTCAAGGTGTTTGACTTGGCAAGGTTGAAGAACGGCGCGGGGTTGACGGAGAGCAACAGATCGGGAACGTTGAAAGGGTTTCTTCGGCCGGTTCTCAACAAAGATCATCTCCCGGCCAAGGTGGTGGTGCGCGAGCAAGACATGCTTGTTGCGAACGTCACAAAGAGCGGGATCATGCTGTACGACTTCAGCCACTTGTTCAGAAACTCCTCGAGTGAGAGCACCCACGCCGAGAGCGTCATGGGCGTGGCCAGCACGAAGTTGGAGTTGCCCAGCGCGGAAATCTCCTCGGGGTCCATCAGCGCTGACCGCGTTCTAGCGGTGTCCTGTGGCAAGAAGTTGGTGCTAATCAACTTGAGCCTGTCGCACATCAAGTGAGGTAGATGTAGGAGTGGAGACAGCATAGCCAATATCTAATATCTATGTAGACGTGATGTGATAAATAATAATGAAGAAAAATAGCAAAAATCCAAATAAACATCTCCCTGATGTATCTCTCTGTCAAAGTTTTGAGACCAATCTTTAGCAACAATGACTTTACCTTTATTCTTGATGACGTACAACTGCGGGAAGGAGCTCGACAAGATCTTGTTCAAGGACGCCACCTGGGAAGACGACAGCCTGTACCGCAACTTTGTGGACCACCTTTACACGGCCCTTCCAGCAACCCAGGAGAAGAACCGGCTCTATGCGTTTGGGTTCCAGGAGATCTGCTCGGTGATGGACAGCATGTTCCCGGCAGCGATGGAGCAGCATCTTGAGGGAGTGGCACGGGTTATCCGGGAGACCTTGCACAGCAAATACGGGGGGTTTTACGACATGGTGGGCAAGACGTCAAGGGGAGCGGTGGGGCTCTTGGTGTTCCAGAACTCCGAGATCAGCGACATCAACGTTGAAAGCACCCAGGAGGGCAGCTCGACGTGCGGGTGGTTTCTCTCGAGTTTGAAAGGCGGGTGTGGGGTGAGGTTTGTGCTCACGGGCGGCCACGAGGTGACGATTGTCGCGTGCCACTTGAACGCCAACGAGGGCTTGAGGCAGCGCCGGCGGCGCGACCAGGACCTTCGCAACATCATGCGGTCCATGGCGTTCCCGGACGGCTGGGGGGTGCTCAAGCCCAAGGGCCATTGCTTTGTCATGGGCGATTTGAACTACCGGGCAAGCAGGAACATGTTGGTGGGGCCCGAAAACAGTGCGGGGGCCTTGTTGGGCGAGGAATTCGAAAGCGTGGACGAGCTTTCGAAATCCAAGAACGACGGCGAGGTGTTGTGGGGGTTCCGGGAGGCGAAGATCACTTTCAAGCCAACTTACAAGCTCTTTGTGAACCTGGTGGAGCAGTACAACATGAAGAGAATCCCCAGCTGGTGCGATCGGATTCTTTGCCATTCCACCAACTTCAACGTGCAAAAGTACGACTCCATCCCGGAGGTGGTGATCTCCGACCACAAGCCCGTGTTCTTGGACTGCAGTATCCTGCTAACGCCGGCCCCGCTGGACTTGGTGTTTGTGAATGATGGGCAGTTGAAGGACAAGGTCAAGGGCATCATCCAGTGCAGACCAACCACCTTTGACAAGCTTGTCCATCATCCAATCTCACGCTTGAGTGATCTTGTCATTGCATACGGCCTTTACGGGACAACTGTTCCCAGGGGGAGGTTCATTGTGTTGTTGGCTGTTTGCTCTCTTGCGTTGTTTGCCAATGTGGTGTTTTCATAAATAAAGGTATATATATATATATATATATACTTTAATCAGTAGTTGTCTTTGTGCTCCAATTTTGCTTTCAACTCGTCAATTTCCATTAGCAACGACGTGATGTACTTGCTTGCCAACTCGACCGTTGTTGCCTTGGAAGGGATGCTCACGGTGCTGGTGAGTTCCTCGGGGATCAACAACGCCAAATCGTTGATGGCAATGTTCATCCGATCCCTTCGTCCCTTTTCTGCTTCTTTGTGGGAGGATTTTTTCTCAACGTTGTTTTCATCATCCTTGGAAGAGACACTCAGCGAGGAGTTATTAGTATTGAAAACAGGAGCAGCAGCAGGGGCATCAGCAGCAGGTTTGGCAAGATTGAGTTTGAACTGCGATTGATGAGCTATCACCAGATTCATTATTGAGTGTGAGTTTTTCCCAGAAGCGGCAGCAGCTTTGGATTTGTATGTTTTGGAGGAGGAGAAGGTGGTGGTGTTTTGTAAAGTTAGCTGGCTGCCCGCGGTCTTCTTCTGTTGCTCCTTCAGTTGGGGAAAACCGGTTTGAGGAGACATTTGGAAAGTGATTTCCTTTACCTCAGGTTTCTTTGATTTCTGCTTCTTTTTGAGATCGTCGCTGCTTTTCCTTTGCTGTTGTTGTTGCTGCTGTTGTTGGCGGAATTTCAAATTCATCAAGGAGGCAGGAGTCACCGGATGGCCGTTATTGCTGGTGGAGTTCTGGGTATTGTCATGGAACAAGCTGGGCTGCGATTCCGCGTAGAAGTCGGCATTGAGAATATCGTTTGAGGCGGCATCCAAGTTGAGAATCTCCAAGTCGTTGAAATCGGGTTTCCCACCCATTACATGGGTGCTCAAGCTGTTTCTCCTGAGCTGGTTGGGTCTGCCAGTGTTGGCGGTTGTAGAGTCCGGCGACTGTAGATTCTGGGACAACACCTGGGAGTTCTTTGCCTTCATCACCGGCGAGTTCTTCAGACTGGAAGGCCTGCTGCTTTTCAAGATTCTTCCAGAGTTTCTTGTGGAGGTTCTTTTGGGATTTTGTGGCGGCTGCGGCTGCGGCTGCGGCTGCGGCTGCGGCTGCGCCAGCAGCGGCTGCTGATCTCCCACAAGGGTTGGCGAGGAATGAAGGGTGTTGATGGGATTGATTGCCGGGGAGGTTAAGGGAGTGAAGAACCCAGGATTCATGGGGCTTTGGAATCTGTTGTACAAGTTTCCCGAGGCGGGGACCGACAACAGGTTGCTATTTCTGGGCAGCAGCTGCGACACAAGCGGGTCTCTGGACCCGTCGAGGATCATCGACTCCAACGGGGTCATGGCGGGGCTTATCAAGGGAGTAAAGTATGTGGACGCCGGCACATGGCCGTGGCCAGGGACGCTGGTGGCAGCACTCGCGCTGCTTGTGCTTGCGCCCATCCCGCTGCTGATGCTGTTGTCCCTGGCTTTCTGCGCTTGTTCCTCCAGTGGCATGATGTCGGTGGGCAACGAGGCATGATCCTGTTCTTTGCTGCCCGCAACAAAATCGGGCCATTTCGTGATTGCAAAAAGATTCATGAAGTTCTTGTCCTCGGCAGAGTCCTTCAGGAGCAGCTCGTCGGGGTCGTCCATGGAGAGCTGCTGTTTCCCAGCATCGGGGGCGACCTCCGAGTCATTCTCAGCTTCGTTGTCGTTGTCGTTGTCATCCCCCTCGTGATGAGGGTGGCTGATTTCAAGATAGGAGGACAAGTTCTCAAAGTTCTCGGGAGGACTATTGAAGTACAACCAGTTGGAGGAGTCCATTATTCGCAAACTAGTATCGCAAAGTAGCAGACATTGGCTGGCAAGGGAGAACTCTACGGGCAGGGTGCACTTGCAAGCAGGAGTATTTTTGAATATTTTTTGTGCGTCACTGGAATAATAAATAGAAGAAGGGAAAAATAGGGCAACTGGCAAAGCAGCGAGCTCGCTTCACGCACGGCGACCTGGCCAGGCTGCTCGGCGGGGGTTTGATTGTCGCTCGCCTGCCTGGACACCAGCGAGCAGCTGGCTGTAGGCTGCTAGCCAGATGCTCGCTGATCGCTGCTGCTGCTGGTCCACCGCCGGCGCCCACACAGGTCCAAATCCGTGGATACACGTGGGGATGCCTCTGGACCAACGCATTCCGCACGCTACGCTGCTCAGTGACCATAATCTCTGGAATTGATTCTTCTATCTGGTATATATATATATATATATCTCAACATTCACCCCTTCAACAACTGCATCAACACGTACACCATGGCAATCCCCCCAAAGACCACCAAGAATACGTCAAACCCCTTGGCGCGTCTTGTTCTGCTCACCGCCTTGTAGTGCAACATTGGGGGGTACATGTACACCAAGGGGATACAGGCAAAGCAGCCAATGAACGACACAAACTTGTCCAAGTTACTGGAGCCGTAGTAAGCAATGACAGAGCACACCACCACCAAGCAGGACCGCAAGAAGTTCTTGGCCCACTTGATCTTCAAGTCGATCTTGCCGTTGTACAGCTTGCCAAACACCTTGTTCTCGATGATCTTGATCACGGGGAAGAGCTGGAGCGGGGCCGAGAGCAAGATGGCGGCGGAGTAGAAAAGCTGGACGCAGTTCACCAACACCGAGTCCTGGGGGAGATTCAATATGATCACGGTGTTGGTGTCGTTGCCGTAAGCGGCGTAGCAGAGCGAGCCAATGATCAACATGATGGCCGTCACCGTCAAGATCACAAAGCCCAAGACTTTGGGGAACTTTTGCGGCTCGATCATCGACTCCTGGATGGGGATGATCAAGCCAATGCCTTCAAAGGCAAAGATGGCCACCCCAATGAACAACGACCAGTTGCTGCTGTTGAAGTTGACAATGTTGTCGCTGAACCCGTTGGTGGCAACGTCAATTAAGGTAAAGTACACAATCACCACCAAGCCCACAAAGATGAAAAAATTGGCAATCACTGATGAGATGGAAAGCTTGGTGATGTCTCTGACCAAGGATAATGGAATGAAAATCAAGCACTGGGCAAGAATCAACAGCGAAAGCTCAACGTGGAACCCCATCATGTTTTGCATAAAGGCCTGCAAATTCGTTGAGGTAAACACCAAGTAGGCACCAACAAAGCCAATTTGCGACAACACAATGGAGAATATGATCAACATCTTCATGGTGGTGCCGTAAAGGCGCTGGCCCATGTCGCCAAAGGAGGAAACCTGGATGGAGTCCTTGGTTTGAATGAGGATGAAATAGCACCAGTACGAGTAAATGGCAAAGAACACCAAGGTTACCACTGAAAAAGTGAGCCCGCCGTTGAAAAAAGCCTTGGGGAGGAACAACACTCCGGTGCCGACAAAACTCTTGAGCAAGAGGAAAAACGCCTTCATTGGGGTGGCGGTTCTTTGAGTGCCCGATACTGATGCACTCATCTTGCTCAATCCACCCGTGGATCTCAGCAAGGCTTGGTAATTCTCGTTGTTATTAGTGCTGCCATCAAGCAAGGGGGCAGATTCTTCATCGCCAAGCAATTTGGAGCCGGACAAAGTGCAAGTTTGGTAATCGTCGTCTTCAAGCTCCTCACCTGCAAAATGGCCATAAATGCTCAAGAACTCGACAAAGTTTCTTGCCAAGAAGGGCTGGATCTCCATGGACGACGACATCTCGAGATTGTGATGAGCACCGCCATCATTGTTATCGTTGCGCTTTCTTTCGTCTTTTTTCAACTTCACCAAATACTCTCTTCTGAACCCGCCGGGCACGTTGATGCCGCTGGCCAGAGACTCCCTGCGCTCTGCCAAGGAGAACGACAGGGATCTTCTTATGCGCTGCTGAGGGATCCCACCGGAGCTCTTCACGCTGCTGGCACTGGAGTTGGTGCCTGTTTCAATGGCGTTGTTGTTGTTGTTGTTATTGTTTGCATACTTGTACAAGTCTCTTGTGACGTCGCCGCCGGGCAACTGGAGCGAGTTCTCGCTGATGAGATGCTTGTGGACCTCGTTGATCAAGTCGTAGTCTGTGGGGTCGACTGAGAAGTTTGGCACGTCGATGTCAAGGTCGCTGGAGCTTCCGGGGCGACTGCCTCTGTTGGGCATGATGTGGGTATTGACAACCGAGGGGTTTGCAAGCTGGGGGATGTTGTTGTAGGACGAGGAGGAAGGGCTTGCGAGCGGGATGGCGCCGCCACCGCCGCTGCCGCTGCCCTGCTGGTTGGACGTCCCGCTGCCGCTGATCATGCTAAACACCGAGTTGGAGGACGGCGATTGGTGGAGCATGGAGTTGATGACGGACATTTTTGATTTCCCCGCAGCCCCGACAGAAACGCTGTTGCTGTTGTTGTTGTTGCTGGCACCGGCAAGGGCAAGGTTGGTGGAGGAGCCGTGGGTGAGCTTCAACGGGCTGGAGGCTAGCTTTGCCGTGGTGGACTGGCGTCTGCTGGAAGCACTTGGCGAGGTAGAGGACGCACTGTTGGTGGAGAAGGTTCTCAGATTCAAGGGTGGCGAGATGTTTGTGGGCGATGCCATGATCGGTAGCAAGAGGGGAAAAAGAGAGAGAGAGAGAGGTAAAGAGAAGAGCTGGATCCAAGATGACGAAGACGGTGATGATGATGATGATCTACTCTTGTCTTGTGATGCTACAAATTTTTTTTCTTCCTCTAAAAAATTACGAGTGGCATCAAATTTTGAAACATGAAACCGTGCCATGCGCCGGCTGGCAACTGGGCTGCTACAGCTGTTGGTGATGTGTTTAATGTATGTTCTAGAAAGGCCTCGTTCTAGAAAGGGCTCGTTCTAGAAAGGCCTCTGTTGGGAGTTTAACGGGGCTGAGAAGTAGGTGTCTTCCACGGGGTAGGGGGCACGAGGAGCCTGCGAAGCAGGCGCTGGCTGGAGTGGCTGCTGGAGTGGTTGTTGCAGTGGCTGCTGCAGTGGTTGTTGCAGTGGCTGCTGGAACTGCTGCTGGAACTGCTGCTGGAACTGCTGCTGGAGTGGTTGTTGCAGTGGCTGCTGCAGCGAGTATCCTGTATACTGTGGGACCTGGCCGCCCTGGGCCCGCTGTGGAACCTGGGGCTCGTAGTAATAGTTTGGATTGTAGCCCGCGTAGGAGGTTGAGTTTTCATTTCCAAGCACGGAGTAGTTGGACACCGGAGCATGGTTGTACAGATCGTCGGGCTCTCCGTCTTGGTGGAACCTGGAAGGCGCTGCAGGGTCATCTTGGATGTTGTTGGCTCTGTTGTAGGCCAACTTGTTTGCAGCGACAACCGACGCAGGAAGCGTGTCCAAAGGGGAGCCGGTCTTGCCAAAGGAGGTGGACTCTAGATCGTTCATTGGGATCTCCTCCTCGTTGAGCAATTTCCTGGACTTTCTTTTGGTGTTGTTAGAGGAGAAAACGTCTGCAGGGGTGGGGCCCGACACCAACTGGTCGGGGTTGCCCGAGCCGCCAAGGACAACGACGGGACGCGTGTACATGGAGAACTCCCCCGCCGGCGGGGGAGGATCGTACCTGACGGGCTGGTAGCCCGCCTGTTGCTGCTGGAACTGCTGTTGCAGGCCGTTGGTGCCGCGATTGGAGCACATGGAGGAGCAGCACACGCAGAACGACGAGACGCACGACACGCCGCAACAGAGGCACCGGAAGACGCTGGACAACACCCAGAACACAAGGAGCGAGCCCACGACAATGAGCACAATAGCGACGATTTTGCAGGTGTGGTTGTCCATACAGGTGTCCCACGACTTGAAGGACTCTGCCGTGGACAACGAGCTGGACACGTCTCGGGGGAGAACATTTCGTGCCACGAGGCCGGGACAGAACATAATAAAGTAGGGGGTGGTAGGACGTGATGAACAGGAGAGAAGAAGACGAAGAAGAAGACGAAGAAGAAGAGAGAGGTGAAACATGGCCCCAAGCTGAGGAGGACGAGGCCGGCGGGTTACGAGCGATGCGGGGCAGCTGAATTTTAAACTGGCCAGACAGAAGTGAAGAGAAGAAGAAGAGAAGAAGAGAAGAAGAGAAGAGAGAAGAGAAGAGAAGAAGACAATGTCGTACCTCGCGTTGAACGACTTTGTGGACGCCCTCCAGGCGTTCCCGCAGGACATCATCAAGCAGTTCACGCTCTTGAAGGAGATCGACGCGAAATGCGTCGCCACCCAGCCGGAGCACAACCAGCAAATCAACAAGTATTTGCAGCTTTCGAGGGAGAACAAGAGCCCAGAAGCAAAAACCGCGGTGTTGCAGAACATCAAGGAGCTCTTGTTGACGAATCTCCCCTGCTACGAGGAGAAGATGACGATTGCAAGCTTGGCAACCGACTTGGTGGCCAAGCACTTGGACAGAATCAACAACGACCTCGAGATCATCATCAACAACGAGATCCCCAAGATTGTCAAGTACGGCCCAAAGAACCACCCGGCGGTGATCAGCGACTCGAAGTTGCCGGACAACAAGTCTGTGCAGTCGCAGAGAAGCGAGTCCAGAAGGGAGGCGATTGCCGCAAGAAAGGCGGCCCAGACGTCGACAGGAAGCAGCTCTGCAGGCACCACTGCAAGCACCAGCATAGCAGCAGCAGCGGCCGCTGCTGCTGCTACTGCTTCTGCAGCTGGGGAAGAAAAGAAAAAGAAGGAAAGCTCCAAGAAGAAAAGACTGCATGATAGTAGTGGGGGCGGGGCCAGCGGGGCGACGTCGAGTTCCAGCAAGGCCAGCGGTGGGAACGCGAATGAGGGTGACAAGAAGAGACAAAAGGGTGGCAAGAAGGGCGCTGCAGGGCTGTCGGCGTCCTTGTCCTTGTCTGCGTCGACGTCGGCGTCGATGTCAGCTTCGATGTCGACGCCTGCTGTGAGCTCTGTTTCTATTTCTGGTGCTGGTGCTGTTGTTGCTGGTGCTGGCGCGCCCGCCGCGCCAGCATCAGCGTCAGCAATTACGACCTCAACCACAACTACAACCCCAACCCTCACATCAACCTCTGGTGGCGCTCATTCTGCATCCTCTTTAAATGCCTCGTCTACTGGGTACAACAATAACAACACACCTGGTGCGCCCGTGCTGCTCTCCGGCAGCGTGTCCCACTCCGTTTCCACCACCGGCAGCACGGCTGACCACGGGCCGGGGCATGCCCCGGGCCACGCCAGCTTCAGCAAGGGCCAGCAGCGCAAGCAGGAAAGCAGCCACAGCCACAGCAACGAGGAGGAGAACGAGGTGTACTGCGTGTGCCAGCAGGTGTCGTTTGGCGAGATGATCGGGTGCGACAACGACAAGTGCAAGATCCAGTGGTTCCACTTGCAGTGCGTGGGGCTCCACAGCCCGCCCAAGGGAACCTGGTACTGCGACGACTGCAAGAGGCAGTACCACATCAAGTAGGGGTAACCTTTTTTGTGTTGGTTTTTGGTTTTTTTGATGTTTTTTTTGGAAGAGAAGAAGAAGAAAAAAAAAAATGAAATAACAATCAGTAAAAGTAGACAGACAGACAGACAGACAGACAGACAATAACTAAGCTACTTGAACAGAAGTCCCCAGTCATGAGTGTATGTGTTCTCTGCAATCCCTTCCGATCGGTTTGTTTCTAACACCCCTCTAGTCAGTAAAAGAATACAAGTTGGTGGTGGTTGGCGGCGGTGGTGTTGGCAAGTCAGCCCTCACCATCCAGTTGATCCAATCGCACTTTGTCGACGAGTACGACCCCACCATCGAAGACTCGTACCGCAAGCACTGCTTGATTGAGGACGAGCCCGCCTTGTTGGACGTGTTGGACACCGCGGGCCAGGAGGAGTACAGTGCCATGCGGGAGCAGTACATGCGGACCGGCGAGGGCTTTTTGTTGGTGTACTCTGTCACCTCGCGTTCTTCCTTTGAGGAATTGACAACGTTTTACCAGCAGATTTTGCGGGTGAAAGAGCAGGACTTTGTTCCTGTGTTGCTTGTCGGCAACAAGTGCGATTTGGAGGCAGAACGACAGGTGAGCTACGATGAAGGCTTGGAGTTGGCCAAGCAGTTCAACTGCCCCTTTTTGGAGACCAGCGCCAAGCAGAAAATCCACGTGGAGGACTCGTTCTACGGGTTGGTGGTGATTATCAGAAACCAGTACAAGCAAGAGGCTGCAGAGAAACTTGCCCAGCAGCAACAGCAAGCAGCCCAAGCCTCGCACCAGCAAATGTACTCTAGTTCTGCTTCGGTGGCCGGCGGTGGTGCTGGTGCCAGCGGCGGCGCCGCCGCTGGCACCGCTGGCACCGCTGGCGGCAACGGCCTGGGTCCTCACTACACGGCCCAGGACAATGGCAGCAACGCAACCGGCAACGCCCACCATCCCTCCAAGAACTCCCAAAGCGAATACAAGAGCGAGGACGCAAAGTCAAAGGCCACCAAGGGAAGCTCATGTTGTGTCATTATGTGATGAAGCACAAATCAACACTTTTTTACAAAATAACAGCACACCTTCTGGGAAGGTTTGAAAAAACACACTCCTCACTCACATTCACTCTTTTCAATCTTGCTTTCTTTTCCACCTCGACTCTCTCTTTGAACATTGAAACAAAACGTTTTTATCTCTTATTTTTTATCCTTTTTATTTGCTTTACCTCTGTTTCCCTCTAATCTACAACTTCATCACCGCCTGTAGCCGGATTGAGCCAAAAAAGTCAATTGATAAAATGATACGATATAAAATGCAACAACAAGCTGGCAAAGATGTAGTCTCCAATGGCCCTTTCCGGGGTGATGCCGCTGTCAAACTTGCCGCGGTTGTGGTCTACCCATTGCAATCTCAAGCTCACCGTCAACACAAACTGGCCCACGGCGCTGATGAACCCGGCCAAGAACGCGTTGAACGGGAAGTTCCCGACCAACAACACGAACCCAAACTGGACAACCCCCAAGAGAACCAAAAAGAGACAGAACGTGTCAATGAGGAGCAACTTGGGCGAGTCCTGGAGGGTCTTGAAGTAGTTGCTGAACGTCGTGGTGAGCGAGTTGCTGAGGTCCTTCAGAAAGTTCAAGTTGGCAGCGGGAGTAGTGGATGCAGCGGCTGCGGCGGTGGTGCCCACCTTGCTCTTCTTGTCTTTCTTCATGTCTGCTTCGTGTCGTGAACAGTCAACGTGGTAAAGAGAAGGTGTCCTTCTTGTAAAGTTTTTTGCACTTTTTGGGGGGGGCCGCCGCCGCTTATGTAAGCGGGTGTTGCCGGCAGCTTCTTGCAAGTTTCTCCCAGCAACGGGTTCCCTTCAAGTGTGAACGACGTTCCAACAACCTCTTCAAACGCTCCAGGGATTCTTATATTCATAAATGCCTGGCAACAAGATCATGATCTACCGGTCTCCCCTGATCAAGGTGGTGCCGCCGCTCAACTTCTGCCCCGTGGAGCGCCATTTGTACCGCTCGGGCCAGCCCTCTTTCATCAACCACTCGTTCCTTCGACAGCTCGAGATCCGCAACATTGTGTGGCTCGCGAGCGAGGACCCCACCGACGACCTTCTCGAGTTTGCCGACAACAACGACATCACCGTGCATTGCGTGGGCGGCATGAACGACGGCGAGAACCCGTGGGACGGCCTCAGCGAGGACTGCATCGTCCAGGCCCTCAGCTTGATTGCCAACAAGGACAACTACCCCATCCTCGTGTGCTGCGGCATGGGGCGCCACAGAACCGGCACCGTCATTGGCTGCTTGCGAAGACTCCAGGGCTGGAACTTGGCCAGCGTCAGCGAGGAGTACCGCCGCTTCACCGGAACAAAGGGCGGGAGGATTATGGTGGAGTTGTTGATCGAGGCGTTTGATATCAAGGCGGTGGCGTTGGACAAGGATTTGGTTCCGGAGTTTTTGGAAAAGGTGGTTTGATCTTTTGATCTGTCTGATCTTTTGATCTTGCAGAGCGAAGCGATGAAAGATCAAAAGATCAAAAGATCAGCACAGCACGTCTTTCAGATCTTTCAGAGCGAAGAGATGAAAGATACGCTTCACTTTACAAACGATGATCTTTCAGAGCGAAGCGATCAAAGGTCAATTGATTCAAAGAACACATCTTTCAGAGCGAAAACAATACATCTTCCAAAGCGAGATCTTTCAATGAGAAGCGATGAAAGTTGTTGCTTCGCTCTGAAAGATACCGCTTCACTCTACATCCTTGAAAGACGTCGCTTCACTTTGCAGCCATGATATGTGCATGCAGCCATGAAATGAAAAGTGCAGCCACCATCAAAACTAAGCCTGTTTGTGATATCTAACCATACACCGGTGTTCTTCCCATCCTCGGGGATCTTTCAGAGCAATATCTTTCGGAACGAAACATTGAAAGATCAAAACAGCACATCTTTCAAAGCGGGATCTTTCAAAGCGAAGCGATGAAAGACCGAATGATCCAAAAAGCAAGATCTTCCAAAACAAAGATCAAAATCATGCCTCTTTCAGAGCGAGATCGTTCGCTGCGAAGCGATGAAGATTAAATGATTAAAATAGCACTTCAGAGCAAAAATCAAAATATCACATCTTTCAAATCTTTCACAGCGAAATCTTTCAGAACGAAGCGATCGAATGATTCAAGAGCACGTCTTTCAGATTGAGATCTTTGAATGAGGTGCGATGAAAGATCAAAACATCACATCTTTTAGAGAAACCGTCTTTCAGATCGATATCTTTCATCGCTTCGCTCTGAAAGAATTCCCTTCGCTTTACAGCCAAAAATTGTGCATACCGCCATGAGTTGAAAAGTAAGCCTGTTTATAATATCTAACTACATACCGGTATTCTTTCTTAACGAATTCACCTCCCCGCCGCTTTGGGCAATTTCCTATTTACATCAGCTCGACACCTTGTACAACGAGCTCTCGCCGGCCAAGAAGGCCTCCTTGATGAACTTCGTGGCCACTTCCTTCCCCTTGACCAAGTTCACCACCCCGACAATGGCGTTCACCGCGTCGTACAAGGCAACGTTCTCGCCGTTTGCGCCGGTGTCGGCAATGGACACGTCGCGGTTCTTCCAGAACAAGTCCTTCTCGATCCCGGGGATGTTCCGCTTGGCAAACTCGGCCACCACCGACTTGTGCAACAACCTTCTGCTGCGGGGGCTGCCCAACCCTTCAAACGACAACCCTTCCACCAAGGCGGAGGACGCGCTGTCGTCCGCAGACGCAGCTTTGTCGCCGCCCTGCTCCATTGCCGCTATCGACGTCACCTCCTTGAGCAAGTGCAAGCCAAAGATGGAAAGCTTCTCGTTGAACGGCTTCAACCCATGCGCAAACGACTTGTGGGTCAAGCTCTGGAGGATCAACTTCTCGGGAACGTCGTCGGCAACCCCGTGCTTGCCCAAGAACTGCTTCATCTTGCTCACCAACTCGCTGGTCTGGGCCTCGTCGTACTTCTTCCCGCTCGACGACACTAGGTAGTCCTCTGGGTTTCGGAGCATCCCACGCACCCGCGACCCCGTCTGGTACACAATCCCCCGGCTGAGCAGGAGACTGGGAGTGCGCACGAGGGCTCTGAAAAATGTCATCCGCATTGTCAACATCTCGATCTATGATTGATATTTACAGTCAGAGTGTGGTCCGTCCAGGTGGAAAATTTTATTCTGGTATTCTATTTTTTTTTTTTTTTTTTTTTTTGTCACTTCCCTCCCGATTACGTGCACCGATGTGGTTGGACATGCAGCAGCAGCACCTACAAGTATTGAAATACTGAAATATTGAAATTGAATAACTGCTCTTTTCAATGACTTCTCAGCAAAATGCCCAAGAACAGCCCGGCAGACTCCCTTCACATCGCCCTCGTCAGGAAATACGTCTCGCTCTCGCCAAGCCAGCAGGCCGCGGTTATCTGCCTCATTCAAAAGTTCTCCCTTTTCTTGAAACAAAGAAACAGCAAACCCATCGCATACCAGCTGCAACTGCTCTTCACCGCCCCGGACCCCATCCTCGATCTTGACCTCCTATCCGTTCAATGCGTCAGCCCTACCAACTGCTTGTTGACCACCGCGTTCAGGGCAAAAGCAGCGCAAACCGCAGGCACAACCTTTTGCGTGGTGCTGAACATGGCCATGGCCATTTTGGAAAACGAGTACCGTGCCTTGTTCCGAACTTTTTTGACGCTATTCCACCAAACACTGCTACTGACCAACCTTACTGCCAAAGCTGACGACATCAAGCACCGCAGAGTTGTCGTGCGCACATACAGGAACGTGATCTTGCCCTTGTTTTATGTCAAGCCAATTCCCACCCATGTGTACCACCTCATTGCCGACCTGCCCGCACCGCCAGGTGGCCCCCGCATTGGCGATGCCGCTGAACTCCCAACTTTGAACTTGGACGCACTTGCAGCTTCCGTGACAGACAACTATCTGTACATCTGCCTACTCCGCATGGTGTGCCGCCTGTTGATCAAGACAATCACACGCAGCCCGCAGTACATGATGAAGTTGGAGCAGCGGTTGATGTTCAAGAAAGGAGAAACAAACTTGGCTATCTTCGAGACTCAGTTTAGCAGCGGCCTTCACGATTCCTATCTTGCATACTTGAGCTTTATCAAATCAAACAATATATTGAAAGGTAGAATCCCCACAGAAGCTGCTTTTTTCATCAACACATTGCAGGACTTGGTAGTCCTAATGGTGAAGGCGCTGTGCAATGCAGCAGTGCTATGCGATGAGAAAATGGTATTGACAATACATGGGTTCCCACCACTGACAAGGTATAAAATCGGACATGGTTATGGTTTTTCACGCCAATACTTTGTTGAAATGCCTGCCTGCATTGAGATCCTCGAGTACCACCGCAGCCTTGTGTGGTATGGATTGCGCGACTTTCTCGAGACGTTGATCTCAACCACTTTGTAAACTCTTTACTGAGCTAAAAATCAACTCCAGAACCCCAACATAGCCCTTTTCCTTGAGCACACGCAATTTTGCAACTTTGTCGGCTGCTGCCGCCTCTTGCCCATTTTGGAAAGCAGGACTTTGCAGCACATCGTACCACTCGAACGTGTCTTCAAAATACGTATGTTCGGGATTGTGTTTCCATAATACGTTCACAAACAAGTTGACGGTCTCGTTTCTCCACAGCACTGCGTTTTCAAGAAACTCCTCCTGCACACTATTGGCCTCGGCTTGCTCTAGCATGCTGTTCAACGGGTATTTCTTCAAAAACACAAGGTACTCACACGCGAAGTTTATCAAGCAGCCGTTGTTGGACAACAACATTGTGTCCACGATTTCCTTGGGTATTAGCGCAAAGTAGGCACTTTGGCAGGGGAATAGTGTGATCAACATGCAGAACTTGTGGATTGAGAATTGCAATTTGAACGAGGTCTTGAAGTTTATGTACTTCTTCACAGTTTGTAAGATGGTTTCGTAGTAAGATTTTATGCTAAGCAACTTGTTCTTCCTCAGGGAGATTATCCACTTGTGGAGTAAGAAAGTGCACGAGGTGAGAAAATCACATCTCCATTGGTCATCAAGAGCTGTGTACCTCGACAAATATCTCTCCAACACTTTATCTGTAAAATCGGTGTCCTCGCCAGTGTCGAGGGTGAAGAATTCAAAGAAGTCCCACGTTTCCAAGCTTGATGACGCACAACGTTTCTCAAGCTTCATTGCCTGCAACACCGCCAGGAACTCCAATCTGTTAGCAATCCTCGAGAACACAAGACATGCCTGCAACAAGTTTGCCAGCAAGCTTTCGTTTTCACTTTCAAATAGCGCCAAGTGCAAGTAACGATCAAATTCGTGAAGGCTGGCCACCCCGCCAAGCAAACTGACAATCAACATCTGATATGTGTGGTAAGGGTTTCCCAAAAGATGGCTCATCCGCGCGCTGGGCAAGCCTCTCCGGATCCACGCGAGATTATCAAGGAACGCCTTGTTTGAGTCAATATCGTTCCAGACAATGGTTCTCTCCACCCCGTTGACCTTCACCAGCTGGATCTCTGCGGTACCGCTTTCCCCACCTGTCTCCTGCTTCATCGACAATTTCACTCTTTTGTTACCGCGGTGGAGGCGCTCCAGGTGGCGGTCCTGGAGGCGGCCCTGGAGGCGGCCCCCGAGCACCGAGGTGCCAAACCAGGAATTCACCGCGTTTCTGAAACCGCCGCTTCCCTGAACCCGCTCATCCCAGCTCTCCAAGAATTTGAAGCTTGGATACAGAAAGAGCCGCTGGACCGTCAAGGAGTCCTCCTGGTTGTAGAACGAGATCAACGCCCCCACGTGCCTCGCGCTGCCCAAGCTTCGCCGCCAGATCTCGCGCAACATCTCCAACTTCCACGGCCTCACAAAGGCGTGCCGGGTGGGGGTGGTGCTGAGGTACACGAGATGGCAGAGCCATTGCTGGAGATGCGAAAGACGCACATTGTTGAGCATCGCGCCATTTAGCCGCTTGAAAGCTTGTCTGCTTTCCGGCAGGAGATAACAGTAGACAAGAACGCACCATTTCGCAAGCGCTGTTTGGATCCGAGGATGCGGGAACTCGCTCCCGTGTCCAAAGGACCCCAAAACTCGTAGAACGCACTGGGGCTCAACGGGGTCTTGTGGATATAGCCAGTGCTGGATGCAGAAAACGTTGTCGCGTAATTTCAAATTATTGGGCTGGGTTAGATACTCAATAAGACTGAGGAGCTGGGACGATGTAAGGCCCTTTCCTTGCGAGATCTCATGATCTAGTTTCTCAAAAGCGTCCTCGCTCGTGTCCAATTGCTTCAATAGTGAGCTGAACATATCGAATCTGCTGCTGGTTTGTTTACATTTGAAAAAATAAAAAAATCATTACTCTAATAATATAAAAATATAATTAAACAAAATGTTACTATGGAAACAGAAAAAAACAACTGAAGCAACGGTATCAAACAGTAAAACTCAAGAGTAAACAGATAAATATAAAAAAATGATGTGAACATGGATGGACTATAATGAGAAAGTATGAAATGAGAGAGCGATAAATGATAGTGTAAAATGTGGGAAAAAGTTGTTTACTTTGGAGAAATAAAGAAGGAATGACAAGAGAGAGAAACGAGAAAGAAAAAAAAAAGCTATATAGAATTTAAAATAATCATGCCAATTGCGTTTGGTTTGGAATTGAATTCAAAACATTCAAGCTCTGAGGGTGTCTCTGTTGGTGTGGCTGTTGTTGCTGCGATGGAATTGGAAACTGCTGCTGAGCTTGGGAATGAGTTGGAGTTGGTAACTGCTGTTGGTTCAACATTTGATTAGGAGTCAGCGGAAGTTGAGGTGCAATGGTCAGCTGGGGAGTGGAAGGCTGCTGAAGAGTGTAATTATTGAGTTGCTGTTGTTGTTGCTGGGATGCTTGTGCTTGTGCTTGTGCTTGTGCTTGTGCTTGTGCTTGTGCTTGTGCTTGTGCTTGTGCTTGTGCTTGTGCTTGTGCTTGTGCTTGTGCTTGTGTTTGGCCGTTAGCTGGACCTCCGCCAGCAGAAGGTGGGCCAACAGGGTACAGGAACCCGTTATTGTAGTTCAGACTGCCCCTTCTTTGGCCAGGCCCTCTAACACCCAAGGGATTCTTGGAGAAACTCAATCTGATACCACCTTTGTTGCTTTGCATGCCGTTGAGTCTAGGAAGTTGTCTGCCGTACAACTCCGCCAACGCTCTTGTGGCATAGCCAACGTCTTCGAATTCAACAAAGCACATTGGGCCATGTGAGTGTGAGTTCCCATTGTTTGAGTTGTTTGAAACTTTGGTCTTGAATGATAATCGGCGGAACCCCTTTTGTGGCGAGAACAACGCCCTCAACTCTGCCTCGGTTGCATCTGGCGGCAAGTTGCCCACATACAACGTGTTGCATGGCGGGTTCTGATCAGCTGGATTTGAAGGCATTGGAACTCTTGCCAATAGCGACAAATCAACAGCGTTTCCAGAGGGAACGCCTGCAGACGGTTTGGTAGAACTCATAGGAGTCAAACTACCCGCAGACTGCGGGGCCCCATTTGGAGCAGCAGATTGAATACTTGTGTTGACACTCAAGGTATTGGCAATCCCATTTGGCGGAGAAGCCTTCTTCATGCTGACAAGCCTTGAGGGTTGCTGCTGAGGTATCATTATGCCTTGAGTGGTAGGTTTGTTGTTGGCAACAACAGGGCCAACAGGCTGAGTGAAAAATGGAGAGCTAGTTCTTCTGTTTCCTGAGTTATTCTCAGCAGCCCAGTCAAATCCAATAGGTGTTGGAGGCTGAGAACCCATATTAGTGGAGACGACGGGCTTGCTCAAATTCGCATTGTTCGCATTGGTGACATTATTTGTGTTATTGTTGTTGTTGGTGTTATTGTTGTTTGTACCATCCGATGTTGACCAATTCTCCCTCACAAGTTGTTCATATTCCCTAGCGTCAGCTTGATGATCCATAAGAATTAACGATTTTCCAGCGTTGGCAGTGGTAGGAGTTGCAGGGAGTATGTCTATTGGACTAGAAATGTTCTCTGAGAAATCGGAATTGTTGAAGAGAAATCTTGATCTCGAAGCAGAAGTAGCGCTGGCGTGTCTCTTGGGTATGGTAATCTGTTGAGAATGATACAAACTAGTCGGCGTTGCTCCCAATGTTTGAGGAGAAGCCATTGGTAGATTGTTCACCCCTGGACTCATGATGGTAGCACTCAAGGGAACCGTAGATGTGCTTGGGCCGTTATTATTAGCGTTACTATTATTGTTATTGTTATTGTTATTGTTATTATTGCCATTGCCATTCCCGTTATGGACTGCCGTACTGTTATTGGATGACGCTGTAGCTGTAGTGGATGTAGCAGAACTGGAGGCAGCAGCACCATTATTGCCAGTGCTGTTCACCACAGGCCCGTTACCATTTGATTTCATAGCTTGTACCGAGAGGGTTAACTCATCAAAATCGACTTTGACAGGTAAATACCCATTCCCAAAGATTTTCTTGGCATCCAAAGTGGAAGCTGACTTTGCGGCTTCGCCAAAACTGGAGAATCTTGCTATAATCACTAGTGAGTTGTTTTGCTCAACTGCAACATCCACCCCGATGAGATCAGAAGCTAGACTGAATATTGAAGTTGCTTCACGCTGCGTGATGTCCAGTGGCAAATTTCTAAGCTTGACAGTGAAACCTGGCTGAGACTGCAGCTGCTGTTTGGCTTGCGGTTGCAGTTGCAGTTGCGACTGCAGCGATGTTTGGCCGGAGTTGTTGAGAGGGTGATAGTGGTGGTGTAGATCGTCACTCATCGAGGTGTTGAGTGAAAGCTGAGTAATGGAGTTTACCAAAGTTGAGTTGCCATTCAACCCATTGATCGGAGAACCATTACCAATGAACGATGATTTTCTCGATCCAGATTGGCCCATGATTGTTGGAGAAAGGTTGATTGCATTACTTGCGGACATGAGATTGGGTGCATGGTTGAAGATCGAGCCTGATGTATTTAGTTTGGGTAGCTGGTGATGAAGCGGTATTGATTTTGACGTAAGACTGCCCGTGCTGCTGTTGCTTTGAGAACCTAGTATCGATTCTCTTTGATAAGGTGAGCTATGTTGTGAATCACTTCTAAGGTCTGGTTGCAACTGAGGAGTTTGTACTCTTTCCTGGTCGTTATTCAAGCTATCAAAAGACATGATGAAAAATGAGTTTGTAACTATGAGTGATTAAGATGATGATATGTTTCAAATGAGGTGCAACAGTAATTGAGGACTGTAAATTGGATTGATGAACGGTAAATGTATGGCCTGGATTGGAAACTTAAAATGCGTTTTGCAAGAATCGGAATAAACAATCAATTGAACAAGAATGGAATCAATTTGAGTGTAAAAACAGGAAAGAAGTCGTCGACAGAATAGAAAACAAACAATGTGTAAATGATTTTTTTTTTTTTAAAAATGTTGAAATGAGGACCTAATATACAGCTTTGATGATACTTCGACTTTGTTTTTCCTTTCTTCCAATAGTTTTTCCTTTGTTCTGATGATATTTGTTTCCTTTTTATCTTCCAAGACTGAAGAAGACGACGATATGCAAAGACAGATGCACTGCGAATGAGTTGCAAGAAATGAGTGATTCAAGAAACGCTATTCCTATTCTTTCTTCATGAGAAAATAGCAAACCTTGTTCCTCGAAGAATGTTCGACTATTCCGAGCAAAACAGCGAAACGTCCAGAGATGTATGTGTTGATGAGATGAAGAGAGTTGGTGGATTACTCGAATTAAGTGTTTTTACTAAGGGGGGGCAAAAAATTTGTACTGTTTTTTTGGTTTTTTTTTTGTTTTTTTTTACAAAAAAATAAAAGCATTCTTGGGGGGGGTTGGGGCACACCGATCATCAATGAAGAAGAAGAGTTTACCTTGAGGACAATTGGAAAGCCATTTAGTACAAGAAGAATGTTTCACTCGTTTAGGTTTATGGTAGCCACTTAGTGTATACAATGAGGGCTGCTCGCTTTCTTATAATACTACTATTATTACGTTTTTCTTTTGACGAGGGCCGGCCTTGAAGGCGTAACTCCATCGAGAGCGGCCCCCAGCGAAACGCTAGATGTAGGTACAGAAGCATGCTGAGTAATTTTTTTTTCTTGGATAAGGCCAGCCACGTCTTTTTTTAAACTCCAACACGAAAATCAACTAATTTGCATCAATTTTTTATTACTCAATTCGGACTGCAACGCAAACAAAACAAAACAAACACAGGGAGACTTTTATCGTGCGAAATGAGTTTGGCGATGTAAACAACAATGTAAACCTATACAGCCATAAAACAGATGTTGATAGTTCAATGATAAAGAGGTACCACTTGCCTTGTTGAGGTGTGGATTATTAATACATGGGATCATGTTGGGGCCGGGTGACCCTTGTATTACCCTGCTTCACGCTAATTACCCGCCAATTGGAGCCAGTCAAGGATCTTTTGCTTGGAACTCTCGTGGTGGATCTCGTCTTGGACTAGTTTGGCAATGTCCTCCTTCACCTCGTGAATCTCTTGGGAGTGTTTTCTCAACACTGTTTTCAGGAGCCCCATGATGATGAGGTACTTGTATTTGCTGTCGTACAAGTCGCGATTTTCCTTCAATAGCAGGTCATCCGGCACCCCAATGGGTTCGTCATCGCCAATTTGCGCCAAGGTGCTGTTCAATATTTTGCCAATTCTTTGGAAAACCCCCAAGAAGAGGCCCTTTTCGTTCTTCGACAATATCTGGAAGAAGATCTCCATGGCCAAGGAATTCGCCAACACCAAGCAGCCTTCGTCCTTGAGATTGTCGGCAAACAAAAAGTCCATCAACGCATCGGCACTGAGCAACTTCAACTTGAACATGATTTCCAAAATGATGAACCCGTTCTGCGGAGTGTCATTCCAGTATCTGAGAATCGCGTTGATGATGAACATTTGCTTTTTCAACAACACTTCATCGCTGCTTGGGGTGTGCTCAGTAATGTAGAAGGCCTCGTAGTCGAATGGCGAAGCGCCTGCTGTTGGAAGCTCTTCTTTTGAAATTTCATACCCAATGAACTTCTTCACTCTAAGTTTGATTTTTCTGATGAATGCTTCGTAATGCGAAATGGATCTTGAAGTTGCAAAGCAAACACACTGGAAAAAAAAGTTCATGAAAAACTCGTGTCTCAGGGATTCATCCTTAAAGTCTTGAATGATCTTCAGTTGCAAATTGTTGTAGAAATCCCAAAAATCCACCTCGCTGCCACCGCCATCAGCTTGGATCAAAGTGAGCAACGCGTTGGCTTCAGCATAGTACTTGTAGCTCTCCTTTTCAATGAATTTCAAGTCGGGCTGGTCAATCGTCACCTCTGTCACCAACGGTTTGTCGCTCTTCACCAGCTCGTCTTGGAAGACTCTCACATCGTACTCATTGACCTTGTCGACGGTGTTCAAAATAGACACGTTCAAATATCTGCCAAACTCGCTTGCTTGCTCCCCAAACGACTTTAAGATATTCTCCTTTGTGGAAAGCCTAACCTCTTTGAAAATCAAGTTCTTGAACAAAAACTTCTTGGTGTTGTACACACTGTCCCGGAGCTGCTCGCTCAAGTCGTGCCATTCTTGCCACTTCCACTTGTACTGGAAGTTGCTGAGCTGAAGCGACATCCAGTCCAAGAACCTCAACCGCAACTCGAAATCCAAGAACGATATGTTGTTGAAGAAGAATCTAATGGCCTTACCAAATCTCGGGGCCATCCCTGCAGGGGCTTGTTGGCAAGTCAAGACCAAGACGTTGTAGTAGTATATTGGCAATGTTTGCGAATGCGGAAGTTGGAAAATTAGCGAGAGAATGTTCTCGGTGATAATGTCCTCAACTGCCCAAGTAGACTTGCGTTGGTCTTGTTCGTTCTCCCCCAAAGACTTGTTGAAATCGTTGATCATTGCCAACTCGTTCAACGAGGTGTTGATTGGTGCAAACAACCCGCTCTTGAAGAAACTGCCCAACGTCAACAACTGCTTTGCCGCCATGCCCTTGTTGTACTCCAAGGCCTCGATAACGTCATGCGTCAAGTCCTTGAAAAGCAAGCCCTCGTACGAGGCAACATTCGGCATGGTTTGAAAGTCGTCGTTTGCAGGGAACACCTCGAACAAAAGTCGAGGGGTTCTCCATAGTTTGTCAATCTTGCCCTCCATGTTGAAAGAGACCTTCTTGAGGGCCTCGATGGATGGGAACACGATGGGCGGCAAGTCGTTCAACTCAGGAGGTGTCTCAATCCTCACAGAGATCATCTCTTGGAAGTTGGGATATAGCTTATTTAACACCGCGTAGTCATCAGCAGCAACTTTCTCAACCGCGGTGCAAATCGTGGAGATCAACAAGTTGGTTTCGTACGGGAGATTCTCGTCCTCTTTACTGGTGAATGGCTTCACCAACTCGACAGAGTCCAAATACTTGACGACTGGGAAAGCCCTTGCTCTTGCCAAGATCTTCTCTTCAATCTCGTGAGCCAACTGTTGGTTATCTCGATTGAACATCATCAAAAAGGGCACGGAGATCAAACACCCGTAGTAGAGCTCCTCTGCCAAGGGGCATCTCACCGAGTTGCCAAACAGTTCCTGCAACTGGATGGAGACGTTCAACGTTTGTTCAAAGACTCTCAATATGGCGTCCTTGTTGATGATTGGGGTCAATGTTGCCAAAAAACGCAACACCAACTTGAACTTGTTGAAGCACCCGGTGTTGTTGGACTGCTTGAACTCGCTGAGGCCTTCCTCCTCGTCTTCCTCCTCTTCACCTTCTTCTTCCTGTTTACTACTAGCCTCTAATATCATCGAGGTAAGCAAGTCCAAACACTTTTGGTGGAAAAACTCCAACACGTATTTCCCGACATCCAGGTTCTGGGAATTGGCAATCTGGACCAAGCAGCTCAAGAGTAGAAACTTGTGAGGCTGTTCGGTCAAAGTGGTGTAGATCGTAATGAGGCAGTTGGTTCTAAAGTGCTCTTCGTTTTTCAACTCTGCAGCAATTGGCACAGAGATGTGATGCAAGTTGTTGACAAGCTCGGTGATGTCGCAGTCCTCGCCAATCTTGTTGATGTCTTTGCAGACGTTGATTGTCGTCTTCTCGAGGGGCGACAAGTACTGCTGTCTTTGGAAGTACTGGCCTCTGTTGGTTTGCACACGCTTGTTCATAAACCTGCGTTGCTGCGGATACTGTTGCTGAACAGGCGGAGGGGCAGAGGGGAACGACGACGAAGGTGCATCGGGCAACGACGCTGGATTCTGCTGGCGTCTCACGTTGCCGGGTCCGACCCAGTGGTTGTCGTCCTCCTCGTCGTCGAATCTTCTTTTCCTGTTATCGTAACTCATATATATATTTTATATTACAATATGTTATATGGTCTTTTACATGAGGGCAGCCTTTCGTTTTTTGATTTTTCAAGGTGAAAAAAATGTTAACGGAAGCGTAGCCGGGTAGTTAGAATCTACAAGTAGTGGTTTGAATCAGTTGTTAACAGTAACGTAGATTCGGCGCTGTAGCAGCACCCTATGTACATATATTACACCCAACTCGAACGAGTTTGGAGGATTCATTTCAGCTGGCGCGCCTTCACTTTTTCCTGTCGTTGGATCTTTCTGATCTTCTTCAACAACTTCTTGTCGGTGATCTGCGCCAAGTCAATATCCAGACAGTTTTCCAAATCAATCTCCTCTTGCGCCGAGTCAGAAGCAGCAGCAGCAGCGGCCTTCGTCTTAGGCACCTTGGTGACCTTTATGGTGAACACCACTCTGCCGGAAACCTGCCCTTCCATTGTTGTTTTATGTTTTGGGAACTCCTCGTTGTCGTCGCCGTCGAGCATCTCCGAGATCAACCGCACGGTTTTCTCCCTCTTGATCACCTGGAGCTCCTCCAACGGTGGCGCCGGTCTTCTGAGGGGCGTGTTTTCCTCTGCGGCGGCGTTTGTAGGTCCAGCGAGCAACGTGTCTGGGTTGAGCTCTTTCATTCGCGCTAAAAGGTCTTTCGAATCAAGCACGAGCTTCACGGTGTCGGCCTTCCTCATTGCCCCGATGATCTCGGCTTTCTTTCTCGTGAGCAAGTGGTCATCCGAAATGGACCAGCCCACCTTGACGACTTTCACGTTGGTGCCGGCTTCTTTTCTCAGCTTCTGGTTCTCAATGCGGGCAAACTTTCTGCTGGTGCGCGAAAGATGCTCGGTGCGCACCCTTGCAAGGTCGTCAGAGTAGCGCTGGAGGGCGGTGCGTTTGTCGACTTTCTTCAACAAGGGGATCTTGGAATCCTCACTCGATGCAATGATGAAGCCATGGGCGTTGAAGTCAATGGCGGGGTCGTTCAAGAGAGTTCGTAAAGAAGTCTCTTCGATTTGCCGGTCTTCTGTCTCGACCTTCACTTTCTCCAGGTGCGAGTATTCGTTGTGAACCTTGTCAATGAGGAACTTGAGGGCGTTGATGGTTTGGGGACTGCAGTCGGGAAGGTTGAGATGCACCGAGTTGTCGCGAGCTCGGAAGTATCTCGAAGGTTTCTTTTCTTTTCTAAAACTGTTGTTATTTCTATTGTTGAAGCCGGGATTATTGCCTTTGAACTTGTTGATTGGTCTGTTGGAAAAAGATTGCAGTGGATCGTAGTCATCGTTACTTTTGAATGGCTTTCTTGGCCGTTGAAATCCGTCATATTTGCTGTCAGTGGTGAATGCTTTCCTTGGAGAGAAATCGTTCTTGCTGTACTGTCGAGCAAATAGCCGCAACCCGGAGAGCTGAAGTCGGTAGCTCATCATCCTGTAAAATGCTTCGGGAAGATCAGATTACTATAGCTTGAAGTAAATTTTCACTTGTAGATTATTATTGTTATTTTTTTTTTTTTTTTTTTTTTTTTTATTCAACTCATGACATGGAGCTGGCTGCATAATACAATACTACTAATATGAAAAGATTAAATAAATATATTAAATTGAAATAGCATTTATTGCTGTTTACACTCTTGGGGTTCTTGCTGCTTCAACTTGCCATTGGCGTCATCCACATCATCAAAGTCGTCGTCGTCGTCGTCGTCGTCATCGTCGTCATCATCGTCATCGTCATCATCAAACTCTTCGCTATCATCAAACTCATCGTCTTCATCTTCGTATCCAACAAAGTCAAGGGCAGCTCCTGTGAACCAATCCACAGCTCTTGGTATCAACTTGTCCTTAATGTCTTCGGCAATGTGATAGTCCAACTTCAATCTAGCTTCCAAATCGGCCTCGTCTTCCTCATCTTCTTCCTCGTCCTCGTCATCTTCGTCTTTGCTAGTCTCAAGCTTAGGAGGCTTTGGCGGGTCAAAGAAGTTGAAGAACGATTCTGTAGGGGTGAGCTTCTCAATGGTTCTGGTTTGCTTTGTGTGCTTGTTTCTCTGCTTTCTTCTTTCGATTTTTATGGTGACGTTTTTCTCAGGGGACAACCAGTTGATGTCACAACCTTCTGCATGATCGTATATAAACTCCCCAGTGTACCCCAAGTCTTCCTGGTAAAAATAGGTCTTTTCCAAGGTGGTGTTTGAAAAGAAATCGTTCTTAGCAAACTCAAACACTAACTTGAATCCTGGTTTATCAAAATGTTCTAATCTAATGTCGATCAAAAACTCCAACACTTCAGAGTCTCTGTCGGTGATGGTTTCTGGGATGATTTCCATATTCGATAATGCTGTTAACCAGAAAGAAGGAATACCTTTGATGTCCTCCTTCTTTTCTTTCTTTTCTTCTTCCTCTTCTTCTTCTTCTTCTTCTTCACTTTTTGCCTCTATTTCTGCTGATTTCTTACCAGCACCTTCTTCCACTTCTTCCTCCAATTTATCCTCTTCATCTTCACCGCCATTCTTTTCTTCTTCTTCACCCTCTTGGTCAGAGCCCTCAAGTTCTGCTTCGATGGCTTTGCCCTCTTCGATTTCCTCTTCGGTTGGCTCAATTTTGCCAATAATGATTTTCTTTCTGTGTTCGTTGAGAGGCGCAGCTTTCAAGTTGTACTTTTTCTCAAGAGCAAAGAGCTCTTTTTGGAACTCCACCTCCAAGTCCATTTGCTTTTTCTGGATCAGCTTCAAAGAAATAATTCTATTTTTGACAGCTTTAGGAAATGACTCAACGTAGCCGGAATCATGGCCAACAAGACTGTTCAATTTGCTTTCAATCAAGGAAGCAAACAAGGGGTTGGAGGCAAGCTGTCTTTTGGTGGCGGCGGCGGCAGCAGCAGCGTCTTCCAGTTCTTCAGTGATGGTGTTTGGAACTTTTGGGTTTGATTTGTTTACCAAAGAACCCATGTTGGAGGCAGGGGTGTTCTGAGGTGTTGGGGCCTCGGACATGTCGCCGATTTGGGTCTTGATGGGCTCAGGCATGATAGATAAGGTACACTGGCAAGTCTGATAAAGGAGATTGAAAGAGATATGTACGAACGACAAGAGTGGGAAAGAGAAATGAAATTTTTTAATTCAAAGTATTTATTTATTTATTGTTACAGCGTACAATTTTATTTTTTTTTTCTTCTGTAAAAATATTTTTAAATATTTTTATAATTTGTGTTATTTTCGTATTCCATCGCGCGCACTTCTTCTCTTCTTCTTCTTCTTCTTCTTCTTCTTCTTCTCTTGATTATATATTATATATTATATATTATATATTATATAGAGTAGAAATATAGAGTAGAAATATAGAGTAGAAATAAAAATGCTGAGAGTGCGCGTAGACATATACTATCAGAAGAGAGGGTAACATGACTTGTCCAATATATCATTTTTCATGGGGCGTCCTTCCTCTTTTTTTCCCTTTTGCCTTTTGCCCCTCCTGGCTTTGGCCTACTACTTTACTACCGCTACAAGAAAATAATATTGCAATATTTTTTTTTCTACACGGGGGAGGTTCGCGGTTTACGGGTTACCGCCCTCGCCCCCTCGCCCCCTCGTCCCATCTCCCCCCAAAAAAATTCATCCCCGTGGCCTTTGAGCTTTCTGGCTGCCGCCCCCCTTCTCTTCTCCCTTCCCTCTCCCTTCCCCCTGGGCTCCCTTCGAAAATTTAAATAAAAAAAAAAATCCTCCAAAAAATCCTCCAACTTCCTTTTCCCGAGACCCACCCCCCCCCCMCCAACCCCCTAACCACAACTGCTTGGAACCCGCCTACGCCCTCGCCGCCCCCCCGCTACTTCCTGCTACGCCCACACAACCCATCCTCAAGTAAAATGTCTTCGTTCAAAGAACAAAAAGACGCAGTAAGTACCTCTTTCCTTTCCCATCCATCATGGCTACTAGCTTATCATCAATTATTATTGTTGTTGTTGTTGTTGTTATTTATTACTACTTTTTCAGTTGATATCGCTACGCGTCAGTGTTTATTTATCTGCATAATAATGATATTTCAACAACCAGTCAAATAATAAATTCATCATCTTTCAGTTTACTAACATCCAACCTTAAAGCTCGTTGCTTCTCTTGTGGAACTCTCCAAGACTGCTAATGAAGCTGCTAACGCTACAATCAACTTTTTCAACACTGCTCAAAAATCAGAGCCTGCTTTGAAACAAAAAGCCGCTAATGACTTGGTCAAAGCATTGAAAACTCTTACCTCCTCCACAACTACTGCTGCCTCTGCATCTGAAGACATTGTTGATCTTGGCAACATTGCCGGTGACGGCAATGCCAACCTCACTGGGCCCATCATCTCTGCTGCTGCCGCTGCCACCGAGGCTGTCTCAAACGGCGAGACCAGCTCACCTGCCGCAAAAAAGAAACGAATCATTGATCCATTGGCTCCTAAAAAGCCTTTGACCATGTATCTTGCCTTCAGCTCCTACTGCAGAAACATCTTGAAAGAGGAGCGTGCCAAACTTTCTCTCCCACCTTTGAACTCTGCAGAAATGACCAAAGCCGTTTCCCTCAAATGGAACACCTTGGGTGAAACCGAAAAGGCTAAATGGAAAGCTGCTTACGATGAACAAATGACCATTTACACCAAAGAAAAGGAAGACTTTTCCGAAATGAAGAAAAACAATGGCGAGATCGACATGTCCAAGTTGGCCCATGATTACCAGATAAAGAGCTTTGTTGACCCATACACCGAGGAAGAGGAGCACTTGAAACCAAAAAGCACCCCTAAGCCAGACCTTTCAGGCGCCAAGGTTGAAAAAGAAAAGCACAAGGACAAGAAGGACAAGAAGAAGAAGAAGAAGGACAAGAAGAAGGATTGATTAAATCACATCACCTCTTTCAGTCTCTTTTCTTTTTTTTTTTTTTTTCTCTTATCTCACTCATCTTTAACATGCAAAGAGCAATTGCGTAATTTTATTTTGGACTCTTTTTATTATTTAGGATTTGGCTGGGCTGTATATTTATTTACTCAATCAATTTTTGAAGCATTGTTGTACAAGTGAAGATATTTCTAAGATTATTGAATAATTAACTGATAAATTTACATCTAGCTCAAGGTCTCTTGGTAATCTTAGCTCTGACACTCTTGACTTGAGTGTAGTTGTCGAGAGCATCAGCACCCATTTCCCTACCAATACCAGACATTTTGAACCCACCAAATGGAACATTGTAGTGGAGATCGTTATAAGTGTTGATCCAGATGCTGCCGCTTTCCACTCTGTGGGCAACGTCAATGGCCTTGTTGATATCAACGGTGTGGATCCCGGCAGCAAGACCGTAGTCACTGGCGTTGGCCATCTCAACAACCTCGTCAACCGTCTTGAACTTGCTGATGGTAACCACTGGCCCAAAGATCTCTTCCTTGACAATTCTCATGTCCTCGGTAACATCTGCAAACAACGTTGGCTTGACAAAGAAGCCCTTCTCAGAACTGCGGCTACCACCGGTAACCAACGTGGCACCTTCTTTCTTACCAATCTCAACATATGACAAGATCTTCTCCATTTGTTGCTTGGAAGTTTGAGCACCTTGGAAAACAGATTCGTCAAATGGGTCACCAACTTTTAAGGACTCGACCTTGGCCTTGAGTTCAGACATGATGGTGTCGTAAATGCCCTCTTGGATGTAGATTCTGGAACCGGCACAGCAAACCTCGCCAGAGTTGAAGAATATGCCAAACACCAAGTTGTCAATGGTTTGTTGAACATCGCAGTCATCAAACACAATGTTTGGCGACTTCCCACCCAACTCGAGCGTGACTTTCTTCAAGTTACTGTCGGCAGCAGCTTTCATGATGGTCTTCCCCGTGGCAGTGGAACCGGTAAAGGCAACTTTCTTGATATCCGGATGTCTAGAAATACGCTCACCAACGGTTTTCCCGTACCCTGGAATGATGTTGACCACCCCAGCAGGGATGCCGGCTTCCTTCACCAAACTGGAAGCAAACAACGCCGACAACGGCGTGACCTCGGCCGGCTTGAGCACAACGGTGTTGCCCGTGGCCAAAGCTGGGCCAATCTTCCAGGACCACATCAACAAGGGGAAGTTCCATGGGATGATTTGGCCACACACACCAAGCGGCTCTCTTCTACTGTACGAAAGGTGCGAGGAACCCGTTTCAATGAGTCTGCCGTAGACTTTGTCGGCCCACCCAGCACAGGATCTAATGTACTTGGTCACGAGATCCACGTCGATCTTGGCGTTCCACAAGGCCTTGCCGTTGTTCAACGACTCGATGCCCGCAAGAATGTCGGCGTTCTTCTCAATCAAGTCTGCCAACTTGTGCAAGGCAGCGCCTCTGGCAATCGGGTCCGAGGTGGACCAGTCCGACTTGAACGCCTTTGAGGCAGCCCTCACGGCAATGTCAACGTCCTCGGCACGTCCTTCGTACACTGGAGTGATCACCTCTTCAGTGCTTGGGTTGATGACATCAATGTACTGGCCGTTTTGAGAAGCAACAAACTCATTGTTGATGAACAAACCGGTTGGCTGCTCATATTCCAAGCCGTTTGGCAACTTCACTGGCACCGATAATGGCAAGCTAGAGTAGGATCTAGTGGCCAACTTGGAGTTTCTGGTGATGGTTCTTAAAGCAAACATTTTCGTTTAATAAATATATATATATAAAAAACTAGGAAAAATAAATAAAATTTTCAAGGCAGAAAAGAAGATTGATCTGCCTTTTTATACCCACGATTTGTACATCGTTTCACCCATTTCATCATGGAATAATGTTGTTAATAGCGAGAGACACGCTTGGATCTCATACCGGAAAAGAAACAAAAAAAAAAAAAAAAAAAAAAACGCATGTGCAGAAAGTGGGGTATGAAGAGGGGCACAAAAAAAAACAGAAATTTTTCCAGTGATAAAGTGATATCACACACCCAGAAGGACCTAACTTAGTGCAATTTTGCCCGAAGAATCAATTCGCACCTTCCAAGGTTTACACTTTCTACTCCGAAACATCCTACACGAAAAAGAGGCTCGGTCTGATGTCTCGGCCTGCTGATTCTGCCTCGTGCTAAAGATGGCACAGCTCACCCGCCGCTGCAGCCGTGCTTGGAAGTTGACTTGATCTCCCGTTCGAGGCCATCTCAGAGTCACTATTGAGAGTCACTATTGAGAGTCACTATTGAGAGTTACTATTGAGAGTTACAGAGTAGGCCTAGTAGTCTAGTAGGAGTATTCAAACCCCCGTTTATTTCTCACCTGGAGCCAAAACACCGGAAAAACCAAGCAGGGAGAGCGGAACTTTTCTTTTGGGTGGAGACTCTGTCTGCTTTTTTTCCTGATTGGCTGGGGGCAACTCCGAAACACGCATTTTTCTTCCCATGGCGGTGGCCACGCGGAGTTTAAGAAAAAGTCCGATCTGAAGCACCGTGAACAACCTCGCATGCTGTGTCTATACACCTGGGAGTCAAGTGTTGCAAGGGAAGTGACACGCCGTTATTTGTGGCACGCCGTGAGTTGCGACGCGCGCTGCCAGAAGAAGAACTCAAACAAGCAGTGGTTGGATGTCCAAGCTATCATCATGGATGGTGGGTCAAAAGCTACCCCTCTTTTCGCATGCCAGGGCACATGTCCAATGCGACTAATAAGTTCTATAGAGGGAAAGATTTCTTTTTTAGCAGGCATGTCAGCCATTTCATGTTGTCTCGGCATTTCTCAGTGTAGCCGTTCACTCCCTATTATTAATCACAGGTAATCGGATGATCTTCACTCCTCTGCCATTTGAGTTATACGGTACAAGTTGTTCGCATAATCCCACACTAATGGTATCTATCATCGCACATAACACGCCCCCTCCCCCCCGTCGTGAAAAATAAAATATTCTTTCAAAGAGAAAAAGTGGCAAACGTCTAACGCTTCAACACCTAGATTTCTACATTCACTCACGCAATGTCTTCGGAAACAACTGCGGCCATCAAGCCTGACGCAAAGAAAGAGAAGGAAATACAAACCTTGGAGGAGGACGACGAGTTCGAAGACTTCCAAGAGGACGACTGGAGCGACGACAAGGATATGGGTGTTCAAGAACAAGGCAAGCTTTGGGAAGAAGACTGGGATGACGGCGATGTGGACGACAACTTTGCCGAGCAATTGAAGTATGTACACAATGTCCTTGATAACAGCGGTGTCTGAAAGATCTTGTACTAACATTCTGACCTTTAGACAAGAACTCGCCAAAACTCGCGGAAAGAATTAATGTTTTTTACAATCGACGAGGTACCAACCCAACAAGTTTTTGATATAGTCGTTTTGAGTGGCGGGACATTTGATGCCTGGCCGTATCTTTTCTACCTCCTGTTTTTACATTTTCTTCTTGATAAATTACCAAAACTAATGAATTGCATGGAATAACTGTAGCTTAATGGATGTCGATGTTGATATTGATAAAAGACTGATGCAAGTTATGTGCCCCATAATTTTCACGTGATGACTGTTATTTATTTTTTTTTTCTGTTTCCCACCAAAATTTCTCAAAAGAGTGGCAACAAAATAATATCTTTCATTCTCCCACAAGCAGTGCACCCAAGTATATATCCCATTGAATTGTGTATCTTACCAAAATGTCAACTTTAGAGGAGCTCGATGCCATTGACCATCAGGAGTCGGAGAAGAAGCCAGAAAAGAACGAGGCCAAGGACGCTGAAGATGAAATGATGGAGAATTTGATGAACGAAGTTATGAATGGCAGCACTGGTGATATCAAAAACAGAACCAGGTTGTTGGAGAACGACATCAGAGTTATGAGATCGGAAATGCAAAGATTGGCTCATGAAAAGGCCACGATGATGGAGAAGATCAAGGACAACAAGGATAAGATTGAAAATAACAAGCAATTGCCGTATCTAGTGGGCACGGTGGTGGAGCTCCTAGATGTTGAAGCTGAGCAAGAAGCCACTGAAGAAGGTGCCAACATTGATTTAGACTCCACAAGAGTCGGGAAATCTGCAGTGATCAGAACATCCACCAGACAGACTGTGTTCTTGCCCTTGATTGGTCTTGTGGAGCCGGCCGAGTTGAAACCAGGCGATATTATCGGGGTAAATAAAGATTCCTACTTGATCTTGGACAAATTGCCTGCAGAATACGACTCAAGAGTGAAAGCCATGGAAGTGGATGAAAAGCCTACCGAATCATACGCAGACATTGGTGGGTTGGAAAAGCAGATTGAGGAATTGATTGAAGCGGTGGTTTTGCCCATGCAACAAGCTGAAAAGTTTACAAATTTGGGGATCAAGCCTCCAAAAGGTGCTTTGATGTATGGTCCCCCAGGTACTGGTAAGACCTTGTTGGCAAGAGCCTGCGCTGCAAAGACAAACGCCACTTTCTTGAAGTTGGCTGCTCCTCAGTTGGTGCAGATGTTCATTGGTGACGGTGCAAAGTTGGTGCGTGATGCCTTTGCCTTGGCCAAAGAAAAGGCTCCTACTATTATTTTCATTGATGAGTTGGATGCCATTGGGACAAAGAGATTTGATTCTGATAAGAGCGGTGACAGAGAAGTCCAAAGAACCATGTTGGAGTTGTTGAATCAGTTGGATGGGTTTGGCTCTGATGACAGAGTGAAGGTGCTAGCAGCAACCAACAGAGTTGATGTGCTTGATCCTGCATTGTTGAGATCCGGTAGATTGGACAGAAAGATCGAATTCCCCTTGCCAACTGAAGAGGGCAGAGCCCAGATTTTGCAGATACATGCCAGAAAAATGAAATGCAACAACGACATCAACTGGCAAGAGTTGGCTAGATCCACAGACGAATTCAACGGTGCGCAATTGAAAGCTGTTGCTGTTGAAGCCGGGATGATCGCATTACGTGGTGGCCAGAACTCCATCAAGCATGAAGACTTTGTCGAAGCTATTGGCGAGGTTCAAGCCAGAAAGTCAAAGTCTGTCTCTTTTTACGCATGAGAAATTCCTATTTAAAGAAGAAAAAAAAAAATATCTAATAGTAGAAAATGGGTCGGGTCTGGTCTGTCTGGACTTCACTCCCAGTAAAAAATCTTTCCAGAGGAACCGGCCATGGCGACTTTGCTTTGTTCCTGTGGATGGGACTCTATGCAAGAAACCATTTTAGTATCAACCTTGAGCGTCTTCAACAACCTTGTACTTTTCCAATCCCAAAAGTACGCATTGCCCGAAACACCACCACTCATGACGATTTTCCCATCAGGACTGAATGTGAAGTCTATGCCATATCCCGATACATCGTGGCCTTCAAACGCTTTCTTCTTATTTGTCTTGAACTTCTCATGAGCTTGATAGACTGTAATTTTGTTGTTCATACCTTGTGCTGCAAAATAATTCTTCCCTGGATGCAATCTTGAGCGAGGCATGGAGTGCTGCACAGGGTCGGCAATGTGTTTAATAGGGATGTTGATACCCAACTCCCAAATCCTTATTGATCTGTCGTCTGAAGTCGACGCGAATTTCAAATCATCAGAGATGAACGTCAACGAATTAATGGAATCCAAGTGATGATCATAAACCTGCACAATGTGATCATCCAACAGCGGAGATATTCTCGTATCATAATGCACAATGTTGTTGTTTGAGTAGCCTACCAACACCTCGTGCTCGCTTTTGGGGTTGAACTTGAGGCAATTGGGAAGGCCGTTCTTGGATTTGAAAGAATGTAACACTTTGCCAGTCTCTGTGTCCCACACATTTATGATTTTATCAAAAGAACAACTGGCAAATGTTTTCCCCTGGTTTGCCCTGTTGAAGTCTAGATCCTTGATGGGCCGCTTATGGCCAAAGTACCCTCGAAGAAGGTGTCTGTCATGGAAGCAATCATGCAAGTATATGTTGGAATCGTTTCCACCTGATAATAGCAAATGCCCACTGCGTGGGATGAACTGCAACTTGTTCACGCCTCCAACATGACCACGCCAAGTGTAGATTTGTTTTTTGGGCATGAAACATTCCTGAGAACCTGGCTCCTTCAAAAGATTGATCTTGAGATCTTGCGGAACATGCATGTAAGATCTACCTTGGTAGTCCACCTCTTGCTTGCCGTAAAACTTGGTGGAGAAAAGAGATGGCGCCTCCTCTTCAGAGCTCGGCTGGTTCATCACAGAGTTCTTTTCCACCATAGGTTCTTGCCTCTCTTCAGCACCGTCATCTTCCTCTTCATTGCTGCTGCTACTACTGCCTTTGCTATCACTTTCATAGAAGCTTTCGCTCTCGCTGGGCGAATCCCATTGACTCTTTCTTTTATGTTTAGCCTTTCTTTGCTTTTTGGTGATGTTCCCATTGACAACAAGTTGATTATTCAACGCTTCAGTCTGTCCATCTATTAGGTAACGCCTACTTTTCACCTCGAAACTGTCTTTATCAAACGATTGTTTTTCAATTGTTGCATTGAACAATCTTTTCCTGTTATGTTCATTTGTCGCATGCAGCGCTTCACTTTTCTGCTTTGCCCTTGAAATCTCCTTCTGCTTATATCTCAACAACTCCACATGTTCAAGAGGATCTTTAGTGAACTTTGACTCAAGATCTTCTGCCTCTGATTCACTGCTTGAGCTATAGCCTCTTACCAAAGACATTGTATTTTTATCTCGCACTTTCATCTCATCGAACTATCACAATTAAGCTGACTTTTTTTGTATGTCATTTTTCAGTCTCGCAAGGTCGTTCCGTTATTTACCCTGGTCATAAATTTGACCTTTAAAAAAAAATTCAAGGTAAACAAACATTTTATCACGAACTTTAAAAATCAACCATTCGCCATATCCACGATTTCATGGATTCAATGCCTCATTAAATATACCAATGGCTTCTTCGCAGTTTTTCTACATGAATGGAAAGGACGGACTCGCCAGAAACGGCAGGTCTCAGCCGCCCCAGAAAAAAATCACACCAGTGAAAAGAAGTAAATCACAACCCTTGATTCCAACACATATCATGGATGAAAGCCTTCAGAAGAAATGCTTATTCTCTCTATTCATACTACTTCAGGCATTCAAGATCCAGCGCAGTCTATTTATGAAGTTAGACGATACCGTGTCTGAGAATGACAAGCTTCTATTCATCACACAGTTCATGTTCTTGGATGGACTTTTTTTCATAACAGTGCCAATATTAAAGATCCCGATGTTGACGTTCAGCACCGTTGTTGTTGCAGGCTTCATTTTCCTTTCAACCTGTTTCACCGTGTTATTATCCTTCAACTTGAGCATTGTGTTTTCGTCAATAGCGTACCCAATTTTCAATGTATCCAAGACAAAAACCATAAATAACCACAGCACTTTATTCAAGGATCCATCTATATCCAATTCAGAGAACATTGACAGTGACATTGAAATTTTAGGGTCACAAAAGAAACACGTGAATGGTGATGGGTTTATTGGCCAAAAGACGATCAACATATTACCCAAATCTTCAGCACATTTCAACTTTTTGTCTGACAGCTTTTGCATTGATAATTCAAAGTTTCCTATACCATCCACCCCTAGTCTGTTCAAAGTGCCAATCAAAGTCAACTCTACAAACGAGGTCGTCCATATTGAGTTGATCTACATTGACTTTGCCAACAAAACGCAAAAATTGCAGTACAGTTCCAAACAGTTGAAAAAATACATTGTCAAGGAACAATACAAATTCGAATCCTTGGTAAAGAAAGACATCATTGTCAATGGGGCAAGTTTCATAAACGATAATGACTTATCCAAGGGAAATTTGGACAACTTACTCTCAAAAGTTGATACATCAAGAATTACTTTTGTTGAAATTCCTATTTCCAAACCAGGCTACTACAAGCTATCAAGTGTATCTGATCTCAAGGGCGTTCATGTCAAGGTGCTCAACTCAAATTTGATTGTTACTGAATGTCCAAGTGCCAAAATTGTTTATCCAACAAAGGAGAAGTCAGAGTTCAAGTGTGTTGGAGATTTCAATAGCATTGATATTGCTTTGTATGGTGTTCCTCCTTTGCGTCTCAAATACTCTAAAATGGTGAATGAAAATATAGAATCTGTTGAGGAGAAGTTGTTGCTTCCTCAAGGCGGTTTCAAATCCCCGCTAGTTTCTGCAGGGATTTTGGAGCAATCAAACTCTAAACAATCAGATGAACACTTTTCTGTTGGAAAATTCCTCTTGAAGCTCAACTCCAAAGATCTTTCTGATTCTTTTTCTTGGTCGAGACCTTTTGATGTTGCTATCAAAGCTGAAAGTATGATTAAAGTCAAAGGTGACTTCTCGTATGTCTTGGAGGAAGTTGAGGATGGCTTTGGTAACGTCGTGAACTTCACCAGAATCTATCAAAACCAGTACGAGTCAAAATATCATCATGACTTTGAAACGTTGGAAAGCTATTTGGAATCGAATGACTTATACTACACAACCAAGGCCTATTCTTCATCAAGCTTCAAGCTTATTGACTCATCACCAAATCTTCCATTGATAGAGAATGAAACAAGGGACTTGCTATTGGTTGTTGATGGAAACGAAAAGAGTATCCAGAGAAACCGTAAAGCATTAGAAGCTGTTGCCCCAATTTTTGCTAACATCACCTTCATTCCAAACAAGGACAACGCGTTGGACTTGAATAAAAACAGAAACTCTGCTTCAAAGCTAATTGAAAACTATAAGTTTGATGCCTCGAATAACTTCAAGCTCCCAACGTCCAGTGCAGGATCTTACATTTTGGAATCAGTTTCAGTATCGCGTTGTCCTGGAATCATTGATGACTCCAACAGAAGAATTGATATCTACAAAGCCTTCAAACCTTACGTCTCTGTTTTGTCGTCTACACCGATAAATGACACTTGTTTGGGAACGATTGGGTTGACTTTTGATTTATTGTTTACGGGAGTAGCCCCATTCGAGCTCAAAATAAAAGATTACAAGATTTTGTCCAATGGCGAAAGACAATTGTTGGTATCGAAAACTCTCAAAGTGCCAAATTCCAACAGGTACCAATATCGTTATGAGCCAACCAAGGAGGGGAACTATGAAATCGAGTTCAGCGGAATCCATGACAACATTTACAGAGAATTTATTGATTTGGCTCCATCTGAGAATTATAGGTTCCCAACCTCTTTGAGAGCTAAACCTGATGCTTCTTTCATGGCTTTATTCGAGAATCAACGCCATAGAGGTAACAGACATGAGCAAGCCGAGAAAAAATTATGTCTAGGTTCAGAACGAGAGATTGTGCCTGTCACCTTGAGCGGTGAGGCAGTTTTTGAATTGACTTATGATGTTGTTGATAAATCGGCTAGCAGAAGAAAGTCCTATACGGTAAAGAATATTAGCACGACCACATACAACATCAAGTTGCCCGTTTTCACCAAAGGCGGTGACTACACTGTTTCTTTGACTTCTATCAAGGACAAGTCCAACTGCTTGGTCCTTTTGTCTGGCCAAGACTTCAAGATCAATGTGAAGAATGAACTTCCTTCTGCAAGTTTTGATCCAACTTTGGAAAGCGATAAGAGAAAAGTGCGTAATAAAACGGAGTATAAAGTCAAAATCAAAGAAGGCGATTCAATAAATATACCTATCAAATTGGTTGGAGAAAAGGACATTGAAGTGAAGTACAAGATATTAGACTATGAAGGAAACCTTATCAAAGATGGTTTGCTGAGTCATGCACACAACCTGGGAAACAAGCCAATCGCGTACAGCACTATCAAAGCGGACATAGCTGGGGTCTACATTTTGACCGATGTGAGAGATAACTTATGCTTGGGGGAAGTCGATCATACAAGCTTTTACAATGTTTCCTTTATCCCAAAGCCTGAATTGATAATCAATGAGTCCAAAACATCGAAGCTCACTGAGAAAACAGCCAATGTTTACTTCAAAAAGGATATCTGTTTGAACGAGGCACACAATGTCATTGATTTGCTTTTCATTGGTCAAGCACCATTCCTTCTTGATTACACCATTGAACTACCAAAAGGTGGGCGCAAGCATAAGAGCATTCAGGTGTCCTCCAATTTTCTTTCAATTGATATCTTGGGCGATCTAGAAGATCTGGAAAAAATCAGAGGCTCCTTCAAGTACATTTTCAAGTCCATTGCTGACAGCATCTATTCCAAGCACGATTTGAAACGGTTAGGCGGTCATAATTTTGAAGAAATTGTTGTTCAACAAAATGTTCTCGAACTACCAGGCGCAGAATTTAATTACAAAGCGCGCAGCAAAGTGTTGCTGACATGCTCAAACAACTTGGCTTCTTCTTTCTCAGATATTGAGGAAGATAACCTCAAAAAACTTTCTGATAACTTGGTGTTGAACTTGAAAGGCATCGCGCCATTTGAATTACATTTGGAATTGTTCAAGGAAAACCTAAATAGCTATCACACCATCATTCTCAAAAATTTGAAGGACAACCAAGTCCACTTGAATACAGAAATTGTGAAGTATCTTTCGTTGGGTTCTCATATTTTAACGGTCAAAACATTGACCGATGGCAATGGCTGCACAATGGATAATTTCGAAATGCCATCCAAGCCTTTGAGCTCGATAAGCGTCTCTAATGCGGGCACTTATTTATTGCCACATCAAATAATGATATCAATAACGGACGCTCCAAAAATAAGCAGGGTGGTTGGTGGCAAAGACTTGTGTGTTGATGAAGTCATTGATTACAAGATCCACGGTACCGGTCCTTTTGATTTGAAATATAGATTCAACGGGGCTTTGAACTCTGCGCAAATAAAGCACTTGCATGATTTCAAAAGACGGCTCGTTGAGCCTGGAAATTTTGAAATTGTATCTATTACTGATGTGTTTGGATGCACGCTTCAACTTGATGCTGATGAAAAAGAAGAATTGGGTGTGACAGTTCATGACAAGCCGTCGGTAGAAATATTGAACTCCAATGCAGTGAATATTCAAGAAGGTGATGAAGTGGAGATCTCTTTTAAGCTCAATGGTGTCGCGCCATTCAACCTCATATACAAGAGAGTCTTCAATGACGGAAAAGACTCTGAAATCTTCCATGTGAATAACATTGAGGAAAACGAATACACAATCAATACGAGCTTACAAGGGTCCTATGTTGCAGTCGAACTCAAAGATGCTTTCTGCGAAGTGAGAAGATATATGTGATGGTATCAAAACTCATCTCCACCAGCCCTTTCGTTTTGCTGATCCATTATGCATGCATAAAAGTTTAGATTTTTTATTTTTATTTTTTCTTGAAGTGTGTTTGTGTAATAGAGGTAAAGAGTTCCGCAAACAAACATCAAAACAAAAACTAGAGGGCCAAAAAATTCCTGTTTTCATTCCAGCTGTTCTGTAAAGATGTTCAAAAACGCGCTTTCCTTGGCACTTTTGGTCCTACTCGTTAATGCTTCCATTACCGATATCATCAATGCTGCATTGAAGTCATTGCATTTGAAAAAGTCGGCTAGCCAAACTCCAGCAAGTGGTGTGCTAGATTCCGCGAATGTCCCCGAATCTAAAGACCACTCTTCCCATAATGCAATCCCAGAACGATCGAGAATGGGACCTCCTCAGGCTGCTCCATTGGGTCTTTCCGATGCGCTACAAGAGAGCCATGAAGAAGACGAAAACCTTAGCGAGTTGCAGAAGTTGAAGAAGTTAAATGAGTTCATTCGAGATTACTACAATGACATGAACTCTTCAATCGACTATGAGAATGAGGAGCCAATCAATTTCGATGGGGCGCCTACCCCAACGTTTTCTGACAAAATGGATCAGAAAGAAAGTGGTACTTCAGAGTACAACATGGAAGAGTATTATGAAGCGTCTGAAACGGATAGCTGCGATCCACAAAATCCAGATGATTTAAGGATACCAGAAGACGCTGATGTCAACAGTGTTGCAGTAAATTACATCAATGAGAGTGATTTGGATAAGGAGTCTATTGCAAGCAACGAAATCATGCCTGGTTATTACGCTCATAGAAAGAGAAGCGAGGAGATGTCAAGTTTGCAGCTTGGGCTAGAACCAGAGATAAAATACGTCAATCCAGTTTCTGTCTCCAGCCAAGATCCTACTGCGCCAAAGCACAGAATTCCAAAAACAAAGCAGCAAAAGCAAGAAGAACAAGAGCTGTTGCAAAAAGCCGCAGAGGCCGCTGTACCACAACCAAAGATGAAATTGCCTAAGGACAAAAACTTCAAATCGAACATTAGAATTATCCAGAGCAAAGCCAAGCATCCAGTGAACACCAACAGAAAGTTGGAGAAGCAGAAAAAGGGCAATGGCGACAAGGAAAGTCAAGTTCCAAAAGATATCCAGCCATATTTGTTGAAAGATGGGAGTGGATTTGTATCTGGGTTAGCTAACTTTTCGAGCGAAAACAAAGAGATGTGGAAAAATTATGTGTTTTATGATAGCAAAGACGAGAATATGGATTGGAAAGCTTTCGAGAGCTCTGATACCTATGAGGGAGAATGCGACAACTTAGACAAGATCAAAAATTATGTCAAGGAGCTTACGAGCAATATCCAACAGGAGAAGAAAGAGGCGATTGCAGAGGTTTTTGGCGTCTTGAGTCATTTGAATGAAGGGAAGCACAAAGGTATCAACTTTTTAATCGAAATGATCTCAATGCTAGGACAAGAGGCATTTTTGGTTTTCAAAACCCTTCTAGTTCTTGTTCACAGATTGAATGAGGCTGGCCTTGATGGAGTAAAGATGGTTTTGGGAGCCATCATTGAGGGTGAAAATTATGTGCTCAAACAGTTTGAGGAAGATTGTGCTTGCAGCTGTGATTGTCCCAAGAAAAAGGGGATGATCTTGAATCATTTGGGTCTTCTCTTTTTCTCCCATCCGACGCCTACTACCACTTGGAAATCAGAAGAGATTGTTCAACACTTGAAGGATCTCTTCAAGATACATGAAAATCCTGGTGAATGTTGGTGTGACTGCTTTTGCGACGACATGAAGAGCAACTTCTTCAGTGCCTACAGTATTTCAGATGTTGAAATGATGAGCAGCCCTTACATTGCAGGTTCACTTTATAAGGCATCCATCAATAACACAGTGGCATCCATAGCCGACATCACAAAGGTTGCAAAAGGCTTGAGCAAGAAGAGAAGATTGAGACACTCTCCAGACATTTCCAAGAGAGACAACTTGTTCTCTCGTCAAAAAGAAAGAAAAAATCAGTCATCGAAAGCTACCGACACATCCTTGAGTCGCACATCCATGGAAGTGGTCTATGAGTCATTTGCCTCTCTTATCAGTTTTCGCAGAAGGGCTAAGTCAGCTTTAGTACTAGGATCTTTATTGTGGATGTTTTGATACACTCTAGGTTGGAACTTTTCAATGCACTTGTTTTATGATTTTGTATACCTATGTCTTCAGCGTAAATCCTTCTTCGAGTTTTGCAATGACAACCTCTATTTGGTATTCAATGTTTCTGAACCCGTCTTCTTCTTTGTCCTTACTCTCTTCTCGAGCCTCAGGAGATATCAAGCGTTGAAAGCTTTTCAAATTATCACAAAGTAAAAGCAGGCGTTCAGGATCTACGTTTTTTCCACGAACCGTGATCATGCCTATGATCAAGCTAAGGTAGCCTTCACAGTGAGAGACATAGCCCTTGCTTTGCTTAGTGATACTAGCCAAAGAATCTAGGATTTCACATAGAAGTGATTGATGCTGAGAAATCTTTGAAAAGCAGCCAGGCTCACTGGAAACATCCACCAAGTATCCTATTGAGAATAAGGAAATGTTTTCGAAGATGTTTTCAAGGGAGCTGTCGTCTGACGAAAACACAGTGGAGACTTTGACGTTTGCTAGTATACCGGGTATAGAATCCGGATCGAATATCTTGTGATGAAACTCTTTGTTGATTTTGGATTTTTCTTTGAAGATTTTGTGAAGATTGGAAGCCAAAATTATAAGGACTCTGACCACGCAAAGATAGCAGTTTAAAAGCAACATGGTCATCTCTCTGTTGTGAGCTTCATCAGTAAAATTCTCGATGTGAGGGATTATGTAGTTCGCCACCTTCATTAAGGACTTGAAACCCAAAAGTATGTCATCCAAAAGTGAGATGTTTTCGGTGATTACTTTGACAATCAACGACTCTGAAGACATAATGGACATGCTCTCATTATCACTAGAGCTGAAGCCAGAATTAAATTCCAAAAATGAAAGCCAATGATTGATTAGGAGATAATATCTCTGTAATGAAAGTGGGGCCATTCCTTCAATAAACCTGAGTATTGAGGTATTGCTCATTAATTTTGGGATGCCAGTGAATAAGTCAGTTTGTTGGGCTTGGTCTGTTGCGTGTAAAGTCCGAAGGATGATTGCTGTATCAAAATTCACTGAGTTAAGCAGTTGAAATTTTTGGGAACTAAGGCTTTGGTAGCATTTTTGAGAGTTGATAAATTTGAGAATACTCAACCCATAATGAGACGAGTTGATTATTGACTTTCCTTTGAAGGCATCCTCATTGAAGGTAGAAGAGAACCTTTTCTTGGAAAGGTCATCCACAAATTCTTCCAATGTTTTTGCAGAAATTTTAGATAACTTCGGTTTCGACTTTTTGGCTATATCAATAATTGAGTATTCAAAAGAGGACAATGATTCTGCTATTATCCCTTTGAACAGTTCCAAGTCTTTAATCTCATTCAATAGCTCGTCTATTATGATATTAAAACTAGTCTCTTCCTGTATAACCAACTCATTGAAGAGGAAACCAAAGCAAAAAACGAGCAACGGATCATTTCCAATCGATTGATAAAATTGCGATTGCAAGCCATTTGCTCTCAAATACTCTTTCAAAGAGTCTCTTTTGATGACGCCGATTTCATTCATAATTTTCAGGCATAAATCTAGAATCGTTGACCTTCTTATGTGGATATCGTTTGTTTCGATAAGATCTTGGAGTGCGACTTGATAATTATCTATAAGACTTCCTGAAAATTGACTCTTCAATTCAATTCGAGCAAGCCCTATTGGTGTTGTTTCTCGTCTTGTGTTGATCGAGTTCGTGTAGCCCAGAGATATTGCATTTTTTGTGAGAAACTCCGTTGACACTCCATAAGCAATGTTTTTCTCCAAGATGTCATCTGAGACAGTTATTTGCACTGGAGTATCAGTGCAAATGATGCCATCACCATTTCCAGCTAGTCGGTCCGAACCTCGAACTGAAGTGTTATAGAATGAATCGATATCATCCTCAAGTGTACCATCACTATCTGCATCCTCATCTTTGTCTTCCTCATTATCACCTTCCTCGTTTTCATCTTCCTCGTCATCAGATTCATACTTGGAAAGCGGTATTCTATGGGTATAAGATATCCTTTCGTGAGAACTGTCATCCATAAGATCATTTAGTGTGTTCCATACTCCACTTTCTTGCGGCTCACTTGATGGAGTAACCTTCTCGTACTCATTTTCCATTATCGGCAAACCCTTGGAAACTGGTTCCGAATCAGGTGCTGACATCACACTGAAGTTGAATAGTGTGATTTGATTGGAGAAAGAGACGGAAAGTCTCTTTTTATTTCGATCTCCCAGCTCTTTATTGCGAAGAATTGACTTGTAGTTTTTAACTTTAGAAGCCTCTTTTCTGGGTGAAGGTGGGGCAGAAGGAGGTGTATCTTTCAAATGGTGGTCATCCTGATCAGAGAAGAAAATGCCTTCCTCTTCTGCTGTTGATGTAGATGAGCCTTCATTGAAAGATTCGCTATCGCGAGTGGACGATCGATCGGAGCAGGGAGATTTTGTGGATTTTGAGCCAATCTTTCTTCTTTTGAATATAGTTGGTGTTACACTTCGCGACTCAATGAGATGTTCGATGTCAAATTGAACTTCGTCTCCAACGAAATTACCTCCACTAGTGTGGCCAATGATTTTGGCATTTCTCTTGAAACTTTTTTCGTCTTTCAAATATTTGGATTCCCTTCGCAGTTCCACTGTTTGTTGCTCATCTTCAATCTTATTTTGTAATTCCTCATTTCTTTCATCTCTGTCATTATAGGTCGCGTTCAATTCTTGCGACTCATCGTCAGAATCCACAAGCTCGAAGGAGCTAAGTACCTTCTTTGGCCGTGGTCCATAACTCGGCACCAATTTCGCCTTCAACATCAAATTTTCATACATGTCAATGGCCTGGCGAAGAAAGAGGTTTGATTGATCCGCGCGTCATAGTTTTTTGATTTTGCTTATATTAGACAATCACGCGTATTCTTTTTTTWTTTTTTTTTTTTGCTGCCAAACGAAAACAAACATACAGGAAGACATAAAAAAAGAAAATAGAAGACATTGAATTTATTTCGTCCGACTCTTGTTGTTAAGAATTTTATTGGATTTGGAATTGCAGTTCCATTAGCGCCATTTTGATGTTGCCTAGCCACTCACGCAGTAGCGCTAGACGGTCAAAGACTGCCAATGCAAGAATAGTCATCGATGACGATGACGAAGACGAAGATCTCCAGTTTATTGGTTGTAGCAGCAAAGATGCCAAGATTCGTTCTAAATCATTAGATTACCCAATTAGAATTGACAAAACAGACCAACAGCCGAAAGCTGTTGCAGACAGTCCGTTGCAGTGTGACCTGCAACAGAAAAGCCTTGAATTCGTTGACATTTCCGATAGAAATGAAGATGAAATTCTTCTGAGCTGTGATCAAGAAATTGAGGTACCAATAGATTTGCCATCAGTTCAGCAAGACACAAACGAATCGTACGAAGAGTTGCTCAAAGAAGACCACAATGCTGCTACCGCAGGCAATGGTTACGCCATGGAAGATTGTGCCCCCGAAGATGGGACTTTCGATGGTGGTCTTTTGATTCCATTCAATCCAAAACGCTCTAAGAAGACCTCAAAAAAGAGATCAAGGTCGAAATATAATCTCTCCGAGCCACCGCAATTGATTTCTATTAATTCCACAGCGAAGGGGACTATTGGGAAGTCAAGCGCCCAAAATAAAACCGAAACAGAATATCAATGTACATATAATGTTAGTATTGATAAGAGTATTGATGCCAATGAAACCCAGGGGGAATTCACTGAGTCTGATCAATGCAATAATACCGATATGACCTCCTTCCTTGATACTTCGGCAGCTGCTATCGATGTGAAATCTGCACACGCAACAGAAACTCCATTTTTTGAGGGCAAAGACAGCCCGCAGATTGTGCAAACACAAGTGACTGATAAAAAAACCTCTTCTCACGAGCCAATGTCACCCCCATCAGAAGTGGCAAGCGCCACTGCAAAGCCTGTTGCGTCAAAGGATGAACAAAAAAACAACAACAAAAGAAGAAAGCTAACACTACAAGAACTCTGTGCTATAGCCGCACCCAGCAAAGTCCCGCACAGAGTTGGACTTTCTAGAAAACAGGATGTTCAACACCTCCACTCCTATCTTGCTACTAGAAAATAACGACCTACAACACGACCCGCCATCACTCATCTTATACTATATTTTACGACTGCTAATGCCCACATTGTAGCTATCATCTACTATGATGCACGTGACGATATTGTAGGCTGCAAGGAAATTTTCAACAAACACAGAAAAATTTTTGTGAAAAAGAAAAAAACTGAGTAGAGAAAGTTCAGAAGAAGGGCTTTATTGGAACCAAGAAAAGTTCCGCAGCACTCTAGCTTTCGCTCATATCTTCTCCCAATAATCAACAATAACAACCACAATGGATGACTCAGAAAGGGTGACGTCTCGTTTGTGGAGAACCTTCAGAACTGTCAAAGAAATGGTCAGGGACAGAGGATATTATATACCAGAAGAAGAAATTGAAATGTCATTAGATGAATTCAAAGCAAAGATCTGTGATGCCATGGGCCAACCTCAGAGAAAGTTGATGTGCTTCCAGGCCACTCCTTCAACTGAGGCTTCTGAAAAGTATCCTGACTTGGGTCCGTTATGGGTGGAATTTTGCGATGAAGCATCTGTTGGGATCAAAACCATGAAGAATTTTTGTTTACATATAAGTGAGAAAAATTTCTCCACTGGTATATTCATATATCAAGACAAGATCACCCCCTCTGCTAACAAGTTGGTGCCAACTGTGCAGCCTGCCTCGATCGAAATTTTTCAGGAAACAGACTTGGTGGTGAATATTACCCATCATGAATTGGTTCCAAAACATATACGATTATCCAACGAGGAAAAGAAAGAGTTGTTGTTCAAGTATAGATTAAAGGACAGTCAGTTACCAAGAATCCAGAAAGAGGACCCTGTTGCTAAATACTTGGGTTTGAGAAGAGGTCAAGTTGTCAAGATAATCAGAAGATCCGAAACTGCTGGGAGATATGCAAGTTATAGAATATGCTTATGAACACTTGCTCAAAGCTCAATAATTTCAAATTCAAATGTACTTTTATCAACTCAAAACCTACATTTTGATGGCCAATTCAAGAATAAGATTGTAGAATATCCGATGTTTTGTAGTCTGTGTGGTTATCTCGCGATGAGAATGAGAGAAACCCCAGTCAACTGGGTATTTTCACCCACCTACAAATTTCGCGTTCTACGAGGGAAATAAAAAAAAAAAAAAAACAATAGAAATTCCATTCTTCCTTGTATTTTACTTCTTTGCTAAAAACATAAACACTCAAGCTTGTCTTTGAGACCCCAATCTTAGCAAAAACAGGCGCGAAACACCAACAACATCGATCGAAGGATTGTTTTCGGAAACCAGGATCTCACCTTGGCAACTCAATTGGCTGTCAAAGATATAGATAAAAGTTTTATGTGGGGTCGGTATATCTCAAACTCAAGTCAATATCGAGACAAATAATAAAGAAACAAGCATGGTATCAAAAAGAAGCTTCCTCATCAAAAGGTACTACGGCGCTTACAATCCTGGCGACAAAGTGCTTGCGAAGATGCAAGGCTTTCCACCATGGCCAGCATTTGTACGTATATGAATGTTCCTCAAGAACTTTCTTTGCTCTTTGTTCTCCTTTCGATTTGCATTCAACATAATACTAACTTTGTCAACTTCTAGATCGCTAAGTATGAATATGTTCCTGAAAACGTATTTTCAAAGCGAAAGTCGGAGACGGAGCTCCCTGTGATATACGTCAAAGATGGGACTTACTACTGGTTGAGTGAAAAAGACATTACACCATTGACGGAGAATATGATTGATGAGAAATTGGGTAGACCGAAAGACTCAAATGGCAGTAAAGAGCTGAAGGATTTGAAGAAGAAGAAAAAAAAGGCTGACAGTCAATTGATCGAAGCATTCGAGCACATGTCAAATGGGTACACATACCAAGAGTTCCGAGTGTTTCTCGACGTACTGGACGAAGAGAATCATTTATACGAAAGCAAGGAAGAAGAGAAAGAGAACTCGCCAACCTCGCTACCAGTAAGTGACGGGAAAAAGAATACCGCCGGTAAAAAAGGAAGTGACCGCAATGAGAAGAAAGAGTCAGGGTCACCACCACCAACATTGAATCCAAAAAAGAGGAGCTCTTCATCCAAGCATGAGCCTACACCTCCTGCTTCCACATCTACCACATCCTCATCCTCTCCGAGTAACAGCTCTCATCAGGGTCACCACAAAAAAAAGAGGATAAAATCTGAGGAAGGGACCAAGTCGAACCCTCAAGAAATGGCTTGGAACTTCCGCTACACACTTCAGAAAGGCCTCTTGCAAAGAAAAGACGAAGTTTCTCAGGAGGAAATGAAAGACTCTTTAAAAATGTTGAAAGAGCTTCAGGAGTACAGTGACATTGAAGGTATAAATGCTGCCGTCTTAAGAGAAAGCAAATTGCACAAAGTGTTACGAGAGATAAAAAAGAAAGACTTTCTTGGGAAGGGAGAGTTTGAGTTGCACACCATATGCCAGAAGTTGTTGGATGATTGGGCAAGTGAAATTGAGGAGATCAAAAAGGATAAGCACAAACAATTGGACGATGGTGATACGACCAACAGGGTGTGACCATGTGACCCCAACAGCTAGTAACAAGTGCACACACTCAGCATTTCTCAATATTGCCCAATCTTCCTTTTCATGTATACTATCGACATCTAACTCGGCAACCCGTAATTGCTGAACATAACCAATAATACTAAGCTCGAACTCAACATTATTTTTTTCTTGCTTACATCAATGCATCACGATTTAATTTACATCCCCGTAAGAAAGAGTCGCCATGGGTAATTCTGGACACGGATTTGAAGATGCCGCGTAGCCGTCAGAACTGGCCTTTGTTAACCTTTTGGGAAACAAGAGAACATCCATAGGATGGAAAGGAAGTAACGCGAAAAGTGGTGATAAAAATATTTAAAAGCGATTCTTTCTCTTCTAGAATCCTCAACAGATTTGGCTATCTATCAACAATGCTATTCCCTCAAACCTTTTTAACATCTCAAGATCAAACTGCCGGCATAGGAACTGTTTGGCTTCTTGCAACATTGGGCAACAAGTCGATGAACGCATCGCTTGTGAGCAGCAAGAAGCTTCCAAAGAAAAAGATCGCAACCATTCTGATTCCTCAAGTCTGTGATTGGATCTCTACTGAGCTTGTGGACTCCTCTTTGAAATTATCATCCAACTTACTTTATGGTGTCAGTTTGGTTTACAAGCAGAAAACGAACTACTTCTATATCCAGGTCAATAACACGAAAAAGAACATCATCAATGGAGAGAGACGGTCCATCGTGAAGCTCGCGTCTGCGCCATCGAGGTCAATCATTCCCGAGAATGTGCACCTTACTGGGCCCGTCAACACTGCAGTGGGCAACGTTGCTCAAGAGATTCTCAATTGGCAACAAGATAGCCATAGAAAGACGAAAAAGGCTAATAACGGAATGTTTTTGGATGATGACGATGCATTCGAAATATCCAAGGACTTGATACCTCCTTTGCGGATAATGGATGGGGCTGGTAAAGATCGGAAGCAGCAAATTATGGAAGATGACGCCACCTCACAGTTTGGGATAATACTCAACAAGCCGGAATTTGAGGGCAATTTTGAGATGATGTGGGATGCAGATTCAGAGACAGATCTTACCCATGCTGCCCAGAACTTGGACTACGCCATGCAAGATGACATGTTGCTAGAAGATGTTGGTTTTGAATTCAATCAGTCTGGGGAGTTGGTGTTCTATGACAATGATAATGAGCAGTTACAGATTGATAAGCAGCAGCAGCAGCAGCAGCTGAACGTCGATAGTAGTAAAACTGAGTCCCTCAAAGATTTGAACATTCGAAACGAGTCAGCAGTACAGCTCCAGGATATTCAAGAAGAAACAGAATTGACAGAGTTTTTGGACATTGAGCAACATGTTCCGATGGAAAACGAAGATACAGCATTGATGACAATCAACCCACAATTGGATAGCGATTCCCCTCTTGCCACTAAGTCAAGGGCTAGAATTTTACGACGCAAGATTATAATTGATAAAGACATTGCGTTCAGCACTTCTCAACTCAGGCATCGCCAGGAACATTTTGTGGAGTCTTTGAAAGAAAAGCGTGTGCTGCTGGACCAAGGCAAGAGGTTGCAACATCGACAGAATGTCAGTTATATGGCAGACCATATGGCCAGCATTTACTTTGATGCAGTCTACAACAAGTTGATTACTGAATTGAGAGAGCCCCCAGCAGCAGCAGCAGCAACAGCAACAGCGACGGAAGCACCGGATGTCGAGCTTGGTAGAAAATCCAAGAGAACTGATTCCAATTCTGACTCTGAATACAGACGCAGCAACGAGCTCTCGGTTGGACACTTCTTCGGTACCCCGGAGATAGCACGGGAGAGACAAAAGCTTGGGACGCCTCTGTTCGACATTGACATTGATCACTCCATGAAGATTGACCAGTCTCGCGAACAGGATCAAGAGGACTTCTTCCAGTTTATGGACGATGAGGACGTGAACCCGTTGGAGTTGGATCTCCAATTTTCAATGTCGCAGGACACCCCCTTGAAGAGAAAGCGGAACTTCACCTCCGAGTCCCACCAGAGCTTGAAAAGAGCAGCGTATGGGATTTCCGACTCTTCCTCGCCTGCAGTGTCGATCTCCAGGTTCTTGAGGAACGTGAAAGCACGGGCAAGAGCTGGTTCGAGATCGCGGTCTGTGACGCCTACTCCTGTGGCCGAGCCATTGTACGAGGAAGCCCCAGAGGCCGAGGAAGCCCCAGAGGCCGAGGAAGCCCCGGAGGCCGGGCCTGCACTGGTCAGCCGAATCTCTCGAAACTTTCAAGAGTTGCAGCCAGTGGAAAGGAAATTCTTTGAGTTGTTGTATGTTAAAGCCATTGACAAGAAGGCCCAATTAACGGCAATGCCAACGACGACGCCACAACAGTCTCAGTTCACGTTTCTGGACACAACCGTTCCGAACAAGCTCCACCGGGGGTACAATCAGCGGAAATCATTTGGGAAGAGCTTGGTAAAAGTTACGTTTGAGGAGTTTGTCCCCAGTGAGTACTCCAAAGACAAAGGGTTGATTCTGGGGTCTCCTGCAGATCGGCGCATTGCTGCAGCTGCGTTTTTGAACATTTTGCAATTGGCTACAAAATCCTTGATTGATTTGAGCAGCGACGAGTTGCAAAACGACTTGTATCCTACACTGGCAAGAGATGTCAGTATATTTTTGAACATCTGAGGGTTTGTTTGCTCGCTTACTCAACTGCCATGCACTTTAGTTTGCTAACATCTTGTAATTCCTCCCTCGGACAACCATATAGCTACAACAGCGGAAAAGGAGTATTCTATATTAACTTCAATAAAGTCTAAACGACAAGCAAAAAAAAATAAAAAAGTGAGATCAAAGAGAAAAAGGTAGTATACAAAGGAAGCTCTTAGGGAGCTAGCAAAAATCAAAAAAAAAAAGGAAAATAAGGAGAGGTAAACAGTGTAGGGAATTGGTTGGTTAGCAAAAACGTAACGACATAAAAGTGTATTGTGATATTTCAATCAATCAAAATAACACTCTCAATCTTCCATTTGTGTCCTTTGACTGTGTGTCTGCTTCTGCGTCATCACTTTCGTAATCGTCTTCATCGCTATCTGTGTCTGGGTTGGCGATTTTCAATCCGCCGCCCATGGAAGTTTGGCCCTGGTACTCATGTATCGAGCCGTCATCTCTTGGCATGTTACTTGAGACTTCGTCGTCAACAATGATTCTCTTTGAATCAAAAGAGGCAAAAGAATATCTCCCCGTGCTGTTTGTGGCACTAGATGTGTTTCTGCTCAACAGGGCAATGTCACCGCCTGTTGAGTTTGCCTGGGCCATTTTTTGAGCATAATAGCCGTCACTAGACGCAGAGCTGAATGAGCCAAGAGTCAGGTCACCAAAGCTTTCATTGGATCCCCCAGTGTGGCCCTCTTTCAACGGGTATAAATTGATTTGTGAGTCTCTTCCAGTGGACCCCATTCTCATTGGTGGCAAGTGTGATTCTCTTCCTGTTGAACCCATTCTAACAAAGGGCATGCCGTTGTTGTTCATGTTGGTATTGTTACGCCCAACCGAGCCAGCTTGGCTAAGACCTTCTGCGCTGTAGTAATCATCACCAAAGTCATCATCCTGACCTGGCAAACGACGTTTGGAGTTGAGAGAGCCATTTCTGGTACTGAATGGATTGTTGGATCCATAAACAGTTCCGGATTTGGAGACATCGGACATTCCTTTTGGAACCATGGTGGCGGCAATATTTGCCAAGTTACGTTGTTTTTCTTCTTCATCCTTTTGCTTAACTCTTCTGGTGTAATACCAGACAAGGAAACAAATCATAGAAATGCCAGCGGTGGCACCAACAACCCCACCAGCCACTTGGCCCTTCATGGAGGCTGCCTTAGCATTGCTGACTAAAGTCACCGAGGAGGAAACAACATTATCAGCAGTTCTTGTGAGCTCAACGTTAGAACCTTTTGCGGTGGTCATAACAATGGCAGAAGTGATCGTGCGGCCGTTGTTCACATATTCAGAGTTGGAAGTGAAGACCGTTTGATCAGACGACAACAGGGTGGTTGCAGATTTGTGAGAGTGTGACAAGGTTGAAGAGAACCGTGATGAGGTATTTGTTGGAGGTGTTGTGGAGCTGGCCACAAAGGATGTGTTGTACACCGAAGACAACGTTGGAGAAATGGTGATGGTTGATTGAGAATCCGAAGATGAAGAAAAATCAGTGCTAGAAGACGAAGATGATGAGGAAGACGAGGAGGAGGAAGATGATGAAGAGGACAAGATTGAAGGGTTGCTAAAAACTGCATAAAAACTGCCACCACCGCAGCTTGGAATAGACAGACCAGTACAATTACTGTTGCAATTTGCGCTAGACACCACAGATGAGAGTGGGGCTGAATCACCACAGTAACACTTATTCCCATCGATGATCCCCATGTACTTGGAGTTGGCGCAAAGGGAAGAACATTGGTCCACTGGGTTTATTGGATATGTGTTTTTGAAAGCAAGAGAAACCCCTGTGTTTGCATAACAACCCAAGTAGTCGAAGCCAAGCACGTATGATTGGAGGAGCGTTAGATATAAGAGAAGCTTCCACATGGTTTGAGCTTTAGACAGTCAATATGTCAGAACAAGAATGGGAGGCAATTTGAGAAATCTTGAAAAGAGATAGTTTGTTGCGCCTGTTTTGAGGAGGGAATGGGCAGATTGGCTTGTTTAAAAGAGTGTGAAGGGAAGTGAGTAAGTGAGTGACTGAGGGATCTTAGAGAACACCCTTTGATTAGATGAACGAATGAGTGAATGAATGAAGGGGGGGATATAGCTAACCTTTGAAAGGAGAAGTAGAACAAACAACATAAAAGTTGATTTTCGCTATTTTTTTTTAATTTTTTTAATTTTTTAATTTGATTGTTATTATTTGTTAAAAATCACAAAATCTGGGAATTTTTTAGTCTACTAAATTTCTCATTTGGGAACATTCCTTATCTAGGGGAGCGTCCGGGTGAGCGCCTGTAATTCCCTGTTTGATACTAAATGGCTTTCATACTAAATGGAAAAAAGGCCTGTTTGATGTGTTCCAAAACAACTTAAGTTCTGTGACAAGGTGTGTCTCTAGACATCGATAGTCAACTTTAGATTAATGACATACAGATTAGATGTTTTACACAGAAAAACAGGGTTTGAGCCATAGCATTTCTTTAGTTATTTGCTATTTGTCTATTTAAGTGTTTTATCTGTCTTTTTCTGGGGGGTGGAAGAGCCCGAAAGAGGATAGAAATTGTGTTTCTTTGATGTGGGAGAGTCTGTTACCCTCTCATTCCCTTTCTTTCTCTCCAAAAAATGCCACATGACGATAATAAATAAGTTGAAATGCCGGCATCTACAATGCTCTCATGGACCTTTGGAATGCTGCTCTTTTGTTTTTGTTCTTTTGCGTTTCCTTTGATCCTTCCAATATCCACGTCCAATGAGCTTCATCGCTTAGCAATTTTTGCTATCACATTCTGCACTGGTGAGGAGTGACACTTGTCGGTTCCATCTTTTTTTGGCACTGTCTCTTTTCTTTCTCCTTTGTTGTTAACCATCAATACATATTCCGCGAACCAGTTGAGCCTTCACTCTTATACATCATTCAATTCACACTCACAGCTGCGACAATGCTGCCACATTTAGGCCTTGTGTATCGTCACGGGTCATATACAATGCAAAAAAAAAGATCTCCTCATCAGGGGCTCGAACCCTGGACATTTCGGTTCCTTGTTTTGCTTAAAAGCCGAACGCTCTACCGACTGAGCTAATAAGGATGAGATCTTAGCAGAATTGATTTTTGTCAGGGTAATAATATCATGCATTTTGCTTGTCACGTGATGTACAAGGGCACATAACCATTGATGATTGTCACTACATACCTTACCTATGTGCCATCAAATGTAGCTTATACTCATGTATAAGTGTCCAGCATCAGGGGAAACTAGTATCAAAGAGTCATTGACTGGCACTGATCCAGCGGTGCTTGTATCCTCTTCCGAGTCATGCACACGCTCGCACATTTGGGAAATTCAGGATTGACATTTTAGTGGAGACGGTCAGCCTTTTTGGTGTTTCATAGTGGACTCCCTGGACTCCCTGGACTCCCTTGATATCTGCATATGTAGAAGAAGTCACACAGTGGTTTCAAATCGCTTTGCGGTTTCGCAGTGTAGCCCATTTATATCCAGGTGGTTACTCGAAGATTTCATATGTATAATTTACTTCAAGAAAATATGGCCATCCGTTAAGGACTTCCCGTAGCTTCATTATTGATCACAGCTCAGTAGGTAATTAAATTCCTGGTAAACTAAATCATTGAGGTACTGATGATGTGTCATCGGTCGAGTAATTTTTTTTCCAACACTACTTAACGTTAAATCAAATTGACTTGGTGCAGTTGCCGAGAGAAAATGTAATCTGACAAATCCTCTTTTCTCTCCAATAAGGAAGTAAAAATCAAAAGCACTGACAAGTTGACTAAAGAAAAGTAAGCAAAAAGGTGGCTGGGTGGTTATTTTCTTTGACTGCTGGTACTTTTCATTAGGGATTAAAGGCTGATCTTTCTTACTTCATTTCAGACAAAAATTGGTTTCCAAAGTAGGGGCCAGATGAAGGCTCCTCTTCTTCTGCTCAATTGACCCTTGGTTTTCAATCTTGTCTGGGTTTGAACTGACTGGTCAATAATCAATATTTTTTCATTTTTTTTTCATTTTTTTCATGTTGAGTGATATTGGCATGCAAGTCGATTTAGACGAGATCAAATCAACCAGCACCATCATTTTTACTTCCAGCCCGTTGAAAAGAAAATAAACAAGTATATAAAGAACAACATGAATCCGCCTTTCGTCTAGTGATTTGTTGTTGTTTTCTCTTGTGCCCATATTTACAATTTGTTAAACACAAAGCTTTTGATACCCATAACAAAGTAAACAAACTTACTCGATACCCGCATGTTGTTCATCACTCTTGCTTTTCTCTCCACCACTCTTGCCGCATATGTGCCAAATGGTGGATCATCCTGGACCACATTAAGTCCCAGCACCACGCTATCCGGGGTGACCACCGAATACACCAAGTCTTTTGGTATCGCCATTCGACCACTCTCCACCTCAAGCCCTGCGTCGCTCACCACTGACGTTGGTGATGCTTCGATCACAGCACCTGCAAAGAGAGACTACCTTTCTACCGTTGTGCAACCTGTTTCGCAGATTGGCGACGGTCAAATTCAAGGTGCTGTCACCTACATCACCACTATCAAGCAAACGACCAGTTCTTCCAAGGACATCACCACTTATGTGACGAAAAGCTACCATGTGACAAACACAAACTCTGCAACCGTTACCCAAACCTCTTCTGAAACTGATACCGAGTCGTCTGAATGCGACGTCTGTTACACATCTCACTACGCGTACACTTTGAGCGGCGATGATAACACTGTTACCCCAACTTCTTCTTCAACAAGCTGCGGATCTGTCACCACTACTTTCACCACCACTGTGCTTGGCTCTGCTTACGTTGTAGAGTCTGTTGACGACACCTGCCTGACGTCAACGGATTCCGACCAAGAACCACTCACAATCACTTCTACCTCCACCGCATTGCCATCATCATCATCCACTTTGTCAACATCAACTACAACCTCCTCTCCTTCCAACTCCACCTCTACCGACTTTGAAGGCGGATCCGTGTCGTGCAAAGTCAACGGCACGTTGACCATGACGTTGAAGGACTCTGTCTTGACGGATTCTGCAGGGAGAATCGGCTCTATTGTCGCCAACAGACAGTTCCAATTTGACGGGCCAACGCCGCAAGCAGGGGCTATCTACGCTGCTGGCTGGGGCATCCTCGACGGGAACTTGGCTCTTGCAAACTCAACAACGTTCTATCAGTGTCTCTCAGGCACTTTCTACAATCTCTATGATGAAAACATTGGTGAACAGTGTTCGCCGGTGAATTTGGAGATTGTGGACTTGATCGATTGCTGATGATCCATTGACAACATCGCCACACATTGTACACTAACGATTCTTACGCAGATACGCATTTCCATCCATCTAATAATATCACTCACATAAATTTAAGCTCAAGCTATTCTGTAGATGAAGCGCACCGCACCGTTGCGGTGGTACACGCCCATTTTTTTTCTATCCTTTCCTTTCTCCTACTTGAAACAAAAAAATTGATATATTTTCAACAAAGCGGCTCGAATCTTTCTTGGACTACTTCTACTTGCCCAGCTCTATATATATAGTTTCTTCACAACCTCATCTCGACTTTGCTCCCTGCCTCCCCAGATCCCTCTTTTCCTCCCCTTGATGTGTATTACATGATACCATCACAGAAGATATAACAGCCCGTATTCCATATCTGCGCCCACACACATATATATATGTGTATATATATGTATATTGAACATCCATACATACATACATATATATCATGAGCCAAACTGCCAAAATCCAACTATCCAACTTCGATCCCAGCCAGATCGACATCGACAAGACATTACAGGACGTGCAAGACGCCAAGAAGCAAATCGAGGTGGTAAGACACGAGATCAAGTCGTTTCTCACGCTTCTTGCCAGCGTGCCCGATGATTGCAACGATAGGGTCTTCTTCCATGCCGTGGCCAACAAGGTCTTCGAGCTTCGGGAGCAAATGGCACAGCACTTGAAGAACTACAACAACCTCGTTCCTATAATAGAGCTTTCACGACAAGCGAACGGATTTGCCCCGCAGAAATTCGAAATTGTCAATTTGAAGCCTTTGGTCAGTGCAAGATCATCTGCCAAAAACGGCAAGGCCGTGGTGAATGCCAAGCAAGCAAGAAAGAAGCCAGCGGGAAGGAGTTGATAGTTACACTTGTGCTTCTTTTTTCCTCTTCTCCTTCTTCTTCTGCTCCTGTCTTGACCTATATATTTAATTTCTTTTCCTGGTTCGTTTTGTGTTTTTCATTTTTGTTTAGGTAATCTTTAAAATCAGACTTTGTCTTTCTTTTCAAAAGTAGTAGTTGTATTATTTATAAATCTTTGGAAATGGCTAAGTAAATAAATAAAATCAAAGTGGCCACCTCGCCACCTCGCTGGCTGCTTACTCGCTGGCTTCGGCAAACGATTCGTAAATGTAAGAGTTCAATTTTTCAAACTCGGCTCTCACATGTTGTTCACCATCACTTGGTTCAAAGAACTTGGAGCTGGAAACCCTATGTTTGGCCTCGCGGGTGGCTTCATCCAACTTGGACCATTGAGCACCGCTGGACACTGCCTTTTGAGCTTCATCATGGTAAATAATGAAGGACTTCATCATGTCATGAGTCTTCCAAATCGGGCAGAAAGCATCATATGTGGAGTAGCCGTTTTGTTGCAAGAAATTCTCTTTGATCAAGGCGGAAACATCCAAAGTGATCTTGTCAGAGTCAGACAATGCAGATTTACCAACCAATTGCACAACTTGTTCCAACTCTTCAGCATTCGACAAAATCTCCTTGGTTCTTTCTCTCAAGGATGGGAAGTCAGGGAAGTTTGCTTCATAATATTTGCTCAACGAGTTGGTATACTTGGAATATGAAATTGAGGTGTTGATGGATGGGAAATGCTTTCTTTGAGCCAACTTCTTGTCCAACCCCCAAAACACCTGAGTAATACCCAAAGTAGATGTGGTCACTGGATCAGAGAAATCACCACCGGCAGGAGAGACAGCGGCAACAATAGAAACAGACCCAATTCTTTCTGGAGACCCATAAGCAACGGCTTTACCAGCTCTTTCGTAGAAAGAGGACAACTTGGCACCCAAGTAGGCTGGGAAACCTTGATCGGCAGGCATTTCACCAAGACGACCGGAAATCTCTCTCAACGCCTCTGCCCATCTAGAGGAAGAATCGGCAATCATGGAAACATGCTTACCTTGATCTCTGAAGTATTCGGCCAAAGTGATACCAGTATAAATCGATGCTTCTCTGGCAGCAACAGGCATGTTCGAAGTGTTGGCAACCAAAGTAGTACGCTTCATGATAGGTTCCTTCTTGCCCCGGACCTCGGTGTACAATTCTGGGAATTCCATCAAAACTTCCGCCATTTCGTTACCACGCTCACCACAATTGTGCACCAAGGCCATGTTGGAAAGCAAGAACATGTGGTCGGCACAGTTGTCGAGTGTGAGCCCGTAGTAGTACTGTTCTTGTTCGGCCTTCACCAAATCAAACAGGAACAAAACAGGTTCTCTCGTGGTTTCATTAGCACTAGACGCAAAACGCTTCCCTTCATTGTGGCATCTTGCCAAAACACCCTCAAGAGCACCACCGCTTAAACTAACTTTTCTGTTCGAAACAGAAGTAGCTTTGATACCCAAAGAACGGGCAACCTTGAGAACACCAGCACTAACAGATTTGTAAGAGGATGTGAAAGTAGCAATCTTTGATCCATCAATATTCAGTTCAACTTCACATGCTTCACTGTCAACCAAACCTGCCAACAAAGATTCTCTAACGCTAATGTCTTCCACGGAGAACTTGGATGAAATGAGTTTCTCAACACCAGACTCAGTTTCTTTGCGAACACCAGTGAATTTCACAGCTTCCCAGAAAAGTTGAGAAATCACGTCTTTCACGTCGTTCGAATAAACAGATGCTGCGTCTGATTGGCTATTAGTTTTCTCGAACAACTCATCATCCGAGGCAATGGATTCCATATCGCTGTCGATTGCACTTGTGTCATCTTTACCAACAACACCTTGATCATCGTCACTAGATCTTGGAGCAATGCTGACCCAAGCACCCAATTGATATGCCATATCTGGAGCCAAGGACTTCTCTGCACCTTGGGACTCTAACCATTGTGCAAGAGCACCTGATTCATGGAAAACAGGACTGATCATTTGAGAGGTATTCGATTTGACGTAACTGTCGATAGAAGCTTCATAAACATTGGCTTCAATGACCCAATCAATGAAGGATGGAAGGCGGGAAACAAAAGCAGCAGCTTCTTGTTGAACAACAGCTTGACTGTTATTGTAAGCGCCAAATTCGAAAACTTGAGTGCTGATCTGAACCATGCCTTCTTTCAAGTTGAAATATTCAACAGCAACGTGTTGTTCAGCCCCAGATACAACAATCTTGGCATTTTGTTCAGTTCTCAAAACAAGCTTATGGTCGGAAGAAACAGTGAAATCCACCGAATTGGGGCCGTGAATGTCGTACATGGTGTCAAAGCCTCTTGGCAAGCCAGCGACACATCTTGGAGTGCCGTCTTTACCCATAACTAATTCGCCAGCTTCGATGTCTTCAATGGCTTTGTCTTCACCATTGGCCATCATGACTTGAGTTCCCTTGGCAAAACACCCGACGTAAATGATAACATCGGAGTTAGAGTATTTGGACAAGGATTGGGAGATAACAGTCTTACCACAACCGAAAGCCCCTGGAATACAAGTTGTACCACCTTGAACACATGGGAACAAAGCGTCCAACACTCTTTGACCAGTCAACAAAGGGTAATCTGCAGATAATTTGGTTGCCACAGGTCTTGGTGCTCTAACTGGCCAAGTGTGCATCATGGAATACTTGAATTTCTTACCGTTGAACTCCACCTCCAAAACATCCTCGTCAACTTTGTAACTACCTGCTTCAGCAATACTCGTGATGGTACCTTTGGCTCTTGGAGGTAATAAGATTTTATGGTCATCAAGCAAGGAGTTTTCGTAAACAGACCCGAAAATGTCCCCACCACTAATGTGATCACCCACTTTCAAAGAACCTGGCTTGAAGTCGTATTGTTTAGTTCTCGACAACGATGGCGCATCGATACCTCTTGGAATATAAATGGATTGCGATTTTTCCTTGATGTCCTTCAATGGTCTTTGGATCCCATCATAAATGGTTTCCATCAACCCAGGCCCCAATTCAACAGACAAAGGTTTCCCGGTTCTCAAAACAGGATCACCAACAGTGACACCGGCGGTTTCTTCGTAAACTTGAATAGTTGCCTTATCGCCGGAGATTCTGATGACTTCCCCCACCAAGCTATCGTGTCCAACTTTGACTAATTCGTACATTGCACAACCAATCATGTTTTCGGCAACCACAACGGGACCAGACACAGAGTAGATTTGGCCATACTCGTTCTCACCGAACTCATTCAAGGAAAGACGATTGATCTCTTTACGAGCGTTCTCAAGAGCACCAGCCTATTTTCCATCGGTTAGAATTTGCTCCAGCTAAAGAAAGAATGAAAAAATATGGAATCCCATCAAATAGGCGTGAGCATCAATTGCACACATTGAGAACCCAGATTCAGACATAAAAGAAAACATACCATCTTTATCAAACGTGTATTCTAGTTAAAGCTGTTTCTTGTTATATTGGAAAGCTTCAATTATTTGCAATACCAGCAAAACTATCAACTTCGTTCTTTTTTTTTGTTCTTTTCTCCTGTTCTTTCTTTGTCAATCCGCTGCTGCGGCCGGGTATGTATATTAGCGCCACTAACGGCACGCCTCATTGGGGGCATCAGATCTGCAAAAATTATTTTTGTCGATGAGTGAGTGAGCCAGAGCCCGTAGTCGAGACTGATCAACACAAAAGAAAGAAGAGGCTCACCCAGAATCGGTAAAATGCGATTGAAATGTGGCCCTCTGATGACAACAACCGCTCCCTGCTAACATATGGTATAGATTCTGTACCGTATTTCTCCGCAGACAACAGCTGGGTGAAGCCCATCCGCGACAGCAGGGAAAGCTTGGTGAAGGTGAAGCACTCAACAAGGATTGTTGCCAGAGGAGCAGACACGGCTGAAGACGACCCAAACAATCAGAGTGAGCCGAAAAAGAAGAGGAGAAAGGATTGCGAGTACTTTCGTGACTTGCTCACCAAAACCCCCAATGAGATCAGAAACGAACTCAGCAAAAATGACTGGACTGCAGCAAGTGTCCACGATCCAACTGTGGGGAGCGTCATGGTTACAACCTTGCTTGACATTGAAAAGAATAGCGCAAGAGGCGTTAGAATAATGGCGTTCACTGCAGGGGAGTTTGGAACGCTTCTCAGTGTGGTGCTGTTGATGCCTGAGGACGACTATCTTTATGGAATGACTTGTGTTGATGATGTGATTTCACCAAGGAAGTTGACTGTCAGTGTTGCAAAGTTTGGAAGAGGCACAGGTGTCAATTTCAAAAGCCGAATCAACCAAATTGTGTTCTCGCCGTCTGTCGACGATGAATCTTGTAAATATATTGCTGTCAGAACTAGCCCAGAGATATATGTATTGAAAATACGACTCCGCTCCAAGGACAATAACAGTATGTTTCGCTTTGAGCTTGTGGGTAAGATCATGAACCATCAATGCGGGCTCGGGGAGTTTGCAGACGTGGCCTTCAATCCTCATGATCCCTCTCAGCTTAGTGCTATTGATATCAAGGGTAAATGGCTCCTTCTTGAGCTATCGCAAAAGCTGAAATCTGCTGAGAAAACGTTGGGGTTGATTTCCAGGGGGGTTATGGGTCACTTTTATGAGCCGTGGGTACTTTCGAATTGGAAAAGACAGTTCTGGTCAACATCTGCAAATAAGCTTTTTCTTGTTAATCGAGGGTCAATTCAAATAGCCTCTTGGAACGATGAGAACGTTATAATGGCTCCAGTGCGCAGATTCCCACTCAAACAAAAGATCTTGCACATTGAAATATGTGAAGACGATCCATCTGAGATCTTTATGTTGACCTCTGAAGAATTGAGCTGGATCAAAATAGAGCATGATGAACTCAGGACTTTGATTTCCTGGAAGCATTTCTTGAATGAGAACGATCCCTCCTTAAAGTTTTCCTTGAATAGAACAACATCATACTCTTTGAAAAGTTCTGTGCTTTCCAAATTCTTTGATGATGGATCAGACTATTCAAACACCGGCAATAGGAATTACATGGTTGTTGTACATTCTCGCACGCATACACAAAACTTTTGTTTCCAGTTTGCCTATTCACAGAATCTCGATTTATATCAGATGGTGGGCCATCCTTTTGCCATTCGGATCAATCATGACTCGCCGACTTGTGGCACACTAGTATTTCCAGCACGCTACATTCCCAAAGACATTGAAGCATTACGAAACCCCCCACGCGCGGCAACATCAGGCCAGATCAACAAACTTGACAGGGTTTGTAGATTGAGTGAAAGACAAATACATGACTACTACGCACTTTTCCAATTATCGGATAAAATGTGCATCACAGAAACCATTCTTTCATCTGATCCCAGCTGCGTGATGTACAAAGATCGCAACGGTGTATTTCTCACCAGTCTTGAAAAAGAAGTAAAGTCATTTCAAAACCGTTTGCCCGATGTGGCGCGACCTGATCAGCGTGCAAGGTTCAATAATTTGTTCTACGGACATATAAAAGGCAGATCGTTTCAGCACTTTATTCACGACACAATAGCATCCCCGTTCGAGAACAAGGTGGAGCTTGATCAAGTAACCATCGAGTTGCTTTCTGCGACTCAGCTCGACAGATTATGTAGTGCTGTTTCCTTAATGACCGGACAAGACATTTTTGGCAAGTTGGGAGAAACATCCTCACAGACTATTCAAAATATTATATTTCAGCACATGTTGAAACTGGCGCCCTGCGAATCGAGGGACATAATCGAGGCCACACATAGACAATCCTTACAAATCACAAACTCTTTATTGAAGTGGGCCGAAACTACAGCTGATGAAAATCCCGTTAAGTTTTTGCACGGTTTGATTCCTGCACAACTTAGCCCTGAAGTTCAAGAAGTATTGAGCGAATGGGATGACACCCCGGCCAAGCAGACCAACCGTGCTATGGTACCAATTGACGAGGACATGAACGAAGATTCTGAAGAGGACGAGGATGGGTTATCATCCTCGTTACCCCCATTCCAATTTTCTAAGTCGCAACCAGAAGTGCAACATGTTGGGATTCCACAATTCACGCAGCAAGAGAGGATCTTACCTTTTTCACAGCCAGTGCAGGGGCTCAGAAAAACCACGAAGAAGAAGAGAAAGAAGAAAGGATTTGCCTGACTGTATATTATTATATTATTATTTACATTGATGCAGGATGTAGGGATGTTCTTTCCTTTCTCAGTAATTTTTCATTTTTTTTTTTTCCATTCTATGTTGAGCTCAACATGAATGATGAGGTGCAGCACAATTCGGTTCCATGGGATTAGTTTTGATTGTATAGCATTCTAAGGAAGACAAAGGGTGCCACACAGAAATGAAGATTTTTGTGGTGAGGACATGGAAGCTTCGAAGCTGTCAATGGTGTCCCCACAGAAACTCATCAACAGTGCCGAGAGGTAGATTAAAGCCAGAGACGATCAACCATCTATTTGAAAATCGGGAGGGGCCGGTCCACGACTCCGTAGAGTCGGCTTTGGACACCTACTTGGCGAAAGTGGCGAAGAAGTATGCAAACGCCATAGGAGATGACAAAAAGCTCTTGCAGTTGCTCTCGCAGTTCTCGAGCACTGTTGACCAGATAAAAGCGATTGGACAGCGCAGTGGCGGCAGTACAGAGCTACGGGCAAGGTACTCGTTCTTGAGACACAGCTTGATTCGGAGTCTATTTTTCCGCGATTTGGCAGGCACAGAGCTGGAGCAGCACAAGCGCACAAACTTGATGCCGATAAATGTGAACTTGATCAAGACTCGGCAAGAAAGAAAACACCAGACCAAGATCAAGTTTGTTTCTCTCGAAGGCATGCAGAAGTACAACGAGTTTCTCAAGGCGTTGTACGATGACAACAACGTGTTCCACACATCAAGCACGAGCACCACCAGTGGCACGGCTGATGCAAACATGAGTCTTTTGACCAGCAGGGCCGAGCCAGAAGGCCAGAATTTGGAGTTTTACGAGCGCGTTGTGAAGGCCTACTTGGCTCTTCCAGCTCCTCGGCCAGATCACATCAAGCCAATGCACTTGGAGCATCTTTTGTCGATCTTCATGAAGTTGGATTTCCGCTTTTTCCCCAAGTACAGTTTGAAAAAGCGGGCCAGGTTCATGAAGAACTACATGACGATCTTGAACGACTTGATAGAAAACGTGCGGCCGATCTCCACAAAAGAAGTGAACCACCTATTTTACTTGCGTCTGTTTTTCTACAAAAAGTCCCCCCATACGGAGAAGCTAACGTCTTCTTTCACATCAGAAGAAAGTGGTGTCATTGAAAGCAGCAGAAAAAGGGACAGGCTCATTCTTCTCAAAGGGTACGACTCGTTGAAGAGGAACATGCAGAGCACAGGGGAGATTGATATTTCCTTGATGGGGATATATGTGAGGCATGCGTCGTCACTCGGGGCTTCGAGCTTGTTGAATAAAATGTTGGAGGATCTTTGTGAGCTAGAGCAGCAGCAGCAGCAGGTACAAAAGACAAAGTTCAAAAGGGACGTCTTTGGAATGGCACCGGTGATATGGAACCGGCATCTCATTTCTCATTTGCTTGATTGTTATTTCACGATTATAGATGACCCTGGGGCTGAGGACTTTGAAAGTTTGTTGAATAAGCTTGGCAGCTACCACATATCGTTGGACACTCTTTTGACAAACAGCATCCTTGGCAAGATTTTGTTCCACATGAAGGACGTGGCCAGCGCCGAGTTGATGTTGAGCCATTTGGTGAGGATGAGTGTGGAGTACGAGGCGACGGCAACAACAGGGAAGAAAGGAATCACGCACTCAAAGGAAGACGCCAGATGGGCTTATTACGTGGACACATTGAGGAGGTTGGTCGACACCCCTGTGAAGTTGCTGCTGCAGGCACTGCTCCCGCCAAACAACATCGCGGACTCAAACGCAGATCCCTCGGCGTTATTGTACAAATTCCCCATGGACAGCGAAACCGTATCGATCTTTGTGAAGTTCTACTCAGGTGTTGAGGTTGCGTCGTCTTCTGACTCAGGGCAAGGGTGTGGCCGCGAAGTGCACGACTTCCAAAACGTCATGAAAATCATTGCGTTGGTGAAACCTCCTGGGGAAAGACGCTGGATCATGGATGAATACAACAAGAGGAACAAGCAGGACGCCGCACACTGTCTTTCAACGGACGAAATATACCCCGGCACAATGGGCAAGACTCTTGTCCTGTTCACCCGCATTGGGCGGTCAAACTTCTACACCATCTTCAAGGGCTTTGCCTTGAACAACAGCCTTGAGGACGCGCTTGAGTCCTCTTGGAACTTGTCAAACTTGCAACTTGTCACGAAATTGTTTGTGAAGGAGCAGCAGGAGCGGCTGCTGCAGGAGTTGAAGCACAGTCTCTTGCACTGCGTGTTCTCGGCCTATATTGCAGTCTTGCAAAACGGCAACCTTTCCCCGGGCCTCAAGTTGAATCCCCTCGAGATTCTCGAACACACAGAGTCCCTAAAAGCGAACTCCGAAAAGAAACAAAGTAGTGGCAGCAGCAACGGCAGTGGCAGCACAAATTACAAAATGATTGAAGGCGAAGGCTGGCCCTACGACGCCTTCAACAACTTGACCAGTCCTACCCTGGTGCAGTACAGCTCCGGCACTCCTTCGGAGACTGCGAAAATGCTTTTTGGACAGAAGGTCTCCTTTGAGGAGTACAATGCTAGCTTGGCGTATCAGGAGCCGTCGGTGACGAAAACCGCTAAGCTTTTGCGGTTTTTGGAAAAAGAAGTTGCGAAAATCGAGCGCATGAGGAATGCAGCAAAGAGAGCAAAGAAAAATCGCCCTGCAAATAGCACCCTTTCAGATGAGGACGATTTGTTGATGAACAGTTCCCTCGAGGAGTACTATGCTCATGTTTTGTTTGTGCTTTCCGAGTTGGGTATTTAACGATGGCCATCAATCACTTAGAAACCACATTCATTCTACTGTAACAAATAACATATTGTCAGGCAAATACTATCTCTACAGACAAATCTTTAGAAGTATATATTATGATCAAATGGGTAACTAGAGTATTAGATAAAAGCGACTAAAAAACGATTGATCGAGGTGGTGGGAAGCGAGGGAAAGAGAGAGAAAGAGAGGTGTTGGTTTCAGTTTGTTTATATGGTGGTATATGAAGTAAAAAAAGGAAAGATCTTAAAGTATCACTCATCTTCCATAAGACCTTCGTTTTCGTATTCAAGTTCTTCATCTTCATCAACACCAGCCTCTTGATATTGTTGATATTCGGCAACAAGATCGGTCATGTCAGATTCGGCCTCAGTGAATTCAACTTCGTCCATACCTTCAGAAGTATACCAATGCAAGAAAGCCTTTCTTCTAAACATTGCAGAGAACTGATCGCCAACTCTCTTGAACAATTGTTGAATAGAAGTGGAGTTACCAATGAAAGTGGCACTCATGTCGGTATCTTGAGGAGGAACTGAACAAACAGCGGTTTGAACGTTATTTGGGATCCATTCAACAAAGTTGTTGGAGTTCTTGGTTTGAACCTTGTGCATTTCATCTTCAACTTCTTTGACAGAAACTTTACCTCTGAAAAAGGTTGCGGCGGTCAAATAACGACCGTTTCTTGGGTCAGAAGCGGCCATCATGTTTCTAGGGTCAAACAATTGTTGGGTCAATTCAGGAACGGACAAGGAGCTGAAAGATCTTGATCCAATTGAAGTTAAAGGAGCATACCCCACCATAAAGAAATGTAAACGAGGGAATGGAACCAAATTCACAGCCAATTTTCTCAAATCAGAATTCAATTGGCCTGGATAACGCAAAGAAGTAGTGACACCGGACATGACGGAAGACACCAATTGGTTCAATTTCTCATAACTAGGTTGAGGCAATTTCAAAGTTCTCAAGCAAATGTCATACAAGGCTTCGTTATCAATGCAGAAAGTTTCGTCAGAGTTCTCAATCAATTGATGAACTGACAAAGTAGCATTGTAAGGTTCAACAACGGTATCAGAAGTCTTGGAAGGAACCACTGAGAAAGTAGCCATCATTCTATCAGAGTATTCTTCACAAATTTTGGAGATCAACAAGGTGCCCATACCGGAACCAGTGCCACCCCCCAAGGAATGAGTGATTTGGAAACCTTGAAGGGAGTCACAACCTTCAGCCTCACGTCTGATAACATCAAGAACATTGTCCACTAATTCAGCGCCCTCGGTGTAATGACCTTTTGCCCAAACATTACCGGCAGAGGATTGGCCGTAAATCATATTGTCAGGACGAAACAAATCGCCAATTGCAGAGGAACGAACATTGTCAATGGTGCCAGGTTCCAAGTCCACAAGGACGGCACGTGGGACATACTTGCCGCTCATTGCTTCATTGAAATAAACGCTTAAACGAGCTTTTTGCAAGTCATTTGTGCCTCTGTAGTTACCAGATTGATCAAGACCGTGCTCACCACAGATTGTTTGCCAGAAAGCAGCACCCTAGATAGATGGTTAGTATGAGGACAATTATGGAAGATAGGGAGATTTTGAATAGGGAAAAAACAAAATGGTCAAAGGACTTCCAACCAGAGAGTCATTTTGGATTCTTGTTTTGCGTGAAATTGGAAAGAGGAAATTGGAAATTGGAAATTGGAAATTGGAAATTGGAAATTGAGAATACATACAATTTGGTTACCACATTGACCAGCAGATATATGGATCTAGAGAGATATGAGGTTAGTAAAATGGTTCGTGGTAAGATGGCAGACTTTTCCCAATAGATCTCGAACCCATGTAGTTCTTGAACCCATGTAGATCTTGAACTTGAAGAAAAGTCTGTCGAACAACCACAATGGATGGATTGGTAGAAGAAAGACGTACGATTTCTCTCATTGTAGAAGCCTGGAAGGAGATTGTCGTGAAAAGACTATAACTGATGGATTAGAACAAGGTTTGTTGTTGTTGTTCTTCTTCTTCGTTTTCTTATTATTTTTTTTTCAGGAATCAAACAACAACAACAAAAAACAACAAAAACAAAAACAAACGAAATCGAAGGAGAAAAGGGGAGGGTAACATTCTTTTTTGGAGAGTAGAATAAAAGGCAAGGGCACATAGTATACTAACTGTAGCAGTATTTTTTAAGATTGTTTGTAGTGCTGTTAGCAGCTGTTTGTGTTTCCAGCCGTTCGTTCTCGTTTCCCTCATTCACACTCACCCACACGCATTCTTGGGCATTATTATTCAATAATAGACAAGAATGGATCTAGCGATCTAAGCTAATAAATAAATACATCTAATATTCATGTGCCCACCGTTATTCTTCACTGCAAAATTCCCAATATATTATTATTATTCTCTTCTGTCTGTTGATTTTCCCCCCTCAATCTTCACACTTTGCACAATATCTCTCTCTCATACGTGCCATGAGCAGCAAATCGTCGTCAGTTAATGTTGACAAAAAGCAGAAGGTGGTGACGACTCCCGCAAGGGGGAGATCGAAATCAGTTCGATCTTTGATATTTAACCTCCACTTCTTGTGGTTCTTGGGACATTTCTTCACAACTACCTTCACAATATGTTATCTAATCTCATATGCGTTCTCCCAGAGTAGCATATACTCGCTGAGTTTCTATTTTTTGACGATTTTCAATGTGGTGATGAGCTATTTCATTGTCTTGATCAAAACCTTTTCCATCAGCCACATTGTGAGGACCTGCTTCACCCATCCGGCAAAGCTTTTGACAAACACCAATTCAACATATCTCATAGAGGCAATGTTTTTTGCTTTAAACTACAGGTCAACATTCAAGTCCATCCAGATTTCACTTCTCCCGTTTGCTATCTATTCAGGGTACCATGCAGCAGCATACATCAACGATGAGCTATATCTGACCCTCACTATTCTTCCGCCGTCATTTCGGGCCAAGTTCTCAACAAAGAGGAAACAGTATCAAGAGTCCACTTTATATGCAGCTGCAAATGTCGAGCTTTATATGTTGATACAATTGATTTGTGCAGTGACTGCAAAGCTTGTTTTTATTTGGATGGGCAATAACGAGTCATCATCGACTTTGTCATCGTTTGTACAAACCTTGATGGCTACAATAGCTTATGCCTGCTTTGTGAAATTACGCTTTGATCAAAGTCTACACATGAAAATCACTGTCCAACTGTATGACATGAAAATCAATGAGTTATTGTACCATAATCGGTGGGTTCCAAAGCTAGTGGCAGATGTGTGGTTCAAAGTGAGAGCAAAGATAGTGGGTGTTGCTACGAGAGTGAGATTTTGACTTTAATGAGCATCATCATCACCATCATCATCATCATCATAATATAGAAGAAGAAGCTAAAATAATGCTGTGGGGGGGGTAACCCGGTAGGGCTTTTCTAGTTAACAGCGTTTACAAAAAAAATAAAAAAAGTCTTCCCTTTATTATTTTTATTATTATTGTAGGTATTACTATCATTAGTATTATTATTACTGCTACTACTACTGCTATTACTACATTTTGTTATTATATTATTTATTTTTTTTATTTTTTGCCCCTATCAGAGATTGGTTCTAATTCTTCCATCATCAAAGACCCATCCATACTCTCACCGTCATCTCCCATCCGACAAGTTCAACACTCTCCTCTTACACTACTGTCTCTCTCCCCTCTCTCAACAATATCTCTATCATCTTCGATCTCAAAAAACTCATACCAGTAACGTTTTATCGATATCTCATTAATCATCTTGTTATCAACCTTCAATAATAGTATATCACTCCCATAAATTACATTCCACAATGAACAGCGACTACGATTACTTGTTCAAGTTGTTGCTTATCGGTGACTCCGGGGTCGGCAAATCTTGTTTGTTGTTGCGTTTTGCAGATGACACCTATACCCAAGACTACATCTCCACCATTGGTGTGGATTTCAAGATCAGAACTGTGGAATTAGACGGCAAAACCATCAAGTTGCAAATCTGGGATACCGCTGGCCAAGAAAGATTCAGAACCATCACTTCCTCCTATTACAGGGGCGCCCATGGTATCATCATTGTTTACGATGTTACCGATCATGAATCTTTCAACAATGTCAAACAATGGTTGCAAGAAATTGATCGTTATGCCACTGGTGGTGTTATGAAGTTGCTTGTGGGCAACAAATCCGACTTGGTTGACAAAAAAGTGGTTGACTTTGCTCAGGCAAAAGAATTTGCCGACGCTTTGGACATTCCAATCTTGGAAACCAGTGCTTTGAATGCCAACAATGTTGAACAAGCGTTCTTGACCATGGCTAGACAGATCAAGGCACAGATGGCCACCAACAACACCTCGGTCTCTGACAAATTGGAACTCAATTCTGGCGGGAAAACCATCACCCCAGGCAGTGCTGGTGGGTGTTGTTGAGAAGAATACTAAATGATCAATTGAATGCAAATAAAAAGAGATATAAATTTATTGTCAAAAACCATCTGGTTACTCATTTACGTACTTACTTAATAATCATCAATTCTTTTTTATCACTGATTGACGTTTGCTTATATGCTCTTTTCTATTATTCAATATAGTTCAAACTTCTGCTAATCGTGAGTAGATTGATTGATTGATTGATTGATTGATTGATTGTCTTTTACTTGATTCCTAAGGCAACATTTCCGAGACGGAATTATAAGTCGTATACAACTTCCTATATTCTCTCAAAAGAAAGAGGAGAGAGAGGAGATGTTGAGCAACAGATGAGCATGAGGAGCAAAAACATAAGCTAGCCGGTCTAAGTACTACTACAACCCCATTTCTATTTAATCAGCTCACCTCCCAACCCTCTTCTGAGCAACCCAGCCAATTGTACATTTTTTATTTTTTAATTTTTTAAAACTAACCTGAGTTGTGTTCCATTTGTTGCTGTGGCTTTAAATCAATCCATTTCAGATAATATGCCAGTGCTTGAATACACCCAAATCGAGGAGATCCCTGACAAGGTCAGCTCCTTGCGTAAAGCTTTCCACACCCGCAAGTTGGACTCAATTCCATATCGGAAGCAAATTCTCACTGCCATTTACAACGCGGTTGACCAACATGCCGATATGCTTGCAGAGGAAATGAACAAGGACTTTAATCGGAGCAGGTTCGAGACCATGACCCAAGAAGTGGGGCCCCTTTTGGCTGAGATCAAGTACTTGATGAGCAACATTGCCCATTGGAGCAAGCCAAAGAGCGCCTCGTATTATCCGTTCTTGCCATATGTCTCCATGGGCAAAGAGCTCGAGAGAATCCCAATTGGCACCGTTCTTATCATTTCGGCTTCCAACTACCCCTTGGTTCTCTCGCTTTCTCCCATTGTGGGCGCCATTGCCTCTGGCAACAACGTGGTGTTCAAGCCAAGCGAAATCCCTGAGCACTTTTCCCAGGCCTTGACAAAAGTCTTGACTGATGCCGTTCCTGCCTCGGTTTTACAAGTTATCAATGGGGCAATTGACGAGACCACCGTTTTGCTTGAACAAAAGTTTGACAAGATCTTGTACACTGGCAGTGGGAACATTGGGCGCATTGTCAGCATTGCTGCTGCCAAACAGCTCACTCCGGTGGTGTTGGAGTTGGGCGGGAAATCTCCAGCAATCATCTCCAAGAGCTTGTCAGACTCAGACTTGATGATTGCCGCGAGAAGAATCTGCTGGGGAAAATTTTGCAATGCCGGTCAGGTTTGCGTCACTACCGACTATTGCTATGTTGATTCCACCGTTTACGACAAGTTTGTGGACTGCATCAAAAGAGCAATTGGCGAATTTTATGGCCCCAACAGTAGCGGCATCACCCCAGAGTACAAGGAGTACACCCACGTTATCAACCAAAGAAACTACGACCGTCTTGTCTCATTGTTGAGCAAGACAAAGGCAACACTTGTCACGGGGCTGGTGACCGAGGACGCTACAAGATTTATCACCCCAACTGTTTTCAAAAACGTGTCCTGGAGTGATGCGTTGATGCAGGATGAGATTTTTGGTCCTATCTTGCCAATTATGAAGTTTGACACCAGCTCAGGGATCCACGCAGCAATTGACGAGATTATTGCTCATCATGACACTCCCTTGGCGGCCTACATTTACTCCAGGGACAAGGCCGAGATTGCCATTTACAGACAGCGCTTGAGATCCGGCGGGATGATGATCAACGACTCGCTCTTGCAGTGTGCCAACGTTGCTGTGCCATTTGGTGGGATTGGCACCTCTGGCTCAGGAAACTATCATGGCGAGTTCAGTTTCAAGACTTTTACCCACGAAAGAACTGTTTTGAAAAACCCATTTTGGGCCGAGTTTTTGTACCAGGCCAGATACCCTCCTATCAACGACACGAACTTGAAGCTCTTGGATGCGTCCTTCTTCCCCATGGGAAGGGGCCTCAACAATGGCAAGTTTCTTTACTTTGGTGCTGCAGCGGTTTCAATCTTGGCTGCAGGGGCAACTTACGCCTTGCTTTACTAGGAGTTGAACCTTGATGTTCTATTTTGTTTGCTTTAAAAGCTTTTGTGTTGTTGTATCTATCTGTAGCCACTTATCATTTGTAAACACACTACCCGGCACACACACACACATGATGAAAAAAGCTGCGCGCCCACAAAAGTTTATCAAGTAACACTCTCACTGTGACGCAATATCTTGATTAAACTTCCAACATGGCCGGAGCATCGCAGAAAAAAATTGCCGCCAGCAACATCTCCCTCTTGAACTCCTTGCACAGCGCCACCGCCGCGATCCTCGTCGTCACCGCGGGGTTGGTGTTCTACGTGCACCGCCCAGCGAACTACAAGCCCTTCGTTGCCTTCAACATCCCGTTGCTTGTGTGCCAGTTCGTTCTCGAATCCACGGGGCGGCCCCAGTTCGAGCCAGCATCGGGAAAACTCAGGGGCACCGTCGCGGACTTGAAACAGCCGGGCTTGACCGAGTACTTGTTCGACATTGTGTACTTCACCTTGATTGAGGACGTGCTTGTGTGCTTGTGTGGCCTGAACAAGGTGTGGTGGTTGTACGCCCTCATTCCCTGCTTTGCCGTCTACAAGGGCTTTTGGCTTCTAAAGATGGGCACGAGCTTGTTGGGCATTGGAAGACCAGGCGCCCGCGTGGAGCCCGAGCTCCCGCCAAACGAGCCAACCAAAGCAAGGCAAAGACAGACAAAGAGAAAAGTGATACGTTGATTACATGCAAACAAAGAGAGAGAGAGAGAGAGAGAGAGAGAGATTATGTCATGGCATATATACCTTGCTGTACCCCTTTATCGGCTGGCGGCAGCACACGCAACTGCTAAAGTTTCTCAACACCAAACTCAAGCGGCAAGTGTCGCATATCGCAAGACACTTGCATGGCCAAAGAATGATTTGTCGCGGGTTCACCTGGCAAATCACACAGGTAAACTGTTTTGTGTAGGTCTCATCCTCGCCTTGACTTAGCTCCTTTTGCGTGCGTGTTTCCATGAGTAGTTTGCTCAAGTTTGCAACTTCCGACTCGGTGGAGTTGACGTTTTCGCTTGAATCCGTTTCGCGCTCAAACATGTTTCTGGTAACGGGCGTCTGCTCCCTTTTCGACAAATGATACAAGAGAATTTTTCTGAAATCCCCATCGTATTCAAAATCTGACGACGAGTCTGGTTGATTTGAGAGCCCAGTCAATAGCGCGTACAACTCATTGGCGTTGAATATCTCAGAAATCAAGACATTCTTGTTTCGAGCCGAGATCATATTTTCCTCTATAACATTGATCTCTTCCTCTTCCTCTTCCTCTTCCTCTTCCTCTTCATTTTCATCATCGTCTTCCTCGAAATCCGAAGTATCGTCTGAATCTGGCGCCAACTTCCCTTCAAGAAGTTTCGTGTAATCGATCTTCATACTGCTTGAATCTTCGCCAACGTACTGAATAAACTCTTCTGCCTCGTCTGCGTTTCCCTCCATGTCATCTTCCTGAGCACTCTCGTGTGCTCTCAACAACAACTCAACTTTCTCAGTAGTCTTCTGCATCTCCAAAACCCTTTTTCTAGCAATCAACGCGTAAACCAATCGGAAATAAAACTTCGCAATCGCCTTCATCCTCGTGAATCTTTCGCCAATTCGGCCCTCGGACGCGGTTTCCCTTTTATTTTTCAACTTCTCTTCTAACGCTGCCATTTCTGGGGGCACCTCAAATAAACAATTGTAGCCCGAGGTGTAACTGGCATCACCTGTCGAAAACATCTTTCTCCCGCTGGACAGTGCCGCACCACCACCCTTGGCCAATCTTTCCAATCTTTCAATCTCCTCTTCCAACCAGCTTGACTTTGGTAGGTTCACGTACGCAACCTCTTTGATGTAGGACTTCTTGGTTGCCGTGGTCAAGGCCACAACACTCAACTTCTGGATAAACGTGTGGAAATCGTCAGATAGCGTGAGATTGAGGTTTTCCAATCCAAAATTACTGAAATTGAGTCCATTTGCTTCACCCAGGCCGTCGGACAACAAGAGCGCCCCCGAATAAATGGCACCGCAAGCAAGGATTATGAATATGGTCGAGACCGTTGGTATGTAGGTAACAATCACAATAAACGGGAACCTAAGAAAATGCCCAAAAAACATGCTGTACATGTAGTAGGTGATGAACCCGGTGGAAACAACAATCAGGGACACCAATCTGTATCTGATGCAATGGAAAAGCAGAAGCCCCTGGATGAAAATATGATTGAGCACCGAGTTCAAGCAAACGGCAATCAACTCCGGGGTGGCCTTGTATCGATACACAATGCTTGCCATGGTGGACGGATCGTACTCATGAAACGCCATGGACTGCTCAAAAAGAGTCAACGATGAGTCCACATTCGGGGTCGACCCGGAAATCAGCGAGCAAAAAGTCTCGACAAACTGGCTGAAGCATAACGACAAAAACAAGCGCCAGAGAAACCCCGTTGAAGGGCCGATTTTGCCAAAATGCTTGCTGGTGCGATTCAACGTCCCGTTTTTCCCAATCACTATGGACGTCAAGTTGCTTTCGAACCCTTCAAGCCGGCTGACGTTGAACTTCACAGGAAACATTATCGATCTTCGTGTGCTTTCCAACTGCGGCTCGTAGTTGAATACCTCAAAATGTGACAAAATCGCATTGGCCGGCTGGACATAGCAGTTCAAGCAAATCAACAAGTTCTTCAAGTCCTTGAACAAGAGGAAAAGAGCCGCAATTCTCAAGCCCGCTTTGGTAATCTCCTTGGCATGAGGAGCAACTTGTCGCAGAACAAGGGCCACGGCGTACCCAAGCCACGAGCGATTCTCCACCCTGTCGTCCTCGTCACTGTCGCCATCACCGTCGGCGTCCTCTTCGGCACCGACTCCCCCGTTCCTGAACCTTCTCCCCCACTGTCTGTGCAATCTCGAGGCATTGCCGTTGCCCAGCGATGCAAAAACCATGGTCCGGTTCAACAAAATCGCCAGCAACATGCACGTCAAGGCGTACGGGGACACCAAGTACGTGAGAAAAAGATTCACAGTCTGTTGCGGCAGAACAGACTCGTAGAACTGGGCTATTATGGAGTTGATGAGCAGAAGGAAAATCTGGGGTAATACGGTGTCTTTGTCCGAGATAAACGGTGAGTTCTCCACAGATCCAACCGTGCTTGCTGACTCATTCTTTGTGACAAAATCGTTGATTGCTGTGGAAGTGGGTACCCCTAGAAAGCTATTGATGTATTCATGGGCACCAGATGCAAATCCTAAGCTAGCCATAATGATATGGGTGCGATCCTTCGAGTGTGAAGAGATTTGATGATATCTTTTACTAATGAATAGGACGGGCCGGTTACTGCTGATTCGGGGGACAAGAAAAGTCGCACAAAAAAAGAGGTTTTGAGCCAGGACATAATATTAAATTTACTACATGATTGAATGATATAAAATACGAATAGAAGTTAGGTTAGACATGAGAATTTCTTAGCAAATCATCTTTGGGTGTTCTTTCTCGAATGATAGGCAGGTAACAATCCCCTGCTGTTGGTAGAAGCCAGCATATCAAAAGCTTGGTAGTTTTGAAAAGGTGGCGAGTTTTGGGTTGGCATGGAAAAGTTCATGTCGCATTCAATTGGAGAAAATTGCATAGCTTTGCCGATGGATGTGTACGTTGGAGGAGATCTCATAAAGGTCTGCTTGTAGGAAGGTGCAGGGTTGTAATTCAAGTTCAAAGACTGGGAGTGAAAGTGCAGTGGTTTCTTTTTGCCCTGTCCGCTCATCATCATGTTGGTATTGTTGCTGTTGTTGTTGTTGTTTTTGTTTTTGGAATCCACATGCTTGTATACTGGTTCAATGTCCTCGATGTTTGTGACTTTGCAAGCGTAGGAGTTCAAGTATTTTTCCAATGTCTCAATGGCTCTCTCAACGTTTTCTTGATTTTCAACATATGTCACGATCAATTCAGTTTCTGAAGGAGAGCTGATGTTAACATTGAGGAAGATCTTCAATGGGATGACAATCTTGTTCAAAAACTCAACATCGGAACCGGAACTGATGATCTTGGAGATGCTGAAGCTGTTGGAAATTGGAGGTGTGATGGTGATTCTTTTTTCCTTTGGAAGGCTTTTGGATAAAGCCTTGAAAGCTTCAACGCAACTCTTGGTGTCGATTGCCTTGATGTTGATGAACTGGCAGCCGTCTTTGCTCATTGGGTAAAACTCTGTTGGGAAACTGATGTAACTGTTGGTAGATTTTTCAATCTCATTGATCAAGGCGCAGTTGAAGTTGTTCAAGAATAAGCGATACAGCAGCTCCGATAACTTGAAGTTGATAAAATCCAACTCTTGGCAGTTTCTTACCAAATTCTCAAGCTCCATCTTGACTTTCGGTATGTTCAAGGAGTTCTTCTTTGGACACTTGATCAACACGTTATCATATCTTTTGAAACTGATAAAGTCCTGTCTCAACTCAAAGGTGTTGGAAAACTTGATGAAAACATTGTATTTGCGCATAATGGACTGGATCAAGTTCCCACCAATACCAATGATTTGTCTGTGGTAAATTTCTGGGATATAGAACGACATTTCTGAGGGAAATTCCAACTCAAGCAAGCTAATGCCCATTTGCAAGCTTTCAATGCTCTCACTGAACACATGGACCAAGAAATTGTACTCGTTCACAGGCTCGAACTCAATCTTGGTTGAAGTTTGGCTCATGATCTTGATCAATTTCCCATTCTTTTTACCGCAAATGAAATCTGTTTCAGTGTTCAACAACTCCAAATTCAACCGGTATTCGAATTGGGCCTCATTAGAAGCATCACCGTTGACTTTTTTGCTCAAGCTCGACAACTTGTCGTTCAAATCAAGATCATCAGTCACTGCTGATGTTGAATGGCCAGTCAAAGAGTCTTTGTATGACTTGAACAAATTCAATGCTTCCTTAACATCATCTTTACCGCCAAAGACTTTGAAAGAAAAGCTGTGTTCTGCTTGGATCATGGCCAATGTGTTTGTTTGTTCAGAAATTACAGCAAACAACTCATAGATCTTGCTTTTTTCAATATCGGCAACGTTGGTAGCATTTATTTCAAGCTCATAAATCTCGCTTTGCAAGCTCATGATCTCCTTCATTGATTTCTCAACAAAGTGCTCACTGGTAGCTTGGATTCTCACAAGATCACTAGTCGAACTCAATTCCGGAAGTTGTATATATGAGCCATTGTCGTACATGATTTTGTTGATCTGTTTCGACATGTGCATCATCATGAAGTTCAAGTTCTCCTTTCTGATTCTCAAGTCCTTGAAGTAAAGAGATTTTTCGGTTTTCGATTTCAATTTCTTCAACAAGTATTTGCTGTACAAAACTTGAGACTCAACTCCAGTTAAGAATATCTTGTCATTGTTTGCAAAGTCACTCAATGGATCACCCTTGTTTGAGGTGGTGCTGCAGAGCAAGTCAGGAATATAAATGAAGATTCCCGTTTGTTTGATAATGCTTTTGAAATTTTCTAGTTGATTCCCGCTAATCAAGTTGATCAAACTAAAATCAATATCAAGAGAGTCAATTTGCAAGCCCTTGAGATCATCCAACAACAATTGGCATCTGAACTCAGCGGCAGTAACACTTGATTCCTTACCAATGAGGTATAGAAATAAGTTGTCATCTTGCGCAGTATTTGAACCTTTAGTTTGGAACAAGTCTTTGCTCGAGCTCAAGAAGATTTCGATGTTGAAAAACTTTGCAATATCGTTCAAACCTTCAGACAATTTAGTTTTGATTCTTTTGGAGGATTCTTCGATCATGTGTTCACCGAACGCTTTCTTGCTGATGTGTATTTTCTTGTATGTGAATCTGTTCAAGCAAGACAAGATACCAGCTTTTGTCTCATTCATTCCTTCCAAAGTGGAACTAGCGATTTTCAAACTCAAAATGGTAGAGGAAGATGTTGAAGCTGTTGTAGACAAGATCTCAATCGACAGGCGTCCAATATCATATTTGGACTGTTTTTTGATGAGACTCTTAACTAGCTGTATATTGCTGGCCGCCACCTCTCCAGTTTTGGCGTTCTTTTTCCAAATGTCCGAAACACTCGTTTGAAACAATGAGAGTGATTTTTTTGGTTTGGCAAACTCATCAGTGGTGAGCGAGAGGATTGCAGAGTAGTTATCAACGACTGGTTTGTTTATTATTGTTTCAATGATGGATTGTTTTGAAGTGAGTTTCTTGCCAGGGACTCCAGAGCCTCTAGAGTACTTGTTGGTGATTTCCGAGAGGACATTGTTACTTTTGGGACCATTTCTGAGAGAGCCTTCTTTCATTGCTGGTTTTACATTGTCTTGATGAATGAACGGGGCAGGTTGAGGGCCTCCATAATGTAAATAGCTATCCATGTTTTAAGTATTGATGATAAATATTGATGGGTATTTTGCGGGTGGAAGCGAATGCTGGGGGTTGCAAAAAAAAGAATCAACATTCACAAAAGAGCACCTACCAATACTATATATATGCAATAAATGAGTAGCAGCATCGGGAGCATGAACAACACAAACACATCAATTCTTACTATTATTTTTTCACCATCTTTGTTTACCTTTTGCGCCGAATTGGGTGAAAAAGTCAACAAAAAAGGCGAAATTTGGCATTTTCCCATTTTGTTGTGTGCACGGTATTTATGTACAAGATGTGCTGTGTTTACAAAACAACTCAATTGTATCATTTTCTCGATAAGCATTGCTGCATATAGAAAGTTGGTCAGCTTTGATATCCCGAACGAAATTTCAAGTTGTCAAAATCATCTCAATTTGCTGGGGAAGTCTATGGCTTTTTTGGCTTGGCAGTTTACAACAAGATCACTCAAATGGCAATACACTCACGACATAGATGTAGGAATTGTGTCGTCGTGTCACGATACATGTCTTGAGAATGAACTGCGGATTTTGCAGTTTCCTGTACAAAATGCGCTGTCCGCAACAAAGTTGTGTAGCAATGCTTCTCATTGTAGCCTTACCTCCACGATGATTAACGTGCGATTTGAATACAGCTCTCACAGTGATGGCAAATGATATTCACATTAGATCCGATGTATCAGAGCAAAGTTACAGCTCCACATTTATGATCTCAAACCGGTTGCTTGGTTCAATCTTCCTGGATAAGCTTTTTTATTGACACCACATTTGCTTTGTCTGTCCAATCATTTTCCATAATCTCATTCAACTTTTTCTCTGACAACTTGTGCAAACTTTGAAATTGTGCGTTTCTACTCTCGAATTTCTTGAGCAAATTCTCGTTTTTGATCTTCAACGGCTTGGTCAAAACATAAACGCCAGCCCATCCTTTGTAGTAACTTTCACACAATTCCACGCTTTTCAAAAAATGCTTCAACGATAAGTCGTAGTATGTATAGAACTTATCGACAGTTGCTTGGTTGTAATTGAATTTGTCTCTCTTCATCGTATTATTTGTGCTTGAAAACTCATGTAGTAATTTATAGCAATATGAGTGATAAACTGTGGCTAGATGATGATAGATATTGTAGGCGAATGGTGAGAAAAGCAAAATCTGTTCATTGCAATATATTGCCTTTGGGTAGTTCCCAGCTTTTAAATAAAGATCCTGAAGCTCATACCACGCTTGCACATCACTTGGTTTGATCTTCAAATAGCTATTCAAATGGTCAACATACTCACCAAGCCTTTCAATTGGATTCCCATTTCCAAACTTCCCAGTCAAATATGTTCTTCTTCTAATCACATCATTCTTCATCGTGAAATCTGGTATCGCCCCCAAAAACGACGCAGCCTTTTCATGAGATTCCGTGGCTTCAATGTATATTGACTTCAACACAGCAAGCCGTTGTGAGCTCAATGAAGTGCCAAACTGGTCGAACAATCTATCAAGCATGAGCTTGGCTTCGGTATCATTATTTGTGATCAACGCAAGGTAGAACTGTAGCTCTATCAAGTCGAACAACTCTTTCTTGTTACCTCGGGAGAACGTAAGATTTTGGGCATTGGCCTTCAAAAAAACTTTGTTTTCATGGTATAACGACAATGCCTGTTCTGGACTGACCGCATTATACTTTCCAGTACTGTGCACCTTCAAGAGTCTGTCTTTAACTTCGAGAGACATAACTTATGAGTTTAAACTATGATTAATGTCTTGAGAGTTATTTCTGAGTTGATTGAGCAGGGCTTACTCTTTTTTGCCTTTCCGTTGAGTTTTCCGCAGGTTGGTTGATGATAATATACTAAGCGCGCGACCACAACTTACAACAAACTTACTTGATACATGATTCAATATACATATATTTCTCATTCCATGCTATGGTCCATTTGACTCAAGAAGTCGTTATCCAAAGAGTTTATTCCAAATCCTTCATCTTCCATGAATCCTGTCATACCGTTGTTGAATATCTCATTATTTGCATCGCCATTCACACCAGTATCGTAGTTGAAACCGATTGCTTCAGCACCTTGTTGGGGTCCAGAAACTTGGGAGCTCATTGCAGTGACTCCAGGAGCCATACCAGCAGGTGGCATGTTAGGGATAATGCCCATGTCAGCTGATTGGACAGGTTGCTGTACAAACGGATTAGAAATGTCCGCTGCACTTGGATTACCAGGATTCACACCGCTGAACTGTTGCTGTGCTTGTTGTGCCTGTTGTGCCTGTTGCTGTTTCTGCTGCTCTTGTTGTTGTTGCTGCAATTGCTGCCTCTGCTGTTCTTCTATCTTCTTTCTCAACTCCTCTTCTTCCTCCCTTTTTCTCTTCAACTCTTCTTCTCTGATTCTTTTCAACTCCTGCTGTTTCTCGTACCAGCCTGCAGGCGCCTCAGCATAATTCAGAGGTCTCAATTTGGTCAACCCACTCTTTCTGATGTACCTTTCTTTACTGAATTTCTTGGTACTTTTGGAAGCTCTTGAATAATCATCCATCACCTTCTGCAATTCATCATCCATCTCGTCAAGCGTCAGAACTTTGGAGGGCAAAGCTTTCAAGTGTAGTAGTATATTGTATTTTTGCCTGAAACTTTCGTCGAATACGGATGCTTTTGGTTTCGCGTCGTTTTTCGATATATCTTCTTTCAATTGCTCATTCTCCTCCGATAGCTGCTTGTGAATCTCCTTCACTCTCTCGAGATTGCCAACCCAAAGAGTGAAAGGATGTCTTGGATTGAACTGATTTTTGTCAGGATACGCGGGCGGAGGTATTATGTTCTCCAAGGTGACTTTCTTTTCACATATGACTTCCAACAATTCTTGGTTTTGAGTGAATCTTCGGAAAAGAAGCTTCCTGAATGTCATCACTTCTGCCTCATCATGAAAGTTGGCGCTATTAGGGATCTGTGACCCTGAATGGGGTTGTTGTTTGTTTATTTGATGGTGTTGTTGCTGCTGCTGCTGCTGCTGCTGAAACTCCCTTTGCTGTGCTTGTTGATATTGGGCTCTTTCCAGCTGTTTCAACAGATGACGCGCAATATTTCCACCTCTTCCTCTCAAATGTCTTGTTGGTCTTCTTCCCATTGTCAATAACTAGTGCTTATAAAGGTAAGGAGGTTGGTTAGCTCGAACTTCGCGGTGGTGTACCTGAGATTTCTTTGGGAGAAAAATATTGTGATTTTTTTACTACAACTTGTATATCACGTGATAAAAGCGATCCCTCATATACACAAAGACTGATTGAGATGATCGATTTAGGGTTTAGTACAGACTTGCCAAAACTTGAAGATGAGTCTCTGTTTCCCGAAATCGTCAGCTCCGTCCTCTATTACGTCTTCGCGTAGTTGGAGCCGAGTCTCCTTGGCTATGAGCTCCCATAATAAGTTTCTAGCGTCCTCGTAGGTTTCTCTTTCGGGTAGTTGGATAAGTAGAGTCGCCAGATTGTTGTTGAAGTTGAGGTATTTAGATATGACGGATACTATCAAGTAGATGTGGGACTCAGAATACATCGGATCAGAGAATATCAAGGTGTTGAAACTGTTTGTAGGGTTACCCTTGAGGGCAAGATTGTTATCAAATGAGGTTGGATCAGCCCAATCGAGGTTCTCAACCTTGCAAAACCGACTTAAGCTGTTCGTTTCAACATTTCTCCGCAAGTTTGGTGTAATCTGGGGCAAATCTGTTAAATAGATTTCGAAATCCTCGGAGAGATGATGGTGTTTTGTGAGGTAGCCGCATGTTAAGCCAACTAGTCCAGTGCCAGAACCTAGTTCTAATATTGGGGACTGTAAATAGCATTGCTTTGATGAGGTCTGCATTGAAGAAGAACAGTTTTGCCAAAGTCTTTCAGAAAGTTTGAGAGATGATCCCCATGTCTTCAACCCTAGATTGTCCCCAGTCATTGTTGGTTCTAGAAGGTCGATTGAAACTTCATTATCATGCCCATTCGATCCTAGTGTGATTCTTCGGATAAAATCAGGACGCGCAGTACGCCCACAGTTCTCTGCTAGTCTCAAACTGGCCAACTTCCATACATCGTTTTTCATCGGTTCCAGAGCTATCCAGCTCAAATCACTGGACACAATAGAGGTCAAGTAACTGAGCAACTCTGTGGGGTGGTGGTATTTGAGATCAGGAATCATCTCCAAATGTTTCCGGGTGTTTATCTTGGGGTGCCCCATCTCCCTGAGCCATTGCAAGCTGTGGTTGACACAATCATCAGTGAGGTTTTTTGAGCGGTAGAACTCAACGTCACCACTGCGCTCTTTTTTCTCCTCTGTAGTCCCCTGTCCAAAGTTATATTGCACTTCAGGTTGTAATAGTTGCAAGATTGTCAGAAGAACCTCGTATGGCGGATGTCTTGCGATGTGTGGTAGATCCAATATATGCACTACCTCATCTTCGAGCTCTTCACTGCTGGAGTCCTCCACAGAAAACTTCCAAGATTCCTCTTCTGGGCCTTGCTCCTTTGCTGAGAACACCCATCCGTCGTTTTGGTCAGCGCTCGATGGAGAGGCAGCGGTAAATAGATCTAGTGGATCGAAAACATCCATGTTTGTGGCTTGATGACTTTTATATACTGAGCTCTCAATATGAAAAAATTGAAGATGTAAAAAAAAAAAAAAAAAAAATTATGCAAAAAGTCAACACATTTGATGCAACTCTTTCGTATTGGTTTCTCTTTCCAAAAGAGCGCAGCGCGCCTCGCCCAATGTCATGTTCGTTATGAAAGTTTTATATAGATCATTTCTTAGTTTCCCCGCCAAGAGCTGGTCTACCCAATCCCTGGTTCGGAAAAATTCAGACTCCTCCCCAGGAGGATTCAGCTTGTTCAAGTCTTTCACTAAGGTGTAGTTATCTCCATACCGTTGCTTGTCGTGCTCGATGGCCTTGATCAACGTCCTTGAAACATATTTGCTGTTATATTCAACGCCCAAGTCAGGATCCCCATTGATGAAGAGCTTTGAAAATGACTCGGTCTTCAGGTTAGGATTGATTTGCATGATTCTTGAAAACCTGCGAATATCCTCTGCTGAGTAGTCCGAAAAAAGGGACTGTGTATGTGCGTAATACAATTTGAAGCCCTCTGGTTCAAAATCCCTTTGTCCGCCCCATTGTGAACCTGGCCTAGATGGCTCAAGATTCTCTATACTCATTTTGGGGCCAAACACCATCGAGAACAAAATACATGGCTCGCCTTGGTTGTTCAAAATATCACCTCTTTCAATAACTTGAAACACTCCTTGCCAAATGACACTTTGGCGCAACACGTTACTATAAATTCGAGAGAACTTTTGATAGTATGCTTTCAAAACCAAGGCAGAAAGCTTGATGAAAGATTCCTTCAAATTTATCAAGCTTCTTAGCTTTTGATGGTCTTGCACGATAGATGGAGAGTCTTTTCCTTTAGATTTAATCCGGGTGGAGGATAAATAGATCGCACCAAATAGTCTCAATATCAAAGTGAAGCAAATAAGCTCATACTCATCAGCCAATTCTTGAAGATAAGGCGAGACGGCATGTTGGAAATTTTTGAAATCAAGGCTATTATCACTTGCATTTGGCAACTGCGAGCGCTTCGAACATGCAGCTGGATCACACTTCAAGAATATTTTGCTGTCGATAATAATGTCGCATATGACAAACTGAACAGATGATTTCAAATCAACAAGTAACTGACACAAAAAGTGGTGAAATTTTTCGGAGTTCTCCCTTTGGCCATGAAAGATAACCAAAGAATGAATGAGTTTCAATCTGAGTAAATCTAACTGGAGATAGTGACGAAGTTTGATGAGTTTCAACATGACCACGTAGTACGATACGTTCAACGGCCGATCTCCTCCGGCTTCGTATGAATGAGGCAACAGCGCTTGACCGTTTAATTGCTGATCTTTTCGCAGGTTCTCGTGGTCAATAATCATTCGATCAGCCATCATTTTAGTGATGAAGTTTGTATCGTTGCTAAAGAAGCTCCTCACGTCCTGGCAGTTCAAAATTTCCGATAATGCGTTGTTCACCCTATCAACGATTTTATACAAGTCTTTGCTTTTTGCCTTTCCCAGATTGCCATATATCAACAGAGTGGTGTCCTTCACCAAATTATTGATCGTCAGCTGAACTTCGAAGCTGGAATCTAATATGTCGTCTAAAGTTGCTTGGTCGTACTCCTGTTTGAATGTAGAGGTTTCTGTGAATGTACGTTCCATCCCTTTGGCTAGATTAGGATTGATTTCCACCGATGGTTTTGCTAAATACGTATGTGGAGCTCGCGGGAGCTTCACCAGCGAGTTGTAGCTTTGAGAAACCGGGAACAGGCCCTGGATTATCAGTTCTTCTGCTTCCATATTGAGAATGTAATGCCACAATCTTTGCGAAAAATAAATCAACTTCGGCCTATCATCCGCATCGGTCCCTGGCATTGAATTCGAGTAAATCTCCAACTCCACTTGCTCCCAATCCCTATAGAGACCACAAGAGAGGGCCATGGCATATATTTTGCTCAATAGTACGTGTCTTGAATGTCCAACAATGCCATCAGGCCGTTCTTCGCACACCCCATGGTAATAATACAACAATATGTGCGCCCCCACAACCAAGAAACTACTCTTTTTGAATGTTTTGCAATGAGATAAACATGAAAAGGCCAATGTGATGTAATCCGGACTGATGAACTGCAAATTGTCCAAAGAATAAATTTCAGACTCAATTAGCAGGCTTGATGGTATCATTTCTGAGTTAATTTTGATGGCCACATAAGAAGTTCTCAACATAATGAGCATTACCGCAATGGCACAAATATCCAAAAATGTTGTAGCGCATAACTTGCAGCCACCTGTAATGGGGGTCTCGTTCAAATCATCCTTGGTGAAAGAGAGCCCACTAACGAGCAACTCAAGATCTTTTTTGAATACCGGAACATCAATCACCGGAACAAATGGGTGAACATATCTCTCGTACACATCAAACAAAAACACAATGACCTTGGGTTGTGGCAATATCAATTCGATATGCTTGAGCAACGCATCAGCATTGATCTCGCTAGTTGTTGTTGGTTGGCAGTTTTCATTTGCCAAGGTCATGAGGTTGTTCAGTAGCATAGAACGGATAAGCGCCAGGTTTGCATGATGAAATGCGCTACCTCTATCCAAGAAAATATCCAATATTGAGCCTGCCTTGCCCAAAGAGCTGTCAGCACCAGAAACTCTCAAAGGATTAAGATAGTACTGAGTATTGCTGTTTAAGAACAAAGACTCCAAGTGGTCCTTGGTGGTCTTGTAACCTTTGGCAATGATTCTCACTATCGCAGATATATATATGTCCGACAGCTGGAGGTGCGCCACGGATAAGGGTTTGACATCAAACACGTTGCTGGATTGCAACCATATCTGGTGGCGCCTTTCGAAGAAATCAATTACTTCGAGGTCATCATTCGCTGGCAAGACACTGTCACTTTGTGATTTCGGGCTGAGCGACCTCAACGCAGCCAAGCGTCTTTCGAGCTTTGCTATCGTGGATCTAATCTCGCCCAATTGAGCATCAGCCATCAATGCCGGCCCAGACTCAAGGTAGTTGTTGCTTGTGCCAGTGTATAATGGTAGTGCTTGGCTGATTTCTTTCCTCAATCCATCAAGTTCTTCGCCGTCTTTGCCAACTTGTGAGACATTCAAAACTGAGCTCATACCTGGCGGCGCTGTATAAGGTGATATATCGCTTTGAGCATTCAGAGTTGCCATAGCCGCTACCAATGATGGCTTAACATCTTTGTTGTTGGCATAGGTGTTCGAAATAGGATGGGCTTTGGCTCCTGCTGCTATTCCCATTGTGGTCGCCATTGCGACTTTATTCGAGGCTGCGGCTGAAGGTTTGGCGTTTTCATAATGACAAAGCCCTTTTCTGTTGTTTCTCAAACAGTACGAGCAAGTAGGGCGCTTCTGGTCACATTTGCGTTTCTTGATTCGGCAAGATGTGCAGGAGTATGTTGTCCTCTTCCGCCTTCCGACGACTGATTCTGCCTTTGCCATTTCCGCAATTGTGTCCCGCGCCTGAGATTGGGGGGTTTTCCCTTCAAGAAAAAAAAATCGGAGGAGAGAAAAATCTACATAGGCACACAAACAAGAAAATATGAAAAAGGAAACCTTAATTCTTGGTCAAGCATGAAATGGCATGGACTAGTCAGTCCGGTTCGATTGAGTTTATGAGACGTTTGTATTGTATTAAATACCAATGATTAAAAGAAGAAGAGAAATGAGAGGAAAATAAAATAAAAAGGTAAAAAGTTGATGACTTATTCACAATAGATTATTATGTTCAAAGGATAGAGAGAATTGTCTTTTAAAGAGAAAATGTGCATGGATGACAAAAGAGACGACGATTACATAATAAATTGGAGAGGGAGATGATTTTGACAGGCATTAGGCAAGTGTGACTTTCACTTTATACTTACTCGCAAAGTCTCTGAATCACAATGTCCTCCAACTCGTTTTGTGAAACATCCTTCACTGTTTTGACCTTCATTTTTTTCAAAACCGAGATGATCTTGGCTCTGTCAAACCCCATGTTTTCAAACATCTCAACGGCATCTTTGTCAATGCCCTGGTAGGGATCCACTGGGGCCTCGGCGTCCTTCATGGCATACTTCTTGGTCCACTCTCTTGCTGTGTTGTTGAAGTTTTCCTTACTTGACTTGTAAACATGGGCCACCACTGCATCCTGCGGATCGTCCGGTTCCGGGCTTTGCAAAAGCGCTTGTAACGAGATCAACGATGCCTTCAAAGTCAATATTGGAGTCCACTTGTCTTTCAATATGTCTAGGCATATGGCCCCTGTTTGGGAACTGATATTAGGATGGTACACCTTGGTGCGGAATTTCATCTTTGGCGGCTTGAAGGGGTATTCTTGAGGCACCTCGATGTCAATTTCGAACTTCCCATGTTCGTATGGGGAATCAGGAGGCCCTATAAACGATCCGGTCAACTTGGACAAGTCAGACTCATCGTTCAACGTCAAGGTAACTCCGGAGTCTGGATCGTTTTTCACGTCCTCCAACTCTTTCATTACTCTTCTGACTCTGGACATCTTTTATTTGGTTTTGTTGCTCGTCACGGAAACCCAGGTGTCAGTGTAATGTCGCTTGCTTCTCGGTTCACAAGTGGAGAGACATACAGAGTATATGCAATTGTGGAAAAGTTGCCACTTTTTTTTGGCTTTTTATTATTTTTCTGGTGGGATTTATTTTATTTGCATTTACCGGTATTACAGTGAATTTGTAAGTGTGTCTCGCGGGAAATTGGGGGAGCCTGAAGAGGGTAACAGCGAGCAAAAGCCATGCCCCAAGCCCAGCCAGGCCCCGAGCCCAGCCAAGGAGCAAACAATGTCTTGAGATCGATATGTATAGAGAAGGAGGGAGCTCATCATGTCGATGGCGATTTCTAGCTTGGGTGGAAACAAAGTAAAATAGAATAGAAAAGGTGTGAGGGAAAATGATATTATATTCACAAGCAAAAAAAGTCTTAGCTTATTTACATTAGATAAAGGCCAAGTAAATCAATTTGTTATCTATTCAAGTACATGGGGGAGTTGATGTTCACCCCCATATTGATCGCGTGTTGTAGAGGCTTTCCGTTAGGATTGACATTGTTCGCGTTGTTCCCATTGCTGTTGGAACCACCCGCGGAATTATTCTCAACTGCAGCGGCAATCGCAGCTGCCATGTTATAGGAGTTGATATTAGGATTCATCACCATAGGACCGGCTTGAGTTGACCCAAGTGGAAGCTGATGCTGTTGCTGTTGTAATTGCGGCATTGTAGGATGTAGATTTGCACTGCTCATTAGCATCTCATTACTCTTATCAATCCCCCAGATTAAGTTCTTGAGGCCATCTAACTGATCTTTCCCACCAGCGACTCCCGGAACTGATAACGAAACAAGTCTTTTAAGTTCAAAGAAGCACATGCTAGTCAATAAAGACTGATTGCCCGACTGCAAATGAGTCGATTGCTGCACGGGGATTCCCAAGTTATCGGCCAAATTCTCCAAGTGGAATCTTTTGAAGCTAATTTCAGCGGATGAGGCATTGTTGGTGTTGGTGTTGGAACCATTTGTGGCATTGATATTGTTGCTGTTACTATTGTTATTTCCTGTGGTGGCCCCCGGTAATGAATTGGCGTTCGATAGAGAAATGCTGTTGTTGTTATTTGCACCAAAGATATTGTCAAGCTGAGCATTGCCATTGGGAGTGTTATTGCTGTTGTTGGGGTTACTGTTGCTGTTGGAATTACCAGCGGTGTTCCCGTTGAGCAAATTTGAAAACAAATTTGACTGGTGTAATGCTATGTATTTGATATCATAAAACTTGTTGAAGAACTTGTGGCACCACCATAAAAATTCATGGCTTTCATTTGGCATCAAATTTTTGATCAACAAGCTTGTAAGAAACCCGAAATCATAACCGCAATTGAAACTGATCCAGTGCAAATCAGGGTTCAGACCCAAAATCATGCCAGAATCAATCAATATTTGCGCAAACTCATCAGGGTCAACCCCGAATTTTTCGAGCTTGGTAAAGTCAATCCCCGTAAGTTTCATGTCGTTGATCACTTCGTTATTATACATTTCGTTCTGCAAATCAAACTTGAAATTGAACTGCCAAGTGGAAGGCATGGTGGGAATGTAGCTGCTTGGCCTTTTCCCTGCAGAGTCACTCAAGGTCAATGATAACTGAATCATGTGGGTAATGTCTGAGTTCACTCTCATGGTTTGATAATGATAATCCGTGGTAGTGGCAAACTTCCCAATTGGTCTTGCAATGATGCCAGGAAGCTCTGTGGACAAGGAAATAAATTTGAATCTTTTGCATAGCTTCCTAATGACCGCGAACTCCTCATGAAGGTTTTGCGCCCAAACTTCTCTGATAATGTCTTGTTCAACCTGTTCCACTGGAAGCATTGTTGCACCTGCGCTTGTGGACGTTGGGGGTACTCCAACAAGGCTCTGTTGCTGCTGTTGGCCTGGGAGCATATGGAGACCCCCCTGCTGCTGCTGCTGCTGCTGCTGTTGCTGTTGTTGTTGGGCAGCTGCGATTGCAGCCTGGGTTTGTGCTTGAACTGCGGCTGCAGCTTGCTCCTGTTGGATTAGAGTGTTTATATCAATGTTTGCCCCACTTACCGGATTAAAACCTGCTCCTGCATTGCCATTGTTCCTACTGAAGCGCTGCTGCTGTGAGATCTGTGTCAATCTAGGGGCGCCGTTGCCAACACCTATTCCACCCATTCCACTAATCCCACCAAGACCCCCGAGTCCCGCCATTCCCCCCAAGCCTCCAATGCCCCCTAATCCACCCATATCAGCGCCCATTCCAACACCCCCCGGGCCTTGCTGTTGGAGGGAAGCCACGCCCCCTTGGGAAAGAAGCGTTCTTTGAGGTTGCTGTTGCTGTTGCAGCTGTTGTTGTTGTTGTTGTTGTGATTGTGTCTGTTGGGGAGCTGATGATCCCTGTGGTACGCTGTTTTGCAAAATCTGCAGATTGAGCCCATTGTTCAACACACTCAACATGGAGGAGTTATTTCCCGTCAGCTGGTTCGGGTTCACACTTAGCCCAAGCGTTTGTTGACTAGTTTGTTGGGACAGTTGCAGCATCTGAGGCTGCATGTAGTACTGCTATAATTTTTTCTCGTTAGTAATTGCCGTGATCTGGAACCCAGAACCCAAGTTACGTACCATTTTCGCGTTTAATGATGTAAGCTTTGCCCTTTATCTTCAAAGGAGTGTTCATTGAACTGTGGTTATTTCTGTTCGACTTTTTTTTTGTAATTTTTGTAGAAAATTTCCTTTTCCCAGTGTGTCCTAATCAAAGTGTTGTGTGGTTGTGTGCGCTGGGAATGACCATCCATCCATCCCCCAGATTGGGCATGACTCCTGCTCCATTACCCGATGTCATGCTTCATACAAGCTTGGCCCACGTTTTGATCAATGGCTGGAGATGAGAAGAACTTAGTGATAGTCGGGGCAGGAGTCTTGGGCTTGGCAGCAGCCCTTGAGTTGGCAAAGCATGCTCGTTACAAAATAACCATTGTTGCAGACTGCTTCCCTTCAGACTACGACACTGGCAAGCAAGATTTGGCCAAGTACACGTCCTTTTGGGCAGGTGCACATTACAGACCTGCCCCGTTCACCTCAAGAAACAGCGAGTTTGAGCAGAAGCTCACTCGTATCACATTCAGGAAATTCAAGGAGATTTCAGAACTGAATCCTGAATCAAGTCTTAGAATCATGAAAGGAGTAGACTACATTGAACGGCCCTCTCAGGAGTACAAGTTGTTTCAAAACGGATACAATGAGGATAGCATAGAAAGTTTTCAAGTACTTGAAAATACTCCAAACTCATTCTATGGGGCCATGTACGATACGTGGTGCTTGAATCCGCACGTGTTTTTGAGATTCTTACAAGATCAGCTTTTGAGTTCTCCCAATGTCACATTTGAGCGAAAGCAGTTGGTATGTTTGAAAGACGTCTTGACACTCTGTGGAGGCACCACTTGTATAGTCAACTGTTCTGGCAGGGGATTGCAATGGGATTTGTCAGGGTATGATCCAAAAAGTTATCCGATCAAGGGCCAGACATTATTGATCAAATCAGACATTTTGAAAACGACACCTTACTACAACAAAACCATAACGTATCAAACGAAGACAGTTGAATATCACGGTGACAGTAATGAGACTGATTGGACATTTATCATCCCTAGACCGCCGGTGTCTGATGGGATTTTCATTTTGGGTGGTACCAAAGATGTTGGGAATGGCCTGATCAAGCCTGATGATGGCAAGTATGATCAGTTGTTGCAGCGTGGTAAGAGATTTTTTCCAGAGCTCTTTGCAGATAAAGACAGTTACAAGATATTGAGAAAAATCATAGGTTTCAGACCAGCCAGAGATGGAGGCTTTTTACTCGAAAAGAGAGAAATCGATGGCATAGTGGTAATTGAGAACTACGGAGCAGGGGGCATGGGATATGAGCTTTCATTTGGAGCGGCTCTGAGAGTTTTTGAATTACTAGATAATAATTAAATTTTGGCATTTTTGTAAATAAAAGTTGTGTTTGTGATGCACCCAACACTCACTCAATTTTTTTTCTTTTATCTTGGTCTTCTCATTTCAGTCTATCTCTCTCTTTTCTATTTTCTATCTCGATCCATTGATAAAAGCTTTTCTTTCTGTCTCTTTGAATTCTACTTCACTTCAAGGCTGGATATTTATTTCTCAACTACTTGTTCAATATGCGAGGTTCATTGGAACGCGTTCTCGAGAAGCTTAGATACAAATTTGGCATTATGAAAATCGAGATCTCGCACCACAAACACAAGGGGACTTTTAGAAGTGATCCACAAAAGAAGGAGAAGGGCGCCTTTCTTACAACATTGAGAAAAGTTGATACCAATGACCAAAGTCAAGCAGAAGATTTAAAAGAAGCCACAAACTGGGAAAATCTATTGCAACAAGGACAACAAATTGAGGCAGATGCACAAGCACAGTTCTTGACGTTCTCGACAAATGAACAAATTGATACCGAGTATCAAATCAAAGACAATTGTGATAGTGCGCTTCTTTTCAATGACTTGGGCAAAGAATTGGGTCTTGAAAGAGAAGAGATGACGGAATTGCAGTCTGCGTTTGCAACAACGCACTCAATGACGCTATTTACGGAGACTGGTACTGCGCGGGCCAAAGAAGATGCACCAGCAGATGAGGAGGAAGAGGAGGAGCAATTGTCTATTGAAGAAGGATTGGAGGCAGCGGTGGAACTACAAAAAAAGCAAGGGAAATTGAGGCCCAATCATGACATGAGGAAAAGAGGATTCCAACTCTTACACATTGTGCCATCGCCTATTGAGGAAGAAAATTCAGCTTCTGCCAGAAACCAAAGAGGCGCCTCACATGCCATGTCTCTCAAAGCAGCGGTTTTGTCGTTGGGCAAGCAGCAGCAGCAGCAGCAGCAGCATCAAGAAGAAAACGAAACAGGTGAGACCAGCCATATGAAATCCATGAAGCTAAGAAAGGTGTCCAACATTATGTCGGAAACGTCTGTGAACACACTAGATGCCAAGAGAAATGCTGCTGCAATAGACAACCAGGATAAAAATGGCGACAGTATTATTGTCATGAATCAACACACAGTGGCATCCTATGTGGATCTTATTTCTGACTACGGATCGTACTCGGACTAGACATTGGTGCTGTTGTTTGTTGTTCCAGTAAAAAGGGTCTTTTAATTGAAGGAAGGAAGGAAAGAGGTTGAAAATGGGGAAAAAGGGGGTTATTGCATAGTAAAACGGAGGGTGTCTCAATGATCTTTATAATATATATACTGTATACTATATTATAGTATATATAGCTTGTCGTATTTATTATTATTATACATCGAATGATTTCTTGGATTCCCAAGAACACCCATTATTTCACTTATCAATACATCTTATCAAGTGTTGTTCACATTGCCGTTGGTTTGTAACAAATCTTTTTTTATTTCATTTTTGCCCTGTTTAGCGAGAACTGGTAAGTAAACCTCAGTTGACACTGATTTTTCCCATTTTTCTCCCTTCTTGATTCTTGCTGTTTTGTTTTTTTCCCTTCTCTTTTATTATTTTCTCTCGTTTTTCATTTTTTTCTCTTTTCCCTCCAACGATTTCAAAAATTTTTCTAAATTTTTCTAAATTTTCTTGAATTTTTCACCTTCTCTTTATTTACTTTTTACTACTTTTATTATCATTATTGAACTTTTGTTTGAACACTTCGATAATCTTCATTCATTCTTTGTTGAAGTCAATATCAGAGTGCTATCGAAATGACAATTGCCTCTGATAATCCAAATGGCGCAGGTACCAACACCGCCAATGGCAGTGCTGTTGATCCTGCTCCTGCTATTGGATGGCATTTTCTCAAGTTATACTACGAGGCACTCTCCAAAAAGAACGCTCCATTGGAGGCCTTTTATCATGACGATTGTAAAGTCTTGCATGATGATTTCGACGCCTTTTTGGTTGAAAGTAACCAAGTTTTGATTGATCTTAAAGCCAACAGTAAAAAAGAAGCTATTGAAAAAATCTTTTCAAAAATTGATGGAAACTCAAACTACAGAGTTGCCATTTATCAAGGGGATTTTGTCACTTTGAACATTGGTTCCAGTAACAATAGCAACAACAATAACATTGACAGTAACAACAACAACAGTAATCAGCCTATTTTAATTAACGTGATAGGTGAAATTGCCAAAGGGGAGTCTCCTGCTTTTGAATTTTTCCAAAGTTTTGTTCTTTGTCGAACTGGCGACAACTATCTGATCATCACTGATACTTTTAGATTTTCAGACTTGTACAATGAAAGTGAAAAGACATACAATGAAATTGGGTCGCAGGAGGAAATCAAGAAGGATGCAAAAGAGGTCAAAGAGGAAAAAAAGAAAGAAGCTTCTACTGGAGAGGCTAAAGGAGATGACTGGAAAAAGGGCAGCGATGATTCTGTTTCTCCTTCTGATGTCTCGACTGCTTCAACTTCTGTTACTTCCACTCCAGGAAAAGAAATTAAAGAAAGTGAAAAAGAGAAGAAAGAAATCATTGAAGAGACCAAACCAGAAGAAAAGCCATCCTCCACCACCAAAGTTGAGCAAAAAGAAGCAAAACCAGAAAACAAACCAAAAGCTGATGAAAAAAAACCAACAGAAAGTGCTACTCCTGCTGCTGCTGCTGCTACTACTTCTGCCACAGCTACCAAAAAGAGCTCTTGGGCTGCTGCTGCTGCGAAGTCAACTATCGCTAATTCTAAGCCTACCAGTAACGGTTCCTCTTCTTCTTCCAAGGCTTCATCCCATACCCCAACCCCAACCCCTGCATCTAGCACCACATCAACTAGTGCCAAAACTAGCTCCTCTACACCTTCCAAAGATGATGGGTTTGATGTAGTTGGCAAGCACTCCAAACGCCATGGTCAATCCGGCAATCTTGTTGGAACTCCAGAAGCTGTTGCAGCCGCTACAACCGCCTTCAACACCGGGCTTGTCAACAATAAAGTGGTCAAGACTACCATCACCTACGGAAGCAAGGAATATTACCCAGTATATCTCCGTATCAATAAACCTAACTACAAAGAAGCAGACTTACAAAAACTCATGGAATCCAAATTCGGCAAGGTCTACTCTTGTTCTGTGAAAGACTCTATCGCTCTTGTGGATTTCTACACAAGAGAGTCCCAAATCAATAGTATCAGCGTTGGCCACTTGCAAGAAAATGATGTCAACATCAAAATTGAGTATCGTTTCAGCAAAAACAATAGCTTCAAAAGAGGCAAAAACTTTGACAACAAGCCAAGAGTTGCAAAGCACAACAACAACAACAACAACAACAACAACAATAATAATAATAAGAGCAAATGATTATCAAATCATTCATGTTTTAATTATTCATCTTCTCTATACATGTTTAATTCTTTTCTGTATGTGTGTGTGTGATGTAGGATATGAATAAATAACCCTTTGCAGTGGTTCTTCACCTCCCCCGAACCATCCAGTCGGTTCTAGAAATTTCCCGCAAGCCCAGCCGAGAAAAAAAAAATAATCTGGAGACATCAAGAAGATTCCACAAGAAAATCATCCCATTTTATTGGTGCAGTTTTAATTTGGTATATAAAAGGGACCTTTTAGATTGCTCTTCACCACTCAATTGGAAACTTTTTATTCCTTATTTATAATTCTGCAAAGTAAAAGTGAAAAACCAACAAAATATCAATATGGACAGTTCCAATTATACTGATAACGCATTAAACATTATACAAACAGCAGTCAACTTGGCTAAACAGCAATCCAATGTTGAGTTGACTCCGCTCCATTTCCTTGCTGCTTTTGCTGCTCCCGAGACCAGTGGAGAGGATGGGAGCAGCACCACCCCATATCTCAAAACAATTATCGAAAGAGCCAGATATGACTGGCAGCCATTGATAAGAGCCATTAACCAGCAGGTTGTGAGATTGCCTTCGCAAACGCCGGTGCCAAACGAGCCTTCATTCTCTTACTCTGCCGGCCAAGTCATGACCCAAGCTGCCAAGTACATGAAGCAGCAAAAGGACAGCTATGTTGCACAAGACCACATTCTTTTGGCCTTGCTTGATGATTCATCCATCAAGAAGATCTTTGAGCTGTGTAGCATCAAGATTGAGACATTGAAAACCCAGATTTTGGAATTGAGAGGCAACAGCAAGATCGATTCCAGAAACGCAGATTCTTCCCAAAAGCATGAGTTTTTATCCAAGTATGCCATTGATGTCACCGAGCAAGCTGCTACCGGTAAGCTCGATCCAGTGATTGGCAGAGAAGAAGAAATTAGAAGAACCATTAGAGTCTTGGCCAGAAGAACAAAAAGCAACCCATGCCTAATTGGTGACCCTGGTGTTGGTAAGACTTCGATTGTTGAAGGGGTTGCTCAAAGAATCATTGATGGTGACGTTCCTCACATTTTGGAGAATTGCAAGTTGTTTGCCCTTGACATTACTGCATTGAGAGCCGGTGCCAAATATCAAGGTGAATTTGAGGAGCGTGTGAAAGGTGTTTTGAAAGATGTTGAAGAATCGAAAGACTTGATAATCTTGTTCATTGACGAAATCCACATGTTGATGGGTGATGGTAAGTCTGACGCTGCCAACTTGTTGAAACCAATGTTGGCCAGAGGCACTTTGCATTGCATTGGTGCCACAACCATTACTGAATACAGAAAGTACGTTGAAAAAGACGGCGCTTTCGAAAGAAGATTCCAAAAGATTGACGTTAGAGAACCAACTGTTCGTGAAACCACTGCCATTTTGAGAGGCTTGGCACCTAAATATGAAATCCATCATGGGGTTAGAATCCTTGATTCCGCCTTGGTGACGGCTGCCCAGTTGGCAAAGCGCTATTTGACATATAGAAAATTACCAGATAGTGCTGTTGATTTGATTGATGAAAGTGCAGCCACAGTGGCTGTTGCCAGAGACTCCAAGCCTGAAGAATTGGACTCGAAAGAGCGTGAATTACAATTGATTGAGGTTGAAATCAAAGCTCTTGAAAGAGATGCCAAGACTGACGCATCAACAAAGGAAAGATTAAAGCTTGCCCAACAAAAGAAAGAGTCGCTTGAGGACGAATTGAGACCATTGAGGGAAAGATTCAATCAAGAAATTGCTGGACATGAAGAATTGACTGCCGCCAAGAGAAAACTTGATGAGTTGGAAACCAAAGCTTTGGATGCTGAAAGAAGACACGATACCGGCACTGCTGCTGATTTGAGATACTTTGCCATTCCGGATATCAAGAGCAAGATTGAAATGCTTGAGAAGAAAGTGGCTGAGGAAGAACAAAACAACATCAACAATGGTGGTGGTGAAACCATGATTCAAAACATTGTTGGCAGTGAACAAGTTGCCGAAACTGCTGCTAGATTGACTGGTATTCCAGTGTCGAAATTGAGCCAGAGTGACAATGAGAAGTTGATCCACATGGAAAAAGATTTGGGAAAACAGGTTGTTGGTCAAAGTGCTGCTGTGAAAGCAGTGTCCAATGCCATTAGATTGACAAGATCTGGCTTGGCTAATCCTAACCAGCCAGCCAGTTTCTTGTTTTTGGGGTTGTCTGGGTCTGGTAAGACCGAATTGGCCAAGAAATTGGCTGGATTCTTGTTCAATGACGAGAAGGCCATGATCAGAATTGACTGTTCTGAATTGAGCGACAAGTGGTCTGCCAGCAAGTTGCTTGGGTCTGCCCCAGGGTATGTTGGATACGAAGAAGGCGGTATCTTGACGAATGCATTGTCTCGTCAACCATACTCGGTGATTCTCTTTGATGAAATTGAAAAAGCTGCTCCGGAGGTGTGCACGGTGTTGTTGCAGTTGTTGGATGATGGTAGAATCACGTCTTCTGCAGGGAAGACGGTGGATGGTACGAACGCTATTATCATCTTGACCTCCAATCTTGGTGCCGAACTTATAAGCGCAAGCAACTCCTCTGTTCCAACTGAAGAGACGAAAGAAGCAATCATGAAGATCGTGAAGGCACATTTCAGACCAGAGTTTTTGAATCGTATTTCCGAGACTGTGGTGTTCAACAAGTTGTCCAAGAAGGCGATTGGCAAGATTGTTGGCATCAGATTGAAGGAGATTGAAAACAGATTTGTCACCAATAACAAGAACATCAAGTTGAAGGTTAGTCAGGATGCACTTGAGTGGTTGGCAGAGAATGGATATTCCTCAGACTTGGGTGCCAGACCTTTGAACCGTTTGATTCAAAACGAGATTTTGAACAAGTTGGCGGTGTTGGTGTTGAAACAACAAGTGTTGGACAAGGAGGAAGTTGCAGTTGAGTTGAATAGATTTGGCGACGGCTTGGACGTGGTGCCAAACCACGAAGTTTCTGAACTGGCTGAAAGTGGCGACATGGACGTTGATGATTGGAATGCCGACGCCGACGACAACGACTTTGTCGAGGTTGATTGAGTGATTGATAGATGGTAATAATAATAATATATATATCTAATATGATGATTTATGGAATAACTCAATTGTAAGTTGAGTGTGACTCATCGGAGTCATCGTAGTCATCGGGGGGTTTACTATTAATATCGTAATCATACTCCGATAAGCCTATTGTTTTTAGTTTGATCAATGATTCATTTACCAAAGAGTTAATTGATTTTTTTTTCTTTGTGCTACCCCCAATGTATACTTTTGGCAGCCCACAATGGATCAGGTTGCCGGGGCGTTCAGCATACCACACAACATTCAAATGAACATGGCGTCCTATGCTGGGGAGGAAACCGGCGCCACATGGAACGCAATGATACAATCCTCGAGCGATCTGCCGATTTCCACCCCGGAGCGCGCATCTGACAGCGCGGAGGAGCGCTTGGTGAGTCTGCTGCCCATTGATGAGCCCGCACCCCTGGGCCACGCACCAGAGCTGCCCGGGCCCCAAGCAATCGCGCCAAGGAGAAATCCCAGAAACAACCCGATTGCCAAATTCTACAACCACTTGTCGAGACGATTCAAGCGCAGACCGCGAAGAGCGCGGGCAAACACCCACTCAGACGACAACAGCAACGATAGTAATGAGGCGGAGGAGGCTGAGGAGGCTGAGGAGGCTGAGGAGGAGGATTACGACATTCAAGGCACATCGTTCAGAGTCATGAGCTTGCAGAGCTCCTTGAGAAGCCGCATCAGTAATGCGAGGAATGGGCTTCTTCATTCTATGCAGCCGCCTGCGGTGGTGGTGCATTTGGACGATCCGCACAGGGGCTCGAACCCCACGATCAACGTGGACGACCAAGAAGAGCCGGCTACTACAGTGCAGGATGCAAATACAGGCGTACAGCAGGACACGGGAGCAGAGCCCCGGGGGGACCCGCCGTCGAGGACAAGATCGAGATTCAGATCTATTTCAATCACTCCAGTCAACAGGGTCATTGTCCGTTTGAGGCTCATGGAGCAGAGACACGAGGAGTCGCTGATGTTTGGAAGAGGGGAAATGGCAGGAACACTACTCGCTTCAGACTTTGAACCGGAGACAGAGGCGGATCTGGGGCCAGCGCCAGCGCCACGGCAGGCCTTTGAGCTGGAGCCGGAAATCGAAATGGATTTGCAGTATTCCAGAAGCTTTAGAAACTTTGTGAGGCGATTGAGGTTCAAGTCGAGATCCGGTCCAGCGGTGCCCTCTGCCCAAGATGGTGTGACAAAAAGACTTGAGAACATTGAGGGACTCTTGGGCACTGATACAAATAGTCCTACGTTATAAATGTATTTTAAGAACGTTTGGAGGAGGACATTCCGAAATTTTCAATTTAGCTTTGCGCACCAAGCCGCCTCTCTCTGAGTAATAATTTTTTTTTTTTTTTTTTTTTTCAAAATAATATTTCAGGAAGCTTTTTTTGCACAGCTTATCTTCAAAAAGAGAAGGCCCAATATCAAAAATGAGCACCCAAGAGAAGAAGAAACTCGAAGATTTGGAGATTTCGAAATCGACGGCTGAGCAAGTGATCACCCCATGGGAGGTTGAAGGTGCCGTTGTTGACGGTGAAGCTCAAGGGATTGATTACAATAAGCTCATATCCCAATTTGGCACTAATGCCATCAGTGAGGAGACTTTGGTCAGATTCAAGAATGTTACTGGCCACGAACCACATTATTTCATGAAGAAAGGTATTTTCTTTTCTGAAAGAGATTTCGGCAAGATTTTGGATTTGTACGAGCACGGCGAGCCATTTTTCTTGTACACAGGTCGTGGGCCATCCAACGTGTTGCACTTGGGCCACATGGTGCCATTTTTGTTTACAAAATGGTTGCAGGAAGTGTTTGATGCTCCCTTGGTGATTGAGTTGACGGACGATGAGAAGTTTCTTTTCAAGCCTAAGTTGAAGATTGAGGACGTTAAGAATTTTGCTTATGAAAATGCCAAAGATATCATCAGTTTGGGTTTTGATTGCAGTCGGACTTTTATCTTTTCTGATTTGGATTACATGGGGGGAAAATTCTACGAGAATGTTGTCAAAGTGAGCAGACAGATTACGACATCCACAGCAAGATCAGTGTTTGGGTTCCAAGATAGCGATTGTATTGGGAAGCTTCATTTTGCGTCTATTCAAATTGCCACAGCTTTCCCTTCAAGTTTTCCCGATATCTTGGGCTTGCCTGCCACTGCTCCAAGTCTTATTCCATGTGCTATTGACCAGGATCCATATTTCAGGGTATGTCGTGATGTTGCTTCGAAATTGAAGTACAGCAAGCCATCTTTGATCCATTCCAAGTTTTTCCCAGCTTTGCAAGGTTCAAGCACCAAGATGTCGGCATCGGACGACACCAGTGCCATCTTTATGACGGACACACCAAAGCAGGTGGTGAAGAAGATCAACAAGTATGCGTTCAGCGGGGGCAAGGCCACCATTGAAGAGCACCGCAGGCTTGGCGGTGACCCCGATGTTGATGTTGCATTCCAGTACTTGTCTTTCTTCAACACGGATGAGGAGTACTTGGGGGACATTGAGCAGCAGTATAGAAAAGGGGAGCTTCTCAGTGGTGAGATGAAGAAACTTTGCTCAGATGTCTTGAGTGATTTTGTCAAGGATTTCCAGGAAAAGAGAGCAAAAGTTGACCAGAAGGATGTGGATCTGTTCATGAAGCCACACAAGCTCTCGTACTTCCAAAGCAGGGTTGTGCCAGCCAAGGTCAGGGAAAAGAAGAGCAAGAAGAAAACCTAGATCGATTTCAAGTATTATCTAATAGTTGATTGAGTGTAGTAAAGTTTATTTTATCTTAGTTGGGCAGTAGGATCCATGTGGCTGGTACGATACTTCACACAGCGACCAACCCACACTAGAAAGCTTAACATTTTTCGCCCTGCAACGCCGACCGACTTGTGGAAACCGCACCCACATACAGGGGGTTATGATATTGTACACTGCTGCCCCGGAACGAATTCCCCGGTACCCTCGCTGCCTCGCTTCCTCGCGCTGCCTCGCACTGTAAAGAAAACTTAGTAGCCTACACGGAAGAAGAACAAGAAGAAGAAGAAGAAGAAGAAGAAGAGGACACAAAAGAAAAAGACGAGCGCAAAGCAACAAAATTCACCGTCGTTAACCAATCCCCCTCAAAAAAATAAACAACAATTTGTCTTTTGTGCTGTGCTGTGTTGGGGACAAATGTGTGACCCATGACAAGGTGGCGACATCATCGTCTCCATACTTAATTTAAATATCAGAAAGGAAGACCTCACCAAAGTTGCTCATATTGCCAATACCAGGAAAGTGAAACACTTCATATATAAATATTTAAATCCTCCCCATCTTTATCCATCAGCAGCTGCCTACCAAAGAATAAAAAAATTATAGCCGGAAAAAAACCCATAAATTAATATATTTTTTTCCTCCCCCCCAAAAAGGACACAGCCAACCTTTGTGTTATTCTAAACCCCATAACCCCAACTATCAAATATACTCTTTTCTTTCCTTTTCTGATTGGGCATCTCATAAGAGCCATTTCAGTTTCCGGGACATTATCGCACCATTCATTGGACTTGCTTGACATTTTGGAGTTTCAGCTTTTTTGCAGAGGGAGATTAACTTTGAAGAACCAAAAGAGGTCCAACAACCGCGCCTCGACCACCACGACCGCCACCGCAAGTTTGAGCAACAACAAACAATGATGACGACAACGACAAACACCATGGAGCAGAAAGTGACATACGACGCCCCGGTTGATGACGAGGATGATGAAACCCAGGCCATTGCTGCCACTCCGATAACCCCGGTGGCCTCGAAATCCAACTACTACAGCGTGCAAGAAGATGCGTTTTTGATCAACGTGCTATTGGAGTACAACAAAAGCTCGTCAAGGGATATCGGGATAAGCGGATTCTGGGTGTCGTTTGCCAAGCACTACAATAGAGAAGCATACGAAAGAGGTGCCGAAGAAGGCTTTGCCTTTTCAGAACGAACAAAGGACAGTTTAAGAAGACGGTTCAACAGGGTGTATAAAAGAGCTCTTGAGTCCGGTGATGAGTCGAATGAGTTTTTTCAAAAGGCAATCATGTTGGGGTCTGCAATGGAGGAAAACACCTCGAAGAGCAAGAAGAAAATAATGGGCGGTGGCGCTAAGCGTTACTCGGGTGCAGGAATGAACACCCCGACTGTTGAAGAAGACGATGTTGATGAGGGAAACGCTACTGACGGATTCAAATCCCCCGCCACCCCGCTTTATCACCATCAGTATTACTCACAAGAAGATCCGCAGCAGCACCATCAGCAACACCATCAGCAACAGCAACAGCAACAGCAACAGCAGCAGCAACAACAGCAGCTAGACCATCAACAACAACCTTTGCCTCAGACGGTGCCAATGGCAAACCGGATGAATCAACATAGACCCGAGCCTTTGGCGTTGGCAGCCCAGCAGCTTGCAAGAATGCAGTTGCAACAGTCATTACTCCCTCCACTGCCTGCGGTTGCCATGATGCAACTGAGAAAAAACCGCCAGAAGGCAGCGGCAGCGGCAGCAGCAGCTGCGGCGGCGGCCGCTGCGACGTCAGACCCAGCATCCAATGGGAACGTACAACCGAATGGTGGTCATACGGAGCAGGAAGTTGAAGAAGATGAGGACCCATTGGAGGTTGTTTTGTTCACAAAAGCAAGAGAGTTGATTGAACAAGAGGAACACAAGACCAAGGGGAACCTTGCTAACGAGGAAAGTTTGAAACTTGTCACGAATGTGATTGGTGAGCATAGGCAAGAGATTTTGGCACTTGATCCTGATGGATTGATTGACTTGATTGCACAATATCTCATGAACTTGGTCCAAAGCAATCACTCCAAGAGAAAGTCCCAGAACAAAGTAAAGCTCTTGGAAGAAGAGTTGAATGTGTTGAAAAAGAAAAGATCGCATACCGAAGTCGACGGTCTGGACCACGATGATTTAATGGCTGAAATCAAAAAGTTGAAAAAAGTCAACAACCGATTGGTCAAGGCAAAGGCAAGTGAAAAGAACAAGGCTACAAAATACAAGTACAAGTACAAGTACAAAGAAAAGGACAGCCGAGTAATCAATGAAGCACCAGTGGCTGCTTCTCAAGCCGTTGAGGTAGAAGAAACATCACAAAATGAAGATGAACCATCATCGTCTGCTCTGAAGGTGGCGGAACAGACGTCTGAACAGCAATCTGAACAGCAATCTGAACAGCAATCTGAGCAGAATTCTGAGCAGAATTCTGAACAAAAGCCTGAACAACAACCCGTGGCGGTGGCCACTGATGACATATAAAATGCTTTCCCTCTCGCTTCTCATTGTCGCTGTGCAAAAAATGTTATTTAACCGCTATTATTTCAATATAATATATATCAATATTCTGTAATTCGAGATCTTGAATAACTTAAAAGCAGTTTGACCTTGAATGGCGTGAAACCAGTCTGATCTCAGTTTATCACTTAGTGATTTTGTTAGGCAAAAGCAAATACGGGAGAAACTCTTGATGATATTTTTACAAATGGTGATCATCAATGATAACGGTTCCATTTCCTTTTCCATCTCCATTTCCATCTCCTTTTTCTTATCGTTGTTATGTTATATTTATTCTCCATGTATGCAAGACTGAAAAAAATAGGGCCCTTGTTTGACCAAATCATTGCGAAATTTGCAAATTGATTGGATTGGAAGAACGAGACAGAACGTCTTCCCAGGTTAATAATGGAAAGCGAAGCACAACACAAAAGAAGCAAGAAGAAAGTCCATTTGCCCTCTCTTTTCTCTTGTTTCCTTGTTGTTGTTGTTGTTGTTGTTGTTGTTGTTGTTCGTTCTTTTCTTCCGTATAAATAGTAGAACTTTGCCTCCCTCGGTGAAGATTATTTTCTCTCACTTTTTGTTACAATCTTTCTTTCTGATCATCAAATACTTTTTTAATCAACTTTCTTAGAGTAATCTCTTTTTACATCTCTCTTTAATTGCTTGAGGTTTTGCATATTCTTTTGTTTATAATTTTCTATTATTCGTATCGAGGGTTTGATTTTGATCAAAAAAAAATTAGCCATCTATCTATCCTATATCTGCGGAACTGGTTGAGGATCTGACTCATTTCAATGGACGTCAATAGCTTCATCCACAGCGTTGACGACTCCAACGTGCCATCCCCCACTGCTTCAGCTGGTTTCAAAACTTACAGGAAGTCTCATCTGATGACCGAGATCAACAACTCATCTGACAATTTCTCACAAGATAGCAAAGATAGTCGCGGCGCTAACGATGGGCAGACTGCTGATGACAATCTTCACCGAGTTGATGGCGATGGCGCTTGTGGCCACAGCGGTGACAGCTCTGGTGGAAGTCGGAGTGATGTCGGCAGTGACAGCGGCAGCGAGGAAGAAGAGGAAGAAGAAGAAAAAGACGAAGATGACGAAGATGACGAAGATGACGATGATGACGATGACGATGACGATGACGATGAAGAAGAAAGTGAAGGCGAGAAAGACAATGATGTTTTCATGCCGCAACAAGCACACTCTCTGCGTACTTCCTTTGGCGCTGAGACCAGTGAAAACTTGAAAAGCATGAAAGATGCAGTATTAGCTAGAGCAAACAAAAGAAACGACGAAACTATGATCGATGCAGAGGAGGAGGAAGAAGAAGAAGAAGAAGAAGAAGAAGAAGATGATGATGAAGACATCAATGCCATTGAGGATGATGCAACCTATGAAGTTACCATCAGTGGTGTACGTTTCAGAGCTAGACCTTCTTCATGTGTTTTTGTTGCTAGCTTGTCAAATGCTAAGAGCGAGCATCAACTATTTGATTCAGTGTCGAATTTATTTAAGCGCTGGGGGGACATCTCGGTCAAGGTTTTGAAAGACGAAAAGCAAAGACCATATAGTTTTGTACAATTTACCAACGATAATGACGCAAAACGTGCATTGGAAGAAGCACAAGGCGCTATTCTTGATGGGAGAGCTATTCGCTGCGAGTCGGCAAGGGTTAACAGAACAATATACCTTGGCAACAGAAATGGATTGAAGATCTCATATGAAACAGTAATAAGGCTGACTGAGGAGTTTGGAGAGCTTGAATTGGTTATTGCTGCTGATGATAATTTGGACGAGTTGGACATGAGTCCCAAGGCTCGAAGAAATAAAAAAGCATACGCTTGGTTTGTCCAATATGTTTTTCGAGAGGAAGCAATTTGTGCTTTTTTGCATTTTATGAATAATCAAACTTTTGAAATACAATGGGCCGAAAATGTCCAATTGCCTCAAAGCAATAAACAACTTTCAATTGACAAAACTTCCATCTTTGTTGGCCAATTGAGCTCCAAAGTCACCGAGAAACTGTTTTTGAAAAGATTTTCTCATCACGGCGCTATCAAATCATATACTTTTATTCCTAGACAAAACAATCCATTTGGCTTTATCAAATACGAAAAAGAGGTTTCCGCTGCAAGAGCAGTTGAAAGGGAGAACCATGTTGTTTTCTATGACAAAACCATGCATGTTCAGTACAAGCAGCTTCACCGTCGGGAAAGCAACACCGTCAACAAATTTTCAAGAGAGCCTCGCTTGGTGATTGCTCATTCTCCAGTTGGTTCAAACTTGAAGCCCAAACCAATGGGCAAAAGATTAAGATTCTACAACCATGATAGCAACAACGGTAGCAGCGACCGTAGCGAGGTTAGAGAAAGGTACACTTCAGGTCCTGGCTATAATACCTCGGCATATTATGGCAACTATGGCTATTATAGACCTCCAGCAAGTCCAAGGTCAAATTATCAGAAAGACAAGAAAAGCAGCCAGATCAACAATGAAACAGCACCGGACTCCAGCACTGGCTCCCCTTCTCGCTCAGGCTCCGCCATCAGTTCTCCAAAGTCAACCCATGAGTATAAAAGTGTCTTTTCAGGAGAAGCGGGATCTGGATCTGCAGTCACTGCACAAAGTGATGATTATTCTTCTGTTGGTGGGGCGAAGCAAACCACGACTTCTGACTCTGGGTTAGTTGGAGGTCTGGGAAGCAGCAACCCCCACACAGGCAATGGGTACTTACCAGCAGCGATTCCAATGGAAAATAACAGTGGCTTCTATCCATATGGGGGGTTCAAGAGCATGCCAATGCCACCACCACCACAACCGCCTTTGGGAATGAAACAGCAGCATCACCAAGGCTCAGATCGACCAGGAACGGGGCTGCGTCAGCAAGCACAGCAATCCCAACAACAGCAACAGCAACAACAACAGCAACAGCAACAGCAACAGCAATTTCAGGCTCCATTGCAAATGGGGAATTATAATCAAATGATGGGGGTATCACCAAGACCACTCCAGGGGCTCAAAGGCCCACCACCACCACCACCACCAGGCTCCTACTACAATTATGGTGGAGCTCCTCCACATTATGGGTACTACTATGGAGACAACAACATGGGGTATATGGTGCCACCGCCGCCACCAAGTGCAAGCAACCCGTATTACATGTATTACCAGGGGGCACCACCGCCGGCACCACCGCCGGCACCAGGATCAGGGTCTGGAGCTGGAGCCGGAGCGGGCTCTCATCAAGCGCCCCAAGCTAGAGCTCCCAATTCTGGGATGAATGCTGCTTATGATTATTGAGGAGAAATAGAATTGCAAAATAGTGCTAGCTAAGATTTAGGCCAAATAGGTAAGTAGCTGGTAATTTAATGAAAAGGTTGAAAGGAAAAAAAATTGATGATGATATTATAATATAAGTTTGCAATGTGTAGCCTATTAAACGGGGCTCTTTTCATGGCATGCACCCCACATCGACATGATCTGCGTCGTAAATGTAGCTAGTCGTAATTTTTATGGCAAATGTATACAGACAAGTATTTAGGAGAAATCACTTATTTGTTATATAAGATTATATAGACATATAATGGAGATCACCAGTTGAATAATTATCAGTTAGATAATTATCTTTGACCATAAGCCTTGGTACCGTATTTACCACCGTAGCAAATGATATCTTGAGGTCTGTAGTCCTCCTTTTCGGAAAAGTAGCTCTCCAAAATGCTCTTGACACCTGCAGAATAACGCTCTTGCGCATCAATGGTGGAGCCCGAGTAATGAGGGGTCATGGCGTTACCCCCATCGTGTGGGTTCTTCATGTCTCTCCATGGGGAGTCAGCAGGGGCAGGTTGGATAGGATGGACATCGCCACCGTAGCCACTAATCTGGCCGGATTCCAAGGCTTCAACAAGGGCATCAGAGTCCATAATGGCGCCACGGGCAGTGTTGACAATCCATGCGCCCTTCTTCACGTGCTTGAAAAGCTCCCTGTTGAAAAGACCCTTGGTGGACTCGTACAATGGGCAGTTGATGGTAATGACATCGGCCTTGGAGACAATCTCCTTGAGGTCCTCAACACGGGTGGCATTGACCGCCTTTTCGCGCTCTGGGGAAAGGGCTTGGTAGTCGTAGTATAGAAGCTGCTTTGGGTTAAAGCCTTGAAGACGCTCCAAGATTCTGTAGCCAATGCGGCCGGCACCAATGGTGGCAATCACCTTGCCCTCAATGTCGTAAGCGTCTCTGGTAATCTCGGCCACGTTCCAATCGTGGCGGTCCGAGAATTGCTCGTGGGCAGGGACAAAGTTACGCACCAAGTTGAGCATCAACATGACCGCGTGCTCGGCCACCGAGCTGACATTGGACCCGGTAACCTCCAAAACCTGGATCTTCTTCTCATTGGCAGCGTCAAGGTCAACGTGGTCACTGCCAACCCCGGCGGTGATGGATATCTTCAAGTTCTTGGCCTTGGCCAAGCGCTCTCTGGTGAGATAGCCCGGGTGGAAAGGGGTGGTGATGACAACGTCAGCGTCAACAATGTGCTTGTCAAGCTCAGAGTTCGGGCCGTCCTTGTCGGCGGTGGTCACCAAGGTGTGGCCCTGGGACTTGATCCAAGAGGCAAGGCCAAGTTGGTTTTCAACACTACCAAGAAGTCTAGGTTGCTCGGCAGCAAACTTGCCCCCCTTGTAGAGAACAAGAAGGATTTTTTGAGCTTTCTTGACCATTTTGAAGAGATGAGGAGGGGGAAATGAATTAGAAAAGGAGGAGTTGTGTAATTGGAGTTTGTGATTTCCAATTGAGGTGATGGACAAGAACAGCTCTACAGGGAAAATTGAGTAGGAGGGGAGGGAATTCAAACAACTATTTATACCATCGATGGAAAGGGCGGGTCAACCATACACTCAGAGAGACTACGCACACTACACGGAACGCCGTCCGGCTGAGCTGTCTTCAGGAGGGGTAGGTAATGGGGATTGACAATTGATCCGGCAGTTGTGTATATTGAGCATTGATTACTATCAACTATTCACTTCCAACAAGCAAGCACAGCACAGGGCCACTAACCGCACGCGTCCAATCGGTGTTAAGAACAGCAACATCTCACCCACCAGGCAGGCCTTGTGGGCGCCTCAAGGCCCCACTGGCCTTGCCCTTGCACTGCCCTTGCACTGCCCTTGCACTCGGGTCAGGGTCAGGGTCAGGGTCAGGGTCAGGATCAGTGGGGGCAGTCCCCACTGATCCTGGTGAGCATCACGGTCTGCTTCTGCCCTCCCCGCGCACGCTTGCTCTTCCCAAATCAAGGGCCTGACAGGGACCCCCAAGGGGCACACCTAAGGACCACCCAGGGGTGCCAGGGGTGGTCCTTGGCATTGAAGAAAGGCACTGAAGATATGAGCATCGCAGCCTGCCAAAACACCCAATCGGGAGCAACTGCTAGACAAACAAAGGCTTTTCATCGATTGCAAAAGCAATGGTGAAAAACACCAAGGTGTGCCATACATAAAAAAAAAGTATTAATTCTCAGTATTATCTACTTAGAAAGTGCCATACATATAAAGTGTACATATATACTTGTTGACGCATTCAGTAATAAATGCTAATAAATGCCAGCTCGATTTATTCAGTCACTCATATCACTGTCGTACTCGGCGGAGTCCTTCCATTGAATATAGTTCTTATTGATGATCTTCTTGCACCGCTGCAACACAATCGGATCAAATGGGAAATATGCCACGAGATCCAAAAACTCCTGTTTGCTGAAGAACAAGATCCTGGAGTAGTCGGGCTTGCTGTTATCGTCATCATCTTCTTCTTGTGAAAATTTCTTGACTGCAGCAGCTTCTTCGTTAATGCCGCGCTTCATCACTCCGGTAGTACTACTTTTCTTCATCTTCTTAATATTTGTAAATTGATCTCTTCTGTTGTGCTCAATAATGCTGAAACAGTATGCCACGCTTTCTTCGTGCGCCAACTTCGCAAACATTATCACCACCGTCTCGTTGCAAAACTTGAGCGGGTTGAATTTCGACAAGATCATCTTCTGGAAGAACTTGTCAAGCTGGCATTCCCACACACTGCCTTTTTTCCCATCATCCTTCAAAGCTCTTTTATCCACCAGCAACGACGACGTCGTCTTTAATTCCTCGTGACGAAAACAGAAAATATAAAACAAGCACTGCACCACCGCATAGTACATCTTGAACCGTTCCATACCCCCATTGCCATCGTCCACCTCACACTCGCGCTCGTCCACATACTTGTTGACCCAGCCAACCAAGTAGCTCACAACAAACACAAGCTGGTTGGTCAGAATCTGCTTTGCCCGTGATAGATATGACGAGAGATATTGAATCGCCTTGATGCGCTGCTCAAGACTTGTGGAGTAGTCAAACGCAAGATCAATCAAACTCACAAGAAATGTGTCAATGAGACTTGGATCTTTTTGCGAAAAATAGAATAATATGAATTGAATGCAACGGGTGTTGCTCGTGGTTATAATATATATCTTGAAGATTGAAAGAAGCGATTGATACGTGCTGATGAATTTGCCGTTATTGAGCTCTTCTCGCTGAAACATTGGCGAGAGATGCATGAGAATTTGCTCCATAATAAGATCGAGCTTCGATGACATGCTCACCTTGTCAATGCTTAAATAAACTTCGCCTTCTTCTTCCTTTGTGTCCTCTTCTTTGTCCTCTTCTTTGTCCTCTTCTTCATCGTCCTCGTCATCTCCCTCGTCATCGTCCTCTTCTTCCTCCTCATCATCTTCCTCGTCATCGTCATTCTCCTCCTCCTCCTCCTCCATCTCAACATCTAACATCACACAGTACTCAAATATGCAACTCAACAACTGGTATCTAATCTCTTCTGCGTACTCCATAACCTGGAACAAGTTTGTAACATAATTCAAGGCCTCATTTTTGGGGCAGTATTTATCAGGAAACCTTGTTACTAGAATCTTCAACATCACGTTCAAACTCGTGGGCACTGCCCGGATTAGAAACCTGAAATATTCATGGTGGGTGGCCACGTATGCACTGCCACCCTTGTGTTTTGTGAAATCATTCACCAAATTGTGAAGAATTTCTCGGTACCACCGAGGAATCACCGACGTCAAAACTGACAAAAACCTGAGATAACTAGCACAAAACACAGGCTCACTCACAGCATGCTTGGACCAGTTGTCAAGTTTCAAAATCGCAAGAATAAGCCCTGCACAATGCTTTGAGTCCAATCGGGAAATGTCGTTCGACAAATAGTCCAAAATCAGAGCAATTGCCGCAAAAGATATACAATCCGCCAGGCTTCTTTCAAGAGAAAGCCTGCCGGCAATAGAATCAAGCATGGAAGGGTCGTGCTTGGAGCCAAGAGCCTCAAACGCATTCTTCAAGTATGTTTTCAAGATTAAAGACTCGTTGCTCTGATCCACCAAAGACCGTCTGGCCCGCTTGTTGCTTGGAGGTGGCACCAAACTGGTGTTGCTGCTTTCATTTCCAGAGGAGCCGCTGGTCGACCTCTTTGCCATGTTTTGGTTGCTGTTCATACTATCAGGGGACACTATATTTAGATGGGTAATCATCCTCAAAAAGAGTTCAGTTCAATTCAATTCAACTCGATTCAATTCAATTCAAAATGGGGTGTGGTGTGGCCTGATATGGGAGGGAAATCGCAAGAAACACAAGGGGCATGTAGAAACAAAGCGGATAGAGATAGGGAATAATGATAAAAGTCTATTCGTATTCACTTCTCTCCCTGGCCATCAAATCCACATTTTTCTAATCGTCTGAAAAAAAAAATTTTAATAAGAGAAGGGCTTGACGATGAGCGGCAGGGGCTTCAAATCTGCCATTTCAACGGTTTTCTTTATGTGTATAAATTTTCTATGGTGAAAATTTTTTTTCTTCCTCCTCTTCTTCTTCTTCTTCTTCTTTTCTTCTTCTCTACATCAGTTATCTGCGTCACGGTTCAGTTTCCTCAGGCCCTTTTCTTATGGATCGGGCTTTTGTGATCCTGTCCGTGACGGATCGGCTCTCGCGAGGCAATTGAGAATATTCTATTTCATGACATAGGGGTGCTCAGTCGACAGATTACAGAATAACGGAGTAGATCTTGAATTCGCTGCGGATGCTGCAATTTCGTTGCGGCTTTCCACAGTTTGAGTTCGGTCGCTCTCACACCTGGTGTGGGGTTCCGATTGCATCATATTCCTGAACGCTATAAACGGCCGTTGGCTAATGGGTATTTGGGTAAAACCATGTTGCAAACATCTTGACAAGTAGACTGTAGACATTAGAGTAAACAGACATTGTAAGAATCACCTTCATGAACAGGGCACGTAACCACCCATCTTTTTTATTATTTCAAATTCTTTTCTATTTCAAACAAGCAAATGATGGCGGCTAAGTCCAACTTTGAAGCAAATGTCATCGCCCCAAGAGGAGAAACAAATCCTACTAGCAGACGCCAGCGCGTTGCTCCTGCTCAGCAATAACTCCCCCACCACCACCACCACCACCAAAGAGCCCCCCTCCAGTGCCAACGCCACTAAGAACACAATCGACACCAGCTCCAACAAAGGCTCCTCGCCCAGCCCCCGCATTACTCCCCCTTCTTCGAACCCAGGCCCTGCAGTGGCAACCTTGTCCAACGACGCCTCTGACGGCGGCTCCAAGGCCATCGTTGCTGCTGCCGCCTTGGCAGCAGCGGCTTCCGCCCCGTTACCACCTCTCCAGAAATCGCACAAGGAGTCAAACAAACAGCCGCCACCACAAGACAACAAGCCCAAACAGAAAAAGCTCCCAGACTATGCAGTGGACCCAGACGCAGGCATAATAGACTGCATTTGCAAAGTGAACGAGGACGACGGGTTCACCATCCAATGCGATGGCTGTTTCCGCTGGCAGCATGCCCTGTGCTTCAACATCACCTCCAACGACACCGTTCCCGATATATACTACTGCGAAAAGTGCGACCCCCAAAGCTTCCAAAAGAAGGCCATCAACGTGAAAAGAATGAGGGAGATCCAGCTAAATTATTTCAGAAAACAGGGCACGCATAGACACTCATCGCCCACATTTGATGGCCAAGGTAGTGTAGAGGCAAAGAAAAAGAAAAAGCCCTCATCATCATCCTCTTCATCACCTAGAGAAGGCGAGAAACTGGTGACGTCAAAAGAGGAATCCCTATCAGCCACCGGCGACAGTATCGGCACTAGCGGCAGCGATGCCAGCAAAAGCAACCCCAAAGCAAACCCCTTCAATGACGGAACTTCATCGCCCTTGTCTTCAAATGGCAAAACTGAGGGCTCAAGCGATTTGAAGAATACTGGAAGTGTTGGAAACTTTACAAGCTCGCTGGTGTCAGAAAACAATACTAGCACCACCACCACCACCACCACCACAACAGCAAACACCACCACCGCTACCATCACCCACTTTTCCACGTCCACAACCACCTCAAGCGGCAACAACAACAACAACAATAGCACTTCTTCTCCTGGCAGCGAGGACAGAAAATCGAGAAATGAAAAGTCTGGAAGCAGGAAGAAAAAAAAAGAGGAATTCGATGACCATACAAATGAGGAGTTGATCACCAGAATCGAGTCCGCCAAGGATGAATATTTTTACGCAGTTTACTTCAACTTGAAAGAGTTGGAATACAGAAACAGAGAAGTGGAACATTATGTTACCAAAGAACTTCCCCTGTTGCTCCTCAACAACAGGGGGAAAATATCCAATTTGATTGAAATGTCCCTGCAGGACTTGGAAGCTTTGAAAGTTCCAGATTTCCACGTGAAAAACATTTTGCTATCGGAAACTAGCAACTCGTCGTCTTCCTCCTCAAATTACAAGTTCAGCGGTCTTCCAAACATGGGGGTATTCTTGTCCCATTCAAGCTGCGCAAAAGGTGACTTGGTAAGCGAGTTTCTTGGTGAGGTGGATTTCCAAACAAATTTTTTTGCAAACCCAATCAATCAGTTCAAGTTCTGGGGCTTGCCAAAGAATTACAATTATTTTGTGAACTTTTACAGAAATAGGTGTGAACAGGATAATAACAACGACACCAAGGAAAACATCAAAGACGCTTTTGGAAGTGAACTTGAGAGTGATGCTTCTGATGACAATGACTACTTGAAACGGGTCTACTCTTTGAAAAACACCCAAAACATTGCAGTGGGGTTGGAAAACTATTTACGAAACAAGGACAAACCAAACCAGCTTGTCCCGCTTTATCTCAACTGTAAAACATCGGGAAACATTTTGCGCTTTGTTAGGAACTCATGCCATCCAAATTGCCAAATTGTGCCTGTTTTAGTTGACAACAACACTGTCAAGTTTTACTTGCAAGCAATTCAGCCCATCATTAAAAACCAAGAGTTGACGGTTGGCTGGGAGTTTGAATTCAACAAGCTTTACACAAAGTTGTACCTGAAGACAAACATCGTCAATGATCGGGACACCGACTTGGTCAAGTCCAACTTCAGCAACAAATTGACCAATGATGAGAAAATCCAGTTGATCAATCAGGTGGAGTTTGTCTTGAGCCAATACAAGTGCGGGTGCTATTCCGTGAGTAGTAACGTCAACAATGTCAAATGCAAGCTTTTGCGGATCAAGAAAATGGGGAGCTATTTCTACCGGTCTTCGAGAAAGGGCTCTCGGCTCAACAAGTCTGTGGATAACTCGACTAGCTCAACAGGGAGCAAAGAATCTGTGGCATACAATCAGGAGCACGAGGCTTATTTCAACTCAATGATCAAAAAGAGACTTCTCCATCGCATGAGAGTGATGGACAAGGTGGGGTCGATTGAAGGCACCATTGACAATTGGGATGGAGACGGGGAGCCAATTTCGGTACTACTACTGGCTACAGGAACCACCACTGATCTTGGCAAGGCCGAAGCGGGTGCGAATGCACATGCCAGCACTGGCGCACTCCAGGGAGACACTCCTGATACCTCACCATCACGGCTCGCCGCCACCACCGCCGCGGCCGCGGCTGCCCTTGCTGGACAGGACCTGGGGAACAACGAATTCCTCTCTCGCAAGCTTCTCAAACGAGAAAGCGCCAACGTTGTTGAGCATCCTCTCCGGAAGAAACAAAAGCTTCTCCTCGGTGCTTCTGCCGCTGCCGCTTCTGCAGCAGAGTTGGACTATGCAGCGTTGTCGAGCCAGGTTCAGTCAGCGCGCGAAGTGTTGGCCACCAGCCTATTCACCCCTGTGCCGGTCAAGTATCTCGAGGATGCAACTGCGGAACACGAGGCCACCACAGCGGGCGACAACAACTTTGGCGTGACTGTCGATGAGAAGAAAGAGCCAGAGCCAGAAGGGGCGGTGCCGGTGAGCACCACTGTACACGATAAAGCAACGTCGCCGGTTGTTACACTATCAACGTCAGCAGCAGGAGAGGGAGCAGCTGGAGCAGGAGCAGCTACGATATCTCCGCTGTCGAATTCAGCCTCAACTCCAGCAGAAGCAGCAACAGCAACAGCAGCACCAGCAGGAGCAGCACCAAGCGAGAACCCCGAAACCCCAGAAATGCCTGTGGTTGTGAAGCGCCCCAGCAACGAGGCCAAGAAGGTGAAGAAGATGAGTTTTGCAGATTTCTTGAAGAACAAGGCAAGTTAGATATTTGAGCTTGATGTTACCTGTAGTTTCCCTTCCTTTTACGACCACTTTGATGGGGAACTTCGCACTTTTTAGCGCTTATGACTAACACACTAAAATAAAAAAAATTGCTAAACGAATTTTTCAGTCCTGAGGTCATCTGCAAGTAAAATTTTTTTTTTTTTTTTCACCTCACCTCCTCTCACTACCTGCAAAATATACTAGAAATCGATTACTCTTCTTTCTCTCATTCCAGGCAAACACCACATCACTAAGCCATGTCCTACTCGTTGCCACTCTCACACAGATCCCTCGTGGAGGGCCATCTTGAAGAAACCGACCCGGAGGTCGCCAACATCATCAAAGACGAGACTGAAAGACAAAAGCACTCGATTGTCTTGATTGCCTCGGAGAACTTCACCTCCACTGCTGTTTTCGACGCCCTCGGGACCCCCATGAGCAACAAGTACTCGGAAGGGTACCCCGGGGCCAGATACTACGGGGGCAATGAGAACATTGACCGGATGGAGATCTTGTGCCAGCAGCGCGCCCTCGCTGCGTTCCACGTCTCCCCGGAAAAGTGGGGCGTCAATGTCCAGACCTTGTCGGGCTCGCCAGCAAACTTGCAGGTGTACCAGGCCATCATGAAGCCCCATGAGAGATTGATGGGGCTCGACTTGCCCCACGGGGGCCACTTGTCGCACGGGTACCAAACCGACTCCCGCAAGATCTCGGCGGTGTCCACCTATTTTGAAACCATGCCGTACCGCGTTGACTTGGAAACCGGGATCATTGACTACGACATGTTGGAGAAGACCGCGGTGTTGTACCGGCCAAAGGTGCTCGTTGCCGGGACCAGCGCCTATTGCAGATTGATTGACTACAAGAGAATGCGCGAGATTGCCGACAAGGTGGGCGCGTACTTGGTGGTGGACATGGCCCACATTTCCGGCTTGATTGCGGCGGGGGTCATTCCAAGCCCTTTTGAGTACGCAGACATTGTCACCACCACCACCCACAAGTCGCTCAGGGGCCCAAGAGGCGCCATGATCTTTTTCAGAAAGGGCGTCAGATCCGTCAACCAAAAAACTGGCAAGGAGGTCTTGTACGACTTGGAAAACCCAATCAACTTCTCGGTGTTCCCTGGCCACCAAGGCGGGCCCCACAACCACACCATCGCTGCCATGGCCACTGCTTTGAAACAAGCCACCACCCCGGAGTTCAAGCAGTACCAGCAACAGGTGTTGAAAAACGCAAAGGCCCTTGAAGAGGAGTTCACCAAGTTGGGCTACAAGTTGGTGAGCGACGGTACCGACTCCCACATGGTGTTGGTGTCCTTGAAAGACAAGGGCATTGACGGCGCCAGAATCGAAACCGTTTGCGAGAACATGAACATTGCTCTCAACAAGAATTCCATCCCTGGGGACAAATCTGCGCTCGTTCCAGGCGGCATCAGAATCGGCGCCCCAGCAATGACCACCAGAGGCTTGGGCGAGGACGATTTCAAGAAAATTGCCCGCTACATTGACACCGCTGTCAAGCTTGCCAAGGAAACCCAACAAAGCTTGCCAACCGACGCCAACAGATTGAAGGACTTCAAGGCCTACGTTGCCAAACTGACCCCTCAGTTGGACGCATTGAAGCAGGAGGTGTACGAATGGGCTGGTCAATATCCATTGGCTGTCAACAAATGGGCTTCAGCTTGATTCACCCAACTCTTTCCCAAACTCTCAACGGTTTATATTTTTTTTTCTTTTCAATAGTCTATACTCTTTCAACAATAACAACTTCATGATGATTTATATTTTTCTGTATTCTTTTCACCACTAACCCCTTTGTAGCAGATAATAACACCATTGGAAAAAGATTCAACCCAAGTTCTGCCTCTTCAAGTTCCTTCTCACCCTTAATACCTTCCCACCTTCGCCAAACTTATCGCGCACACTTACGAACGGCACATCCACCCCTGCAAACAACTTTCTGCCGTTCTCGCCATTGGGATACGCCTCCCAGAGTGGCACCGGCGTGCGACCTCTGCAAAACACAAGTCTCGGGCCGGTGGTGGTGGGCTTCACTTTCTCAAGCACAAAATCTGGAAGATACAAATTGAACTTTTCTTCTTCGGGATTGAAACTGTGGACCAACGCAAGCCCAAGAAACAATCTCTCCATTGACTGGAATTTTTCAAAGGGTATAACCAACAGCAGCGACTCTTGCGTCGACTCATGCTGTACGGAGTAAATTGCTACTATGGAGCAGTCAAGGATTGTGGGCATGTCGAAGTTTGTGTCATCATCATCGTTAAACACCGTGACTTGAATGTAATCCCTGTATGAGACTTGCAATGGCGCGGAGCACACAAGGGGCCGGAAATCAAACTTTAGCAGGGATTTGGCAAAATGGAAGTAGCAGAGGGTTCGAAGCACCAGAAGTTCCAGAGACGAGTATTTCTTTCTCGAAACTTCTATGGATGCAAGCATGCCTGTGTTGCCTGACGTGGTCGTCATTGCTGTTGCTGTTGCTGCTCCTGCTGCTGCTGCTACTTTGAGCCGGTGAATTTTCAAGTCATCTCTCTTTGGAATGGCATCGATTAGCTCGTCTTCCTCATCAACGTCTCGCGATAAGTAAACAATATGCGTGGGCTGAACAATGTCAATGACCTTGTTGATGAGATTGAGCCCGTATCCTTTAATGTGGCCCGGCATGTTCACCAAGAGCGGGACTTGTCGCTGCGCATCATCTTCAGAATAGTTCGCCACATACAATCGCTCGACAAGCTGCAAGTACCACTGTGGATTATCCATAGGGTTGCTGAAACCAAAGTACTCATTGTCAACGTCTTCGGCACTCTCTTGTTTATGTAGTAATGACCACACCAACAGATTTCCTATTATTGGGGTGACGTGCCGCGAATATGAGACACCGTTTGGAACTGAAAACTCCTGTTGTCCTGGATCAATGTCCAATATTGCTACAGGATCATTGATTGTATAACCTGTGGAATGAAGAAGCTTGTTCAAAATGTGCTTGATGAATGTTGTTTTCCCGCAGTTTTTTTGCCCCAAGACCATCAACTTCAAAGGCAAAGCTATTGAAGCGCTGCTGCTACTGCTGCTGCTATCGCTATATGGTAGAAAGCCGAGGTCCCACTGCTCAGGAAATCTCAAGACGCTCAAATCTATGGTTGGGCGAAGAATTGGTGAGAATGAATAGTTTTGAAACTCAACCTCGAAATTTTCGTCATTCTTGATCTTTTGATTTTGAAAAACGTTTTTGAAAATTGGACACATTGTTCCAACTGTTTCCAAGCCAGTGAAATTGTTGATGATCTCCAAATGTAAATGACCATTTATTGGGATGATCTCAGGTAGCGAATGGGAGACTGGTGCATATATGGCGAGATCCCGTTGCTTGGTATATGGTATTCCATTAATGGAAGCACATCCATCAAGAATTCTTGCGATATATTGACCTTTCAAGATCAAAGAGTCTCCGGGTATCATCTTGAATATCACAGATTTGTCTTGAAAGATTGTGTTTTCATTTCTGATCAATTCATACTTGGAAAACACAGAAGTGGTAAAACCATTAGCCGCCGACGAGAGAGACGGAGGAGGAGGAGATACAATCGGGGCTTCACTCGAAAGCCTCAGATCATCTTCCACCGCTTCATCTTCCGAAGAAGAATTATGAATGTAAAAGATTTCCTCGTTATTTTTGATAGCAGCAAATGCTGACATACTTGTTCATTTTTCTCTGTAATATTGGTATTATATTATTAGGGTTTGTGATAATTATTATCATCAATATTTTATTTTTTATTTTTGGCGATGGATCGATCCGAGAGAAGGCATGTGATTGATGCATGCTTCTACATCATAATATGCAATGATTGCGTGTATCATGCGCAGTGCTGACATGCTATACTATATAGATGACTATATTACAATTACATATTCAGTGATTGATTGCATCGAATCAAATTGTCTAATGCAGTAGTCTCACCAACTGACGGCCTTCTCTTTCATCACCACTCTCACTTTATCTGGCCAAATTTTACCTTTCATGACAGTCTCATCAATGATTGGTCTGCAATTCACAGGGGTGGTTCTAGCGAACCAAATGATCTGGCCGGATCTCAAGTAGATCATCAAGTTTGCAGCAAACTTGTGACCACCAACGTGATTGACGTAAGCCACTTCGACCCCACCTGGTCTGTCATCACCAAAATCTCTTATCAAGTCAAGCTCCCTGAGGTAAATGTCAAACTCTTTTTTCATAATAGGAGCAGTGATGCCACATCTTTTATCCCTTGACTTGTGAGAGCACAAGAATAGGTATGCTTGGTGGGGAGATTTCTCAAGGGTCACCCCTTCAACTTTCGGAAGCTCGGAGTCGTTGTTTTCAACTGCAGTCTTGAGTAATGGCACTGCCTTGGACAACGCATCGCCAACATCTTTTGGGGAGACGTTTTTCACCCAGACAAAGAATGGGAGTAATAAGACATCGTTTTGCAGTGTTCCGGCATAGTCATCGTCAATAGGCAAGTTGGAAACGGTTACTTTTACATCTCCACCCATGATGCTTTTGCCCTTGCTGGACCAATTGTCAACTGAATGCTCAACCGAGTTGGACGTCCCTACTGCATTGTGACTCCAATCTGTTTTTCCGGTTGGAACAATGCAGTGTAGCTTGTACGGGCTGGTACTGTTGTACAACAGGGATGTTGAGTCAATTTTCATTGAGGAGGGAAAATGAGAGGTGCAAGATGAACAATCCATCGAACAATCCGCGAATTCAAATCCTTCCTTCTTGATTTGATCCTCACTGTTTCCTTGCAAGAGGTTTTTCAATGATCCCAGACCCATGAATGACTGGAAATTGCTTTGTTGACTGCTTTGTTGACTGCTTTGTTGACTGCTTTGTGTATATCTATTATTAAGCGACAAAAAGGTTGAATAAAAAATTTCAAAAAAAAATTGAGTTTTTATAGTAAAATATCAGTTAAGGTTTTTGATTTAAGGAGGACTGCATCAATCCGAGCATTCTAGCCAAGTGTTGTTTGGTGATTTGATCAGGCAGAAGTCTTGTGCACTCAACAAACAGGTTTGGTTCGGTTTCTTTTGATTTGTTTCTGGGATTAGTGAAGGCATTTTTTGGTTTTCATGGATTCGAGCGTAAATCAATTACCCGAAAGGGATTTTCAAGAAGGAAAAGAAGCGACGGAGCAGGTTTCATTCCCTCTGTTGAGCCGTTCAATGTAGAAAGGTGCACCACTGGTGGGTGGAATAGCCAGCCAAAACACCTTCTAGGGATGCATTTAGCACAAGTCCATCCATCGATTGTCGCTAAAAAATAGCCATCAGAGATTATTCATCAAAGTTACATGCAATAAGATGCACTGAACTGGAAAAAGTCCGTATAATTTACCCTGACTTTTTTTGAAGGTGATAATTTTGACACATTATACCACTGAACAGGGCTGTAGGGCCAGATAGATCACCTGACTGTCATGATCTGTAAAGTGAACTCCAAGATCACGACTTGACAGAGTGCCGGATGTGGTATCCGCCTGATGTTTTCAAGAGACCCAAACCAAAATTTTGCAGATAATGGGTCAAAACGGTTCTTGGCATCCTGCAGTAGAGCCCTAAGTTGACAATATTACCAAATGTCTTACTGAGATTGTTTGTTATTCATCAGCCGGTGCCGCCTATTTGTTTCAGGACTCCTACGTATAGAGATAGAGGTATCTTTTGCCCTTTTCTGGCCGTAGTCAGCTTCTTTCCATTTGCGTCGGGGCCTTCTCCGATCTCGGCCCCAGGTACGGAACAAGCATTCCGAGGACTCCTCGCCCGAAAACCAAAATTTCATCCTCGGGACCGGTTTTCCACTGCAGGTCGCACTTGTTCCCCTCACTTGCGACCATCCCAACACCATAAAAGAGTCCTCTATATAATTTAACCTACACGCTTGCTGCCCTTTGCCGAGGTTCGCTGTACGCAGAATGCTGGTTCTCAGCGCCGCCGACAAAACAACGGACTTGACATCGGTCTATCCTCTCATTAATATCTGCCATTCCAAATATAAAGATGTATGATTGTACTTTTTTTGCTCTCTGCTAAGTAGTAAGCTGACAAAAAAAAAAAAAGAAGATATTTAATAAAATATCAACAGTACTTTTAAACAAAATGTCAAAGTCAAAAGTAATGTCAACGCTTTCCAAGTTCCCGTATCCTTCAGCAAAGGAGGAGGCCGGATTCTTGGCCAAGCAAGCTTCTGAGATTGAAAAATGGTGGCAAAGTCCTAGATACAAGTCAATCACCAGACCTTACTCACCAGAAACCGTTGCTAAATACAGAGGCACGTTACCACCTCAAGCACACCCTTCTTCAGTGCAGGCTGACCGGTTGTTCAACTTGTTGACCACGAGAAAGCAGGAGAATCTCCCGGTGCACACATTCGGGTCAATCGACCCTGTGCAAATGACCGAGTCCATTCACCATCAGGAGGTGATTTACATTTCAGGCTGGGCGTGCTCTTCGGTGTTGACGACCACCAACGAGGTGTCTCCCGACTTTGGCGACTACCCCTACGACACGGTGCCAAACCAGGTGGAGCGTATTTTCAAAGCCCAACAGTTCCACGATCGCAAATCGTGGTTCGACTACACCAGCAGCTCGGACCCAAACAAAAAACGGGTGGACTATCTCAAGCCCATCATTGCCGATGGTGACACTGGCCATGGGGGCATCAGTGCTGTGATGAAGCTTGCAAAGTTGTTTGCTGAAAAGGGTGCTGCGGCCATACACTTGGAGGACCAGCTTCACGGCGGGAAGAAATGCGGCCATCTTGCGGGCAAAGTGATTGTTCCAACTTCAACGCACATTTCTCGTCTCATTGCAACCAGATTGCAATGGGACATTATGGGGGTGAACAATATGCTTATTGCTCGTACCGATTCCGAAAAGGGCAAGCTTCTCTCCAGTTCGATTGACAAAAGAGACCACAAGTACATTCTTGGTACTGTGAACAAAGTCAAGCCATTGGCCGAGATCTTGGACGATGCCAAGTTCAACTTGAACGCCAACGAACAACAGTTGACCGATATTGAGGCCAAGTGGTTTGACGACAACAAGTTGGTGACTTTGGACGAAGCGGTTGAGTTGAAACTCAAGGAGTTTGGTCTTTTTTCAACTGAAACCTACAACGAGTACTTGAAACTTTCCAAAGACAAGTCTCTCTTTGAGATTAAATCCGAAGTTGTTCCAAAGTTCTTGGGCGACAAGCCATTCTTCTTTGACTGGGACAGCCCAAGATCCATTGAGGGTCACTACATGTTCAAAGCTGGCATTGACGCTGCCGTTGACAGAGCTTTGGCGTTTGCTCCGTACGCCGACATGCTTTGGTTGGAAACCGCCACCCCTGATTTGAACTACGCCAAGCTGTTTGCCGAGAGAATCCTCTCACAGCACCCAGACAAGTTCTTGGTGTACAATCTTTCTCCTTCCTTCAACTGGTTGGCTCAGGGCTTTACCGAAGAGGACTTGAAGAACTTTGTATGGGAGTTGGCCAAGGCAGGGTTCACTTTGCAGTTGGTTTCTCTTGCAGGCTTGCACTTGAACGGGTTGAAATCGTTTGAGTTTAGCAAGAGATACCAAACAGAGGGCATGAAGGCTTATGTTGATTTGGTGCAACAGCCAGAAAAGGATTGTGGGGTGGACATCTTGACCCATCAAAAATGGAGCGGGGTTGATTTGGTCGATAGCATGGTCAGAGCTGTTCAAGGAAGTGGTGGTCAAACCAGTGCTGTCGGTGGCGACTCTACTGAAAATCAATTTTGATTATATACATAATTGTTTCAATTAATGAATGAATCTTTGGCAAAATAGTAGAATATGAATATATATATATATATATATATACAACAACGAAACGAAAGAAGGATTCTTGATGAAAATGGAGTATCGTCCTTTTGCAAGTTTGGTATTTAAGTTTGCCTTCGATGAAACTTACAGTAAGCTTGTTTTAATATTTAATGGAATTAGATGATGAAATTAGATAATGAATTTAGACAAGGAATAGACAAATTATTTAGTGGCAAACATGTCGACAAACTCATCAACGTCCATTTCATCAAAGTTGTCTTGAGTAATGGCCTTCTTGATGGTTGCAACTTGGCTTGAACCTTCACCAAAGAACTCGTTCAAGTGGTTGTCGAACTTCTTCAACAACAATGGCTTACCTTCCTCTCTTCTAGTACGATGGCCCACTGGGTACTCAACAGCAATCTCATCCAAAACGGTGCCGTCGTTCAAAGTGCAGGTCAAGGCGTTACCAATGCTTCTCTTGGATGGCTCATGGTAGTCAATGGTGTATTGTTTGTTTTCTTCACAATACATCTTGCTTCTCAACTCATCAATCTTAGGGTTGGCAGCCACGTCGTCCAAGTAGTGGTCGGCTTCCAAGTTACCGTAGATCAATGGAACAGCCACCATGTATTGAATACAATGGTCTCTGTCAGCGTAGTTACGCAAAGGACCGGTTTTGTCAATGATTCTAAGAGCAGCTTCTTGAGTGCTGATCTTGATGGATTTGATGTCGTCCACGGATTTGCCCATGGAGTCAAGTTGAGCCTTCAACTTGAGAGAAGCCTCGACTGCAGTTTGGGCATGGAACTCTGCTGGGAAAGAAATCTTGAACAAGACGTTTTCCATGACATAAGAACCGTAGCCTCTTTGGAACTTGAACTCCTTGCCCTTGAACAAGACGTCGTAGAAGCCCCAGGTCTTGGCGGTCAACGCAGATGGCATACCAGCTTGGCCGTTTTTCACGTGGTACACCAAGTTGACAGCTCTGTAACAAGCATCACCAGCGGCCCAAGACTTACGGCTCATGGTGTTTGGAGCATGACGATAAGTTCTCAACGAAGAGCCGTCAATGAAGGCGTGGGAAAGCGCATCAATGGTTTGTTCCTCGGACAAGCCCATCAACTTGGAAACAACAGCGGTGGAGGCCACCTTGACAAGCAACACGTGATCCAACCCAACTGCATTGAACGAGTTTTCCAAGGCAAGCACCCCTTGGATTTCGTGGGCCTTGATCATGGCGGTCAACACGTCCTTGACGGTGAAAAGCTTGTCGCCCTCTCCGGTGGCCTTCTTGACTCTGTTGAGGTAGTCGGTGACCGCCAAAATGGCACCCAAGTTGTCACTTGGATGGCCCCATTCTGCAGCAAGCCAGCAATCGTTGAAATCCAACCACCGGATGATGGTCCCAATGGCAAAGGCGCCTCTGATTGGGTCCATTTGGTAAGGGGTACCAGGGACTTTGGTCCCGTTAGGCACAATTGTGCCTGGCACCGTTGGGCTAATGATCTTTTGCACCTGGTCGTACTTCAAAGCAGCCAACCCGCAGCCAACAGTGTCGATAAGACAAAGACGAGCAGTGTCGTAAGCAACTTTGGAGTCAATCTTGTAGTTTTGCACATATGATGCAATGTCTTTCAAGACCACATCGGTTTCTGGACGGGCATTGTCCTTCACAATAGAAGAGTAGCTCATTCTCGACGAAACTTTGAAAATGTTGGAAGGCTTGATTTTGGTAATGCTGAACATTTTATCAAATTCTGGTTGAAATAAAAGAAGAGATGTTTGAGAATAATTTTTTTTTTTTTATTTCTCAAAACTTTTTAGTTCATTCATTATTCTGGGATATCAAACCTGGAGAGAAAGTCCGCAATTTAAATGATTTCGTGAAAACCATCAAAAGAGGTACGCTTTTTTTTTTTTCTGTACCACCACCTCCTCTTAGCAAGATACAATGTACAAGAACTGAATAAAATAAAATCAATGTTATTTATTAACTATGAATATACTGCCAGCTGTTATGATGAGACTAGTATTATAGCAGTATAGCGGGCGGTACCAGGTATTATTAGAAATGCGATCTCGGACCCAAGCGATGATGCAAACTTCTCGGTTCCCATCTCGGTGAACCCACCAAAGTCCAGTATGGACCGCTACCAGCAACGTTGGGCCACGCTTCCCGGGGGCGGCGGCGGCGACCGAAACTAGGCGGTCACACATTTTACATTTTACGATTTTCCCCCTGGGCCGCGGCCCGCATTTTTTGCATGGCTCAGTTAGCATGCAGCAAGATCCCCTCACTTACTTTTTTTCCCCCTGTCAAAAATAAATCCCCTCAAAATAAAAAAAAAAAATAGGATCAAGTGAGGTTTCTCTCTCTGTATCCATGTTTGTTTTGTACCACAGCGCCCCATTGAAAAGAAGGCGACTTTGACAAAGCCCGAGCCTGTCGCCGATGGAAATGAATTGAATTTCGTGCCCTTGCCCTTCCTTTTTTTTTGTTTCCAGAAACCGCTGCTGCTGGCACTATGTATGTAATGGAATTATCCTAATGTCATGGATTTCCGCAAACCAGCACAAAAACAAAAAACAGTCCTTCTTGTATATAAAGCCTTGTAGCCCATCCCCCACAAACACATTTCATGAAAACTCATAACATCAAATAAAACTAACTCTATATATAAGCTGAAAAATAAAATAATCTCCTCCATATATCATGTCTCTTTTGAAAAAAGCCCTTGTCGATATTATCCCTCTTAGAAAAGAGGCGTTCAACGCTGTGAAAACAGGCTACGCCAGCAAGTCGCTTGGTAACCTTACGGTGGCCAGCACCTTGGGTGGTATGAGAGGCGCCCCAGTTTTGTACTGGGAGTCTTCTAGAGTTGACCCTGAAAAAGGTGTCACCTTCCATGGCAAAACCATTGAGGAGTGCCAAAAAATCCTCCCCCACAGTCGGTTTGAAAAAGATGCCGCTCTTTCTGAGTTTTTGCCAGAGTCCATGTTTTACTTTTTGTTGACTGGCAAAGTGCCAACTCAGGAAGAGGTTGACGAATTGAGCAGAGAGTTTGCTTCCAAAGGTCAATTGCCAGAGTACTTGTTGAAAGTGATTGACAATTTGCCATCCACAATGCATCCAATGACCCAGTTGTCCATTGGGATCACCGCTTTGAACAACGAGTCCAAGTTTGCACAGGCTTATGCTAAAGGTATTCCAAAGACTGAAATGTGGGAATACGTTTACGATGATGTCATCAACTTGTTGGCCAAGCTTCCAGCATTGATTGGCAGAGTTTACCAAAACTCATATGCCAAGGGAACCAACGGCAGTGCTCCATTGGGTGAGATTGCCGCCGACCGTGACTGGTCCTACAACTTGGCCTCCATGATGGGCTTCAACACCAGCGAGCACTCTGCCAACATCAAGAATTTCACCGATGACAAAGCCGGTGACTACGTCAACTTGGTGAGATTGTACTGCGCTTTGCACGCTGACCACGAAGGTGGGAACGTCTCTTCCCACACCACTCACTTGGTGGGCTCTGCATTGAGTGACCCAATGCTTTCTTACAGTGCAGGTGTCCAAGGCTTGGCCGGGCCATTGCATGGGTTGGCAGCTCAGGAAGTTGTTCGTTTCATTCTTGCCATGCAAAAGGAGTTGCAAGTCAAAGACGTTGCCAGTGTTCAACTGCTGGACAAGCAAATCACTGACTACTTGTGGTCCATCTTGAACTCCAAAAGAGTCATCCCAGGTTACGGCCATGCTGTTTTGCGTAGACCTGACCCTAGATTCGAGGCCATGATGAAGTTTGGGTTGAGTAGAAAAGACATTGCTGAAAACGATGTTTACTTCAACTTGGTCCACAAGCTTTCTCAAGTGGCCCCAGGCGTTTTGACAGAGCATGGCAAGACCAAGAACCCATTCCCAAATGTTGACTCCAGTTCTGGTGTTTTGTTTTTGAATCACGGCTTGACCGAGACCTTGTTTTACACTGTCATTTTTGCTGGGTCCAGAGCTTTTGGCCCATTGAACCAATTGATTTGGGACAGAATCTTGGGTTTGCCAATTGAAAGACCAAAGAGTTTGGATTTGGCCAGCATCACCAGTCTTGCCAAATAGGATTGGTTTCCTGCAGCCTAGCTAGCTATAGCCATTGATAAATAAATATTACAAATATGAGTACATATCCAAAAAAATAAAATATACAAGAACTTGAAATTTTTTTTTTTTTGCTTTGCCAACTTCTTGCTATTCCGGTTCCACATTCTGCATGCTGGGATGCTGGATTCCTGCAAAATTTATCGAAAATGTGGGGCAGACTGCAGTGTGCCGAATTTAGTGCCAAAGACCGGTTTGGACCGGAATAAGTCGTAACGGCGAAAAAATAAAAAAAATGTCGGCTTTGCTGTTTTGCGAGACTTTTCAAGAGATTAGGTAAGCAGAGATGGTAATTCACAGCACGACGATAATACATTTACATGGAGATTGACAGCTTTTCTGTAATGGTGGTAGATGGCCCAATCTCCTCCAATGTTTTCATTTGATTAACCTTCAAGTGATAGTTAGCACATATGCTGGCATTGAGATTTACTTGAAGCCTGAATTTCTCCTTAGTCAGTCAGCCGTGCAGCATCCAACAGATCAGCATGCAATCTCTTCAAGCCCAAAGAGGTATTAGTTTGAGGCCTAGAAGATCGTTTGCTGCTGCAGTTGTGCTCGAGCAGCATGATTAGTGAGTGTCAATGCTTCAATCCAAATTTAGACCGCTCCCATTGAGAATCCACGCAGCATAAAACAGCATGAAAAATTTCCCTTTTGGGGGTTCAAAGGAAAAACACACAAAACTTTACAGAATGGTGTCCAAAATTTCAAAAAGAGCATGCAATCAATGATGGCTTTTTATAATCAGTCGTATTTGTAGACAACATGATAAGAAAACCTTGATGTGCCCTCTTCTTTTTGCTTTTCTCCTTTTTCTCAATATCGAAGTACAGATTTCAATACAAACATGGTCAATTATCAAGCTTTGATCATCTCTCTTTCCTCTATTTGCCTCTCTCTTCACATAGTCCCTATGGGCTACTTCACCTTTGTGGAAAGAGACGTATCGGCAATCTCCTTGTATTTCTGGATATCGATCCAGCTTCTTCAAAACATCATCAATGCCTCCATTTGGAGCGGCGACAACTTCCAAGACGTCTACAATGGCAGGGTCTACTGCGACATCATGTCGTACATCAACGATGGCACAATGACGGGCATCATTTGTGCGGTGTTTGTTTTTTCATTGAGATCCTACTGTATTTTAAGGGGCAACAAACTCATGCGGTGGCCCTTGTGGAAGCGAAACGTGGTCTTTGGAGCCATTTGTTGGATTTCGCCCTTGATCAACATGGGGCTCATCTACCTAGTCTTGAATGAGAGATACACAATAGCCAAGTTCGACGGCTGCATCTCGGTGCACCAGGTCTCGTGGCTCAACTGCTTCTTGATGTCCTTCTTCTCCATGGGGTGGACTTTGGCAACGGTGATAATGTGTCTCTTGACGCTTTTCGAGTATTACAAGAAAAGATTCGACGCCAAGGACTTTGTCCACTCCAGCAACGTTTCGACGTCCCTCGAGCAAATCTGGAGAATGTTGGTGTTTTGCGCAATCTGCGTGTTGTTCGAGATCCCGGTGGCTGTTCTTGTGGTGGTGACCAACAACAACATCCCTCAAAAGAGCTATAGCTTCAACGAGTCTCATTCCAAGGTTTGGTGGAATGTTATATTCTATTACTACCACGACACCCCTTTCTACACAAGGTGGGTGTACATTGCGTTCAGTGTTCTTGCAAGCATCTTGATTGGCGTGGGCAGCAACATCATGGGCATCTACATGGCAATACTTTCCAAGATCGGGTTGGGCTCTTGTTTGAAGATGTACCAAGCGCACAAAGAAGCAAGCATGCTTCAAAAGATGAAAGATGAGAACAGAGCGTTTGCATCATCGATGCAGGATATCACTGGCCAATCACCCATTGTTTTCTTTGAAGGCGATCCAGAAAGCTCAATCTCCTCAGACAGCCCACTTAGATATCCAACAAAATTGCAAGTCCCTGAAACAGCAGCTTCCTCCATCTCGACCAGCAGCACTTTTGGCGAGAAAGGGGTCCCATGTTGAAGAAAACCCAGAAAATTCTTCCTTTCCACTCCAAAGGTGGAATACAGTACTCAGTACAATAATGTGTATATGAAACTTCCCTTCTTTTATTTTTTGATTTTTTTCTGTAGATTTGACATGCATATTGCGTAGTGTCGCTAGCAGTTTGTTAAGCGATCGCTAATGTAAAGAAGAAAACAAAGAAAAAATCCATCAAAACGCAAAACGCAAAAAAAAAAAAAAAAAAAAAGAGTAGCAAAGTGTTAACAAGGATTCACTTCGGATTATCTCAAGAATCTCAATTAAACAGCTCCGTTTCTATTTTCAACGCGAATTGTCTTTGATTCGTTACTAACAGGTTCTGAGCAAGATGTTGGCTGGTCTATTCAACAGAAGCCAGTCTTTGGATCTGCCCTCTCTTTACCTGGCTTCACCTTTGCAGCTATCAAACGCTGAGTTTGATAATGTGCCCAGTATCAACAACAAGCTCTTGAACTTTCCTTTATATGGGTCCCAGGATATTCTGTACTTCAAGTTTGAAAGGCAGGATTTCAGAATATTGGTGTTGGAGGACATTGGGAATTTTCTCTCAGATGATCGGTACTTTGTGCTTTATGATTCTGACATTGAGCGCAACAAGCTCGAGAAAACTGAAGCAGACAATCGAAGAGGTGTTGGGAGCAATAACAGCAATAACGGTGGCAAGAATTATATGAAACGACCTGACCTCAACATAAAGGAAATCAAACAGGCTGCGCATTATCTTTTTGGCTCAGCTTTCCAAGGGGAGCTCAAGCAAACTTCAAGAATACATTGCGAACCACGCGAGAAAAATTTGAGCAACAGTTTGAAAAACAAGACTTTTGTTTCCAGAACCTATCATTTCGATGCGAACTTTGAGGACCTTGTTGTGAGAGATGGTCAAGCCGCCAAATCAAAGCAGAAGATGCATCTGAGAAAACCACAAACCCAAACGCAAACGCAAACGCCCACACATCAAAGTAAATATACAGATGATAGCTCCCCCAACTTCAAAACAGATATTTTCGACAGCAATTCATCACGATCAATTGATATGATCGATGAAGATTTGTTAACAGCAGAGCCTGCCACGAAAATCGACCATGATTTCAGTTCCAAGGATAACCTTCCCATAGGAATATGCATAATTGTACCCTTTTCCACAAAAGAAATGTCGCAAGTGGTTGGCTCAAACTATCAAGAGTTTGACAAGTGGTTGTACGAGATTCAAGATCTCACATTGAAATATTTGAAAAATTATTACAAAGCTCAAGTCCTAGACACCAGTTCAAGAAAGCACTCACAACAAAAGCCCTCCAAATCACTCCTTGCAGAGATTTTGTACAGCTATACAGGGAACAGATCAGAGTCGGAAGATTCTGAAAAACATCACAGCTTCACAAGTTCACAAGGAAAATCTAGACATCCTTTGCATCATCACAACAACTCATCAAAGTCAAGATATTTTACTGTTGATGATGTTGAGAAGAACAAAATTCATTTTGAAAAGTTTTTACTTCAAGCAAGTTTTGAGAAAGAAAATGTCTTTTTAAATTACTATCGCAGAATAAACATTTTTTTGAACACACCGAGAATAATCACCGGTATGCTCGACTTTGAAAAGACGTTACGACTTCAGGTATCATCGCAACAACATAACGAATCTTTTATGGACAGTCCTGGAAGCAAAACAAAACGTCTGCTGATATACTTGTTATTCTGCAAAGAAGTTCGAAACTGGCTAGCTATTCAAGATTCAGCAACAGGTGGGTTTAAATTTTTGTCGTGTTTATTGGCTATGTTGTACCCTATTCGCCATCGTTTGGTGAACTCAAAGCCTTCCAATAAAAAGCTCCAAATAGTAAGATTGGTGTTTTATTCTGAAAGTGCTACGGTCACCAACAGCTTGATGACAATTTTGAGTTGTTTTCTACCAAATGTTATCTTCAAGTATGACACCTTATCGGAGGCAGATTTTATCAAATCAAAAGAGTTGATTGAACAAAATCAAGCTAAAGATTTGCAACGAAATTCAAGGAGACTCAACAATAGCAAACCAGTGACAGACTTTGTTGATACCAATCTGAAATTGGAGGAAATTCCTATCGCTGACACCAGTGGTGATTCTTCAGGAATCTCTGGAGCTCCAGGAATATTGACCACAACTGAAAGCCCATCTTCCACAGGGTTGACAAACAACGAAGTACTTGAATTTGCGACGGGAAACGCAACAAAGAGACCACACCCTTCGTTAGACTTGTCAATGCTTGAAGAATCAAAAGGTGCTAATTTTTGGGATAATGCCTCATCTGACTCGCGACACGGTTCCAGACCACAAACCCCATTACCATTTACATCCTTCTATTCTAATATGCCTACCTCTCCAATCTTTGGGAAGAACAAAAGCTCCACTGGGAACAATGGGCCCAAGGTTACTACTGGCTCTGGTTCTGGCTTGCGAATGTCATCCCCCAAGGCGATCCCGATAGCCCAGCCTACGACTTATGATACCATCAGTGTCTACTCTTCACAGTCTGAGGAAACATCGTCTTACAAAAGCAGTGTGGGAGATTTCGGGGAGAATTTGTATTATTTCCACAGAAGCAACTCCACAACATCCAATAGCAGCAATATGTATTTCCCTCCTTCGCATCCTGCCCCTCCACATACCACAAGCTCAAGAATCACTTCTAGAAGCTCTTCTTTTGTTCAGCACGGCGATGAAGACCCAAGAGCTTTTTTACGGAACAACATAATTACAAATAGTCCTGTTCCTTCTCTGACTCCTGGTGCGGTTGGTGGCAGCAGTAGCAATAACAACAATTCTGGTAATGAGATTGTGAAAAGAAGATTGGTGAAGACCCTCTCAGTGGCGGATTTGACTCAAAAAAGTATTCGAGCCTCCAACTCGAGTCTTTCTGGTAAGAGCAAGCTTTTTGCAAAAGTGCCAGATTTGATTTACAGATCTCCGGTCGCCATTTCCAAGATCAATGCCAAAAAATATAGTGGATTGATCAATGACACCTTGATTGCAGGAAAAAGTTCAGATTTGTCTAATAGATATAATGCTATTGTGGCTATTGAGGAGTCGAAATACACCAAATGGTATGTGAATGATTTGATGAATAGAAAAAAAGTTGAGTTCATCTCTGGGAACAAAGGCCAAGGCTCAAATGTGATTGATGTGAAGTTGAATGACACATATTTGGCTGAAGACTCTTTATTTGACTCGGAGTATCTTTTGGAGGACTCTGACGAGAATCTCAGTGGCCGGCACGACTATGCGTCTGAGACAGCTATAGATGATGATGGGTATGACATAGATGAGGATGAGGGTGGCGAAGATGAAGAGGAGGAAGAGGAAGAGGAAAAGGATGAGGAGGAGGAAGAACACGGGGAGCATATAGATTCTTTTCCTTTGCCAAGTAAGGGCCTATTCGATAAAGACCACTCTATTTTCTCAAAAACAAAGCCAAGAATAATCTTGCCAACTGGAGAGATCTTCTTACCTCCTTTGGTTGGCATGACCAGCGAGTTTATTCCTGAGTTTGGAATTCAAACGGTGCGCAAGTTGGATAATGTCAAGGAGTCCATCATGACTGAAATGCAGAAGGATTTGTTTCACAATCAATTTGTGGACAATTGTTCGAAAAATTACAATGGAGAAAGCTTAGCCACGCCAAGACCGTCGTCCAGATCATCTGACAGTTCATCCATATCTGGTTATGCTGATGTGATTAATGAGAATGAAACAAACTCTTTTAGACGCCCACGACCATATCACAATTTGCTGACAGATAGCGTCAATAGTTTTGATCAGAAAGCGCAACCAGCACCTGCCAACCAAAGCGATGCAATTTCCAAAACGATATTCGCAAATTTAATGACCAAGGAAATCACAAAGTATGAGATCTTGCTCGATCTTCCGAAACTTCAGCAGCCACAACCTAAGAGATCTGGGTCGACTTCTCAATTAACCCATCATCAAGTAGGGAGAAAAGACCCCGCCAGGTCATCCTTGCCGTCTGAGCTTATTGTGAGCCCTTTGGAGCCAACGAATTCTAGTGGCGCATCTGGTTCAGGGATTGGAATAACAAGCTTTGAATTCAAAGCGTTGAAAGAAGCTTTGGGGGAGTTTCAACCGCTGTCGAATAAGAATTCCTCACCAACAAATGCCCCATCTTCTAATTTTCAAGCGCCCTCTAGTAGCGCCGGCACCCTGCCGATTCCAAGACAGTCATCATTTTCATCATTGGATCGCTCGACCAAGAATAACAGCAGCACTCACCTAAGGCACGCGTCAATGTATTCTGACTCTTCAGTATCCTCCTCTTCTACTAACGCTAGCTCGGGAATACTTCAAAGCCCACCACAACGCCAAAGCAAATACCAGATGCATAGCAGTCACAATGTTCTGCAACACCAACACCAGCATGACTCGGGGTTGGGGTTGATAACTCCAGAGTCAACAAAGTCTACCAAAGAAGATATCCTTGGCAGGTTTCACCATACCATGTCGAGCAGCAGCAGTAGCAGTAGCAGTTTCAAGTCCCCGAAGATGTTGGATCTGATGATGGATTATGATCTTGGAGATCTTTTTGACGGGTCTAAAAGCACTTTCAAGTTTGAGGATAAGAGTTTCACTTTGAACAAGGTGAAAATCATTGGTGATGATGCGTCTTTGAACCAAAAGGTGGACAAGGACAGCAAAGGGTGGAGGGAGTTTGAGGAAGCTGTGAAAAGAATGGATGAAATTTTGGCTAGCATTGCCAATTTCGATGAAGAATTTGAGTGAACTGAGTGGGTATCACCATAATGAGTTACGACGCGCGCACACACACATACACACAGTGTTAATGAAATGTATTATATCTAAAAGTTTCTGATAAAAATTAAACCTGTAAATGGAAAGCTCATACTTCTTTGACACGGCATTTCCAGCCCTTTTTCTCCAATAAAGGCAAAGAAGCCCCCAAGCACCAACCCAACTCATTCCCGGCAATCTTCTTAGCAGTCTTCAACTCTCTGTGCAACGGGATGTCATAACCAGTATGTAACATTGCAACCATAAAGGACAAGTCCAAGCAGTAGTTTGGCTCATTGTTCAATTCTTCAAGCGAGCCATCGATGGAGCTCAACATTTTTTCCCAGAAGCTGTCACCGCGACAGACAATCTTGCTCAAGTCCATCATTTCCTCCAAGGTGAAGGACGAAGGCATACCCAATGGGTTTGTACGGTCGTAGAAAAAGGAAAAGATGTACATGTCGGCAGCCTTTTCAAAGTTTTTCATCAACGAAGGCTGATGAACACCGTTGAAAGAACAAGGAGCCTGGGTGCATTCTGTGTCCTTGTTCAACACTTTTTCAGCAAGGAAACGGCATTGGGGGCCCGATGGGTTCTCAGGCCCAACAAAGTTGACAACGTAGTGCTCTTTGTCAGAGTATTTGATCAAAACATCCTTGGCGGTGTTGCCGGGGGCAACACAAGGCGAGACAAGATCAACCGTTGCCTTTGCAGTCTTGGCCAGCTTTGGATCGAGCGGGGACAACCCAGTAGTCTTTTTGTCAGATTTCAAATAAGTGTCCAAGATCAGCTTGTAAATCTTTTGTCTGCCTTCCATCAAACCGTAGCCTAAGTGGGAGTATTGGTAAAGCTCAAAATCACGGTCTCCGAAATTGATTTGGTACTTGTGCTCCCCGTCAACAAGTTTTTCATTGCTGGAAGGTTTGAAAAAAGGCTCAAACACAATTTGAGTTGAACCACCACCCAAGTCGAAAACCGCAGCAGTTGGGGTCTTTTCAGAAGACCCAATGTTGCCCATGAGGTAGTTGGCAGTGATCCAGGCGTATACACCTTCATCGGCACCATCCATGATGGATATACCATCACCATCAACAACAGCAAAAGGCCAGTCCTCTTCCAAATAACGGCGAACTTCTGCCAAAATGGCATCTGATTTGGCCTCGCCAAGCAATCTCAAACCTGCAGTGGCCTTCACGGCCACTGGGGTGCACCCCTGCACATCTTTAGGAACAGACTCAACAGCAAGTTTCAACAAGGGGTCCAAAGACTTGGCAGCCCCAACGATATCTGTGTCAAAGGAAGACAAGCCAGGCTTGAGCATCTCAAACTCTTCATTCAAAAGGGTTGGTGGGCTAGTACAAACGTCGAATTTGTAAATATGCACCCGGGAGCCACTAGACCCAGCATCGATCATAACCACGTATTTCGGCTGATCTGTACATTTCTTTGAAGAGGAGGAAGAAGAAGAGGAAGAAGAAAAGGATGGTGCGGTCAAAGGGTCTGCGTGAACTTTCTTATCAGCAGGAGCCTTGAAACTGCCATCGTCCTTGAATGAATCTGAAGGGCCTTGTTTCACGTAACCTTCGTCACCGTAACTCTTACTAATTCCGTCCTTTTGCTGTTCAGAACTTGAGAATGCCTTGTCAGCCTTGACCTTTTCCTTGGTTTTCGGAGTTTCTTTGCTCCCAGATTGTGGATACGGAGGCTTTGGAGGCTCAATCTCTTTTTCGCCCGGTTCGCTCTTACCTGCCACGGCACTGGCCGTGTTGGAAGCTGCGGTGGTCGAAGTTGTGAATTTTTTATTATGGGCATCTTCAACAAATTCCACATCGCCCAGCGGGTCGTTGTGGAACTCGTTCAAGGGAGATGACAACGAAGAGTCTTTGTCATGGTGCGAGTTCACAAGATTGGAAGTCTTCTCTTTGAAACTCTTGGTGAACTCTGAATTTGAAAGTTGATCACGATCTATAAAGGAAAAAGAGTCAGTTATTAAGGACCCTTATGCGCATTGGATTCATGTAACAATATACGTACAAGGCGTGGAGCTGGAGGACAAATAGAAGATGGAGATGAAGAGAAAAAGCCCGACTGAGATGAACAAGAATCGGGTATTTCTATTGGCGGTGATTCTGGCCATTTTCGATGTGATAAAAAGTGAAGCTTTTGATCCAGCTCTTCTTCAGTCTTCTCTAGGAGTGGAATTTTTTTTTGATTTTTGCCATGTTGTGGTTTCTTCAGGACATGTAATAGGAGTCGGCCGGAGCCGTTTCGGAAATCCGGACCTTTAACGCGTTTTTTTTTTTGAAATCATTATCAGAAATAAACAAAGGAAGAGAGAAGAGAGAAGAGAGAAGAGAAGAGACAGGGTGAAGGAGGCGATCAGTATAGACAACAAGTGCACATATCTACATCGTGCTCTCAAGATGGACAGGAAATCTTCAGGAAGGAATAGCAAACGGAAGAGCATCTTCGACACCGTGAAAACGTACACCTCAAGCAGTGCAGGCAGCGGAGCAGGTGTGGGAGATGAAGGAGATCCAAGTAATTTCACTTCCTCCTCGAGCCAGCGATCAACCTCGGGCTCCAGACTGTCGAGAAAGATGACGATGATGACAACGGAGATTGATAATGAAATGCTCGAGTTGGAATCAATTGATCAAGAAATATCCAAAACACTATCAAATATACACTACAATATTGACGCGTGCAATTCTATAGTTTCCAAAAGATTCATCCCAATACTTCTTCAGTTTCGAGACAAGAGCAAAGAAATCAACAACAGTACACGTTTCCTAAAGAATTTGTTTGAAAACAGTTTGAATGTTAACATCCAGGTACAGAAAAATAATATCGTCTCCGGGGCAGCAGGAAAGAGCCCCCATGATGTAAATCACAAAGAACCCGCAACTGTGGTGGAAGATCTAGTGAACATCAGTGATAGTGAAAGCATGCTTTCTAACTCGATACTCAGCTCTTCTGAAAAAATTGTACGAGAAGCCAAGAATAAATCCATAAGTGGGGCAACTAAGCGAACATCCAAGAGTAAGGAAAAGGAGGAAGCTATTGATGGAAACGAAAAAGACCATCAAGAAAGCAGGAAGGATGGTGATAACGATTACAGTGAAGGCGATGTTCTGATGACCCCCACCGGGAAGAGAGGAATTGATAGCGTGTTTGGTAATTTCAGCTACTCCAAAAACATGTCCGCTTCATCGGACATGATCAATAGCAATTCAATTATTGAGCAAAACACATCAATGCTCAAACGACCTGCAACAACTTCACCGTTCAAAATACAGTTATCGCCCAAAAGGAAAATATCAAAAACATCATCTGCAGAAAATCCAATCACACCCAAAAGAATTCATCAGAAAAACCGATCCCCCTCCAAGCGTGACATTGTTGATAAGCTAAATCTCGATGACTCACCAGAAGACATCCCAAAGACGCCGGAGTTCACTTATTTAAAATTCTCCCCAATTAGGCTTGGGAGAGAAAATAGAACGCCAACAATGAGCAAGCGGTACAATTTTGACAATAAGAAAGACAAGCAGAAAAAGCGCCAAAGGGAAAATACAATAACATCAACACAGCCAACCTTATCCTCACAATCATCATCCACCACCTTCTCCAACCTTGAAATACCGAAACTTACCACCTCTTTGAAACATGGCAGTAGTGATGACAAGTCTACTACGAACAACTCCAACGTTTCCTCTTCCTCGCTATATGCAACACCCAATCTCACGCCAGGTGCGGGGATATCCTACTTTGATTCCTCAGCAGAAGGGATAGGATCGCCGCCTGTCTCAACAAAGTTCGCCTTGCCCAAGCTGAACATTGATCTAGACAAATCACCGGTCAAGGTATTGGCAAAAAGATATACTCAAGACTACCTCGATATGATAGGAGATAATGAAGACGATGAAGGTGATCTCAACAGTCTGGAGTTGAAGAACAAGCAATACGACACTACAGAGAGCTCAACAGATACCACCAACCAAACCAATCCTACAATGTAAAACAAAAGAATGTGCATCAAATTTCTCTAAGTTCAAAAAATTTTGTAAGATCATCGCCAAGCAACTCTTCTTCCGGTTCATCCTCAAGCTGACGTTCTTGCTCAAATGGGCCAAATTGAAGTTGGTCTTGATACATATTTGCGAAATCATCCAACGTGTAGTTTTTTCTACCATGGACTAACAAGTCATCTCTGTCTAGGATTTTGAGTATCAAATCTCGTTCATTGGAGGGATAAACGTAATCCAAATCTTTTGCGCTAAAAACTTGCAAGTAAGTTGAGCTGACGACATCATCAACTTGAACAACGGCATCCATTTTGGATTCTGAAATTCTTGATAACAATTTTGACCAAATCAGATATTTATCATTAACACCAGCCAATTGATCTTTTTTTTGAAAATGGAAAATTAAAGGCACTTCTGATATCTCAAACATCCTGACCAAGGTTGCAGTCTTGTTAGACATTGTATCCACTCTTGCAAGCTTGGCACTGGAGACGGATATGTTATTTTTGTATTGGTTTAAATAAATGTCTGTGGCCAAAGTTTCGTACGCCCCAAGTCTGTCTTGCCATTCGAACAACCAACTACCGCTGAATACGCAAAGCAAAGAAGACGTCGACTCACTGATTGTGAAATCCCCCAACACATCCCAGAACGTGCTCGAAGATAATGGCTGAGCTATGGTGAAATTTGTTCCAACTACTTTCGATTCCATGTATTGTTGTAATGGATGGACCAGGGAAGAATCTCCGTCCTCCAACTCCATTATGTGACTCTCAGGCCATTCCGCTTGTAAATATCCTGTGGAGTCTTTGATGAAATCATTGATGTTTTCGATGGTTCTATATTTATCGAATGAAAAGACTTGAGGCGACTTCTTCGAGTCAGAAAAAGTCTTGACTAGTTTTAGTGTGGGAAATGAGGTGATCCCAAAGTTCCTCACAAGGTCTTTATGGTTCCGCCCGTTGATTTGGATGAATTGGATGTCAGATTTGTAAAGGTTGGGTAGGTAGTTCCACACAGGTTTGAACTTTTGGCAGTACTGACAGCCATGGGTGTAAAATAAAATCAATGAGTATTTCTCATTATGGAGAAGCTGTGGAAGAGTTGGTTTATTATAGAGCTCTACAATCTGGGAACCAGGCACCGCTGCCACTGCCAACACTAGCGAAAGAATAAATATGAAATAATTCATTGTGAATCTCGTAGATATCTGCTCAGCTTGTAATGAGTAACTTCATCCTCAATTTTTATTTTTTTCTCTTCAGCCGAGGAATTAATTCAGCTTGCCCTGCAGCACATCTCCATCTTCCGGAGAGAATATTTTCCAAGCTTGGGGGTTGAACTTTCGAAAACAATGGGTGAGGTGTGCTCCTGGTGCTTTGCCCATTCATGAAGCATTGCTTACATTTGATCATATCCTCTCATCAGATCGTTATCTATTCCATCAATATGCTCCCTCCAAATGGTATACGGTCCAGCGATTATTGTACTTCACGCACCTCACCCAATAACATATATGGAAGAAACTCCCCCAAACAAAAAAAAATAAAACAGTAACCATAACAAGGAATAACCAAGAGATAGACCTTGCTTTGACCGGAAAACTGCTGATTGTCCAGTTTCTTTATCAATTGAATGCAAACTAAACTGAAACTTTCAAATGTTGGACAGCTCTGATAACTTCCCACAGAACTCTGAGTCCACATACGACTGGTTCACGTTCTATCTCCGGACCACGTATGTGTGCATAGTCTTGACGTTGTGGGCCATGGATCAGCCAAAACAATGCTACAAAATAATAACAAAGAAACTTGATTTGAGCGTGGACAGCTTCAAGGTGGACAGTTTCTTTGTCAAGGTGCACGGATTCATCATTCTCTCGGCTGTGTTTTTCTTTTCTATCAATATCCGTACAAACTACATAACCACAATTGTCAAGCCATTTGAGATTGTGTTGTTTTTGGTGTTGATGGGCACAAACATTTATATTTACTGGAAGAGATTCATCAAGGCCAACCAAGCATCCAGCATACTCCCTACGGACGAATCGCAGGAAATAGGTCTGAACCTTGAACTGATGGAAGAAAGAACCAATAAACAAACAATCAAAATCATATTATGGATTATAACTTTGGTTTCCATTGGGAAAGTCATTGTATCCCCATCATACATCTTTACCAGCAATTCGAAAATAATCGAAAACAATCCAGAAGCTTACCTTTTCTTGGACAACATCAACAACGAATTATTGTTGTATTTGCTCGTGTTGATATTATTCTCTGAGATTTTCAGCAATAAGGAATTCTTCCCTTTAGGAACCAGTCTATCATTCAATTCCTTTGACGAAATGGTATCCAATTTCAAAAACGTATTCAAGATCTACGTCATCAATGTGATTTTCTTGACGTTTATCACCAGCAAGACAAAATCGAATTTCATCTTTCTTGTTTATATTTTATGTTGTGTCACGTCAGGGATCAGTGCTTATTTTGCTCATAAGATGATCAAAACCACAGGTGAGGGTGGGATATACCAGCAAGTTAACATTTAAAAACCAGTTGAAAATTATCACTAAAAAAGTGATTTTACATGCTCTAATCCCGCTCTCCGCCTGTATTTGTTCTTTGAACCCTTAACGTACTATTATTATTAATGCATTTTTGAGCCATGAAAGTGGTTGTCTTCAAACTCACCTGAAATTTGACCGTAATAAAAATCAAATCAGTTTTGAGATACAATTAACATCGGAAATTGCACTCCAAAGGTAAACCTATTTCCGTTGAGGATGAATAATCAAGGCTCATCCTTTGTCGAACTAGTTCGCATTGAAAAATCAAAATTTAAAATTTAAAAAGCAGATCTAAAAATACAAAATTTTTCCTTGGTATTTTCAAATTAGAATTTCAAAAAAGTTCCAAGAGGAAAGAGAAAGCTATTAAAGTTTTCTCACTTTGCCTGATCCTAAATTCATTTGTGAGACAGAATGAACAAAATATCTACAATCATCAATAATAAGCATAATTATGATGTGGAAATAGTTCTTTCAGATCAAAGAAAAACGTTTTCCAATGGTGACGTTGTCAGGGGCGAGGTGACGTTGAAAGTTGAAAAACCGACGGACATTTCTGCTATAGTAATCAGCCTTACCGGGGTCTGCGATACCATGCTCGACAACGTTGCATCCACCCCACGGTTCGAAGGCCATGGTGAGACCCACGAGTTCTTGAACATTTCCACCCCAGTGTTCCCGACTAGTGGCATGCTACCTCAGGATAGCCGTGGCAGCGACAGTGGGGGTAGCAATTCTTCCACGTCTGGCGGCGCATCAGCAGCAAAATACACCATCGAGGAAGGCGTGTACAAGTACCCATTCGAGTTCACTTTCCCCAAAGACGACTTCAACTTGCAATGCTTGAACCAAGCAGAATTTTTGCATAAAAGAGGGTTCTTGAAAGAAAGTAGCGTGACATTCCCTGTGACATTACCACCATCATTGTCATACATCAAAGGTAACAACAAATATTGTAAAATAGACTACAGCATCGACGTGTTAATACAAAAGTTTGGCAGCTCCAAGCCAAGCGTTGAGAAGAAATTTGATTTGGCCTTCTTGCCAAATTACAATTGGGTCACTTTCAACAACACCCATGTGAAAGGGAAAAACGTTGATGGAGCTTCCTTTGAGTTCAAATACGAGCATCAAAATGGAGAGGATTATCATGTGAGTCACCTGGGTTCCTCGGACTCTACAAATGCATTGAAATTGAAACGAGTGTTGAAGAAAATATTACCATCCGCTAAAAAGGTTGTCGCTGACTTCGAACTTCAGGTGTCATTTATTCCTCATTTGGAGCCTTTCAATACACAATATAACACCACCCGATTCATCAAGGATGGTGACAACTTGAAAGACATTATGCAACTCTCATTGCTCACGAATGTGTCTTATGCTGATCTTGTGAAAAAGATATACCCTTCAAATGCCAACACATCAGATGACAATATCACTTACGACCCGGAGAGAATTGCCTTGACAAAATTGAAAGTTTCAGTGGTCTCATATTTGAATTTTCGCTCGCAGGTGTTCAGTGATACTAGGGAATTCAAAAAGGTTATTTTAGACAAGGAGAACTTGTCATACATGGTGAGTCATGCCGACTTCCAAATCGTGGATGGTCCAAGCGCAAACAAAGACCAGGAACAGGTACTATTTGAGGATGAGGGCACATCTGGCAGCGCTGCCCAATTCTACAGATATGACTTGCCGCGGGACTTGCTCGATGGTGTAGTCACCTCTTTGCTGCCTTCGTTCATAACATGCAGCATTGAGGTGTCTCACAAACTTCACATCAGTGCGGAGTTCGCCTCATTCCTCAATCCAAGTGCAAAGAACAAGGTGACAGTCAAACTCAAGCCTAGCGTTATACTATTGAAAGATTATTTCAACCTCAACCAGGATGCAGACATGAGCCTCTACGACGCGGCCTCTTTGCCTGAGTACTCTGGCATGTACGATTCATCCAGCGATTAACGGGCTGGCCATCAAATTGCAACCATCATCATCATTATCATCATCATATCATCCATCTTTACCTTTGGCGTAGCATGATTTGTAGAGCGGTGCAGGGGTTTTTCATATTTTGAACAGCATTTTTTTTGTTTTTTTTTCTCTTTGAACAACAAACTGAACAGTCCACCCATTCGATCCAGATAAAGGGCAGCAAAGTGCAGCAATTTCAATTTTATCATAGACACAATGGCTGAGAAGTTTCCTCCAATTGGCGATTTAGAAATATCAGACCCTACTGAAGATTCAGGCGACTTTCTCAGTCGTGAGAAAGAAGTTTTGGGTGACGAGTTCGCAACAGAACAGGACAAAGAAATCATGGGGGGTGATGACGAAATTGAACAGTTCCAATCACAATTCCCAGACGTGAGCTCATCTGCATCTGAAATTCCATCAGCAGCCCCAGTCGGCGCTACTGCTTCCAACTCCTCATTATTCGAAAAGGAAGAATCCTTCTCTACCAGCGACGCCTTTGGGGGTTCCAGCACTGATATTGACATGGAAAACTCGGAAGCGATAGGACAATGGCGTGTGAAACGCGATGCCCAGATAGCCGAGAAGGACAAGATTACTGCAACCAAGCACGAGGAAATCATCACCGAAGCCCGTGGATTAATTGACCAGTTTTACGAAGATTACAACTCCAAAAAGGAAGTGAAAATGAACCAGGTTAAAGAGGAAGAAGACGCTTTTTTGACCAAAAGAGACGCATTTTTCAAGAATGACTCAAGTGTCTGGGACAGAGCTATCAAGTTGATTGATTTGAAGAAGACTTCGGGAAGTACGGGCAACGATAGAGACAAGACAAAGTTCAAGGATTTGTTGATCAGTTTGAAAGGAAAGGCTGATGTTCCTGGTGCTGCTGGATACTAGGTTAAAGGCAATGTTTCAATATGACTGAAAGATCACAACAGTGTACTCAGCAATCATCTCGTAACTGGACTAAAAATAAAAGTAAATCAATTATTCATTGGCAAGACACCTGTAGGAGTGGATTAATCTCATTCGCAAATAATTGAAAATCAAACGAGCAAAAAAAGTAAAATTGATCCTGATGCACCTAAGCTGAGCTCACACCTTTACCTGTTAATTCAAACGAGTTGCCAGTATCTTGACAATGGCCCCTCGGAAAACAATACTAGTCACAACAGGGGCAACTGAGAGTTTTGCTGACCTCATAAAGTTCTCCTTGACCACAGAATTTCTTGCATATTTGGTAAAGAACAATTTCACACATTTGATTGTGCAATATGGGCCCGATGTTTCACTTCTATCTCAGCTGGTTTCCTCTCTTTCCTCGATAACGAAATCGGCATCAGAGGGGAAACAGACAAAAGAACAAGACCAAGAAGAAGATGTAAGCTCTAAAACGAACCTCAGTTTTCACAAATACAAAACGCTTCTTATTGAAACGTACTCTTTCAATTCCAAACTATCAGATGACCTCGCCTTGCTGGATATCATCGTATCACATTCGGGCACAGGCTCTATTCTCGATGCTTTGAGGCTTGAAAAGAAATTGTTGGTGGTGGTGAATGATAACTTAATGGACAACCATCAATATGAAATTGCTGCAGAATTCTACAAAATGGGAGTATTATTATTTTACCAGTTCGACAAAAGTATTAGGAACGACCAACAATATTCTAAGATATTAGAAGTCTTGGATAGGCTCCAGGACAAGAGTACCAAGTTATTGAAGTTGGCACCTCCGAATTCAAGTGCCTTGGATAACATTGTGAGTACTGAAATTCTAAAGTCTCTTTGAACAACATCAACCTCAACAGCAAGAATTAATTGCACAAGCTCATTTAACACTATCAATCCACACCTCCAAGCTTTTTCGTTTCATTCTTTTCTTCCATCTTGGCTGCCCGATACGAGATATCCACAATTTCGGGACCGGTCGTGGCTGCACGGCACACACATTCCTCACCAGCCAAGAAAAAATTAAGCCATTTATCGAATTCGAGTATGTGGCTGTAGCATCGATGCCTTCCACTTCAACATGCTCGAATATTAAAACGGTTTATATTCCTCTTCTACTCGTTTTGAGTTTCATTTCTCTTGATATATATGTTCTTTACTACTCACTTCTTGTAAGCGGCTGAAACATCATCATTTTTTCCAAATATAATAAAATAATAGAATGAAATCAAATATGATACTATTACAACAGATCATAACTGCTCTCTGGTTGATCAATCTAGTTTCTGGTTCTCATCACTCCCAGGATAAACGCACTTATGCTCCATACCAAGTGAACTGTCCAACTGATGAGGTACTTGTTCGTGAAGCAAACTCTTTAAATTCAGATGAAGCAAAATGGGTGCAGAAAAGACATCTGGTAACCACCCCAAAGTTGAAAACATTTTTGCAAACAAAGACAAACCTCACTAACAAAGAGATAGAACTCTCAGTTCGGGATGAAGACCCAGTGAACATTGGATTGGCAATGTCTGGTGGTGGGTATCGAGCCATGCTCAGTGGGGCTGGTGTAGTAGCTGCGCTCGACAACAGAACAAGAGGAGCATATGAGCATGGATTGGGAGGATTATTGGATGCAGTAACATACTTTTCAGGGCTCAGCGGTGGGAACTGGCTCACGGGGACCTTATCCTTGAACGACTGGATCAGTGTTCAAGACATCTTAGACAACACAAACAATAATGGGCTTTGGCAGATTCAAAACCCAATATTCATGCCAACCGGTTTCAGCATCAAATCCATCAAGATATTTCACAATGTGAGCGAAGATTTGAAAAGCAAGAAATTGACAGGATTCCCAACCTCTTTGACAGACACATGGGCCAGACTTTTGTCCAGAAACTTTTTCCAAAAGAGCACAGATTACGGCGTGGACGTGACTTTCTCATCCATTAGAGACCTTCCCAATTTCAAAGATGCGCAAATGCCATTTCCAATTTCAGTCACTGATGGCAGAACTCCCGGTTCTACAGTGGTGAATTTGAATAGCACGAATTTCGAGTTCAATCCATATGAAATGGGCAGTTGGGATCCATCTCTCAACTCGTTCATGGACATCAAATACATGGGCACTCCAATGTTCAATGGATCTGTAGCACCAAACAGCAAGTGTATCAATGGGTACGATAATGCGGGCTTCATCATGGGAACATCCTCAAGTTTGTTCAATGAAATCATCTTCAGACTAGATAAAGCAAAAGTCAACATGCACAAGAAGATGAAACTGAAGATCTTGGATTTTCTCAACGGGCTTTCTGAAGACGAACATGACATCTCTTTGATCTCTCCAAATCCGTTCTACAAAACCAAAAACTACCAAAAGAACATTTCCAGCATTTCCAACTCAGACAAGTTGTATCTTGTGGATGGTGGTGAAGACGGCCAGAATGTTCCGTTGGCCCCATTGATCCAGCCAGAAAGAAAACTTGACGCTATCATTGTGTCTGACAACAGCGGAGACGTGAGATATCTTCCAGATGGCGCCGCCCTCACCTACACGTACCAAAGACAGTTTGGGTTCAATGGTAAAAAGGGGCTGTTTCCGTACGTTCCAGATACAAACACCTTCATAGATAAGAATTTTACCGTCAAGCCAGTGTTTTTCGGCTGTGATGCCAAAAACTTGACCTCGTTGACACCACCAGGAAGCGACTCGATCCCACCGCTTGTTGTCTACCTCGCAAACAGACCCTTCACGTTCTGGTCAAACACCTCGACCAACAAGATGAGCTACACCCAGAACGATCGCGAAGGAATGATTCGTAACGGGTTCGAAGTTGCATCGAGAAACAACTTGACCTTGGACTCCCAGTGGCCGACATGTCTTGGCTGCGCGTTGATAAGAAGAAGCCAGGAGCGTCAAAACATTACACAGTCTCCAGAATGTGCAAAGTGTTTCCAGGAGTATTGCTGGGATGGTTCTGTTTCCAACAAACAACCTCTGAAAACATACGTTCAAGATGCTTTGAAATCGTCCAACCTCAGCACCGAGCCAGCCAAGCAACAGAAATATGGGAAGGTAGAGCAGTTCTTCCGTAACATGTTCTACAAGCTTATTCCTGGTGGTCTCACCAGTACCAAGCAATAATGCATGGCATTGTGTATATTACTTAACTGCAAACAAACTCATTACAATAATAAATCTTAAGATTTCAATAAACTTTAATTTTAAGGTGATGAGAAAAAATGTATTTCTCGGCTGATCTTTTCTTTCTCCTTTCTGTTCTTATTTTTTATGAGTCTTTCCGCTTGGTAAGAGAGAGTCATTTGGATTAGTTCGCCACTGAATATGTCCAGTACTAAACCAAGAGTTGTCATTATTGGGTATGTTTCTTTCGATGTCTTTCATTGTTGATCTCTTTTGCTTACATTCTTTCAGACTCTAACAGGTTCATATTTCACAGTGCGGGCGTTACCGGTTTAACCTCCTCTTTGCTTCTCTTGAAAGCAGGGTTCGATGTCTCGGTGATCGCCAGACACCTTCCGGGGGACTATGAGCTTTTGTCCTCCAAGGCGGGCGCACAGTGGTCCTCTCATGCATCCAGCGAGGAGATCAGGTTCCAAGAGTTCGACAAGCCTGGCTATCATGAGTTCTTGAAGCTTGCCCGAGAGGAACCAACCGCAGGCGTTGTTGAGGTCGAACTCGACCACTACTATCACGATAAGAAAAACTTCGTGGAGCCCTGGTTCAAAGACCATGTGGAAAGTTACAAAGTCTTGGACAAGTCGAACTTCCATTTTCCGGCTCCAGAGCTTTGCATTGGGCACAGAGTGAAAACAGTGACCATCACCACTCCCCATTATTTGGCCTATCTTTACGCAAAAGTCATTGAGCACGGCGGTACTATAACCAGGGCTAAGATAAACCACATTGATGAGGCCAAGTACTTTCACCACAGCAAGTCGCCTGCACAGTTGGTGGTGAATGCGACAGCCTTGGGGGCAAGATTTCTTGGTGGAGTTGAGGACAAGGACTGTTTCCCCGTCAGAGGCCAGATTATCATATTGAGCAACGCCTGCCACCGTCAAATTCAGATCACCGATATTGAGGACGGCGTGGTTGAAAATGAAGTGTTTTACATCATGAACCGTAAAGAGGGCGGGTGCATTGTTGGGGGATGTTACACTCCCGTGGGCATTGACGACATGGATTTCAAAATTGATAAAGAGCTCAGCAAGAGAATCTTGGCCAGAGCCAAAAAGTACGTTCCTGAGTTGAGAGACTCCAATGCGTTCCGTCAAAATAGCAAAGAATTGGACGTGGTCACCGAGTACGTTGCCTACCGTCCAGCTCGTAAAGGCGGGATCAGATTGGAAAGAGTCGGGAACGTCATACACAATTATGGTGCTGGTGGTACCGGGTACCAATCTTCCTACGGTACTGCACTGGAAGTGGTGAAATTGGCAAATGAATACATGGCCAAGATCAACTCTAGCAAATTGTAATAAAATGATAATCCCATTTTCATTTCTATCTAATCACTACCAGTTTTAGTTAACAAAAACGACACATTGTGCAAGTTGTCTTCATTGAGCAAGATGTCCAAAACATCGTCTCCTGTAGTGTCTATCAAACCCTTTGCAACATTTTTGGGATCTACATGGAAATATCCTTGCAAACAGTTCTTAATTTTCTTGTTTCGTTCTTTGGCTTGTTTTTCACTCATAGACCCCATGATGTCAGCAACAACTTTTGCTGATTTCCACTCGCCCAAAGACGACCCGCTTTTATATGGGTCATCGTCGTTTTCATCTTCGTCGGTGTCGCTTGCATTGAGGACGAGGCTATCCCCAAATCCCTTGCAATCACATTCCATTAAATCATGAGTGTTGCAAGTCCTTGTGGTCGTTTCCAAGCTGAAGATCTCTTTCATGTCTTCATATTCAAACACATCATCTTTAGAGCCGACTTTGTTATCGAGAAATTTGTCGCTCAAACTCAACTTCATCAACTGTCTTTGAAAAATCTTCTCATCGATGCATCCTGTAGTCAATAAGCGGTAAACAAAAGTCTTTCTGGTTTGGCCATCTCTGTGTATACGTGCCATTGCTTGCAAATCCACTGCAGGATTCCAATCATTATCAACCATTATCAATCTAGAAGCACCTACCAAATTCAAACCAACACCACCAGATTTCGAAGAAAGTAGAAATATGAAGCACTTGGATATCATCGAGCTATTGAAATGCTTTACAATTCCATCACGCTTTTTAGCAGGGGTTGATCCATCCATTCTCGTGAAGCTCATATCATTCTTTTTGATCAATGTCTCGATCAAATCCAAGGTCTTGGTGTAGTTCGACACAACCACAACCTTCTCATCTGTTTCATCATATATTGATTTCAACAACTTCATCAAGATCATGAGTTTCCCACTGCTCTCCAAAGGCGATGTTATGCGTTGAAGAAGCTTGTTCCAAGAGTTTTCCGCCGTCAAACCTCGCTCTTCTTCAACCATTTTTCTGCACATGATGTCTTCTTTGACAAGACTTGGTGAGTTGCAATTTTTCTTGAACACATTTATCATTGATAATGTTTGAGCTTGGGAAGCCGACCCTCCTTCATGCAAATCCGCCTCTAGTATTTCTTTCCGAAATTTCGAGTCGCTCAAAAGCTTTTTGAAAATATCAACTTGAATTTTGGTAGGCCTAACAAATAGCACAACGTCTGTCTTCGGCGGTAAGAACTTATTCAAGATTTCACTTGTCCTTCGTAAAATGAACTTTTTGCTGAGTTTTATCAATTCATTTGATTTTGCCGACCCTTCCATTATCACCTCTTTCTGATGGCAATTGATATCTCGAGATCTCAAGATCGGTTTCATGTAGTTTTTTTGAAACTCATTATAGGTACCAAGCACCCCAGGATTTATGAAGCTGATCAAAGTGTAATACTCCTCTAAGTCGTTTTGGATAGGTGTACCAGATAGAAGTACTTTCTTGGGGATATCTAACGAGTTGAGAACTTGTACCGCTTTGGTTGATGCATTCTTGATTCTGTGGCCTTCATCGCATACTAACAAATCGAACTGGGTTTTAGACTTTTCAACAACATCTCGCAACGTTACCAACTTTTCATATCCGATGAGCAAAACCTGGTAAACCCTGGTTTGGCCAAACAATCTGATATTCATTGTTTCATTCATAGCATTATTTGCAGATGAGGAACCACCAACCGCTAAAACCCCTATTCTGTTTACGCCCAACCATTTCTTGAACTCCTTCCTCCAGTTTCCAATCAAAGTCACGGGTGTAACAATCAAAACTTTTTTGATTGCAGATTGCTCCGTTTGAAATGGGCTTTGTTTAAGTAAGGTCCAAATGAGAGTTATTGTCATCAATGTCTTTCCCAAGCCCATTTCATCTGCGAGCAATGCACCATGTAACGAAGGGTCGTTGATTCCCATCACGCAATTGTACAAAAACTGGACGCCTTCTTTCTGATGCGGTCTGAGTTTGTCCGCAAGGATAGGGTCAATGATTACCGGTGAAGTATGGCCAGGACCAAGCTTCATGACAACATCGTCTGAATGTGTTGCTGTCAAAGTTCTTGGCTTCTTTTGAGATTCTTTTTCCCAGTACTTTGACGATGAATGCTCGGGAGTATTAGTGGAGATAGTTGACAAAACTTTTTTAAAGGGCAAGGCTTTCCTTTGAACAAATTTGACTTCTTCCGCTTCTTCAACGACAATGTGTGCAGATTTCTTTGGGGTGTTGAATTTATTTGGGTATAACTTTCTCCAAAGGATCTTTAGTTCTGTTTCATCCGTTATTTCGTAGTCCACTTGAACCTCGTATTGATCTATAGGCATGACATCTGTAATATCTGTACTTTTTTTGACTCCTGTTGATCCTAGAAACTTTAAATTCAGATCTTTCAACGATAATCTGTTGTTTCTCATCACCAACACTCCATCCCCTTCCCAAATTTTATGCTTCTTGGAAGATCGTTTTCGATACACAGCTGTAAAAAACCTTGATGTTTGTATTCCAACATGCACTTCGACGTTCGGTTCATCTTTGTTATTCGCGATATTTTCCTTAAGCAGTATGTTTTCTAACAGCGCGGTTGCAATGGTTCGGTGTAGCGCTTTGAATCGCTTCCTGGGCTTATTATGTACAAATGATTCGACCGGTTCATCAACCGAATGCTTTTTAGTGAGGTCTAACAATTGGGTCTTCTCATTTTTCTCGATGCTGATGATTGGTCTAGGGGGTTTGAAAGGCTTGTTGAGCTTTTCATCAGATTCCAGTGATGGGTCTTTTCTACGAAACATGATGCTAATTCGTAGATAAGACAGGGTTTTTAAAATTTTCTCTTTTATTTACCTTTTTCAATTGATTTAAAAGACGCGCTAGAAAAAATGACTTGAGGAATTTCGCATCTCAAGCCTATATATATATTTATTTTATCAGGTACGCAAATAAGTGGCATTCAACTTTTTGTCCAAATGTTGCTTTGCGGTTAAGGTGGCTCCTTTCGTATCGTTTGCACCCCTCCCTTTCACAGAACGAATAACATCACTAGGAATTGGAACTAATAGAGTGTCATTTTCTGGATGAGAGAAAAACACAATTGAGTAACGATCCTTGTTCTCGATGATACTGCTTTCCGGGAACTTCACCCTATGAATGGTCGACTTCAAGATGCCTGCTGACCAGTATGAGAGTTGGTCACCAAAATTGATAATGAGAGGTGGAGCAGAACCTTCATGAATGCTTGGAATGAAGGGAACTTTCTGCCATCCTTCCTTAACCGAGTAAAGCTCCAATCCTTCTTGGCCTTCGAATTGAAAGAGTGCGGTGACTGTACCGTAATCTGTGTGAGCTCCTGCTCTGATTAAAGTTGAAGACTTATATGACCCTTGTGAAGGGTACTTGAGAAATCTCAAAACAGAGCCGCTTGGCTTATCGGGTCTGTTTTTATTGAGGAACCAGTTTTCACCACCTTCAGATTCATCAATTTTCAATCCAACGCTTAGATATCTCAATGTTTTCATGACAATATCATAGAGCTTTTTGTTTGTGTTGGCAATGATCTCTCCATTCTTCTTCTCTTGGAACAATTTAGGCACCTTTTGGTTAGGAATTCCAGTTTTGAAGTTGATGTAGCCAAAGTTAAATGCCTCTTTTGGGTCCCCTTGAGCTTTTTCTTTCTCAGAGAGATCCAATTTTTCAGACAAGAGAGATGAGTAACCTCTATTTGACTCGTCTATATTGAAAGAAGCTTTTTCTTCCAAAGGTAACTCGAAAAACTCCTTAGACAATGACAACAACTCGTCTACTTCCTGCTGCGAAAAGTCATGTCCGTCAATGAAAAGAAAACCTTGTTTATTTGCTGCTTCGAAGAGCTCATCTACTATCTCTTGCTTATTTGGATTTTTTAGGTCAATCACCTTCAATGGATTCTCCGACATATCGACAATTGAAAAAGCAGGTACCTGATTTCTCCAGTAAACAAAATATTTAAAATGTGTAAAATGTAATTTAGCAGAAGCTCGTCGTTATTTGTTAATAAAAGAATTAATACTCTTTCTCAATTCACTCTCTTATCATTGTGCATGAATCCATATTTTTTCCTCGGAGCCAAAAAAGATAATCCAAAATACATTTGAGCAAAAAAAATGGACGAGTTGGGAATCGAACCCAAGACCTCTCCCATGCTAAGGGAGCGCGCTACCAACTACGCCACACGCCCAATCGTTACCTTGTTTTTTTGACGTGCAATATGACAAACTGTTTAAAACAGCAAATCACGTGATTCGCAGGGGCTCGTAACCTTCTTTTAGTTATAAACGTGCTTTTATCACGTGTATTTATTATGTGCCTTTATTTATTGTCTGTAAGAGTTGTATATCAAATAAATGCTACATCATAGTAGTGAATCATATAAGGAGTTCATCAAAAGCATTGATACTATACAATCCATTCATGCAAACCAACGTTCTCACTAATTGAGCCGATCACAAAATAATGCACTGAATTAAGTATGCTTTCTCAAAGTTTCTATCGAGATATTAAGGCCCCATCTTTTTCCTTTTGCTTTTTCTTTTCTTGCCTTGTCGCTTTCGTTTCTTGAATTTGCGTAATGTTTTCCGCAAAAAATGGAGCTCTTCTGGTAGCTTGGACATGGAGTAGTAGTCGCAATTTTCTGCAAGATCGTAGTTGATATTAAATTGCTTGTATGAGTTCTTGAAAAACTGCTGCCACTCTTTGTAAATGTAATGCTGTATTTTTGGTTCTGTATCCTCTATGGTTATCCCTAGTTTGGATTCTATATATTTCAGAAAGCGAGAGAAACTTTGAGACTTGGCTATTTCGAGGTTTCTTTGACCTATTGTCCTTTGAGAGCTTTTCAATCTGCAGATCACATCATATATCTCCCTTTTATAGATCAACCAGCGTAGCAGTGTCTCATCTGTTTCAAATCCCGTTGTTAAATCTATGGATTGCATTTCATCTTTCAAATCTTGAAACCATTCTAATTGCTTCAAGCTCTCTATTTCGTAAATTAGCTGCTTTTCGAAAAGCTTATTTCCTTCTTCAGTATCGAGCGCTGAGTTGTGGTCTAGCTTATGCAGAGAAAGATAATAAAGAAGCAATCGCTGATGTCTTTGTGAGACAGAAAGGTCATGAGAGTTGACAAGTTCGTCTTGTTGAGCTAAGTTCTCCAATTCTACTTCGTCGTCTAAATCCTCCATCATAATTTGTTGATTTTTTGCAAAATTCATTTGAGACTCTACCAATGCCGCGACATCCACATATTTGGTGAGCCAGGAGAAGCTAGAAGACTGATTTCGAACCAAATCATCATTGATCACCGTTTTTCCGAAGCGTTCTTCGGCATCGCTATCATATGAAGCACCGTCTGAAACAATGTCCGAGTCCAGGTTATCTTGCTCTTCAATGTCACTTCCACCCTCCTCATCGAAATCGACTTCGATACTCAACATTCGCGAAAGTTGTTTTGTGAGTCTCATTTGAAATTGCCTCAAATTCGGCTTCACCAAAACTGGCTCAAGGAACCGAGGCTCGAGCTGTGGCACAATACCTGTTTTCAAGAAAAAACTATCATTGAGCTTCCATCCTGGTGGCTGTTCGATGGTCCTGTACCAGCCTGGTTGATTGGGAATTGATCCAACAGATTCCGCCAGGGTTTTCAACCACTTGTAATATTTCAGCAACTGAACAGGATTATTTTTGAAAATCCCTGAAATTGAAACCCCCTTGGTTGTTATCAAAGGTTGATTGAAGTTGGCGGCGTACACAAGTCTCTCCACTGTTTTTCGGTTGACCAAAAAATTGATAGGACGTGAAGGCACCCTTTGTAAATGATGCATCTGCACAAGCTTTCTCATTATCACCGTGAGATATTTGCACGCAACTGCCTCAAAAATTTTGATTGTTTCCGTGCTCAAGCTCGGAGTCGCCTTGTCTGCTGCTGAAGATATTGAACGGCTTCGAAGAACTTCATCATCAACATGTTGCTTCCGTTGTGGTGCATTGAGTTCATTTGTGTGATACTCTTTTGCTAGCAAAGCAAGCTTTTCTTCGTTCAATATAGAATGTGTCTCCCCACCCTTTGGCGAAGCTTCAAGCGTTCTCTTCCTCTCAATTATAAACTCATTTTCAGCGTACTTTTCTTCCAAATCAATCATGAACTCGTCAACTTCGTACGCAATCGGAAAATCCTCGTAGTTTAGTAGCTTTTTGGATGAGGTTTCAAAGTTTTGAGTCTGTTCTTGTAGTATGGAATAATATTTCTGGATTTGCAACTTTGTCTTCCCTGGTAACATCTCCTCAATTGAATCTAAGTCATGAATAGAGAATCTAGACAACGCTGTGAAAAACACCTCTTTTTCTTTCGCAGTCCAAAGTGTACCATGTGGCTGCTTCTCTACTGGTGGCTCATCAATATTATTGACTTGTGATAGAGGAAATCCTTCTGTCTTCTTTTTCTTCCGCCGTCGCTCTTCCGCGCTGTCATTGAGGTATATCACGACTCTTTCGTTCGTAATCACCGAATCACTAAGCTCTCGTTGGAGATACGACAATTTTGGATTGATTAACACTTGGTCATCAAAACATGCTTCGTGAAACTCTTTTTGAGTTTGGTGAACATGCTTTTCGTAAAAGGCGGTATATTTCAGTTGAAAGTCCATAACATCTACATCGAGATCTAATATTGAGTCTGAGTCCGAGCTTGAGAATGAATTTATGCTGTCTGTATCTGTGCATCTGCCAGCACTAATCGAGGCATTTTCCAACGAAGCTGATTCCACAATCGATGAGTTTGGTCTTTGAATGTCAAAGATATCGTCTTCTGACATCGTGAATCATGATAACAGCCACAGTTGGCAATTGATTTGATTTGATTTGGGGAGCTGGGTAAACAATTAATGAAGTTTAGCTTCTTTTTTTTTTTTTCGCATGCAATTTTCATTTGTGGTTAGTCCGCGTCCGTAAATAAATAAATAACATGCGCGTGGATCAATACAGTACAGCCAGTCTTACATTGGTGAAGGATGAGTTTTGATTTTTTTGATGAAATGCGCTGAGCTCTACCGTGTGAGAAGCTTTTTCGCTTTCTTTCTTCTTTTCTTTCGCCAAAGTCACATCAGTGACCCAAATCATATGAACTCAATTCTTTTATTCCAGTTGAATCCGTCAGTAATACCTTCAAGCTTCACTGCAACAAAATAAAAATCTCCATTTCTGACCATGAGCTTCCACTGGGACTTGAGAATGTTCAAAGGAACTTCGTTCCCTTTCGTCTCTGCTGCTAATTTTATAATCAATGGCTCCTTCATCTCAACATTATTCAACTTTATATGAGTCGCGTTATTCAACTTTGCCTCTACCGTGAGACTGTTTTCAACCTCTTGACTGATGTTTTGCTCAACTTCAAAGCTTCTCGATAATAGAGGGTTCTCCATGAAGCTCTGAAGTAAGTTTTGCATCAGTCTCGCTGTCTCATTTAGCATCCTCAATTTTATCATCTGCTTTGCCTTGTCAATAACTATAAAGCTTTCATTGGACACCAACTGCATGACCAATGTTCTTGAAACGTTCTCGTCAACATAAGGACGCGAATATTCTAAACAAATGTCACTGGAAATCTTGCTCAACTCGCCTATATCTATATTAGAGACAGGTTTGGCATCCGTGAACGAGTTCAACGTTAGTCTCAATCCCTTGCGTTTCAAATCTTTGAGGTTTATGGTGATCTCTTCGCACAATGTGAACGGGTTCATAGCAATAGCATGCTTGGTGATCCGTTGCTCGAGCTCGAAAAAACGGTAAAAACGACATTCTTTGAGCAAATCAGATCTAAGAGATTCACTCCCAATGTTGATGTCATAACCTTGCAACGCAGATAGAAGTGTCTCTAGCAATTCGTCGCTTCTGTTCGTCAAAATTATTGGCGCCTGTGCCGGCGGTCTCAACAAATCTAGCCTACTGATAAGCTGAGCAGGATCCCTGAAAATAGCATTGCTTGCAACTGTGAAGAAATTTGGAGTATTCCCTTTCGTGTTGATTGCCTTCCTAGATATCTTGAAGGACTTTCTCCCAACGTTGGCAAAAATGTCGTAATCATGAAGAAATTCTTTTAATCTAGGCAAATTGTAATAAAAAGCATCAGAAAACAAATAAACAAACTCAAGAGAAGTGTTCACTTCGATATAGTAGCCTTGTAAGTGAAGTATGATCTTCTCAAAAACAGCGGTTGATCTATCAATGAAAAGGATGCTTTCCTCGTTTTCCTGTTTTTTGAAATATTCCGTGAAATATGAAGGAGAGTCAGACGATAGCGATGCACCACTAAGCTTATAAAGCTTATTCCCTACTTGGATTGAGTACATCTTCTCATTTGCCAAAACTTCAGGAATTCTTGCCGCGAATTCTGGCAGGAAGCTGAACTCAGCATTCATATTAGAAAATTTTGGTGTATCGTGCTGCATTGTAATATCAGTGGGGTCCTGAGCAACCTGAATCAATAAATATGATAATCCTTCAAGGAGAGCCCCGTCTTGTCAATGCTCAAGCTTGAATTAAATTGTTGTTTTTTCCAAATTGCTGGATCTTTCAATAAAAGTGCGTATAGTTATTATATAGATTTCAAGAAAAAAAAAATTTTTTGCAAACAGAGGATGTCTCCCCGTTGATGAAGCATCGGCTATCTATCATTGCATTAATATTCAACTGATTGGCATTGAGATGAAGCACCCTTTTTCATCCTTGCTCACCAATAGAGATGGCTCAATTTTATTTGTTTCTGCAAAGAATGCGATCTTGGCGTATGACCTCAAATCAATGAAGCTTCTACATTCTTGGATCGATGATCTCCAACCTAAAAATGGAATAAGTGTACCTAAAACCAAAAAACGTGGAATTTCAGATGATGTCAATGAGAATGGGGAGTCTATAAAAAAGCAAAAGATCTGCGAAGATAACGGCAACGTTAATGCTAGCAAAAAGCTGACTCACAAACCATCACAATATCACAATGATATACGAAATTTGTACCTTTCACCTGAAGAAAAATATTTACTTGCCACAACGAATTCGGACAAGGCATTGCTTGTGTTCGAATTGCGCAAAGATGAGACGGACAAACCACTCTTCCATCTACTAAAAAGGCAGCCTTTCCCAAAGCGTCCGTCCTCCGTGGCTGTTTCCAAAGATGAGAAAATAGTTGTGTTAGGTGACAAATTTGGCGATGTTTACAATATCGCAATTGATAGTCCTGTTGTTGATGATCTCAGTGAACCAAACTTGAGCGATGCAAAGGATTCAAACAAGCTTCCTGCTCCAGTGACTGGTCATGTGTCGATGTTGACCAACTTGAAATTAGCAGATGCTGGTGAGAATTCGCAAAAATTAATCACCTCTGACAGAGATGAGCATATCAAGATATCGGAATTCCCCAAATCATACATTATTGACAGATTCCTCTATGCACATAAGGAGTTCGTGACAGAGCTCTTGATACCCGACTTCAATAAAAATTTGTTGATCAGTGCGGGAGGTGACCATTTTATCGCTTTGTGGGATTGGAAAAATTCCAGCAATCCTTTGCAGGTGTATCATCTTTCAGATCTCATCAAGCCGTACTTGAAAGACTCTCACACCGTTCCTGAAAGATGGGTGACTACAGAAAAGCCAGCAGGCACTCAAGAGTATTGTGTTGTTGGATTAGCACTGAGTAACGAATACAAAAAATTGTTTGTTCTTGTGGAGCAAACAAACGCTATTTTGGCTTTCAAATTTGACAATGATTCTCACTCCATACAATTCGATCAGGCAATTGTTTCGCAAGACGGTGATTTTACATGCATAACAGTGGACAATGCCACAAACCAACTTTTTGCCGGTGTTGATAATCCAGAAGTTTTATTGAAAACGATAAATCTTGACACATATGCCTTGAAAAATGTTGGTATTGAAAGCCCGATGGAGGTGAACAGCCTAACAGAGATCTATCCTTTGTACACTGTGGGACAACTCCGTAAAAGAAGTGAGCACTAAGCATGCAAAGGTCATCGATATATATTCATGAGCATTATAACAGTTTTTTATTTTCTTCCGTATTTGTGTAAGAATGCAAGTACGAAGCAATATTTGAAGAAAGATTGATTTTTGGTGGTTTTGTTCAAAACTCATGGAGAGAGGCTTTCTTCTCTTTCTGCACTTAAAAGTGGGTGATCAATTGGGTCTTGATTGAGTTTGTTTCTCAAAATCTATCCAATAAAGATCATCTGTCATTGTCTCGGGCACAACAACAAAGCCTTAGCTTTCCTTCCAAAGTCTTGGGCAATGATAAAATTGCCGCTTGGCTCGAAAGACAAAGCAGGACACCGAAATTTGACCTTGCTTGACTCCAAGTATCGAACCCAGGGGACAAAGGAGAATGTGTCACCACGTCTGAACTTTGATTCTTCAAACACATCTACAAGCGTCAGCTCTTTGAAACCACTATCAGTCATGAAGCGCGAAGAGTCAACTCCAGCACCACCGCGCACGAACGAGACCCCAGAAAAAGGTTCTTCCGTCTCCGCATCCACAGAAAAGGAAAACAATCCCAACAAATCTTGCTCGACCTCCAACCAGAAGCGCCGGCGTCGGTCGAAAGCCAAGTCTGATAACAAGCCTGCCAACGTTTTGGAAGAAACGCACAAGAAGCTCGAAAAAAAATCCAAAAAGCGCCCAAAGTCAGAGAGGCTGAACCACAGTAAGCCGGAATATACTGCGATAGTTGACGACACAATATGCTGGAAAGATCAGGAGACTATTGCTAATTCTTTGTCTGTTCACAAGCCAATTGTGACAAAACGGATGGTGATTCCTGCCTTCTTTTTGACGCCTTTCATGTGGACATGCTGTCAATGCGGGAATAGCACAATTGTACTGTATGGTAAGAATCTTATTGCAGACTTCAAAAAGAACAGAGCTCAACCTTGTTTGTGTTCCCACCAGCTGTGTCCTTGGTGTGAAGTAACGAGCGATAAGCCAGCTTGAATTGATCAATGTACTCAAGGTTACGCACACGCATTGATCCAAACGTAAACAAAAGTCTAACCAGAAAAAATAAAAAAATTGTATGGCTGACTGACAATAATTTTTTTCTACACAGTCTATATACTGCTTATATACATATATAACTTACAGTTGATTCCCAAATCAAAAAACTTTGCTAATATATTTGATTAAACATAATGCCGCCAAAGAGAAGTAGAAGATCAGAATCACCCAAAAAAAATGGAAGTCCTGCGAAGGCTTCTTCTCCTAAAGCTTTGAAGCGTTCAGGAGATCAAAGTACCACCACTGCTGCTTCGAAAAGAGTGAAAAAGCCAAAAGTTGTCTTAAACGAGACTCCAAAGGCAAAATCAGTGCCATTGGACATTTTTGTATGGGGGACGGGTTCAATGTGTGAGTTGGGTTTGGGACCAGCAGCCAAGACCAAGGAAGTCAAACGTCCAAGATTGAACGGCTTTTTGCCTAAGGATTCTGTTGGGGCTGTTGATTTTGCGGTCGGCGGAATGCACACCTTGGTCTTGGACAAAAGCAATAAAGTCTGGTCCTGGGGTGCCAATGACACCGCAGTGTTGGGCAGAGACACTTCTGGTAAGGAGAAATTGAAGGACATGAAAGACGGGGGAGACGACGATGATGAGGATGGTGATTTGAATGAAGCCGAGTCCACGCCTGGCTTGGTGGAGAATTTGCCTATTGATGTTGAAAACAACAAAATTGTGCAATTGGCAGCCACAGATAACTTGTCTAGTGTGTTGTATGAAAACGGGGATGTCTATTCTTGGGGAACCTTCAGATGTAACGAAGGTTTGTTGGGTTTTTCTGCAGAAACAAAAGTTCAAAAGATCCCCAAGAAAATGACAGAATTGAAGAATATTGTTCAACTATCAGCGGGGAAAGATCACATTTTGGCTCTTGATGCCTCTGGAAATGTCTTTGGTTGGGGCGATGGCCAACAGTACCAATTGGGTAGAAAAATCATGGAAAGAACTAGAATGCAATCGCTCAAGCCATTGCCAATTGCTTTGAAAAACATCAAATACATTGCTTCTGGCGATTATCATTCTTTAGCAATTGATGCAAAAGGAGAAGTTTACGCCTGGGGCTTGAATCAATACGGTCAATGTGGGATCAAAGAACATTTGGTCGACGGTGACATTGTTACTCGGCCAACAAAGATTACAAGATTGCTGGGAAAAAATATCACCAAGATTGCTGGAGGTGAACATCACACTTTGGCCTTGGGCAGAGATGGTGTTTTGTATGCTTTTGGAAGATACGATATGATGGAGGTTGGTATTGCCAAATCTGATTTACCTGAGTACAGCTATAAAGACGCGCATGGCAATGTTAGAGCTGTTCCATTTCCAACTGCTTTGACAAAAGTTCCAAAATTCAGAGACATTGCAGCTGGGTCGCATCACTCTTTGGCAATTACTGAAGATGGGATGACCTATTCTTGGGGATATGGTGATACGTATGCCGTTGGCCAAGGCCCAGATGGTGATGATATAGAAATCCCAACAAGAATCAAAAATACTGCCACTCAAGATCACAATATATTGGTCATTGGTTGCGGTGGACAGTTCTCTGTGAGCGGTGGTTCAAAACTCAGCGACGAAGAATCCGAGGCCAGAGAGAATAAATTTGAAGAGTTTGAAGAAAATTTGAAGGCATAGGTTTGAATACAGCTTCCCTTGTTGTTCCAAAAGTTCATAACTTTAAATAGATCATCGCTTTCGATAACGATAGCTTTTTGTGTAGATTATAATAGCAGCGAAGAAACGCGACATGAGTTGAATGATAAAAAAAAAAAAAAAAAGCAGGAGCGATAAAGCGCAAATGTAAACAAACAATCTTCCTTGAAGAGAGTAGCGAAGCTTTATAAACACATGTGGAGAAACCCAGCAGAATGTTGAAAGATGCCCCGGAGGTTGAGGTCATAGACTTGATTGACAACGATGTACAGTTTGAAGAGAGTCTGGGTAAAAGTCATGCACCGAATTTTGCTCATGAAGAAGTCTACGATGTGGAGGAGGTGCTATCCAGCGATGAAGGTGACTCATTGAAGATTGTATCCAATTTGGAAAAAGAGCATACTTCTCTGGTTAAAGCCAAGCAAAGATTGGATGATTTGGATGAAATCCTTGGTATGGAGAGCGATGCTGGAGATGCGTTGCAAGATGATCGCCTCAAACAATTGGCAGAACAATCTGTCGGGGATATCTCCACAGAAGGAGTGAGTTCTCAAGAATTTGACAACTTTCTCCTGGAGCTCGAGAACCTTCAAAGAGCTGACCCCCAAATAACTTTGAGCAATGTGGAACTGCAAAAAAACGAGAGTCAGAAAACTGCCTCTTCAGAAACCGCTAAGGAGATTCAGAAGACGGCCATGAAAAGAGCGAAACCAATTTTATTTGATTCACAAGAAAGTTTCGATTTGGCGATGAACTCTCGAAATATTGGGGTGGAGGATCAAGAGGAAAAATCTGGCGAAGAAGGCGAAGCTGACTTTATCAGTAATGGAAGCATTGACAGTGGAAGTTGTCAAGATTTGGTGAATGCTTTGAATCATCACGACATGTTGCTTCGGGAAAGGGAGAGTATTCATTCCGTCAGCAGCGTTCTCACTGGAAGTCAGAACAGTTTTCCCGTTCTGCAGGGTTCTGAAACAGATGATCTTATAGTTTCTCATTCTAAACCAGAATTCGATTCAAAGAAAACAAGACATCCCCCTTTCAAGACAACAATTTCAAACTCACAACACGACGAATTATTTTTGAGCTCAGATGGTGACGATGATAATGCCACTAGCAATTTTGAGCTTAGTTTTTTGTCCTATTCATCCCAGGATGCTTTGAAGCAAACAAACAAAAAAACTGTGAGACGTGCGTATACCGAATCAGAAGTACATACCAAAACCAATACCAATAAACGGTCTGTTCCATTTTCTCTGGCTCTTAATAGCCCTGGCTCAGAAGACGATCAAGAAAATGACCCGATAGATGATACAACGTTGACTTTGTCACCAAGGAAACCTCCCAAGAAGGGCGATTCCATTGTTGTTGATGCTCGCAAAACCAAAAAGCCTAGAAGAACTATCAGAAACAGTAAGACCACATCATCTATGCTGGCCATAGACCCTTACCTACTGCAGTTTGACAAGAAGCTATTATCAAAATCCAACAAGAAGCAATCAAAGCGAGACATATCTTCTGAAATGGTGATGCATATAGATGATGATTTGGTCAAGTTTTTTGGAGTGACTTTTGATAATCTTGTTGAAGCTTTTGAACCCAGTAAAGTTGACACTAGCACCACCTTGGACTGCATATTGAAAAGCCATTTGAAGCATGTGGACAGTTTGAAGAACAACAAGATTTACAGTGAAGGTATAGAGCCACTAAATTGTGCAACGGATGATGAAACCAATGGAATAGCATCCACAAAACTCAAGTTGATCACTTGGACTCGGCACACTGATAGAATATTCAACACTGACTACGATTGCTTTGTTCCTTTGAATTTCAGTATTGACTTACTCCAAAATGTGGCTGCCATTTACTACGAAGCAGATACTTTTATAGAGCACTACGAATCAGGGCACTTCCATTCCGAGTTTAACAAGTTGAAAGCGAAGCTGTACCCGAAAATCTTCAACCAGTTTGTTTTGGTCCTAAGGGGTTATTCTGGTTTGTTATCTAAGGCAAGAAGGAAAGTTAACAAAGAGTACACCGAGAAAGTTCGTGGCATCATGGATGGTATTCAGAGCCAAAATCAGCAATCGCAATCCCAAGCGCAATCGCGCAAGGGGAAGCGAAAAGAGTTCAATTTCACCACAGAACAGATTCAATCATTGTTTGTGGATCTTCAGATTGTTGATGGAATACACGTCTTTTTGATAAACAGCAATGCAGATCTCTTGCTATGGTTGCAGTCGTTCACTTACTCTATCGGGACAGGGTATTACATGAAGTGGACCGAGTCAAATAACCTGCTGCTGTATACAACAGCACAGTCCGTATCTAGGAATGGGGATACGCCCACGAAATACTTGAGCGCGGCATTGGAACAGATCAAGTACATCACCAAGCCATTGGCCGAAAGGATTGTTGACAAATATCCCACGATTCCTTTGCTTGGCCAAGCACTCGTAAAGAACAAAACCGTTGGCAAAGGACGCACCGGGGCACAAATTGCAAATAGCAGAGTAAACTCCACTTTAGTGGCTTTGTTCACATCTGAAGACCCTGATGAGTTGCTAGTCGATCAGTAAATAGATATATATTAAATATGTAATGTGATTATCACGTGTATTATCAGAGGGCTCAACTGTGACCATTATATAGTTATATATATTTCTGTTTTATATATATATTTTTTTGCTGTTTGTTTTCCACGCCGAATTATACAAAGTATACGAGCCCTGTGGTTCCGTGCAAGAAAAAAAAAGTGTGTGGAAAAAAAGCAGAGGATAGTATAGTATAGTGAGAGAGTAGTGATAAAGTGCACTGTTAAGCTTTTGAATTCTTAGTTTTCACAAACTGTTAGACAGAGGGAAAAAAATATTTTCTTGAAAAATTTTGTTTCCTTCAAGACTGAAGATATTGTTTAGTTCATTGAAATAGATAACACCATCTAATAATAGTCAAAATGCCATCTAAACAGTAAGTTGCTTATTGCATTGTGGTGGTTAACAGACGGGGGCAGTGTTAGAGTCAAGTTGGGTATCAATCACAAGTCAAAACTGGATTGAAACGAAGCATCAAAAGGATATGAAGTGAATGGGGTCAGGTATAATAATAGAACGGAGAGCTTCTTTTTGAGCTATCAAATTGTTTATCATTGGCGAAGAATGAGGAGAAAACGGGCGTTCTATGGAATGCCAAAGCCTGTCGACCAGCAATCAGTAACCCATTCAAGAACAATGATTTTAGAAAAAACAGATAAATTGGCTCGATTGATTCAACCTGTACCTACTTTGCTGAACTCGCTTGGTAATGCTCACCGCCATATACACAATTTGTTCATCGACTGAACCAAATACTAACTTTTTAACAGACCAGTCATTTCTGCTGAATCCATTCTTCCTCCAGAAACTTTGTTGAAGAAGAGCAAAGCTTTGGCCAAGAACTCCAAGAGTGTTGCCGACGACAAAAAGAAGAGACAAGCTGTACGTATTAGAATATAGAGGATTATTCCCTTTCAACCCCTCAAACTTCATTATAAACTCTTTTCCTTGAATTCTGGTGATGAAAAAACCCTTTTAAATTGGCTAGCTACGGCGATGTTGTCATTTTGTTAACCATCTTTCGGGACTGAAGTTTCAGACAGAAAAGGAGTTTCCAATGTTTTTGTTTTGTTTCTATCGATGAAGGAAAAATTTTTTACTAACTGACTGTTATTTTTATAGGCCAGCAAAGTCAAGAGAGATGCCGTCGCTAAGAGAACTGCTGAATACGAAGCCGAATACAAAGCCGCTGCTAAAGCTCTTTCTGACGCCAAGAAAGAAGCTGCTGCCAACGGTTCTTTCTACGTTGAAGGTGAATCTAAGTTGGTTTTTGTTGTCAGAATCAAGGGTATTATGAAGATTCCACCAAAGGCCAGAAAGATCTTGCAATTGTTGAGATTGTTGCAAATCAACGCCGGTGTCTTTGTCAAGGTCACCAAGGCTACCAGCGAATTGTTGAAGTTGGTCGAGCCATACGTTGCTTACGGTTACCCATCTTTGTCCACCATCAGAAAATTGATTTACAAGAGAGGTTACGGGAAGATCAACAAACAAAGAATTGCTTTGAGTGACAACGCTATCATCGAAGCTAACTTGGGTAAATACGGTATTTCTTCTGTTGAAGACTTGGTGCACGAAATCTATACCGTTGGTCCAAACTTCAAGCAAGCTAACAACTTCTTGTGGCCATTCAAGTTGTCTAATCCAAACGGTGGCTGGGGTGTTGACAGAAAGTTTGAGCACTTTATCCAAGGTGGTTCTTTCGGTAACCGTGAAGAATTCATCAACCAATTGGTTTCTGCCATGAACTAAGCTGTTTGATGATCTTATCTGTTCTCTTACTATATATATCTGTTTTTGTTTGAATATACAACAAAGAGGGATTATAATCAATCAGATCGTAGCGACTTGAATTATCTTCTTGCCCAAACATCTCATGGTATAATAATGACATGGATGAATGTTTATGGTTTGGAGCACCGCTCTAAACTGTATTGTGTGTTCTTTTTACTGGAAATTTCATCAAATGTTTTTTTTCTGAGATACAGCTCAAGAGAGGCCTGCCTGACGGAAAACAGTTACGACCAGGACGTGAATTTGAGATAAGATGAGAAATTCTGTTGTATGTTTCACTGGGGTCTTCGCATCTTTGGTATGTGTGAGTGCGGCCGCTGAGGTTAGAGGTGTCGCACCCAACAAGGCCAGCTTGTACAAGCCAGACTCAAAGGGAAAATGGAAGTGTTTGTCGAACCCCGAGATTGAGATAGATTTCTCAAAAGTCAATGATGACTACTGTGACTGTCCCGACGGCTCCGATGAACCAGGCACCAGCGCTTGTGAGAAGGGTGTTTTCTTTTGCGAAAACAAGGGGTACAAATCAAGCTATATTCCTTCATACAAGGTAAATGACGGGGTATGCGATTACGATGTGTGCTGCGATGGCAGTGACGAATGGAACACCGATGCCAATTGTGAAAGCAAATGCAAAGAAATGAGCAAGAAATACGAAGCGTTGAAGAAGGAGAAAACCTCCAAGTTGAACAAAGGGTTGAAGATCAAATCTCAGTTATTGAAGAGTGTTGCTTCCATGGACGACGAATTGACCAAGAAAATTCAAGACGACTCCATTGAAGCTTCCAAGATCAATGACGAGATCTACCAGTTAACCAAAGATGTGGACGAGTTGAGTACCAAATTGAACAAGCAAGCAATGGAGTTTCTTGAATTCATGAAGAAAGAGAAAAACGTTACTCAGTTTGATGAAAGAATCAACAATTTGAAAGACTCAATTGTCTTGATCAAGCGTGGTGTTGACAAGAACTTCGAAAAAGCCGAAGCCGCCAAGGCTCTCTTGTCCACTTTGGCTGAAGACTTTGATCAAAACATCAATGATGTGACAGTGAAGAAAAACATTGAGGAGTTCAATGAGTTTGCCCTGGACGAAAAATACAAGGAGTTTGACGAATTGTACAGTGGATACTTGAAACAATACGAGGTCACTTTGAAAGACTTGGACTTGTACACTGATTATTTCTTTCTTGAAAAGAATGAGGAAATCTTTGGTATTTGGAGAGACTTTATTTGGTCAAGAAAGTCGATTTTGCACGATCACTTGCTCAAGTTGTTGTTGCTTCAAGATGAGCAATCAAAGAAGTTGGAAGGAATAATGAAGGATATTGAGGACAACTACAATCCTAACTTCAACAATGATGTGGTGAAAAGTGCGTTGAAAAAAATTGAAGAGTACAATGCGTTCAAAGACCAAGTGCAACTGGAAATCTTGAGCAAGATAGACTACGTAAGGGATTATGATGGTGCCATCAAGGATCTTATGAAGGAATTTGAAGACACCTTGAAAGACATTGGCAGAGACTGGAGCGAACCTCGCGACATTGCCATCCATGACAGCTTGAATGAGGAAGAGTATGCCCAGAAGGTGGAGGAAGAGAAGGCAGAAAAGGCCAAAGCTGAAGAATTGGGCGAGATTGGTGGCGACCAGTTGCCATTCTTCACCATGATCAAGAATTCGATTGTCTATGCTGTTGAGGACTTTTTGGGTGTCTACGACAACTTGCCAGAAAAAGACGATGAGCTGGTTGCCACATATGCTTACGATTACGTTTTCAACCGAATGAGCAAAGTCACCAACTTGGTGACCTCGTCTGCTGTTGAAGCAACAGAAGGTGAAGAATATGTTTCGTCTGCAGTGGCTGCCGAAGACGAACAATTTAGCGAAGAATTGGCCAAATTGAAGGAACAAATTGCGGTCAAGCAACAGCAAATTGCCGAGTTGAACCAAGCCGTTGCTGAGTTGAGTGAGGAGTTGAATGATAGCGCTGGCAAATATGGTCCGAACAAAGTCCTCAAGGCCTTGGAGTCTGAAACCTACAAAGCACCAATTGGTGAGTACGAGTACGAAATCAACTTCTTGGGGTCCATCCACCAAACAGGGAACGGTCACAGCTCGTTGATCGGGCATTACAAAGGTGGGATTCAGCAGGTGAATGGCAGCAACGGTGAGACTTTGTTGGAGATGGAATTCAAAGACGGAGCCAAGTGCTGGTCGGGCCCTATCAGACAGGCCAAGGTAACGGTGTACTGCGGCGACAAGGTTGAGATCTTGAAGGTGACCGAGCCAGAAGTGTGTCACTATTACATTGACATCACAAGTCCATTTGCATGCTTTGAAGAGGATTTGGAAGCAGTGGAGAGCCCTGATTTTGCTCATGATGAGTTATAAAATTACTCCATGCAAAAACAATCATCAATATAACCTGGAAATCTTCCTTTGTAGACGTTCTTGGTATCTCATCACAATAACGTATGAGCCAGCCATTCATTTTGACTTGATCATAAGTTCTGTTTTTTAAGTGCTTTTTTTAGGGAGGCAGAGCTCCTTGTGATTTTTTTTTTGTTTTTCCTGTCTAAAACATGTCATCGCATTAAAGTCATCTCCCATCTCCTTCGCTCTTTAATTATGATGCTGCCCCCCCTGATATACTTTAAATAATTAGATATATTCATACACTCACATTCATAGAGCCATGATAGAAGGCAGTTCCATTTTCCAACGCCTACCCCCAGAGATCATTCTTAGCGTGTTGCAGTTTGTGGGGCTGGAAGACTTGGCCGGCTTTGCCAGGGCCAGCCATCAGTGCCACGATTTGGTGACAGCACACCGAAGATACATCATCCACTTGAGAATCGAAAACCAAGTGAAGCCTAGTCTTTACGATGAGCTCCATATCTTGACGAACGTCAATGCAGCGGCGTTTGCCACCTCTGTTGGTTCTTCTTCTTCTCAGGGGTTGTTTTTACTCAGTGAGGAAGCACGGAGATTGATGTTCAAAGACGCGTTCGTCCGCAAAGTGTTGCTCACCAGCGTCCCCAGCATATACATCAACGCCGTGTTCAACCGCTTCGTGTCGAACCAGTTGATGTTGGTCAAGTACTTGCAGCTTCGCACCATCCGATATCGGTTGAGCACAGAGATGTCGAGGCGGCCCTCGCGCAGCCAGTTGATAGAGCGGGGTATTCTCAAGGCCTCGTACCAGGCGGTGAGATCGCACATCAAGATGTTGAAGAAGAATTTGATCGAGGACGTGCTTAGAACGTTTGTGAACAGCTACAGATACTACAGGGGGAACAACAGGGTGAAGTCGGGGCGGAACGGGAGCAACAGCATCGATGACATCATCAGAAGGTACAACGAGGTTCTGGTAGGTAGTGATGGGAAACCCACCGGCAGTGTTGCTCTGAAAGCCAAGGAGAGAAGAAGCACGGCTGTTGATGAGAAATTCCAGAACAAACGCTTGATGTTTGAGAGACTTGCCCAGCAAGACGCGGGAATCTGTGCTGCTTAACGAAATCTCTTTGTATTGTAGATTTACCAGGCACCACAGCCTAGAAAACAACTTAGAGACGCCATGATACAACATACACAACGATACCTTTATTCTAAAGTGTAAGATTGCGAAATTGACAAGGCTCACCAGCCGTTCGTCCTATCGTTGAAATTCGGGATCCATCCACGAATAAATCATGACCAACTGACGGATAAAAAATCGTCTCAGCCGCTTGCACCGATTTGAAATATATCACCAGACTCCAGAACGTAAACAATGGTAACCATGACCAACGGCTGCTGTTTATGGTTCGACCCAACAATAGCCAATCGAGGAGAAAGCTATCCTCAATTGTGCTTTTTTTAACTAGATGCGCTAGCCTATGCACTAGAAATAGGCAATTGAACAATTCCGCAAAGAACGTATACATTGGGGACAGTCTTTAGAACCAGAGACTTTATGTTGTTGAGCAAGTAATCGCCCTCACAGTCTGCCATGATATATACTTGGAACTTTCCATTGTTTTTTTCCCCCTTGACTTTGTCCCCGTATTCTGGGTCCTCCTCTTCGTTGTTGATTAACACCTTTCTTGGCATCTTTTTTTCAGGCTTTTCGAGGACATCACGAATTTTCTGAAAAATAATTAGAGCGGAGCTACGTCTTACTTGGATATAGAATGAACGTCACCTCGAACTCGTCCTCGCTTGATAGCGTGGAGGGTCCGCCAAACCAGCTAAATGTCGATCTTGAAAAGAACGACGTGCCTCGAAGCTTTCGTTCCTCTCGAACGCAGGATGCTCGATCTGTGCTAAGTCAGATCCCAGCCATGAAGAGCCTGGTGAATCTTGGCACCTCAAGGTCGATATCGAGTGGTATTAATGATGATGACGATGAGGATGACGATGATGATGGCGAAATGATGATATCGAGGGAGATGTCGCATGGTGCTGGGGCCCAAGACGTTCCTCTTTATTTATCAGGGGTTGTTGAAGATGCAGTATCCCGGCAGATCACCCGACGCCGGACATTGGACTCTGAAAAGAGCAATGAGGGGCCCGACGAAGAAACAGAGACAGGAAGTGCGGTGGAAAGAAGCGTTACCCAAAAATCAATGCCCAAGAATTTCAACTCAGATTTGAAGCTCTCTAGTCGAGAAAAGATTATCATTCTCTTTCTCCTTGGGTTGGCAGGCTTTCTCTCGCCCATGTCGAACGTGGCGCATTTGCCCGCGGTGGCAGAGATTGCCCAGGACTATCACACCACCGGCACCATCATCAACGCGTCGAACGCAGTGTACATGGTGTTCATGCTGTGCTCGCCCTGCATCTTCTCGCCCATTTCTGACATTTATGGACGCCGGCCCACTTTTCTAGTATGTTTGGTGGGCTATGTGGTCTCCTCTGTCTTGGTGGGAGCTTCTGTGAACCTTGCAATGTTCTTTGTGTTTCGGTGCAGCACTGCGATTTTTGCAACTGCATTCTTCTCTGTTGGGGCGCACGTTGTCGGGGACATTTATCCTCCTGTTGAACGGGGTCGCAAGATCTCGTTCAACTTGATTGGCAGCCAGCTTGGGCTCTGCGTGGGGCCCCTATTGGGAGGCATCATCGTGACTTATTCAATATGGCGGGTTACTTTCGACATCTTAGCCGGGCTAGGGGTCGTTTGCTTTTTGGGGGTGTTCTTCTTTGTTCCGGAAACTTCACGCCAAACCAAGCTTCAAAAAGTTCTTGAGGAAATCAACAAGGACGTGCAAGACCCCAAGAAGAGAAAGAAGTTTGTGTGGATTTTCTTCAACCCAACGCGAATCTTGCGGTCGTTCATGTTCCCCAACATGCTTCTTGCCGGGTACATTTCGTCGCTGATTCTTTACTCCATGTACAACTTGCTCACGCCTATTAGATACGTCATGGACCCGCGGTTCAACTTGACAACCCCGATCTACGGGGCGCTTTTTTACTTGCCCGCCGGGGCTGGGTTCTGCGTGGGTGCTTACTTTGGCGGCAGGTTTTCCGACTACACCGTGAAGAAGTGGATCCGCAAAAGAGGCAAGCGGATCCCCGAGGACAGGGTCAGGGCGCTTTGGGTGGCCATGATCTTTGTGATGCCACTGCTGACCCTTATTTACGGGTGGGCGTTGGAGTACGAGAAGGGCGGCTACGCCGTGCCCATCATCATGATGTTCTGCTATGCCTTTGCTCAAACCATCTCGTTTCCGGCCATCAACACGTACTGTGTGGACGCAATGCCCGAGATCGCCGGCGACGCCATTGGAGGGAACTACTTTGTGCGCTACTTGTTGGGGGTGGCCAGTTCTGCAAGCTGCTTGCCGGCAATCCAGACCATCGGTGTAGGCTGGTGTTCCACCATAGGCGCCTTCATCACCTTCAGTGGCGGGTTGGTCTCGGTGGTGTTGGTCTTGAAGGGAGAGAACATGAGAAAAAGAGCAATGGTCAAGAGAGGCTTGAGAAAGGAGGACGAGGTTTATGCTTAGTTGGTGTTCAATATTAACCTTGTCATTACTCACGATAGAGACTCTGCACGTAAATTGATAAACCCACCCTTTCACAGACAAATATCATGCGTATTTAACGGCCCTCTGGTCCGAACATTACCCCCCTCCCAGTTCACAGTCTACAATAAAACACAACACGCGGTTCATTAATATAGAGTATAATTATGCGAGCATACATATGATAAGACGTTTCTTTTCTCACCGCGAAATAGCACTTCTAAACAGTCAAGATTCTCATGGTGTTGGTGTGGCCCAACCCTTTAGTCCAGCCCTGGATGGCCACCACAGAGTCGCCATCTGCAACCATGTTCATCTTTTTGGCCTCGTCAATGGCAGCCTTCAATCTGGTTTCAACGTCAGCCTGCCAGTCTGCAAGTGGGCCCTTGGTGTAATGCAATGGGTAAACGCCTCTGTACAAATGAGAGTATCTTGCAGAGTGAGCGTTTCTCGTGATCATGATGATAGGGCAGATTGGTCTGTACTTGGAGCAAAGTCTTGCCGAGGTGCCCAGAGTGGACAAGACAATGATTGCCTTTGCGTTCTGCTCATAAGAGGCAGACACTGCGGCCATGGCAATGGTTTCAACCGTCTCAGTTGGCTTCTTGGTCAAAGTCTTGATGTCGTTATACAAAGAGGCATATGGCAAGGCCTTTTCGGCCAAGAGCGCCGTGTGGTGCATCATGGTGACGGCCTCGACGGGGTAGTTCCCCTTTGCGGTCTCACCACTCAACATGACACAGTCTGCACCATCAAGAATGGCGTTACCGACATCGGAAACTTCGGCACGAGTAGGTCTTGGATTGTAAGTCATGGACTCAAGCATTTGGGTTGCGCAAATACATGGCTTCCCTGCCAAGTTACATTTGGCAATCAACTTCTTTTGGGCAATAAACACCTCTGGAGCAGGGATCTCAATCCCCAAATCACCTCTGGCAACCATGACCCCATCGGTGACTGCCAAAATCTCGTCAAAGTTGTTGACCCCCTGTTGGTTTTCAATCTTGCAGATAATCTGAATGTCCTTGCCGTCTTCTCCAAGAACTTCACGAATGTCAAGAACATCCTGAGCAGTTCTGATAAACGAGGCAAACACCATGTGCACCTTGTTTTTCACCCCAAAACGCAAGTCTGCCTTGTCCTTTTCGGAAAGCGCTGGCAAATCAACATCTGTTCCTGGCAAGTTGACACCTTTATGGGAGCAGATCTTACCGGCATTCAAGGATTTCACTTTCAAAGTCTTGTCGTCCACTTTTTCAAGAACTTCAAACGACAAAACCCCATCGTCAACATAAATGATACGACCAACGTCAATCACTTTGGTAATGTTCTTGTAGTCAATGTAATAAAGCTTGTCGTCACATTTGGTTTTATAAGCGTCGTCGGTGGTGAAGATCATATGGTGGTTGGCTGGGATTGGAAAGTCCTTGTCGTCAATGGTGGTGCCTGTTCTGATTTCCGGACCTTTGGTGTCGAGGGCAATGGCAAGGGGTCTGCCGGTAAATACTTCTTCAGATTTTCTAGCATTGTCAACAACAGACTGATGGTACTCATAAGAACCATGAGAGAAGTTCATGCGGACAATGTTCAAGCCTGCTTTACGCAACATGACCAACATCTCAACGCTGTTTGTCTTGGGGCCAATGGTACCAATGATGGACGAACGACGCAAGAACTTGTCAGGGGTTTCGCCGACGTTCAACGAGGTGAGCCAGTGCAATCTGTTTGTGGAGGACATGTTATATTATATCAAGGATGTAGTAGTTATAAGAAGAAATACGGTGGAATGAAAGAGAGAAGTAGAGTATAATGTAGTAGAATATTTATGATATTGAATTATTTATTTGTATAAAATACCCAATACTGATAATAGGAATGAAAATTCCAAAAAAACGCTTGCCATCAGTTGATGAAAGATAGTAAATAATAACCCTTAACAAAAAACAGATGACCTTTTTTTTTGCGCCCTTTGAGAACCGCCTGGATGGTATACAGTCCCCGATTCGATGTATTACGTAAGCGAGATGAGTCTCGACTACCGGAGCTTCCTCGGATGTGTTTCCTCGGACATCTACCGAGATACCGGATTAGTACGAAACACCCATACACAAACACCCAAACACACACCCAGAGGACATAATAGCTGAAGAGGCTGGAGGCAAAATATCATCATAGATCTATACCCTCATCGTTCTATATCCCAATTTTTACAAAGAATGCGCCTCAAGGTCAATTTTGACTCGCTCCCACCACAAGTTGTCTCCGTCGACGACGCCGCTGTTCTTTCAGATTTTCTTTCTGCGGTGCACACCGCGTTCCCCAGCGCCAGTGGCTTGTTGGCCACAGGTGCTGCCATTATGCAGTTTGACTATCCAAAGAAAACAGTCAACATTCTTGAATGTGTCGAGACCCCGCTCAAGGACATCGGGTTGAAGCTGGGCTTGCAGATCTGGATCTCTGACCCACTCAAGCCGCTTGGATCTGTTTCGGAGTCACCGTCAGCCACCAATGGTAACAATTCTACTACGAAGGAGAAGAAGAACAATCTTGATGACGATAGAACAAAAGAAAACAAAGCCGTCAAGCAGTATTATGTAGACATTGGCAGTGGAAGAGGCGTGCTTCGCAAGATGAAGGATGACAACTCGTGCATGTTCCATGCAGTGGCATATCTTTTGTTTGACCAAGCAGACCTGGAGGTGTACCTGCTTCGCCAGATCATCCACGACACCATCAAGGCCAATCCGCTCAAGTACACTGAGGCCTATCTTGGCCAGCCGCGTGACAAATACATTACCTGGATCATGCAGCCCAACTCGTGGGGCGGTGCCATAGAGTTGGCCATCTTTGCACACCATTTCCAGGTCTCCATCTGCTACGTCGACGTTCTTACGGGAAAGATAGGCAAGTTCTCCCCCAAGGAGGACGGGGGCGGGGTGTTGGAGATGGAAACTCCTGGGTTGCAACAAGGCGGCAACGGTGTGCATGGTGTGGGAAACTTTATCGTTTTGTTTTATTACGGCGACCACTATGACGCAATGGTATACAACGAGGTGCAAACTTTGGCCCGCATCCTGAACAGAGAGGGCGACGTCAAGGCTTTTGCAAACGGGAGCACTTTTGGTGAGGACGTCCTCGAGGGGGCCGTCAAGATTGCCAAGATGTTGAAAGACGACGGCTACGCCTCGGACACAGTCAAGTGCACTCAGTGCGGTGCAGTGTTGAAGCTGGAAAAGGCAATTGTCGAGCACTCCAAAACCACTAGCCATTACAACTTTGAGAACATAAAGTCTGGTAGTAGTGGCAAGTGACAAAGGAACACTAGCCGTTCACCAATCTATGGCTGAGTGTCACCTGAAAACGCAATTTACAGTTTACTACAAACTTCACAAATTACCGATCTATAATCTACAATACTCATCCAAGATAGACTTTAAATGGGTCCACGAACACAGACATGTGCTACTTATCACGATAACCATCTCTCATCTACATCTCCCATCTCAGATCCCAATATCTAAAACCACTTCTAATCTGGGTTGCACCTTTGTTTCTTTTTAACTTTCGCCTGTGGTTAAAAAATACATTTTTTTTTCTGCTTTCTTTCTTTTAGCACACATTATTATTATTATTATTATTATTATTATTATTATTATTATTATTATTATCTTGTGATTTTCCTTTTTATCTTTACTAGTACTAGATTTTTCCTCTTCTTCCCCTATAGTCGATATAAAGATATATATATATACATATATGAAACCCCCTTGACACTCATCATACCACACTATCACCACGTACCATACATATTCATGCCCCTTTAACCCACCTCTATACCATGCTGTCTGCTGTTTCCGTGCCCATGTCGGCCCGTCCAGCAAACAATAACAAAGATGCCAACACCACCGAAAACAGTATTCTTCTCGACGAAAACAAGCCAACAAGGAAAATCACAGACGTTCAATCATCCATCTCCTCGTCCTTGAGCTCTTCCGACTCTCTTCTAAGGACTGTCTGCTCTTCCTCTCACATAGCAACCGCCACTACATCGTCCAACGGTACAAAAGCTGCGACTTCCACCACCTCTGCCGAGGACGATGACGTATTGTTATTGCAAACTACAACCTCTCCCATCACTTCGTTGGACAAGGAGCCCGAGGAGGAGGACGAAGATAGGCTAAAAATGCCCTTGGAAGCCCCGCTGTACAACTCTCTTCCTGTTCCTACTTTGCCCCACTACGATGACTTAGTATCTCTTGGCGAAATTAATCCTCAAGAACACAACTTGTTCTTCAAATCAGTTGACGAGGTGGAAGCCCATCTTGAGTGCAACATCACAAAACAGAACCACTTGCCATCCTACAAGCCTGCATTGTACAAACTTTGCCTTTCCTTGATGAAGTTTGAAAAAAATCAGGTGTGCGATTTGATCAATGACGGCAATTTCATGAACGAAATATCACTAAACTCAAAATGGTCACTTTGTTTGGTTGAGTTGCGATCAACAATGATAAACTTCTACAAGATTCGCTTAGGTGATTTGGCAGAATTGAATTACAACAATAACGACACAATGGTGGAGGAACTCAGGGAGGACAAGTCCAGATTTTACACGGATGAATCGTTCCGAGATTCCTTTTACGATCATGAATTCACTCACTTTAAAAATATTGACGTTTTTGATGCCATCAACATGGATGATGGAATTGTGCCTTTGGATTCTGGCCCACAGAACTGTGCAAGCTACAACCGATACCACGGCTTGAAAGAAAAATCAAGATTGAGAACAAAATTCGAAGGCTCGGTGGTGGCCAAGAAGAGATCGGGCTTTTTCAAGAAAAACTTTAATTTTTCATCATCAACATCATCTCTTGTTTCTTCCACTGCTACCTCTTCTTCAACTGCCAGTTTAAATACGTTACAAAATGCCTTTTCGGTAAAGAATCTCAACACCTATGCCATTCTCAAGTCTGTGTTGAAAAATCCAACATTTTACATGAACGAAGCCAACCTTATACACTCGTTCTCACTTCAGTATGCAAAGATAGGGCTTGCTAACGATTACGTGCTCAACAAAAAAGACCTTTATCAAATTCGATCTATCTACGGCTCCGAGCACTGCTCTGCAGAGCTTGACCAAATACAAGAAGATAATGACAATTGCAACCCAAGCAACGTTCTTAGACTTCGATTGGAGATTTATCAGGTCCTTTTGAACTTCAAGTATATCAACGAGCTCATCAACTGGTACAACCACCTCACCCACGGCATCGATATCTCCTTAGACTTGATCAATCGTGAGATGCCGACTTTCAATAACGTTCCAAATAGACGTAGAAGAAGACGGAGAAGACGGAGAAGAAGAAGAACGGCAACGTCATCAACAGCACCAGCAACAGCAGCAAATGATGCTGATGCCACCACTACCGCCAACAACAATGACACAACAATCACCACATCCACAAGCACCACCAGCTTGACAAGATTAAGAGCAGATAGCACAGGGAGCAGGGCAAGAAGAGCCCTAAGTTCGGCCAGCGAGTTTCTTACCCGCTCCAGAAGAAACACAGTCAATAGTGAGGATGCTCCGCTGCCAACTATTGAATCTTCAGGATTTTCCTCAGAAACCTCTACCCCTCTGTCGTCTCCGGCAACCGCTAGACCGATTCCCCAGATACGGGTGAAAAGCTCTCCAATGATGAACTTCCTTCTTTCTGAATTTGACCAACCCTCAAAATCCTCTGAAAGCAGTAATGCTGCTCATTCTATCAAGAAATTTGTGCGCAAAAAGAGAAGCGACTCATTGAAACAGAAAATATCCTCCGACACTACTTTACCATCGAGCACATCGACTGGTTCTACAACCACCACCACCACGCACGTGCTTACCAAGGGGAAGTCAACTCTTTCATTGAGACTCCGACTTGACAACAGTAATCACAACCATGTTAGTGGTTCGCCACCGCCTTTGAAATCCCCAACGTCTCCGCTTTCCAAATGCACCAGCCCAACAACTGCTGCTACTGGTGCAGGAGTCGCCACCAGCATTTTTTTGAACACCCGCGAACGATCCAACTCTTTGAACCAACTCAATATGGCGCGAAGCATCAACTCGTCTAGCGTTAATCTTTCTCCAAGACCCGTGAACTCTGCGGGAATCGCACCCACCAGACGTGCAAGATCAGGCAGCGTCATCACAATTGACTCTACAACGGGCGAGGTGCGGTCTCCTGTGATGACGTCCACTTCTCCAGAGACAACAATGAGTAATCTTTCCATGATCATGAAGAGATCTGTATCTCCTAAGTTAGAGTCGTCGATGCCTTCGTCGTCTGCTGCTGGTGCTACCGGTGCTGCGTTGCCGAGAAGAAGTTTAGAGCAGATATTCGGAGACGCCTTGGTAGAGCCCCAAGTGGAAGAGGAGGAGGAGATGCAACTTCCAATCATTGAGCAAACCACAGATTTCTCTGGCTTGCTCGCCCAAATGGAACTGGGACTCGAGTTTGAGGAGGACGTCATGCCCCAAAACGAGGTCGGCTTAGAAATCAATAGGGAGGAAGAGGAAGGCGAAGAAGATGTTGAAGACGTTGAAGAGGATGAAATTGAGGGAGAGGAAGGGGAGTATGAGTATGAATTTGAAGACGACGAATATGGCCGATCTCCACAGTCACCTATTATTCCTCTCAGGGTTATTCCAAGAAACTCTGTTGATTCAGGAGATTCTCGTAACGAAGAAGAAGAAGAGGAGGATGAGGAAGAAGAGGAAGTGGAAGAGGCCGAGGAGGGATCAGATGGTGAGGAGAAATGGAATGCCAGTGGTTCTAACACCCCCCCTGTGAAGCGGTTGGTCAAGGACGCTTTAAAGAGCATGGCGGTTCTGAAGGCGGGGGACCCGTGGATTAACACCCGTGTGGTAAGACCGCAGCTGACGCATAGACCAGGGTTTGTGAACCGCTGGAAGAAGACTCCGGTGAAGGAAACTGTTGTGACGAAGGACGGAGTCAAGCATTACAAGTTGTATGTGGTGAGCATCGCCGGAATGGTTTCCATCAACTAAGATATACCAGCCGCGAGGATTGACGGCCCACCCAGAGAAAAAAAAAATAGATAGAAAAATCGAAAGACCGGGGAGAAGCTTTTTTTTTTTTGTCAGTTATACATTTACTACTATACACTCACATTCTCTTTTGTATAAAGAACTAGTAATGCAAGACACGGAAGCGGGACCAAAGATACGGTCTGCCCGAGGCCATATAAACTTGAGACCTGAGGACATCACCGGATGCTATGGGCCCGACGACGACGCGCAGGACAAAAAATACCAGGAAGAGGTTGGAAAACGCAGGAACATGAGAGATCCCAGCACCGGCAAGTCGCAGTACCCATGGGACTTTGAGGTGGTGCCTGGATTCTTCAAGCAGTCTGATGGCGACGTTGGCGAGATGGGCCAGTTCAACTACATTGAGGCCGACTTTGGGCTTGCAAAGGCCTCGTGGAAAGATCTTGTTGATGACATCACCGAGTTGAATGCCGCCTGTGACCTGCGCACGTGCTACAAGGTGTTGTTTCTAGCGCGGCACGGCCAGGGCTGGCACAACTACGCGATTGTGAAGTACGGCAAGGCAATGTGGGACTCCAAGTACCTGAAGCTCACGGGTGACGACGAGATCACATGGGGCCCCGACCCATGGCTCACGCCGCTTGGGGTTGACCAGGCCAGGGAGAACAACGATGCCTGGAAAGAGCAGCTTGCCAAGGGTGCGCCTGCGCCTTCTGTGTTTTACTCGTCCCCATTCAGACGCTCGATCCAAACGTTGATCAACACGTGGGACGGTGTTTTCAACAGTGACGCAGACTACAGCTTCACGATCAAGGAGGACGTGCGCGAGACGATGGGGGTGCACACCTGCGACAAGCGCAGTCCACGCCGTGTGACGGAGAAGGACTTCAACGACGGAGTGCACAAGTTTGTGTTTGAGGACGGCTACGCGGAGAAAGACGTATATTTCAGGAACGACTACCGGGAGCAGGTGTGGGAGCAGTCGTTGAGACTGCACAACTTTTTGACGTTTTTGTTTGAGGAAGCACCAAAAACAGACACGTTTGTGAACGTTACGAGCCATTCTGGCACCATTCGAAGCTTCATCATGGCCTTGGGCCATAGACCGTTCCCTATTGCCACTGGGGGAATGATACCCATCGTGGTGAAGGGCACGAGAACAAGAGAGTGATCTTACTAATAAACATTTCAATACATTTTTTTTATTTATTTATTATAAACTTGCTTACTGCAAGATCTCTTTGAGATGGGCTGCAATGGCGTCGCCTACCTGGGACGTTGAGTTGTTCCCACCCAAGTCGGCAGTGCAAACACCGTCCTCAATGGTGCGTTTGACGGCAAGCTCGACCGCGTCTGCCTGCTTTGGCAAGTTCAACGACAATCTCAACATCATGGCGGCAGACAAGATTGTAGCAACAGGGTTCACTTTGCCCCTTGGCAAATCTGGGGCACTGCCATGACAAGGCTCATACAAGCCGAATGCAGAGTTTGTGTCGGGCAACGAGGCCAACGATGCAGATGGCAACAACCCCAAAGAGCCGGGAATCACCGAGGCCTCGTCGGATATAATGTCGCCAAACATGTTGTTGGTAAGCACCACCCCGTTCAACTTTGTAGGGCTCTTGACCAAGATCATGGCGGCGCTGTCAATGAGTTGATGCTCGACTTTCAAAGTGGGGAACTCCTTTGCAATTGTGTCGGACACAACGGTTCTCCACAACCGTGAAGAGGCCAAGACGTTGGCCTTGTCCAAGGAGGTGATGGGCAATGGAGGTGTGTGTTGCAAGGCCAAAAAGCCTGCCATTCTGGTAATGCGCTGGATTTCCGAAACGGTGTATTTTTCAGTGTCCCAGGCGCCGGCAGTTGGCTTGCCATCTTTTACATCTTGTTCATTGTATTCTTCCCGCTCTCCAAAGTAGATTCCTCCAACGAGCTCTCTCACCACCACGAAATCCGTGCCTTTCACAATCTCTGGTCTCAAGGGGGATAACTTCAACAACTCGTCGCTCACAAACTGGCATGGTCTCAAGTTGGCGTATAAGTTGAGGGCTTTTCTGATTTGCAAAAGCCCCTGTTCAGGCCGCACACTCCCACCACTGCCCCATTTTCCAGCAGGACCACCCACCGCACCGAGCAACACCGCATGACTCTTCTTGGCCAACTCAATGGTGGCATCGGAAATCGCAACGCCTTCCGCATCAATGGAGGCCCCACCGATCAACCGCTTGGTCAAGTTGAACTTGACACTGCTGTCCACGCTCTCAATGGCTTGCAAAACCTTGATGGCTTCTTCAACGATCTCAACCCCGGCATAATCGCCAGGAAGCACAAGAATGTTTTTGGACATTGTCAAAAGTGAAGTGAAAGTAGAATGAATGGAAATAAATGTAGACTTGTGTTTAGCAGACTTTTGTTCAAAACAAGAGAATAAATGCTGTATTTATATATTGACTACCTACCAGTCAGTGTGATTCATCCAAAAGTCTGAAATTTCAGCCCGCCCAGGGGAGAAAAACGCCGGTGTCGGGGGGGGAAGCTGGGCACCGCCCCGACGGATCCTTCGTGGAGAATGAGAACCCACCGCAATTGTCCGACACGGCGACACGTGATACAAATACACCGTACCGGAAATATTCAAACCGGGCCTTACCGTTGTCCGGCCGCCTCTCATCCGCAGCAATGCCGCCGCCGCCGCCGCCCCCAGGGCACCACAACCATGGGGCCTCTTCCTCTTTTCTGGACAACACACAACAGGCCTTTTCTCGCTTTTTTGCTGAATTTTCCAATAAAAAAAAACAACTTAAACAAAAACAACAATTATCTCAAAAGACTTAAAAGTGGTTTCCTAGTCAATTTCATCCCCCTTCAGGTACACATCACAAGCACAGCAAACAGAAACTTTGTTTTGCTATATTCTTTCTCCCCCACATCAGGAAGATAGATAGAAGATAAAAAGCACCACCCTGCTTCTTCATCGTAACTTTAACAGTTTTTTTTTTTTTTTCTTTGATCCAGAACTTGAACGATAAATACAGGTTTCATCAAACGTTTCCCATTCTGACCAAAGATAGAAGAAGAATAAGAAGAAAAAGTGAATCACAATTCAGGACCTCCTTCCCTTTCTTTCTGTTTCCAGAAAATTTCACCCAATATCATCTTAACAATAAATGGATTTTCAGAAACAAATGCAGGCTCCTCGACAGACAGACACCATCGGAGAGATCTTGTACCCGTTGGCGCTTTTGATGGATGAGTTGAAGCACGACGACGTTGCCAACCGTGTTCAAGCAATGCAGCGCTTAGACACCATCGCCATTGCCTTGGGTCCAGACCGTGCCAGAGAAGAGTTGCTCCCTTTTTTGTTCGAGGTGGCCCATGATGACGAGGACGAAGTGTTTGCTGTGTTGGCGGAACAGTTGAATGGCAGTTTCATTGCATATGTTGGTGGCGAAAGCTACGCACAGAACTTGTTACCTACTTTGGAGTACTTGTCCACCGTGGAAGAGCCTGTTGTCAGAGACAAAGCTATTGCATCTTTGAACGATATTGCCGACCACTTGAACTTGAAACAAGTCAACAACGAATTCTTGCTGGTTATCACAAATTTGATTTCTGCAGACTGGTTTTCTTCCAGAGTGTCTGCTTGTGGCTTGTTTGAAAGCGTCATCAGCAGAGTAGATGTGAACACCAGAAGAAGATTATTGAACGCCTACATTAACTTGGTCAAGGATGATTCTCCAATGGTTAGAAGAGCAGCTGCCACTAAATTGCCTTCCATTATCAAGAGCTTGGAGGAGTTGGAACCAAGTAATGAAAAACACTTGGACTCAACAAAGTATGCAACTACAGAGCCATGCTCTAACAATGACTGGAGTCTAATTTTCCAAATGTTCAATAATGTTGTCAATGACGATCAGGATTCCGTGAAGCTTTTGTCTGTCAATGTTTTGATTGCCATCTCCGATCTTTTCAATATCATCAAGCATGACAAATCCCATAATGATGAACTACTTGAAGATTTTCTCAAGTTGGCAAACGACGTCAGTTGGAGAGTTAGATACTCTGTTTCAGAAAGTTTTGCCGCAATTGCCAAGCATTTTAGTAAAGCTGACTTGAATGACAGAATATTAGTCAAGTTTACCAATCTTTTGAAAGACACTGAGGGAGAAGTTCGGAAATCGATTTCAAAGCAAATTCCTAGTTTCTCCGAACTTATCGATCAGAAGAATGTCATTGACAAAATTGTGCCTCAGGTGGAAGAGTTAATCACTGACCAGAATGAAAATGTTAGATCTGCATTGGCTTCGGAAATTGCAGGTTTGGCTCCAATTTTGGGTGAAAAGGCCACCAGCGAGTACTTGTTAAATGTTTTCCTCGAAATGTTGAATGATGAGTTTCCAGATGTCCGTTTGAACATTATACGTAACTTGACAACTGTCAATGACGTCATTGGGATCAACTTGTTATCGAAAGCACTTTTACCTGCCATCACCGAATTGGCAAGAGACAAGCAATGGAGAGTCAGATTGGCCATCATTGAATACATTCCTTTATTGTCCAAGCAATTGGGTATTGAGTTTTTCAATAAAGTCTTGAACAACTTGTGCATGTCCTGGTTGTGGGACTCTGTGTACTCCATCAGAGAGGCTGCTGTTTTGAACTTGAAGCGTTTGAGTGAGGTGTTTGGCGACAAGTGGGCCAAAGAAGAAATCATTGACAAAATCTTGAATGATGAGATCTTGAATGATTACAAGAAGGAAAACCCAGACTTGTTTCCTGATCTTATGGGCAACAGCAATAAAGACTTGAGCGAAGACAGTGAGATAATAGACGGGGGATCCAACATTGAAAACATCAACAACTCCATCATGAACAATTTTATTTATAGAATAACTTGTTTACACACTTTGGTTGCATTGGTGGACGTTTTACAGGATGATGATCTCATTTCTAACGAGGTGTTGTCGTTTTTGAACAGATTAGCCAGTGATCCAGTGCCAAACATTAGATTCAATGTTGCCAAGGGCTACAAGAAAGTAGCCTTTAGATTGTTGAAGCTCGAAAGAGTTGAAAACTCAACTGGGAAAGCAGATGAAGACGCAGCAATGACCCACTCTGCGGATCATGATGATAACCAAGAGGAAGAATTGCACGAGGTGAAGGAGTTGAAAGACCAGAAGTTTGTTTCGAAGTTGAGCACCGATGCCGAAAAGACCAAGTCCACCGCCATCATCAACGACTCAATAATGACACACTTGTACAAGTTGGTGGAGGACCCAGACAATGACGTGCAGTTCTTTGCCAAGAAATCGTTGTCACAGATAAAAGTCGGATTGGAGAAAGTTCAAGCATAAAAGAACCATGCCAAATCATAAATATATATATACAAATATAACTAACTACTTTACTCGCTTTTCTTCTTCATCTCATACTTCTCTAATATCAACTTTTTGTTACAATATTTGATGGCAATCAATTCCTTCCCTTGTGCTTTTATGATTTCCAACTACTTTTTGTTTGCTGAATTTGAAATTGTCTTTAGTTGAGCAGTTTGTAGTGATCTTTTGAGGATAGATTATGAACAGGAGCCAACATTAGTGCCAGAATCCAATCTTTATTCATCCCGGTTCCTCTGTTCATGCCCTGTCCAAACGACTCTCCTCATTTTTGTGCATAAGAAGGACCCTCCATCCAGGTGGGAACGGCAGGCATCGCTTCCCATAGGGAGGAAATCGTCCATACAATAACTTGAACGCCTATCCTGTATCCTGTGTTTTTCAATCAAGACAAATCAGAGCGCAATTGCCATCATAATAGAATCAACAAAGATAGCAAGGCAATAGCAGTAAGCTATCAACGTCCCAATGACTCGAATACTGAACGGCTGGTCCTGATCCCAGGGCAATTTTTTTTTTTTTTTTTTTTTTTTTGTTTCAAACCAGACCCAGCATGCAGCACCACAACAAAGTACCGAAGAAGCGCTAGCGTCTCCATGCCCATTTAAATACCTTCCCTTCTTTCCCTTTCCATGCTATTTTAATTTTGATTCTGAAAGGAAGATGAGAGTCACAATGAGAATATACCTACTATTTTTCACCTTCCTTCTAGCGGCGCACTGCGAGGTTCTTACCTTGACGCTGCCAATGTCGATGATTACCCCGGGGCCCAAGTCCTCGGATGATGACGATGACAATGAAATAGGTGATCTTGCCAAAAGAGGCAAGCCCAAATCAAGTGTGTTTATCACGGCGTCGGTGCTCACAGGGGCCATTGAGGACGATGACGAGTTTGTCGACGTGTACGGGTGCGGCACGGCCAATATCAACATCACCGACTCCGACGACCTTCAGCTGGCCCCCTACGGGTGCCGGTACTACGCCATGGTGACGTACTACATCAACCGGGGCCACGATGCCGTCACAAACCTCACGTACCTTGTCAACGAGAATGCCACGTTCGTGAAGAACTACAACGCCTACGTTGACGCGGTCCAGAAGTCGATCGAGCAGGATTTTGGCAAATGGCTATACTCCGATAACGGCCAGAGCTATTACACCTGCTCGACCAACGAGGGTGACAAGGGCAAGTGCATCCACGGGTCGAAGCTCTCGAACTTGTACATTGCCGACAAGCAAAAGGAAGCCGCGGTGGAAAGCTTGCAGCAGTTCTACAACATGTCGAGTTTGAACAACACTGATTTGTCGCTATTGAGCAGCACCACCACCATCGAGGTCCCCAGCGGGGGCGGCACCGAGAAGATCTCCTTGAAGAACGTGACGATGATCGACGTTTCCAAGTTGATCCCCAACCCGTTGGACGGGTTGCAGGTCGTGAACATCACCAACTTGGCCAACTTGGTGGCCACGGCAGAAGCAGCCTTGAACGACGTGAGCCCCATCGACTTGCTTGAGTTTCTAACGGCGGTGCCTGTTTACACCTCGATCTCGTCGCACGCCATGCAGATCGACGAGCAGGGCCGCCAGGATCTCAAGATCGAGGCAGAGCAGCGGAAAATGAAGATCTTGAGCATCATCTTTGCCATTCTTGGTGCCCTCACCTTGTTCTTGGATTTCCCAGCAGGGCTTCTTGCCCAGGTGGCCTTGACCGCCATTGACACCATCGCCACTTTTGCCATCACCGGGGACTTTGACCCCATGAGCTTTGTCGGAGCCATCATGGGGTCCGTGAGTGCCATTTTCGGGTTCATCGAGATGGGCATGCAGTTGCCCGAGATTGTGAACCTGGTTAGAATGAGCAATGGCCAGGGCCATCTTCAAAAAATGTTGAACTATCCAGATTACCTGTCAACAATGAGCAAGACATGGGGGTTGATGTTTAGCTCGGTCAGTTGAAAGACTATGAATACATAGATAATAGCAAAATTTAGAATAAAAAGAGAAATTGATGTAAAATGACCTCTACCAGGAGCTCATTGCAACTTCCAATATTGTGCCTCAAGAGGCGACATAGCATTTGGACTTCTGATTTTGAAGAGAATAAATAGTAATAAGAAGTATGATGCCTCTTGAATCGATGCTTGAAAGCTCCCAGTTGAGTAGTTGCTTTTGGTATGGTCTCGTGATTCAATGTGTACAACACCGATGACTTAGAATCATTCTAAAGTCACGACTGAATGTAAACTCCCTATTTATTTATTTGATTTTGTGGTTGAAACCGATAAAATCTGGATATGATATGCATTGAAATATTTGTTTGATTCACATCCTTTCTTTCCTTCTTACAATCATTTTCTAATTATTTCAAAATTTAAGAAAGATAATTTTTCTAATTCTTTAGATGATGAATTTGATCAAAGAAGCTTAAGAATTTCAAAGTTACACTAAAATGATGAGTTGGCCCTTTTTATTCGACATGGTCTTCCAAACTGTTTGAACATTCAGTGCAATCCCGCCAAAAGTTTGCGTGACTAACTACAACGGCTTCGCCCTGTCAGACTGAGAGCTCTTGTGATTGACATCAATTTTCAATCGAGATTGACCAAACCCTGTGGATTTATAAAAGCTTTTGCGGAGAAGCTTAGCGAGGTAAATCTGCCTTTTATGGTCAATGGGAATTCTCTATTGTGATGGTTACATATAGAATGCAGATCAAAAAGCTTTATTCTTAACATATATATATATACTCAACTCCTCACCTCGAACTAAACATCCAACCAGGGATCACTCAAAATCTCAGCCACGGTGGGTCTTTTTTCCACGTCCCTTGTCAATATCCGGTTCACCAACCCAATGCAGCCCTCACTCAACACATACGGCACCTTCAACTCGCCTTCCATGATCTCGTCCACGTTGTAGAACGGGTTCTCCTTGTACACCAAGGTGTACAACAAGATGCCAAGACTCCACACGTCCTGGGGTCTGCCGTCGTACGGCAACCCGTGGAGCACCTCAGGCGGCGCGTACTCCATGGTGCCGACAAACACATCAAAGGGCCCATTGTACAAGAACGAGGACGAGCCGTAGTCAATGAGCTTGATGACGCAGTTCTCGTCAATGATGATGTTCTCGTCCTTGATGTCGCGGTGAACAAGCCCGTTTTGATGGAGATGGTACACGCTTTGGACAATTTGCCGGAAAATGTAGCGGATCTCAAGCTCCAGAAGAGACTTCTTCACCTCAATGTAGTCAAAGAGATCAATCGCCGGCGGGTGGCCGTGGATGGGGAGCTCCACGTAGAAGCACTCATCGTCTTCAAAGAAATCAATGAGCTTGAGGTTGTTTGGGTGCGGGTTCTTGTTGAGAAACGCCATTATTTGAATTTCTGCAGGCACACTGCCTAGTTGCCGGTCCCGCGTCCACGAGTCCACCAAGATCCGGTCTTTGTAAATGCACTTGAGGACAATCTCGTAGTTCGGGTCTTCTTTGTCGCAAACAAGCAACACCTTGCCGTAGGCACCTTGGCCCATTTCCTTGATCACTTTGAAGAAGTTGAGCTGCTTTTTCCGGCGAAGTAGGCCCATTTCATGGGGGAAGTTCTTGCACTTGGAGCTCCAGGCGGAGTAATATTGTTCGTCAAGGTTGAACAAGCATTGCTCGCTGCGAATAAGCACATGTGCTCCATCATCTCGTTCACCACTACTGGAAGATTGCTCAAAGTCAAGCATTTCATCATCCTCATCGTCATCATTGCCACGTCCTTTTGGAGACTCTCCCTCGGCAGTGGTACGTGGGGTTTTCAAAATATTGCTTGAATCGCTCAAATTACTCAACAACGAGTTGTTGCGGCGAATGGACACCGTGTGGTCAGATACAAGCGAGGACGACAGGGTCTTGGAGGCCATTTCCGCAAAATCGGTGTTACTTCCATCATCATCATCATCATCATCATCGGGAACCTTTGTACTCAAAGAAACAGAAGATGAGGCCAGTGGGTTGTTGTTGTCAAAGGTGA